>CM038052.1:13547500-14150000 GCA_021397845.1 Areca catechu
AAGGGACTCCAATCATCCAGATTCACTTTTTTCCTGGATAAGAAGTTTCCCACCGTTATTACGAACTGCTGGCATGTATGCAAAAATAAAAGTAGGCTGAAGAACAAGACACCAGTCGGTACCAAGCTGAAAGAAGACCTGCTAAAAGAAGAAGAATCTAAAAATTAGCAATGAGCCATGGCCATCTGGTCATGAGGACACCCTGACTCAACAGTGCAGTTCAAAGTTGAAAAACCTAGTCGGCAAATTCGACACCTACCTCCTTTATCTCTCCCAAGGGAGAAGATATTGATGGAGATCGAAAAAGAAAGGTTTTTCCAGAGACCTCGACCGATGCAAGCACCCCCAGCCTCGTGTAATAAGGCCAAATATTGCCGATTCCAGAGGAACCATGGGCATACCATAGAAGAATGCATCCAGTTGAAAGATGAGATCGAAAGCCTGATCAAACATGTGTATTTTGGAAAATACGTTCACGGCCAAGATCACCAAGCTGAAGGGGTTGCCCAGAAGTAGATCACCAATGGCACAGAACTTTCCAATCAACGACCCACCGATGGAATGGTCGGCATGCTGCATTGTTGATCGCACTATAGAGAAGACATTGCTTCAAAAATATCGTAGACAAATAATGTATTCAGCTTTTCTGACAATGACCTGTAAGGGATTTAAGTGCCTCACGATGACCCTGTAGTTGTCTTTGCTATCATAGCAAATTATGATGTAAGAAAAATTTTGGTGGATAATAGAAGATCGATTGAGGTCTTACTCTATGATGCTTTTCTTAAGATGAACTTATTGAGAGATAAATTACAAATAACCTCAGCAACTCTTACTGGGTTCGGAGGAAATTCGATAAGAGTGGAAGGAGAAATAATTTTTCCTGTAACCCTCAGAATAAAACCAAAATAGAGAACACTTCCAATCATATTTATGGACATCCAGACATTCTTTGCATACAATGCCATTTTAGGATGACTTGCCTTAAATAAATCCCAAGCCATCATCTCCACTTATCATTTACTGGTATGATTCCCAACCAGGAACAAAATCGAAGAGATAAAGGAAAATCAACGGGTAGCTCGACAATGCTCGATGATTCACGATCGATAGCCAGTCGGCAGAATGACACTAGAACAAATGGACCAATGAGATCTGACAGAAGAGATTGGAGAACCGGTTGAAAGAACCATCTCCATACCTCTCACAAGAGACGATCCAACTAAGGTTGTGCAGATTAGGAGTCTGCTCAATGAAGATATGAGGTCAAGATTGATCGATTTCTTACATAACAATGCTAATATCTTCACGTGGTCGGCTAATGATATGTTGGGGATCCCTCCAGAAATCATCACTCATCAGTTAAAGGTCGATCCAGGATGTCGGCTTGTTCAGCAGAAGAAGAGAAATTTTGTTTCGGAGAGGCAAAAAGTTATCAATGAGGAAGTAACTAAGCTCCTTAATACAGGATTTGTAAGGGATGTCCATTACCCAGACTGACTTGCTAATGTGATAATGGTCAAAAAGGCGAATGGTAAATGGAGAATTCGCATTGATTACACCGACCTTAACAAAGCCTGTCCAAAGGATAGCTTCCCTTTGTCGAAGATTGATTAGTTTATTGATGCCCTCGCAAGATATAAACTATTAAGCTTCATGGATGCCTTCTCTGGCTATAATTAGATACGGATGGATCTCGAAGACGAGGAGAAGATAGCCTTTGTTATTAAAAGAGGGCTAATTGATATAAAATGATGCCGTTGGGTTTGAAAAATGCCAGAGCAACGTATCAGTGGCTAGTCAATAGAATCTTCGAAACATAGCTTGGTAAAACTATGGAAGCATATGTCGATGACATGATCGTCAAGAACATCTAGACTGATGACCATATCAAAGATCTCCAAGAGGCCTTCAACGTATTACAAAGATATCATATGAAGTTAAATCTGACCAAGTGTGTATTTGAGGTAACGTCAGGAAAGTCTTTTGGGTTTCTTGTTACTAATCGAGGAATTGAAGCCAACCCAGAGAAAATCTGAGTAATCCTTGATATAAGACATCCATCCCATAAAAAGGAGATACAATAGTTGACTAAACGGATTGCATCATTAAGTCGATTCATCTGTCGGTCGGCGAAAAAATGCCTTCCTTTGTTTAAAGCTTTGAGACAAATGAGGAGCTTTGAGTGGTCAAAAAGCTACCGACAAGTCTTCGAGGAGCTGAAAAAATACTTGGCCAATTCAACTATACTCTCAAAACTTGAGAAAGGAGAGACCTTATACCTTTTTCTTACCACTTTAGATGAAGCCATCAGCTCGGTATTGGTCAGGAAGGAACTCGATGATGCCAACAAGCTGATCTACTATACCAGTAAAGTGTTTCATGATATCGAGGTGAGATATCCAAAAGCATAGAAGCTAATATATATTTTGGTGATAGCAGCGAAGCGCTTGAGACCATATTTCCAATCTCATCCTATCACCATGATGATGGACCAACCATTGATGGCTATCCTACAATGCCCCGCCACCTCTAGCAGGATAGCCAAATGGACTGTTAAGTTGAGGAAGTTTGATATTACATATCAACCCCGACCAGCAATGAAGGCCCAAGTCTTGGTTGATTTCATCGCTGAATGCACCTAGAATAATGAAGAGGCACCTACTGGAGAAGTGCCCACTGGAGAAATTAAAAATGATTCCAATTCCACATGGATCCTCCAAGTGGATAGAGCATCCAACTCTTTAGCTGGATGTAGAGCCGGATTAATCATAGCCGACTCCGAAGGGGATGTTGTGGAGTATGCTCTTCGTTTCTCTTTCCGGGCATCAAACAATCAAGCCGAATATGAAGCCCTTTTGGCAGGTCTTAGGATTGCCAAAGAATTAGGCGTTCGGAAGATGAGAGTGTTTTCAAACTCTTAGTTGATGGTAAACCAAACCAGAGGAGACTTTAAAGCCCGAGATACAACGTGGCAAAATATTTAGAGAAGGTACAGGACCTTGTAACCCAATTTAATTCTCTTGAAATCACTCATGTTCGATGAACTGAGAACTCCTAAGCCGATTTACTATCTTGGCTAGCTATAATGGCGATCAGCTCCTTAGATCAGACTTTCATTGAATATCTGGAGATTCCAAACATTATGATAGAAAGAATGGAGGAGATACATCAAATCAAGCAAGAGCCTAGCTGAATGGATCCGATCACCAAATACTTAACCGAGAGGACCTTACCAGAAGACACTATCAAAGCTAAACGAACCCAATGGATGACTTCTCCATACGTCATCCTAGAAGGGTCTCTTTATAAGAGGTCCTTCATGTAGCCTTTGCTGAAGTGCTTGGGGCCTTCGGACGCCAATTACACCCTGAGAGAAGTCCATGAAGGTATATGCAGTGATCATTTAGGGGGTAGATCTCTAGCTTACAAGATTATACACCAGGGATATTATTGGCTGACTATCCAGAAAGATACCACCGACTTCATAAGGAGGCACGACCAATGCCAAAGGTATTCTAATATTCAGAGGCATCTAGCAAGTCAGCTGACCCAGTTGGTTGCCCCTTGGCCATTGCCCAGTGGGGAATAGATACTCTCAACCCTTTTCCTCCAATTTTTGGACAAAGAAAGTTTGTGATCGTAGCCATCGATTACTTTATCAAATGGATTGAAGTTGAACCTTTAACCCATATTACTAAAAGAAAAGTAAAAAACTTTGTTAGGAACTCTGTAATCTACTAATTCAGAATCCCTTATGCCATCATCATCGATAACGGAAGATAATTTGATAATAAAAAATTTAAAAACTTTTGTGCTTAATATTACATTCTCCACAAGTTAACCTTCGTCGGACATCCTCCAACAAATGATAAAGCTGAGATAACTAATTAGACAATTCTCCATGGCTTGAAGACTCGACTGAATGAAGTAAAAGGATTCTGGACTGAAGAATTGAATTAAGTTCTCTAGGCATACCGGACAACTCCATGATCTACTGTTGGAGAGTCACCATTCAACTCGACCTACGGGAGCGAAGCAATGATACCAGTAGAAGTCGCCCTTTGATCTAAGAGGATGGATCATTTTAAGGAGTTGGACAATTCAGAATCAAGGAAAACCGACCTAGACTTACTTGAGGGCACTAGACTTCAGGCACAGCTATGAATGGCCATATGCCGATAGAAAGTCATCTGATATTACAACTCACAGGTAAAGGCCAAAACCTTCCGACTCAAAGATCTTGTACTACAGAGAGGGAGGTATCTCGACCTACAGATCAAGGCAAGTTTACCCCCAATTGGAAGGACCCTTACCGAATCATTGAAGTGATATGACCCGGAACCTATCGGATAGAAAGCCTAGACGGCTACCGGATGGCTCGACCACGGAATGTTGAAAATTTATACAAATATTATCAATAAAGAGCTCTCTTCATCTTCTCTATATTTTCTATCACAAACAATCCAACAAATGACGAGCTAGCCTAATTAGCTAACTCATTTGGTATATCCGATAAATAAAGAGTTGGCCTAATCAACAGACTCAATCGATATGCCCAATAAATGGAGAGTTAGTCTGACCAGCTGACTCAATCAGTACACTCGATAATTATCAGAGTTGGTCTAATCCACCAACTTGTATTTGACAAATATAGAGTTGGTCTAGCACACTAACTCATCGGTATATCCAAAGAAGGGCTAGCCAAACTAGTCTGACCAAAAGAGAAAATCTTGGCATCATCAAAAACAAACTCTACACCATTGAATTATTACATCGATGTCATGACACTTAGCGAAATCTATCCTAAAACGAGTATAAAAGATCGACAAGTCTATACTTGGAAAAATTTTCAAACAAATGCACCAAGAACATTGCTTGTATAGAAGGAAGGAAATTTCAATCATGTAAAGCAATTTGTTACATTTGGGGAGGAAGTTCCTCATATTTACATGAAGTATCAAAAAGAAACTATAAGAAGAAAAGTAAAAAAAGTACATCAAGACTTCTTAACCGGCTCAAAAATCGAGGTAGGATCAACTACCTCCTGGACAGGATTGCTGGAATTATCGATAATGGAAGCAGAGATATCTTCAACCTGTTCATCTATCCCATCTTCATCGGATTCATCCGTGTTGATCTTGGAAACATCCAAGTTTGGGTACAATTTCTTTACCCTCTCCAAGCAATCCCCGAAGTAGATGTTATAGCTTTCCACACCGGCTTCATTCATTTCATCGTCGAAGGTCGCAAACTTTTTGTACTCCTTAACGGCTTGAAGGGTTTGCTGTTCAACTAGTTCTACCCTTCGCTCAGCCGACTCTGCCCTCTACTCAAGTAAATCAACCTTTTTCTCCACTTTGGCCTTCTGGGCCAAGGCTTCATTGGATTTTTGAAGGCCTTCTTTTATTAGAATTTTTGCCGAGCATAGCTTCTTCTTCTTCTTCTTGAGTTTAGCTTTTAGCTCGGCCACCTTTGCTTAGGCTGCCTGTTGGGAATAGTATCCTAAAGCCAATTATCTAGGTTATAGATGGTTGTACTATTTTGTAATTATATATGAATTTTTTAAATGAATAAAAGTTATTCTTTTGGCTGTTCATCATATATGCATTTTCCTGAAAAGAACTCTTGTATGATGGAGTCCTTAGAACTACATTATATTTGATATATAGAGGATATATCGAGTAGTTCATAAACTGGTTCACAACCAAAGGATACATTGTTATATGACGATGATATATCAAATGTAGGTTGTTGTATGTCACATTGATTGGTTGTCCTCTTAACCAAGGAGTGTAGAGACACTGATATGATATATAGGTGAAATGTATGATATCTCACTGAATGTGACCAATTGTGGAGCTCCCTTCTGCCAAAGGATTGCTCGTGAAGGGATATGGGTATGTTCCCTCAGACCTGAGATCACCATGGTAGCTTGTAAGCAACTCACTGTACTTTGATGTTGGGCTACCTGGATTTCTAATCCAATAATAAAAGGTTACTGGATACAGTCAAGTACTTGTGGAGCGATGGTGGATCAAGATGGGATTGACCCCTCTAAATGGTTTGGAGTGAATGATTTACTATATCTTAATTTAGCAAAACCTTGGCCAGGGTAGTTCCTGTGAGGAGTCACAGAACTAGTAAGGTTGTGACACGATCTGGATGTACTAAATCAGGGTTCATAGTCAAACCCTAGATCATCCTGAGCATTATGAGGTCAAAGGAATGAATTATGCGATAACCATATGCCAGGGGTTCTAGAGAGTTGCTCTGCAATCTTTGACCTATTCGGACATCGGGTATTATTGCTAGATGATGACTTTGATTGGTACTGGAAGTATTCCAATGCTATCGGCTTAGTGTTCGAACCTATGGGATCACACACCATAGGAGTTTCTACCTGATCTAAAGACTGATCGATGATTGAGAATCGTTTGGCATCACTGGGGGTCAATATGATTGACCATGATCTAAGTGTCGACACTTGGCTGTGACGAGAATTTTTTTCACTAATTTGATTAGTGAATTTTGGAGGACTTATTTGCAATATGATTGCAACCTGATGGGTCAAGCCAAATGTGATTTGGCTTAGGATCAAATTGGATTTGATTTTTCATGTTCTCTTTCCTTTAAAAAGATTTAAATTTGAATTTCAAATTCAAATTTCAAATCTTGGTTGAAATTGGCTCCAAAATTTTTATGGAATGCATTATTTGGGAATGTAGATTTTTTTCCATTTAAACCTAGAGCTAATTTGGTCTAACCCTTAACCCTCTTCCCCAATCACTCCACCTTCCATATCTCTCTCCCTCTTCGCTGCCACTATAAATAAGTGTTATTGTAGGGCCAGTAATAGGATGATAAGCTGGGCTTTTCTAAGAGAGAAAGAAAGGGATTCCTTAGAGTAGGGTTTGAGAGGATTAGGATTTTGGGTGTATGCCTACCTAGCAATCAAGCTAGGATTTAGAAAGAGAGAGTTGGTTGGGAAGGGTTCCACTTCCACTTCTCCTCATTGTCCTCCAATAAGTTCTTCCTGGTGTCTTCAAGAAAGTCTTGCAGGTCCAAGGAAGGAGAAGATTGGCTTCCAGGATCCTGAGGAGCTAGCACTCCAAGGGAGTTGATTGGGATCGAGTCTTGGTGTGAACTACCCGTAGAGGCCAAACACTTGTGTGGCTTAGCAGCTCTTCATCATCTCCATCCAATGATTTAAAGGTAACCTACCTTTTCCTTGGTCTTATGTGATCAGATCTAATGTATGAAATTATTACATGCTTTTCCGTTTTATTGCTTATGGTATCCTTTGCATGTACTTTTATTATGTTGGATCCTGTTGCAAGCAGATTGGTAGATCCGCTTGATCGATCTACCAAGTCTTTTGCTATTTTTTATTTTAAAATAGTTTTAAAAGATAATCTGCTTGTACTGCTTCACTTACATTGGTATCAAAGCCAGGTTCCTGTAGCATAATAATAGTAGCATGTTAAGATATTAGTTTTCTCTTTCAAAATACTTGGATTGAGTGCATCACTATGGCCGTCCAGTCATAAGAGAGAAGTAGGGCTGCAAGACCCTCTCTTCCCATTCAATGAGGTCTCCTATGGTATGTAGGGATGCCACTTGTG
Source organism: Areca catechu (assembly GCA_021397845.1). Lineage (NCBI taxonomy): Eukaryota > Viridiplantae > Streptophyta > Magnoliopsida > Arecales > Arecaceae > Areca > Areca catechu. The sequence continues at coordinate 13,555,126 of CM038052.1, forward strand.
ATGTGACTCATGAAGAAGAAAAGTAAAGGGGTCGACTCATGAGTGCGTACAAAAAAACATGACGTTTTGTTGTTACCCTGTCTCAGGCCACGTGTCGATACTTGACCCTGGTGAGTCGACACTTAACCTGAGAATGCTGAAAAATAGTGAATTCAAATTCTAATTGGTTATAAAATTATTTTACATTATAAATTAAAATTATTTTGGTTTATGAAGATTATTAAACTTAATTATGAATTAAGTTACCTTGAATGACAAAGTGATCTAGGAATATGATTCAAAAATTTTAAGTCATTTCAATAAGATTTAAGGGTAATGGGTTAGCTTCAATTAGGTCCTTAATGTTGGTTTTCTCCCAGGAAGAGAAAATTGCAATCGAACAGGCGTCAACAGCCTATCGCAGCGGAAGCAGATATAAAAATAATTTATATCTAATCATGTAATTCATAAATAAAGCTAATTTATTTATCATAAATTTTTAACATGCTGCAACATATGAGAAAAATATTACATTTGAAATAAAAATTATTTGAAGTATAAAATACTTACCTGGATTGCTATTCGGGACTACTCTGAAAAGCATGCAGATTCGCTATTGAAAAGCTGGGATTCTGTCGGAGCCGTGCAATCGCCCAGCCTTTGCTGGTATCCACACGAAGCTCTCACAACCGAGTCATAGAGGGCACCATACTACTAGATCTTTGCAGCTCTCTCCTCTTTCAGCAAATCAGTTGCTTTAAAAACTATGTCGATCCGAATTCGGACAGGCTTTCGACTTCTGTCTTGCAATCTTAGATTTGCAAGACCTTGGATCCTTTTTTCTCTTCTTTCTCTAGTAGAGCATCTCTCTAGATCTCTCAGAAGGAAGAAGAAATCATATAAGAGGGAGAAGAAAAACTTGGCACCAGGAGAGAGACTCTCAGGTAAAAATGCCCAAGGAGAAGCTCCCGGCCAAAGAGAAATATTCATGGTAGAAGGAAAATATTTTTCATGCCAATTATGATCTCTCTTGGTCGGCCACCTTTCTTCCTTTTTTAAATTTATGTTCTCCCATCCCAATAAAATAAAATACCAGTGTTTCATTTTATCTGGCTAGGATTTAAGAGGAGTGGAAGAGGACTCTTCCCTTTCTTAATACTTTTCATGCCAAACTCTTTGCGCCCACCTTTTATTCACGCCTCCTCTCTTTTGTTGCCCAAACACAAGGGGCCCACTAGGTAGGCGTGTGAAGGGAGGGGGAGACATGGAGAGAGAGTCCTAGTCTAACTGGACTCTAGGTCTTGGTCCAAATGAAATGATGTTACAGTCAAACTGAGTCGATTTTAAATCCGATCAACCATTTCGAAGCGAACATTGACCCGAATCAATTAGGATTAATTAATTGAGTCTAACTCAATTAAATTAAATCTAATTTAAATTAATTAATAATTAATCCATAATCAATTAATTATAATATTTACAATTAGGTCAAATATTAATTGTAACACTTACAATTAGGTCCAAATTGATTTACTGATTGGTTACTTGAGCTTCTAATGTGTGTAACCCCTCAGGTCCTATCCTGTCTGGTAATGAGACATGCTATAATTTTCATTATACATCATCGAAACTCCTTTTGATGGACTGAAATAATTTCAGCTCAATCCTAATTAGGATCATCGATCCGAGAATGATTTTAACGGGCTCTCATAATCCACCAGTGATACCTAGCAGTATATAGTGGCAACCTAGCAGAATAAGATTAGAACTCCTAGGTATAGTTACCATGTGATTTGGTTCCTCTATCAAAATCCCGACATGATATTGGTTACGGATACTCGTCAAACCCATCAATCATATGTTCAACCTAATCGACTAAAGTCCAATTGTGATATTAATGAAAACACCTTTTCATTATCACCCTACTATGGCCATAGACTTTTGGACTTAGTCTCATTAAGCTTGCATAAGATTATACCTTACTACTAAGGCTAATAGATCCCTATAAGTGAACACCCTACTCCTACAATAAACTTACTGCAGCCAACGAACACCGCAAGATCCCATATAGATAAGAACCATGTAATTGTGTTGTCAAACTATAGCAACCTTATTGTGAGTAGCTGAGATATTCTAAGTCAAGAAACTATTCACATGACTACAGCATCAGGAAGTTATCGACGAGTGAGTAGCCATCCGTATAACTTCTTGTACTTGGTCATGCCCAGTATCGTTGATCTCTATCAGCTACCTGCACTCTCACTCCAGTGTCACCATACTGTAGGTCAGAGACTCATTTACCCCAAAAGGAAGTGATCTGTGCACCGATTTTAATGGATCAATCATCATCCTCGTGATATTTCAACAATCGGGAGCTTTTAGGAGTTAATCTATAAATACACATGTCTCAGATTCTCAACTCTTGAGAATATGTGTCATTGTCTATTAACTCCATGGACGATTCATAGACATAACAATATGAATGAAACTAATGCCCTTTAATTGATAAGAAAAATTAAGTATAAGGTTCATGTCCTAAATTAAAATGTGTCAAGCCAACATGGCTTTCAGGGCATACACCTAACACTTAATTGGGTTAGACCTAAGATTAGGTACATTGGACTAAATAGAGAACTAATCTAATCAAATATTGAGTTAGGATTTCTTCTCTATAGATCTCTCTAATAGTTAGATTGATTAGTCCATAAGTCTAAATGGACCTGATTTGTGGCTCAGTGGTCAACCCGAGTCTTTAGGCTAGTCTAATTAAGTCTGATGAACTAATTGATATCTAAGGTAAGCATGGCATTTGATCATGGTTCTTTGGGGCTACCTCTTACCTGGCCAACTTGGTTGGTGTTTAAGGCAAGACGGTTAATGGCGGAACCCATCCCATGATCTCACTTACCTAGCCAATGTGGTCGATCAGAATTGATTGGATAGCTCACTGACTCGTGTCAACCCATATCACCTAAGGTTTATCAGTCTTGACTGATTTTAGGTACCTATGGATCATTTGTTTCTGAAACCCTCCTTAATGACTGATGTAGTCAGTAGGAGGTTGATCAATGTCTTCTTATCTATTTCATCTATCACATTAAATTTAAATCCTCTAAATTATTAAGTCCATAAAAGGATGAAGTTATGGGGATAATTAAGTCATAACCTTCCATTAAGTGACATGGTAATGGATCCAATAGTTGGGTGTTCTTCAACAGGTCCAAATATCGGGTGTTCATCAAGCTATTGGAATTGCCATTCCTAATATGATGGCTCAGTATGACTCTTTTAATGATGGTCAGGTGGGCCGGCCAAAGTCGGGCTTGACTATTTGTTGGTTAGAAGTATTAAATTTTGTTATGTTAATGGTTGGACCTAACCGGGACCTTCAATAGGAGGCCCAAAGGCCAATTGAAGTGCACCTTAGGACAAAATCTAAATACTAGAAGTTACTTGAAGAAGTAATCAGTTAGAGAACCTATCTTTAGATACGCATGGATGGGCCAACCAAAGTCGGGCTCATGTGTTGTCTATTGGGTTTTAGTACCCACTAAGAAATTAAAGTAATTCTTCGGAATAGAGGTAGAGGCTACCAGTCTGAACAAAAAAGTGGGAGGGCCTTTAGACTAAAGTCCATGTCTTTAGGTTAATAATTCATATACACTAATATGTTTTGGTTTTCCTTTCAGATGTCTACCAACTTGTTGCTCTAATCTTTTATCGATAATGAGAAACTCATGGGTCCCAACTTTGATAGTTGGTATCGAAGGCTCAGGAATGTCTTAGAGCATGAACGGATCTTATATGTGATATCAGATCTGGCACCTGAAATCCTTGCTCCTAATGCTTAAGGTTCGATCAGAGACACTTATCAGAAATGGCTCTCTGATAGGACCATTATCCGATGCATCATGTTGGCAGCGATAAACGACGAGTTCAATCACAAATTTAAGGAAGCCCAGCCGGAGGAGATCCTTCAAAAGTTAGAGTCCTTCGGTACACCAAATGATGTTGAGAGGTACAAGGTCTCCTATGCTATCTATAACATGCGGATGTTTAATGGGGCCTCAGTCACTAATCATGTATTGTACATGATCGAGATGATTGAGCGCCTGGACAAGCTCGGATGTCCCTTGCATGAACAGCTCAGGAAAGATGCGATACTGAATTCCTTGCCCTCTTCTTATCTAGACTTTCTCGATCATTTCAGAATGAATAAGCCTGTAGTTAACTACCATGGTCTGCTGGGATTACTACTGACTTATGAGAAAGACCACCAACTCAATAAAGGGGTGGTAAATCTAGTGGGAGGATCTTCTACGGGGCATCATCCCTTTAAGAAAGGAAAAAAAGAGAAAGAAAGGAAAGAAGGTGCAAAATTCTTCTGGGCCCAGTCAGGTCAAGAAGGTGAAAGCAGATAAGAGCCAAGCAGAGTGCTTCTTCTGTAAGAAGCAGGGTCATTGAAAAAGGAACTGTCCTCTTTATATTGCGTTCCTTGATCCGAACAGGTCCAAGAAGAGGAAGCAGCAGGGCAGTGCTGGACAAGGTATTTATATGATAATGCCTTGTAGTTTCTCTATTTGCGATACTACTAACTACGTATTGGATATCGAAAGTCCAATTCATATTTGTAATTCTTTACAGGGACTTCAACTTAGTAGGAGATTCGACGATGATGAGAGATTCTTGAACGTGAGAAATGGAAGCTAAGTTCCAGTCCTGGCATTGAGAGCCCTCAAATTAGTTTTCGAGTTTTGTACAATCATTTTGAATGAGTGTCATTACTGTTCGTCTTTCATCATGAATGTCATTTCTGTAGGCTAATTGGCCATGTATGGTTATGAACTATCAATAAAGAATGATTATTGTAAAATCATTTGGAATGGTTTTGTTATGATAAATGGATACATGAACAATGACATTTATGTACTATCATGATCTGTTAGTGTAGTGTACATATCTAGCAAATGCCCTAGGATAGATAATGTCAGCAATGCATATCTATGGCATTGTAGGCTAGGTCATATTAACAAGAATAGGATAAACAGGTTGAAAAGTGAGGGTTTTCTCAAGATTAGTGAATGTGATTCACTACCAACTTGTGAGTCCTGTCTTCTTGGAAAGATGATAAAATCACCTTTTACTAGAAAAGGTGAATGAGCCAAAGAAATTCTAAGTCTGGTACATACTGATGTATACGGACCTATGAATATTAATGCCAGAGGTGGGTATAATTATTTCATTACATTTACAAATAACCTTTCGAGATACGGTTGTCTTCTTGATGAGATATAAATCTGAATCGTTTGAAATGTTCAAACGATATCATAATGAAATAGAAAAATAAACTTGTTGCCCAGGTGGCTTCCCAAGAGGGGGGTGAATTGGGATTAAAAAACTTTTGCAAGTATGTACACTTTGAAATTCTTTATGTAAAGGTGAAGTGTGAAAAGCGAAAGTAAATAAATTTAAGCAATCAAGCAATAAAAGCACAATCACAAACACCAAGAAGTAAAGTAGTTCGGAGCAACCGGCTCCTACATCCACTACCCAAGGATCGCTTGGGATTTCCACTATATCCCCCAACCGGTATACAGTCGGATTGTTTTACTAGGCTCACAATCTAAACCTATACACTTTGGTTTTACCGGAATCACCAAAGAAACCCAAACTCCCTTTAGTTTTACACGGGATCACCAAAGAAAACCCAAACACTTGGTTTTAAACCAGAAAAACCAAGAACCCAAACTTAGATTTTACAAGGTTCACCTTAAAACCTTCAACTCTCTCTCTAGATATAGCTCCTTGCTGTTCTAAGAGAGCAATCCAAGATAAAAAATATAAAATAAGCAACTACAACAAACCAAGTTTGTTTTGATGTTACTGATGAAGATCAAAATGAAGTCAAGCCTTAAGTGCTCTACAATGCTCTTCAATGCTACTTCTTCCCTTCTTCAATGAGTGGATTCAATGATAGAGTGGAGTTGGTGAAGCTTTGAATCTCACTTGAATGCTCTTTGAGGTAGGTAGAGGAATAACTTGGAAGCTCTTTGTTCTCTCAAGAAAATTCAGCAATAAATCTTTATTAATTCTTTAATCCTTCAAAAATAACCCCCTTTATAGTTTTCCATGAGATATGGCCGTTGTAGGGTCTTGGGATTCGTGAAATGGCCATTGGAGGTAATTTGGAATTCAAATCTCAATTTCAGCAACTAGTTGTTGAAGTGCATACAACGGTTCTACAAGCTGGCTCGAGCTCCAGGAGTCGGCTCAAAGTCTCAGACAGGCCAAAAACAAACTTCTGTGGGAGCCGGCTCTTGGACTAGGAGTCGGCTCTTGCCTTCAAGCTTTCAGTCATGACAAACATACATACCTAGAGTCTGCTCTTGAACTGGGAGTCAGCTCTTGTTCTCAGATTTTTAAAAAATATACTTCTAGAGGAGTCGGCTCTTAGTTCTAAAACTTAGAATCTGCCTCCATGCTGTGCCACCTTGAGTTGGCTCTTACAAGTCTTTTAAAAAAGTACTTCAAGCTTCCCAAAAACTTCACCATTGAATCAACTAGAAGCTAAATTACATACTTTATCAAAATACTTATAATTTTGAGCCCATTTTTCATAATTACAGCATTCATAAGTTAGGGCTTTTACAAACTCAATTGAATTACCTTTAAGTAAATTTGAATACCATTTTAAACAAAGATAATCAATTCCTGCAAAACTTCTTAAACATTTGTAAAAAGTTAGTATCAAATACATGCTCCAATATTTTGTGATCATCAAAATCATTCCAGGGGTCAACAATATCCCCCTTTTTGATGATGACAAAACACTGGGCATGATCAAAAAATTGAAATCACTTTACAGTTGCAGTATTTTCAAGTCTATGCGTATCATATAGATTAGGTACCAGTGTATCAATGCAATGTGCCAAAATATATCAAATGTATGGTATTGAATACTACATAACATGTATATCAAGTGTATCAAAACATGATATATCATATGTATCATAACACGATGTATTGATACATGATGTATCAAGGATATTGACTATACAAAGCATATCGAAACTTAAAAAATTTTCAAACTTTTGAAGTAAACTATGAATCAACTTTCTATGAATCAACCATTCATTTCATCAAAGTTTCATAACATTCAATTATCCATATAGCATTTGTAAACAATTTTGAGCAATTTTCATGAATCAACATAGATTTCCAAGAAATTTTCATGAAACTTGCATGAAACAACAGCTTTTGTACTTTTTACTTTTTCATGCCCACATACAGTCTCTATTCTCCCCCTTTTTATCATCAACAAAAGGTAAATGAGAAATGGACAATCATTCACAACAATCACATAACAGTAATTTAGTAACAAGAGAAGTATATATATGAAATAAGTCAATACATACAAATATGTGATACTTTACAAATGTGCCACGGCACAACAAAATAGTATCACATAACCAAAATACCATAACATCAAGTCTCAAAAAGATAAAAACCTAATCATCAGAATGAAGTGCTAGGATCACTATCAGGTTCTTCCTTATCAGAGGAGGAACCAACCTCTAGAATACCTGGACTAGGTTTGAACTTGGGGAATCTAGGGCGGAGATCCCTAATCCTAGTCCTAGTGGGTGTAGAAGTCCTAGTTATTTTAGATTTAGGTTTAGATTTGGTTTATGATTCAGATGAAATGAAGATGGGTGTAGGTTTGGCAGTAGGTGGATCAAGAGATAGGGCCAAAGTGCTGGTGGATGAAAGTATCTGAGTAGCCGGAGTCACTCCAATATCAGCAGATCCAGTAGCCTCCATACTATCCTGAGGCTCACCAACAGCAGGTGTGGCATGATATGGTGCATCAGCACAATGTGTCTCCTATCCCTGCTCAGCATGTGTGCCAGTACTAGTCTCAGTGCCCGTGCCAGTCACTGTGCCAGTAGCTGTGCCAGTAGAAGGTGCATGCTGGCCAGCCATGGATAACTGTCTCAATATAACCATGATATCATGAAAGCCCTGCTGCATCTCAGACTGTAGAGAAGTAATCCTCCTGTCAGTGTCAGTCCTGAAACAAGAAATCTCCTCTAAAACTCTGTGGAATCTATCATCAGTATCAGCTCTATCAGCAGTAGGAGTCCTGACTGATGAGTATGGTGAAGCAGGAGCTGGCTCGGATGGTCCAGCCACATCAGTCTGTCCCTTAGTTTGCTCACCATGTCCCTGTATAGCTTGTATGTCATCATCTGAGTCCTCTGAGTGTGCTACAGGAACTCCTGAAGTCTTTCTGATCCAATTTCCATCAACTTTGATGAATCCCATTCTAGTCAGGGATTTTATTGTGTATTTGTCGGTGTGCAGCAATAACCGATAGTCCTCTCTAGTAAGATCTATATCAGCATCCTAGAATAACAAAGTGAACACCATCCCGTAGGGCAAACAGGCTCGTGCCCTACGTACAGCCTCTCTCATCTAAGAAATCATAATGAATGGAAGGTTGAGGGGCTCCCCCTCGATCAGTCGCCTCATGAATATGAGATCTCTCTCACTAACCCAGTCGAATCTGTCTGTCCTGGATAGGAAAATCCGGCTAATTATGTTGTGCAACAGTCTCATTTCCAATGAGAGCTGATTTGCACGCACATGAATGATTCCTTTCACATTGGATCTTCCCAAGATGAGTCTGAGAGTCTTCACTCTTTCCTTCATAACCAAATAGCAATCCCCTTCTTTGGGTATATTCAACAGATTTGATAATTTTTGCTCATTTATTTCTATCAATTTCTCTTTTACTGTTCCTTCAATATGAAAAGCTCCAAGTGACATGTTCTTAAAGAATTGTCGAACCAAATTAGGATAAGTTGGAACATTTAATTGACAAAACTCCTTCCAACTCTGTCTTTCAAGCCACATACCAATATTCAACTGTTCTTGTTCAATAAAATTGAAATCGATGCACCTACCAGGGGTCACTTGACGATTTCCCATTGGAATGATCTGCCGGAGTGCTGGAACGAGTTCTTCTTGCTCAGCCTGCTGCTCTTCTTGCGGAATCGAAGTATCCAATCGCCTCTTGCTCCTTCTTTCCTCAGCCATAGTCCGAACAACCCTTGTTGCTTTCTTTGCCACCGCCTTTCGAGGCCCCATTCTCCAAAGATTAAGGATTTGAATAGGTAGAGAGGGTTTTTGGAGTGGGTTCTAGTGTGGAGTGAAGAGTCAGCTAGAGAGAAACGGTCGAAATCTAGAAAATGTAATGAATAAGGAAAGTGGAAACCCTACTTAAAATGTTTCGGTCCGACCTGCAAGTCGGCTCCCAGAGTACTGAGAATTCAAGTCGGCTCGAGAAAAAATCTATTCTAAAAATCAAAATGAGTCAAACTCAGTTTCTAAGGGTTCTTAGAGTTTAAACTAGGTTGCCCTATGTTCTGAAGAGAGGTTTGGAATTTCTAGATAATTTTTCCTTAATTTTCAAAAATTAGGTCAGATAGGTTTAAAATGAGTCACATAACCCTAATTCTCCTCTAATTTTCTCAAATCTATCTAGATTTAATGGTTTAGTGAAAATGTCCGCTAATTGGTTTTCAGTAGGTACAAATTCAAGTTCCATAATATTGTTTAAAACATGATCACGAATAAAATGATGTCGAATTTCAATGTGCTTAGTTTGTGAGTGCTGAATTGGATTTTTTGATAAATTAATAGCGCTAGTATTGTCACATTTGATAGGAATTTTAGATTGGACAACACCATAATCTTCTAGTTGTTGCTTGATCCATAACACTTGAGCACAACAGCTCCCAGCAACTATATATTCTGCCTTAGCAGTAGATAAAGCTACAGAGTTCTATTTGCGATAGTGCCAAGAGATCAAGTTAACACTTAGAAATTGACAGGTGCCACTTGTGCTCTTTCTATCTATTTTACATCCTCCATAATCAACATCAGAATAATTAATTAGTTTCAGTGATGTGTGCTTAGAATACCATAGACCTACATTACAAGTGCCTTTCAGGTATTTAATAATTCTCTTAACAGCTATGATGTGTGATTCTTTAGGATTAGATTGAAAACGTGCACACATACAAACATTAAATAATATATTAGGTCTACTAGTTGTTAAATAAAGTAATGATCCGATCATACCCCGATACAGCTTTTGATAAACATTTATGCCATTCTCATCTTTGTCAAGTCTACATGCAGGACTCATTGGTGTTCCAATTACCTTGCTTGATTCCATGTCAAATTTCTTGATTATTTCTTTAATGTACTTGGCTTGGTTGATCAAAATACCTTCTCTAGTTTGTTTAATTTGAAGTTCAAGAAAGTAACTTAATTCGCCCATCAAGCTCATTTCGAATTCTTCCTGCATTAGCTTAGCAAAGTCTTGACACAAAGATCATCGGTAGATCCAAAGATAATGTTATCAACATATATTTGAACAACTAAAATATCATTTTTCTTTCTTTGAATAAACAGTGTGGTGTCAACACTACCTCTTACAAATTCATTTGCAATTAAAAATTTGCTTAGTCTATCATACCAGGCTCTAGGTGCCTATTTCAGACTATATAAAGCTTTATTCAGTTTAAAAATATGATTTTGAAAAATATGATCGATAAAACCAGGAGGTTGCTCAACAAAAACTTCTTCAGAAAAAAATCCATTCAAAAATGCACTCTTTACATCCATTTGAAATAACTTGAAATTCATAAAACATGCATAAGTTAGTAGCAATCTAATGGCTTCTAATCTAGCTACAGGTGCATAAGTTTCATCAAAATCTATTCCTTCTTCTTGATTATATCCTTATGCAACCAATCTAGCCTTATTTCTAATTACATTTCCATTTTCATCTAGTTTGTTTCTGTAAACCCACTTAGTGCCTATAACAAAATGATCATTGGGTCTTTCTACTAAGGTCCAAACATTATTTCTCTTAAATTGGTTTAATTCATCATGCATTGCTAACATCCAATCAGGATCAGTTTTGGCTTCTATATTATGAGGTTCTACATGAGAAACAAAAGCAATTAAATCATGTGTATCTCTATGTGCAGATCTAGTTTTAACACCTTGAGATGGATCTCCTATAATTAATTCTTTAGGGCGTGATTGTACATACCTCCATTCTTTAGGTATATCATCATGCTTTTTACTCACCTCTTCTTCATGTGGTTGACCTGATTGTGTGTCTTTGAGGGTCAAGTCTTTCATTCCATGCTCTAGTGTACCTGCATCATCATCAGCAAAATCTTCTTTTTTCGAAGATGTAATGTCAGATTCATTGAAAATAACATAAACAGATTCTTCAATAGTTAAAATTCTTTTATTGAAAACTCGATAGGCTTTACTATTTAAAGAATATCCAAGAAAAATGGTCTCATCGGATTTTGCATCAAATTTACCAAGATTGCCTTTTCCATTGTTGAGAACAAAACATTTACATCTGAAAACATGAAAATATTTGATATTTGGTTTTCTATTGTTCCAAAGCTCATAGGAGGTTTTTCTGATAATAGGTCTAATTAAAACTCTATTTAAAATATAGCATGCGGTATTAACAGCTTTTGTCCAAAAATATTTTGGAAGATTTCCTTCACAAAGCATTGTTCTGGACATCTCTTCTAAAGTACGATTTTTTCTTTCTACAACACTATTTTGCTGTGGTGTTCTAGGTACAGAAAAGTTATGATCAATACCATGCTTTGTGCAAAAATGATCAAAATATTAGTTTTCAAATTCGGTGCCATGATCACTATGAATTGAAATAACAGATAAGTTTTTCAAATTTGTAACTCTTTTGTAAAACTTTTTGAATACATTAAAAGTATCATCCTTATATGCAATAAATAAAACTCATGTGTATATTGAAAAATCATCTACAATCACAAGTCCATATTTCATACCACCTAGGCTGGTAGTCCTAGTAGGTCCAAATAGGTCCATGTGAAGTGTGAAGTAGCTCTAAGGGTCTAGAAGTTGAATCTTTGTTTTTAGATTTAAAACTCTCCCTTACTTGTTTTCCTAACTGACATGCATCACAAACATAATCAAAATTAACTTTAAACTTCGGCAAACCTTTGACTAAGTCCTTTGAAATCAATTTAGCTATTGTGTCCATACTAGCATGACCAAGTTGCCTATGCCATAGTAAACTTGATTCCTTGCTCTTATCATTCATTGCTACAAGACTTGTATTACTTGACATAGCTAGATCATTAAGATCTACCACATATATGTTACCAAGTCTATGTCCAATGAATTTAGTACTAGAGTCAAGTGGATCAACTACTATACACATTGATGACTTGAAGAATATATTATAACCAATATCACATAGCTGACTAATACTCAAAAGATTATGCTTTAATTTTTCTACCAGTAATACATTTTTAATAAATGTAGAAGGAGTAATTTTGATTTTACCAATACCGATTATCCTTCCTTTTTATTGTCACCAAATGTTACTATTCCACCATCCTTCTGTTCTAGGATGAAGAATTGATCAGTATCACCCATCATGTGTCTTGAACAGCCGCTATCCAAATACCATCTTTTCTTTATGCTTGTGGCTGCAAGACATCTCTGCAAAACAATCATTTAATAGATTTAGGTACCCAAGCTCTCTTGGATCCTTGCAAGTTAGTGGAAATGGTTTCTTTTGGAACCCAAACTTTCTTAATTTTTTTTTGTCATTGTATTTCAAATGACATTCAAAAGCTTTATGACCAATGTTATTACATGCATAGCATACAATTCTTGAATTTGAATAATAACTACGAGATGATGCAAATTTAGGTCTAACATGTTTAGGACTAATGAATTTAGGAGCATATGAAGTAGAAGTAGAAAAAGTGTTTAAAATAGAGCCTTTATAACCAATTCCAAATCTATTATTTATTTTTTTTTGATCTTTTAAAATTAACTCAAGTTTGTTAGAACTTAGGATTAATTTTTTAACTAATGATTTTAATTTTTGAACTTCTTTCTTTAGATCATCATTTTTATTTTTCAAATTCTTATTTTGCTCAAAAAGCTCTTCTTTTTCAATTTGAACAGTCTTAAGTCTTTCACAAACCAAATTTAGTTCTCTTTGTAAGATTTTGTTTCTTTTACAAGATTCATTTTTGTCGTTTTCAAATACATCACATTTATTTTTTAAATATCTCAATTTCAAACCAGCTTTTTTATATTCTATCAATAGTTCACAAAAAGCATTATGTAATTCATCATAAGTGAATTCTAAATTAGGTTCAGAAGTACTTACCTCATCCTCCAAACCCATAAGACAGATTTGTGCTGTTTTTGTTGTCTCTTCATCCTCTTCAGTAGATGTAGTTTCATCGCTGTCACTCCAAGCAGATAGCATTGCTTTCTTCTTCTTTTTAGAAAATATCTTTTTCTTTCTTTCAAGGCAATCAGGGCGGATGTGTCCTGGTTTCTTGCATCCATAGCAGATAGGTACTTGATCTTTATCTTTCTCTTTCTCTTTTTCTTTATCTCTTTCCTTTTCTTTTTCAAAGTCACCTTTTCTGTAATGCTTTCTCCATCTATTCATTTTTCTTCTGCCCATAAATCTTTTGAATTTCCTCATGACTAGGGCAATTTTGTCACTTCTAAGATCATCATCATCTGATGAATCAAATTCTTCATTCTTATCTTCCTCGGTTGCTTTAAATGCAATGGCTTTCTTCCTTTTTTTATCTTCTTCAGTCTTTTGTTGCATAGCCAATTCATGTGTGATTAAGGATCTAAGCAGTTCATCTAGTGGCAGTATATTCAGGTCCTTTGTTTCTTGAATTGCTGTCACTTTGGCTTCCCACTTATCTGGCAAAGATCTTAATACTTTTTGAACAAGATCAGCATTAGAATAAGTTCTACTTAGACTTTTGAGACCATTTATGATATCAGTAAAATAAGTATACACGGCAGATATAGTCTCACTAGGATCCATCTTAAACAGCTCATAATTATGTACAAGCAAATTGATTTTTGATGTCTTAACTTGAGAGGTGACTTCGTGTGTGATTTCTTAGAATAAGTTCTACTTAGACTTTTGAGACCATTTATGATATCAGTAAAATAAGTATACACGGCAGATATAGTCTCACTAGGATCCATCTTAAACAGCTCATAATTATGTACAAGCAAATTGATTTTTGATGTCTTAACTTGAGAGGTGACTTCGTGTGTGATTTCTAATTTATCCCAAATTTCTTTAGCAGAATTGCAAGTTGAAATTCTGTTAAACTCATTTGGATCCAAAGCACAATATAATAGGTTCATTGCTTTGGCATTTAATTCAACTAATTTCATATCATTCTCGTCCTAATCCTCTTCTAGTTTGGGAACCTCTACATCATTAACTTTAATTATGGATGTGTGAGGTCCTTTCATGATGATTTTCCATAAGTAAAAGTCTACGGCTTGAATGTATATATTCATTCTTGCCTTCCAATAAGTATAATTAACTCCGGTGAAAAGTGGTGGTCTATTTGTGGATTGACCTTCGACCAATGAAGTACTCATGGGATGTGCCATATGTCTTTTCTCTAACTAACTTTCAGAGACTCTGCTCTGATACCACTTGTTGCCCAGGTGGCTTTCCAAGAGGGGGGTGAATTGGGATTAAAAAACTTTTGCAAGTATGTGCACTTTGAAATTTTTTTAGTGTAGAGGTGAAGTGTGTAAAGCGGAAGTAAATAAATTTAAGCAATCAAGCAATAAAAGCACAATCACAAATACCAAGAAGTAGAGTGGTTCGGAGCAACCGGCTCCTACATCCACTATCCAAGGACCGCTTGGGATTTCCACTATATCCCCCAACTGGAATACAGTCGGATTATTTTACTAGGCTCACAATCCAAACCTATACACTTTGGTTTTACCGGGATCACCAAAGAAATCCAAACTCCCTTTGGTTTTACACGGGATCACCAAAGAAAACCCAAACACTTGGTTTTAAATCGGGAAAACCAAGAACCCAAACTTAGGTTTTACAAGGTTTACCTAAAATCTTCAACTCTCTCTCTAGATACAGCTCCTTGCTATTCTAAGAGAGCAATCCAAGATAAAGAATGTAAAATAAGCAACTACAACAAACCAAGTTTGTTTTGATGTTGCCGATGAAGATCAAAATGAAGTCAAGCCTTAAGTACTCTTCAATGTTGCTTCTTCCCATCTTCAGTGAGTGGATTCAATGATAGAGTGGAGTTGGTGAAGCTTTGAATCTTACTTGAATACTTTTTTAGGTAGGTAGAGGAATAACTTGGAAGCTCTTTGTTCTCTCAAGAAAATTCAGCAATAAATCTTCATTAATTCTTTAATCCTTCAAAAATAATCTCCTTTATAATTTTTCATGAGATATGGCTGTTGTAGGGCCTTGGGATTCGTGAAATGGCCGTTGGAGGTGATTTGGAATTCAAATTTCAATTTCAGTAACTAGTCGTTGAAGTACAGACAACGGCTCTATGAGCCAGCTCGAGCTCCAGGAGTTGGCTCAAAGTCTCCGACAGGCCAAAAACAAACTTCTGTGGGAGTCGGCTCTTGGACTGGAGTCGGCTCTTACCTTCAAGCTTTCAGTCGTGACAAACATACATACCTAGAGTCTGCTCTTGAACTGGGAGTCAGCTCTTGTTCTCAGAACTTTAAAAAATATACTTCTGGAAGAGTCGGCTCTTGATCTGGGAGTCGGCTTTTAGTTTTGAAACTTAGAATCTACCTCCATGCCGTGCCACCTTGAGTTGGCTCTTACAAGTCTTTTAAAAAAGTACTTCAAGCTTCTCAAAAACTTCATTATTGAATCAACTAGAAGCTAAATTACATACTTTATCAAAATACTTACAATTTTGAGCCCATTTTTCATAATTACAGCATTCATAAGTTAGGGCTTTTACAAACTCAATTGAATTACCCTTAAGTGAATTTGAATACCATTTTAAACAAAGATAATCAATTCCTGTAAAACTTCTTAAACATTTGTAAAGAGTTAGTATCAAATACATGCTCCAATATTTTGTGATCATAAAAATCATTCCAGGGGTCAACAAAACTGGAAAGTATATCAAAATCTTTTGATTAGATCGAGATGGTGAATATCTTTTCGATGATTTTCAGGCATATCTTGAGGAGATTGTGATTCTCTCTTAATGGACACCTCTAGAGACACCTCAGTTAAATGGAGTGTTTGAAAGGAGGAATCGAATCCTGTAAGATATGGTTCAGTCCATGATGGGCTTTGCTTCTCTATTGCTATTCTTTTAGGGATATGCTCTAGAGTCAGCCTGCTACCTTTTAAATAGGATTTCGAGTAAGTCCATTAGCAAAATCCTTTATGAGATATGGATTGGATGTAAGCCGACACTCGTACACCTTCGGGTCTGGGGTTGCCTATCTTATGTCAAAGTTTGGAAACGAATAAGCTTGGACCTAGGTCTGATCGGTGCCTATTTGTTGGGTATCCAAAAGAGTCTAAAGGATACTACTTCTACTTAGCTGAGGAATAAAAGTTGTTTGTCAATCTTAGGGCTATCTTTTTGGAAAAGGAGTTCCTTGGTGAAGGAACTGTTGTTGCTGAGATTGAACTTAGTGAAGTTCCACAAGTAGAAGAACTGATACACTTAAGGAAAAACATAGAACTGGTTGTGATTAGATCACACCCAGAGACCACATAGGAACCATCAAGGAGATCCAATAGGGTACCGTGTCAACCAGATAGATACTATGATTTCTTAGTCTGGGATGGTGATCCCATTGAACTTGATGAGAACAATGAAGACTCGATCACCTATACGGATGCAATGCAGAGGTCCGACTCTGAAAAATGGCTAGGAGCCATAAGATCCAAAATGGAGTCCATGAAAATCAACAATGTATGGACATTGGTTGATCCACTTAAGGGAATAAAATTCATTGGATGCAAATGAATTTTCAAAAGAAAAAGGGACACAGACGGGCAGGTAGAGACCTATAAAGCCCATCTGGTTGTCAAGGGGTATCATCAACGTTATGGTATTAACTATGATGAGACGTTCTTTTTTGTGGCAATGCTCAAATCCATTCAGGTCATACTTGCTTTAGCGACACACTTTGATTATGAAATCTGGCAAATAGATATTCGAACAGCTTTCCTGAATGGTGAGCTGGAAGAGGAGGTGTATATGATACAACCTAAAGGGTTCATATCCACAAACGAGTCAAAGGTGTGCAAGCTTCAAAGGTCCATCTATGGACTGAAGCAAGCATCTTGGAGTTGGAACATGTGATTTGATAAGTGTATCAAGTCGTATGGCTTCATTAGGAATGGAGAACCTTGCATTTATAAATGGACTAATGGTTCTGTGATTGTATTCCTTGTATTGTATGTAGATGACATTCTATTAATCGGGAATGACATCCCAACACTACAAGGAATAAAGGTCTGGTTGTCATCTCAATTCTCTATGAAGGACTTGGATGAAGCCTCTTACATACTGGGTATGAAGATCTGTAGAGATAGATCTAAGAGACTTTTGGGACAGTCACAGTCTGCGTACATTGATACTATGCTAAAGTGGTTCATCATAGAAAATCTAAGAAAGACTATCTCCCGATAGATCCTGGAATTATACTCTCCTTATAGGATTATGCGATAACTCTTGAGAAGAAAGAGCATATGGGTAAAATCCCATATACTTCAGTAGTGGGTTCTAGCATGTGCTCCATGACATGTACTAGACCAGACATGGCATACTTACTAGACGTATTGAGCAGATACCAGTCTGACCCAGGTGAAGCTCAGTGGAAAGTGGTAAAGACCATCCCTAAGTATTTGCGAAATACTAAGGATCAATGGCTGATTTATGGAAAACCCAAATTAAAACTTATGGGATATACTGACTCCAATTTTCAGTCAGATAGGGATGATAGCAAGAGTGTATCAGGGTTTATCTTTATCCTAAATGGAGGAGTGATTTGCTGAAAAAGTTTCAAGCAGCCTACTGTGGCAGACTCAGTATGTGAAGCAAAATACATCGCATCATCGGATATAGCAAAGGAAGCTGTGTGGTTGCGAAAGTTTCGAGGTGAGCTAGGAGTGGCACCTTCTTTGGATGGTCCTGTTTTGGTGTATTATGACAGCACTGGAGCCATTGCTCAAGCCAAAGAGCCAAAGTCCTATCACGCACCAAACACATTCTGCGGTGCTATCACCTTGTGCAAGAAATTATGGAATGATGTGACATCGACCTTCAGAATATCGATGGAAAGGAGAACCTGGCCGATCCCTTCACTAAAGATATTGGAGTTCAAGAGTTCGATAATTGTAAATAGAAAATGAGAATAAGATTCTATACTGATTGGCTTTAGTCCAAGTAGGATTTGTTGGGAATAGTATCCCAAAGCCAATCATCTAGGTTGTAGACGGTTGTGCTATTTTATAATTATATGTGAATTTTTTTTAAATGAATAACAGTTATTCTTTTGACTATTCATCATGTATGCATTTTCCTGAAAAGAACTTTTGTGTGATGGAGTCCTTAGAACTACATTATATTTGATATAGAGAGGATATATTAAGTAGTTCTTAAACTAGTTCACAACTAAAAGATAAATTGTTATAGGACGACGATGTATCAAGTGTAGGGTATTGTATATCACATTGGTTGGTTTTAACCAATGAGTGTAGGAACATTGATGTGACATGCAGGTGAAATGTATGACATCTCACTGAACTTGACCAATTATGGAGCTCCCTTCTGTCAAAGGGTTGCTCACGAAGGAATATGGGTATATGTGTCCCTCAGACATGAGGTTATCATGGTAGCTTGCAAGCAACTCACTGTACTTTGATGCTGGACTACCTGGATTTCTAATCCAATGATGGAAGGTTTCAGGGTATAGTCAAGTACTTATGGAGCGATGATGGATCAAGATGGGATTGATCTCTCTAAATGGTTTGGAGTGAATGACTCACTATATATCAATTTAGCAAAACCTTGGCTAGGGTAGTTCTTATGAGGAGTCATAGAACTAGTAAGGTTGAGACATGATCTGGATGTACTAAATTAGGGTTGGCAGTCAAACCCTAGGTCATCCTGAGCATATGAGGTCAAAGGGATGAATTATATGGTAACCATATGCCAGGGGTTGTAGAGAGTTGCTCTGTAATCTTCGACCTATTTCGACGTCGGGTATCATTGCTAGATGATGACTTTGACTAATACTGGAAGTGTTATAGTGCTACCGGTTTAGTGTTCGAACCTATGGGGTCACACACCATAGGAGTTTCTACTTGATCTAAAGGTTGATCGATGATTGAGAATCGTTTGGCATCACTAGGGATTAATATGATTGACCATGATCCAAGTGTCGATACTTTGGAGTGTCGATACTTTGAAGTGTCGACACTTTCATGTATCGACACTTGCTGTGACGAGAATTTTTTTTTCACTAATTCGATTAGTGAATTTTGGAGAACTTATTTGTAACATGATTGCAACATGATGGGTCAAGCCAAATATGATTTGGCTTAGGATTAAATTGAATTTGATTTTTCATGCTCTTTTTCCTTTAAAACGATTTAAATTTGAATTTCGAATTCAAATTTAAAATCTTAGCTGAAATTGGCTCCAAGGTTTTTATGGAGTGCATTATTTGGGAATGCAGATTTTCTTCCATTTAAACCTAAACCTAATTTGGCTTAACCCTTAACCCTCTCCCCCAATCACTCCACCTTCCATATCTCTCTCCCTCTTCGTTGCTACTATAAATAAGTGTTATTGTAGGGCCGGTAAGAGGATGATAAGCTGGGCTTTTCTAAGAGAGAAAGAAAAGGATTCTTTAGAGTGGGGTTTGAGAGGATTAGGGTTTTGGGTGTGAGCCTACCTAGCAATCAATCTAGGATTTGGGAAGAGAGAGTTAGTCGGGAAGGGTTCCACTTCCACTTCTCCTTATTGTCCTCCAACAAGTTTTTCCTAATGATTTCAAGAAAGTCTTGCAGGTCCAGGGAAGGAGAAGATTGTCTTCCAGGATCCTGAGGAGCTAGCACTCCATGGGAGTTGATTGGGATCGAGCCTTGGTGTGAACTACCCGTGGAGGCTAGACTCTTGTGTGGCTCGGCAGCTCTTATCACCTCCATCCAACGATTTAAAGATAATGTACCTTTTTCTTGGTCTCATGTGATCAGATCTAAAGTCTAAAATTGTTACATGCTTTTTTTCTTTTATTGCTTATGGTATCCTTTGCATACACTTTTATTATATTGGATCCTATTGCAGACAGATTGGTAGATCGACTTGATTGATCTACCAAGTCTTTCGCTATTTTTTATTTTAAAATAGTTTTAAAATAAAGTCTGCTTGTACTGCTTCACTTTCACCGCCTCCGACTCTTTCTCCAGTGAAAGGTTGGTAGCGGTGCTTTGGTCCAACTTTTAAAATAAAGTATGCTTGTACTGCTTCACTTTCACCGCCTTCGACTCTTTCTCCAGTGAAAGGTTGGTAGCGGTGCTTTGGTCCAACTTTTGTTCCATAGCCATCCTAAGCTCTTTGACCACTTCTTTCTCAGCCTTTGCCATCTCCAACTGGTCATGAAGACCTTTGCTCAGGTTGGCAAATCCCTGGATACTCTCTTCAATTAGAGAGATATTGTGGATAAACTACCAATAAAGAGATAGATAAAGTTAGCAATGATATTATAATCCATAAAGAAAAGACATGAAAAGGAGATTTTTGTACTTTTAGGATGTTCGGATAGATGAAAGTGAAGATGTCTTCCAAGCGACGGGCCTTAGTTACCTCCTAATCTTTAGGGAGGATGGTGGTTTTCAGCATTGCCCTAGCCAGCATAGGGTTGTCGAGCCCTGTGTCTGATAACTACGTTATACACATGTATACAAATATTAATTTAATAATTAAATTATCTTTATTCATTTAAAATTAATACATATATATATATTATTTGTATGAAAGAAGAGCGTCAATGTGAAAATCTTAATTTATGGGTTCAAATGAAATAAGTTTGAAGCAAATCGGGCTTGAAATGAAACCAGAATGGATTTTTAAAGAATTAATAAAAAAAAGGCACAAATTTTGGAGTAGCCAGTCCACCATGGACCGGCCGCTCGGTCTACAGCACACCCGGTGGTCCATGAGCAGCCATGGCCATGGTCCACGAAATAAAGCCATGGATCGTGAAGCTTGTTTCGAGTCGAGACACACCGGAAAGGCTGCTCTGTCACCACATAAGCCCCTAATGCCTCCCTTGCTGGCCAGAGAAGCCTCCAATGGCCGAAAAAATGATCAAAGGTTGCTGCTCCTCTTCTCTTTCTCCTTCACAGCCATTCCACGCCATCAAACCTCCTGCCCAATCCACTGTTGGTCGGAGAAGCTGTCGGTGCCCTCTTCCTCGCCGTCGAGAGGCTCCCATGGCTAGAATCCACCATAATCCCAAGCCATTGGTCCTCTCCTCGCTGTCCCTATTCAGCCACACCATTTTGCCAGTCACTGGCCATATCACGCCACCCGTCACCAGCCAGGCCGCAGCCATCCAAGAGCCATTTCCAAGCTATCAGTCGCTTGCAACCGGTCTCTCCTCATTGTCCCTGTTCGGCCATGCCTCACCACGAATCCGTTTGAGCTGCTAGTCCGTTAGAGCGATGGTTGAGTAGTTGGGTCGTTGGAACAGCTATGGAGATCATTGCAAAGGATCATGGGATGCAGTTGGATCAGTGGACATAGTTTGTGAGTTTGGTTGAAGATCATTGGAGGTTGGAACGGATGCCATGGGGGTTCAACAGATGCGGTTGGAGCTGAATAGATTCAGTTGGAACGATGGAACAAAATTCACCATGGGTTGTTGGAGCTCGTTGCTTATAAAATTCTAATTATGGGAGAGAGTCCAGCCATCAAAGGAGAGATCAATCCGAAGCCCATTTTCTTCTACAAAGCTATCACTTACTTCATCCACTC
This sequence comes from Areca catechu, assembly GCA_021397845.1. Lineage (NCBI taxonomy): Eukaryota > Viridiplantae > Streptophyta > Magnoliopsida > Arecales > Arecaceae > Areca > Areca catechu. Next base: position 13,577,058 of record CM038052.1, read on the forward strand.
CACTCCATTTCTCTCTTCTCCATTTTTCCTTGCTTCCACTCTCTTCCACTCTCTTCTTCTTTGTTACTACTCTCTTCTATTTTTCCAAATCCTCTTCCTTGTTTTCCTTGATGGGTTTTTGCTCCCACTGTACTGGCCCTGCTTGGTTCTCCACTCTTCGCTCTCCACCGCATCACTGGACTGCTCCATCTTCAGATATGTAGTAGCTTCACTCTGGAAGCCTGTTTGGAAAAGAGAGTTTATGTTTTAGTGTTCATTTGATGTATTCCTTATTTTATGAAATGAAAAGGGCTTTTGATTAATTCCTATTTTTCTTTATCTTGTTTAAAGTAGGTTTATGAGCAGTGAAAAGCTCTGGAGGTAAGTTACTCTACATGAATATAATTTTGACTGATCTATACCTAAAAGGGATGGGCCATGATCTACGAGCACGGGCCGTGCTCTCGTTAAGATAGGTCATATCTTGATTATCTTTACTACGACCTTTTTCCACGTGAATATATAATTATGATTGATCTGTTCCCAAAAAGGATAGGCCATGCTCTCACTAAGAAAGATCATATATGGATTATTTTTACTGTCATTCTGATTGATCTATTTCCAAAAGGGACAGGCCATGATCTATGGGTACGGGTCGTGCTCTCGCTAAGATAGATCATTCCTGATTTAATTTTATTGCTGATTTCCTGATAATTTCTTTTTTTACTGTGCATATCTGGATTATTTTATTTTTGAAATAACTCAAAGGTTCCTGTGGATCCGATCCTTACTCTCACTATGCTTTATAAGACTAGTGAAATTAAGGTATTAAATCAGTGTGTTGCGACATGCATCAGGTTTTTGGCATCGTTCCCAGGGACCTTTTGGCATTATTTTAAAAGAAAATCAAAAATTTAAAAAATAAAAAAAATATTTCTTTTTACTGCTTTCTTGATTAATTTATTGCTTCCAAATTTAATCTCCTAACTCAACTTAGTTTTCTTTTTTTTTTCATAGACATCTGTTTTCTTTGCATTACATAATTCATAAAACATCTTAAGGGCACTAAACCCCTAAACAACATAAGGAAGGGACATCATTACCCTTCCTTGGCCAACAAACCACCACCCTACATATCGCATTGACCTAAGCCTTAAAATTAAATTCAATTAGACGTTGGCCCCTAAGGATTTTCGAGCTCACTAGGACAAGGGAATCCTAGAGTTGGATTGGGTTCAGATTAGTTAGTTGCTTGGTGATGTGGCAGGATCGCTGACGTGGAACACCTGTCAGTTGCCATGTCAGGGTATGCTACCACGATGGATACTGCCTCCCGGGCTTGCTTCCCGGGCTGAGCTCATTCATTAGGCTGAGCTCCCTTAGGTAGCCGGGATCGCCCGTTGAGATCAGGTACCGTCCTCCACCAAGTCGGTTCCCGGGAGATCAGGCCGCCTAGGCCGGAGCCGAGCGACCTCCCAAGTCGAGTCCCTCGAAGTCGAGCTCCGCGGTAACTCAGCCCTCCGACGCGTGAGCCCCTTCAAGGTCGAGCCCTCCAGCCTGGGATCACGTGCCATCCACTTCGGCCAGGTTAGGCCTCCCGAAGTCGAGCCCCGTGGTCTGGAGTCAAGCCCCAACTCTCCTCCGCCACGAGGGGCCCCCCTTTGAGGTCAAGCCCGGCGGAGCCAAGTCCTACCCTCCAGCTCGGCCACCACCTCGGCTAGGGCACCAACCGCCAAGGAAGCACCATCTCCCCTCCAAGGATGACGGCGGGCCTCCTGAGGGCCGCAAAGTAGTGCCCCCCATGGCATAATAACTCTCTGCCATTGTCACTTGCGTCGGGAGAGAAGGAAGCTCCCTGACCAAGATGCCATGCCCTCCACCAACCATCCGTACTGCCAGGAGAGGGGAGCCAGTCAGAAGGCATGAATCCCAGGGGCGATGGCCCTCTGATTAAGGCACTGCAAAGTTTCTAGGAATGGGGTGACCGGAGGGAATGCCAAAATGCACGAAAGTTTCCCCCACCGAATGTCAAGAAAGACGTCCCATCCATGGCATGGTACCCCGTTGTATGCACCTGCCAACACGGGAGAGGTCCCGAGGCAGGTCCAGTTAAAAAAGACCACTGAGAGTAAGCCAAAAAACATACAAGATCACTCACACAAAGTAAAAGAGAGACTGTTCACGTGGGCGAAAGGAAAAAAGAGAAAAGATCGCACAGGAGGACCCTTCCGTCTTGGCCACAATCTCTCCCAGTCCATTTTCACTTCCACTCACACCATACTCACTCCTCCTAGTATGGAGTCTATCGAGAGGGGCTCGACCGGGAGGATCTGTTCTCCTGGATCGTCACTGACTTGACCATCGGAGTGCCCCCGTCGGAATCCCTGGCCCGGGTCTCTAACATTGTTTCCTGCAGGTCCCGAAGCACGAGGAGCCCCCGGGAAGAGGGTAGGCGGTCCGACCCCCCCAGAAGCTACGGGCCACGGTGATTTTGGGGGTAACAAATTGACATGAAAGGAAGGGGGGCTGATCCAAAGGGCTAACTATCAAAAGGATCCCTTTGCTCTGAAGGGTTGGTCTCGCTACGAACAAGCCCACCCAGAGGATGGTGACCACGCGAGCGAGAGAAGCCTCCACTAGTCGCACGGGAGATTCCCCCTCCCGAGGGAACTCGCACGATCCAGAAGTGGCGCCGCCTGCTCTAACCCAACCACCTCTGATGGAAGCCCAGCTGGTCGCGCTCGCCCAGCAAATACAAGTTCTTGCTATGGTAGTACGCCAGCTCCAGCACCAACAACGGTCCTTGGCTACCCACCAATAGCCAGGGACTCTCGCGGCCCATGCTGTAGCACCCCGTGACAGTCTGTGCTCCTTTCAAGGAAGGACGTCGCAGCCGCGGGTCGTCACTGATCACCGGGGTAGCTACCAAACTCCAGCGAAGAGACAACGAGCTGGGTCTACTGACAGGTTGAGCCGCTCGTCGAACCTTGAACGGGGGGCATCCAAATCCTGCCAAGGCAGAAAAAGCAAGACCCCCCATCACAGACACCGTGCACCCATGTCACGTTCTCCGTCTCCTTCGATGGAGGGGTCTATTGATGAAGCCATCAGGCGCATGGTAGAGAGGCGCCTGGAGGAGCATGAGCGCAAGTTGGCGGAATTCTCCCGCCGGTTTGCCAACATGCAGGGCTCCGCTAGTGAGCCGGCAGGCTATGACTCCCGCCCCCTTTTTTTCTGAGAAGTCTAAGAGGAGCCGATTCTGGACCGGTTTCGCATACCGCAGGTGGACCCTTAAGATGGGACCACCGATCCCTTGGATCACCTTGAGAGCTATAAAGCCCTAATGAGGGTCCAGGGGGCAACTAACGCCCTCCTCTGCATCGCATTCCCCGCTATTCTTTGGAAGGCGACTCGAGTGTGGTTCACCCGCCTCGAGCTAGAGAGCATCGAAAGTTTTGCTCAGCTGGAGCAGAAGTTCGTGGCCCACTTCGATGCCTGCCGGAAGGTGCCACGAGAGGCAGACAACCTTTTCTCAATCAGGTAGCAGGATCGCGAGCCCCTGTGGGACTACGTGGCCCGCTTCAAGGCTGTCGCACTAGAGATTTACAGCCTCGATGAGCCAGTCGCTATGCTGGCACTGAAGAGAGGGCTCAGGACCTCCCGCCTGACCTACTCCCTCAACAAGAAGCCCCCCAAGACTTACGCCGAGCTCCTTTTTCGAGCTCAGAAGAACATCTGTACCGAGGAGGCGGATCGTACGAGACGGGAGCTCGACGGGCGGCCACTGAAGAAGCCAGCCCCCATTGAGACATCCGAGATGCGAAAACCAGCACCTCCAGCTCAGAACTTTCAGCAGTGGTCGAGACCAAGGAGCGCCCCCATCCCTGAAGAGAGTTACACACCTCTCCTCACCCCAAGGATGAAGATCCTTATGGAGATGAGGGCAAGCCCTACCTGAAGCGCCCACCTCCGATGAGGCATTCTACTGGCCATGACAGATCCAAATATTGCCGCTACCATCACGACCACGGCCACGACACCGAGGAATGCCACAACCTCAAGAAGGAATATGAGGAACTAATCAAGAGGGGCTACCTCGGAAGGTTCGTGGGGGGCAGACCCTAGGCAGAACCTCAGGCGCACGTCGCTCTCCCACCAGTGCCGGCAGTCGACACCCGCCCCACCGAGAAGCTGGTGGGGATGATATGCTGGGGAGCTAAGCACGCACCCAAGAAGGCCTGGGGGGCAGGATGTTTTGAAAATGTACTCCCCTTTATGAGGGAGGGGGAAGATGGGAGAAAAATGTAAATAATGATGCCTTGGTCATCGAGATGACGATCGCGAAGCATCCTATAAAATGCATCATGGTTGATAGTGGAAGCTCCACGATGTACTTTTTTACGATGCCTTCTCCAGGATGAATCTTTTTCTTGCTCAAATCCAACCTGTGTACATCCCTCTTGTCGAATTCACAGACGATTCTATAAGGGTTGAAGGGGAGATCACTCTCCCCGTTACTGCCGGAACTCCACCTCGGTAAAGCACCGTGATGATAATCTTCACAGTTGTCAAACTCCCCTCAGCCTACAACATTATCCTTGGGCAGTCCGGGCTCAACCTGCTCGACACCGTCGTCTCCACAGGAGGTTGCTTGTGCAGTTCTCAACTCCCTATGGTGTCGGGGAGATGAGAGGGACGCCCCAGCCGGTGCAACACTGTTTCCAAACTCTCCCAGGGGCCAGGATCCCCGAGGATGACCCCAGGGCAGACGACCTTGACCTAAGGGCTCAAGATCCCAGGGGAGGTTCGGTCGAACGCCTGCTGTCTTACCCCCTCGGGGCCGACCAGGCGAAGACAATGCAGATCGGGGCCCAGCTGCCAGACGAGGAGAGGGCACACCTGCTAGAGTTCCTGCGGGCAAACGCGGATGTGTTTTCCTGGACGACAGTGGATATGCCGAGCATCCCCCCGACATCATCACTCACAAGCTGAGCATCGATTCGAAGTACCGACCAGTTCGGCAGAAAAAAAGAAGTTTCGCCCTGGAGAGATAGGCGGCCATCAATGAGGAGGTAGATAAGCTCCTCGCTGCCAGTTTCATTCGCGAGGTGCAGTATCCAAGTTGGCTGGCAAACGTGGTGATGGTCAAAAAAAGCAACGGCAAGTGGAGGATCTATGTAGACTACACCGACCTCAACAAGGCATGCCCGAAGGATAGTTTTCCCCTGCCGAAGATCGATCAACTGGTGGATGCCATCTCGGGACACCGCCTGCTTTCATTCATGGATGCATTTTCTAGGTACAACTAGATACGGATGCACCCGGAGGATGAAGAACACATCGCCTTTGTCACCGACCAAGGGACGTACTGTTACATAATGATGCCCTTCAGTCTAAAGAATGCTGGGGCCACGTACCAGTGCCTGGTCAACAGGGTCTTTAAAGACCAAATTGGCAGAAACATGCAGGTGTACATGGACAACATGCTGGTCATTAGCAAGCTGAGCTCGGACCATGTCACCGACCTCGTCGAAGCTTTTTGTAACCTCCGGAAGCACCAGATGAAGCTCAACTCAGCAAAGTGCGCATTTGGGATAGCGGCCGGGAAGTTCCTCGGCTTTATGGTCACTCAGAGAGGCATCGAAGCTAATCCGGAGAAGGTCCAGGCAATCATCGACATGGAGTACCCCACATCCAAGAAGCAGGTCCAGTGCCTGACGGGACGAATTGTAGCCCTGAGCCGGTTCATCTCGAGATCGGCTGACCACTGCCTCCCCTTCTTCAAGGCACTGTGAAAGATGCATGACTTCTCCTAGATGGAGGAGTGCAAGATAGCCTTCAAAGAGCTGAAGGAGTTCCTGGCCTCTCCCCCTCTGCTCTCCTGACCAGAAGAAGGGGAGGAACTCCTGCTTTATCTGGCGGTCACACCTGGAGCCGTCAGCTCGGTCCTCGTCCACACAGATGATGACAGATCCCAAAAGTTGGTGTACTACACCAACAAAATCCTACACGATGCGGAGATCAGGTATACTCGTTCCGAGAAACTCATTTTTGCCCTAATAATGTCTGCTAAGTACCTCAGGCCCTACTTCCAAGTGCACCCTATTGCGGTTGTGACTGATCAGCCACTGAGGATCATATTGAGTCGCCCTGTGACTTCCGGGAGGCTGGCCAAATGGTCACTGATGCTGAGCGAGTTCACTATCGCTTATCGACCGAGGTTGTCACAAAAGGCCCAAGTCCTGGCCGACTTCGTGGTCGAATGCATAGGACCCGCTGAGGAGCCGGAGAAGGTGACTCCGGAGGGTCAAACCGAGCCTGGACCATGAGAGGACCCCTGGATCCTCCACGTGGATGGCGCCTCCAATTCCGATGGGAGCGGAGCGGGCCTCATCCTCACCAACTCTGACGGGGTGGTGACAGAGTGTGCCCTCCGTTTCAAGTTCACCGCAACAAACAACCAGGCAGACTATGAGGCGCTCCTCGCGGGCCTAAGGGTATCCCGCGAGTTGGGTGTACAGAGCTTGAAAGTCTTTACCGACTCCTAGATTGGTTGCCGGACAGGTCTCCGGAGAATACGAGGCTAGAGATCTCCATATGATGAAGTATTTTGAGAGGGTCCGCTCAAGCACCACAGGCTTCCGTCGCTTCCATATCTTCCACATCCCCCGTGGGGAGAACGCTCGCGTAGATGCACTGTCAAGGCTCGTGACCCTACCAGACTCGTCGCTGGGGCATGCCTACATCGAGTACCTCAAAAATTCCAGCTATGAGAGCCCAGAGGAGGTGTAGCAAGTAACCCTCGAGTCGAGCTGGATGGATAATACACCAAGTTCATCATGGATGGCACCTTACCGGAGGACCGCAGGGAGGCCGGCCTCGTGAAGAAGAAGGCCCCCAAGTTCATTCTGATGGAAGGCCAGCTCTACCGCCGATCTCACTCGTACCCACTCCTGAAGTGTCTCAAGCCCGCAGAGGCAGCCTTTATGCTCCAAGAGATACATGAAGGCCTTTATGGGAGTCACATGGGGGGAAGGACTCTGGCATACAAAGCCCTTCGTCAGGGCTTCTTTTGGAAGATTATGAGGGAGGACGCAACCGACTTCATCAGGAAGTGTGACAAATGCCAATGCCATTCCCACATACAATGCCAGCCGGTGGCGCCGATCTCCCAACTTTTGTCCCCCTGGCCTTTTGCCCAGTGGGGGATGGACGTCCTGGGGCCATTTCCCATCGCACCAGGGCAGCGGAGGTTCTTGCTAGTGGCGATCGACTACTTCACCAAGTGGGTCGAAGCCGAGCCACTAGCTCGAATCACATAGGCCAATGTTCATCAATTCTTCTGGAAGTCAGTCATCTGCCACTTCGGGCTCCCCAACTGCATCATCATCGACAACAGGTGGCAGTTTGATAACCAGGAGTTCGAAGGGTTCTGCGCCGAGCATGGCATCCAACACCGATTCACCTCGGTGGCTCACCCCCAAATAAATTGAGAGGCCGAAGTGACTAACCGGACCATCCTTCAGGGACTCTGGACCAGGCCAAAGGCAGATGGGCAGAGGAGCTTCCAAGCATCCTATGGGCCTACCATACAATGCCCATAACGACGACGGGTGAAACACCTTTCAACCTTGTCTTCGGTGCCGAAGCGGTCATCCCAGTCGAGCTCAGCATTCCTACATTACGGGTGCAGCAGTACGACGAGACACAGAACTCGGCACATCTCCTACTCAATTTAGACATCTTAAAAGAAACAAGGGACAAAGCTTGACTCTGGATGGCGGCATACCGGCAGCGAGTGGCCCGGTACTACAATGAACGGGTGAAGCCGAAGACCTTCCAACCTGGAGACCTGGTGCTACGTCGAGCCGAGGCATCTCAACCCCGAGAGTGCTGTAAACTCTCACCGAATTGGGAGGGTCCCTACAAGGTGGCTGAGGCCCTCTCGCACGGTGCCTACTACCTCGAGGACTCAGAAGGTGCCATATTTTCTCGAACGTGGAACGCCTGTAACTTAAGGAGGTACTACCAGTGATGTAAGGCCCCTTTACAAGAGTAATAAAGATCTTCTTTCATGCAAATGACTCTTCAAGCCCAGCTCCAAGACATCAAAGCCCTGAGCCAAGCTCTCAGGCCATCAAGCCCGAAGACAAGTCCTCCGGCCACCAAGTCTTCGAGCCCAGCTTCAAGACATCAAAGCCCTGAGCCAAGATCTCAGGCAATCAAGGCCGAAGACAAGTCCTCCGGCCACCAAGTCTTCGAGCCCAGCTTCGAGATGTCAAAGCCCTGAGCCAAGCTCTCAGGCCATCAAGCTCGGAGACAAGTCCTTCGGCCACCAAGTCTTCGAGCCCAGCTTCGAGATGTCAAAGCCCTGAGCCAAGCTCTCAGTCCATCAAGCCCGGAGACAAGTCCTCCATCCACCAAGTCTTCGAGCCCAGCTCCAAGATATCAAAGCCCTGAGCCAAGCTCTCAGGCCATCAAGCCCGGAGACAAGTCCTCCGGCCACCAAGTCTTCGAGCCTAGCTCCAAGACATCAAAGCTCTAAGCCAAGCTCTCAGGCCATCAAGCTCGGAGACAAGTCCTCCAGCCACCAAGTCTTCGAGCCCAGCTCCAAGACATCAAAGCCCTGAGCCAAGCTCTCAGGCCATCAAGCCCGGAGACAAGTCCTCCGGCCACCAAGTCTTCGAGCCCAGCTCCAAGACATCAAAGCCCTAAGCTAAGCTCTCTGGCCATCAAGCCCGGAGACAAGTCCTCCGGCCACCAAGTCTTCGAGCCTAGCTCCAAGACATCAAAGCCCTGAGCCAAGCTCTCAAGCCATCAAGCCCGGAGACAAGTCCTCCGGCCACCAAGTCTTCGAGCCCAACTCCAAGACATCAAAGCCCTGGGCCGAGCTCCCAGGCTACCAAGGTCTTCCAACCCACAAAGTCTCCCTCACTCAAGCTTGAAGACCGACTCTCAAGCAGAGAGAAGTCCCCCTTCTCTAATTTCTCCACATGCAAAAAGCAGAAAAGAAGGAAAAGATAGAAAGAGAAGAAGGGGGAGAAAAGAAGAGCACTCAAGTCTTGCCAAACAAGGAGCTCCATTCCATTTCATTAAAAAAGGTACATTCATGTATAAGTATTCTCGAGCCCCTGACATGCCAGGCAGCCCAAGTCAACAATAACAAAAGCAGGAATACAAAAGCTCCTACCCTACTCTGCTGACGCCTTCCCCTGATGGTGACCAGCCGGTGCCCCGCTCTCCTCCACCTCCGTGCCCGGAGCCTGCTCCATGGTCGCGGTTGTTGATGGAGTCGATTCGGACGCCACTATCGATGGAGCCGGCTCGATCGCCGCCACCTGCTGGGCTGGCCTGGCTGCCGCAGTCGGTGGGGTCGGCTCAACCGACGTCGCCTACGCAACCGGCTCCCCAACAACAGCCTTCTCCCCAGCCACCGCTGGTGCCGGAGTCGAAGCCTTGGAACCCCTGGAGCGTGGGAGTCGAAGGGCAGCCAACCGCTCCTCCGAAACGATGCTGCGTAGCTGGGTGCAGCAATACGCGAACCCCTTGTAGAAGGAGTCCATCCTGCCTCCCTGAAGTCATGCAGGTACTCCGGGGAGGCCTTAAATGCAGCCACCGCATCAGTCGCACCCTTTTCGGGGACCTCGGCTCTGCGAGATGCCTCCAGGGCCCTCTGCTCCGCATCCACGGCCCGTCGGGTGTCCTCGACTGCCTCCTTTCTCGTGGCTTCCGCCCGGCGGGATGCCTCGGCCGTCCCCCTCTCAGTTGCCTCAGCCGAGCTCATGGCGCCGGAAGCCTTCCCCTCTGCATCTGCGGCCCTCTGCTCAGCGGCCGTGATCTTCTTCTTGACAAAGGCAACCCGCTCCTTGGCCACCTCCGACTCAGCTCGGAGCTCCTTCAGCCGAGTCCTCTTCGCATCGAGCTCATCCTAGAGCTCCCTCCTGGCCTGCTCAGCGTTGGCGACCTTGCCCGTGAGGCTCTTAACCTTCATACTAGCCTCCCAGGCCTCGTCTCTCTTCTGCCTCAGCTCGGCCCTCAGAGACTCGAGCTCCGTCTCCTGCTCTTTGTCCCTCCTAGCCAAGTTGTGGAAGAAGTCCTGGATAAGGATGAGCCCTTACCTTGCTGCAACAGAAAGCATGTCAGCCACGCCGTTTAGAAATGTAAAAAGAGAGAGTGAAGCAAAGTGAAGGAAAACTTACGGCGTAGAGGTTGGAGAAGGATGCGCTGATGATGTCGCCAATGAGTCTGCTGCTCCCCTCTTACCAGTCACATGACTGAATGGAGAAGTCCATCATCCGCTCAGCAAGGGGCGGGTCCTTCATTAGGGAAACATTGGGCCCCAATTTGAAAGGGACCCGGCGGTAGTCCCTCTCTCTTCCCTATTATCGACGCGGACTCATCCTCGGTAGGGGAAGCTCTCGGGTCGGGCTGCGGGCTTGGTGCCAGCTCGGACCATGTCACTGCTACCGTCCTCGCACCTCCCGGCTCCCCATCCTCCTTGACCTCGATGATCTCCGGAGGAGGGGTTGTCGCCACAGCTGCGGCAGCGATTGACCTGGCCTGGGCCACCAACTCGGACTCAGGAGTCAGAATTGGATCACGCTGCCTCAGAGGCTCCGCGACGGCCTCCGCTGCCCTCTTCTACCTCCACTCGGTGACTAGCGTTGCTGGCTCGCTCGGTGTTGGCCTTGCATCATCATCCGTGCGAGCCCTCTTTGGAGTGGGCTCGCTAGCCTCCGCCACTTGGCCATGCTCCTCGGTGAAGGAAAGCAGCTCATCCATCGAGAACTTCATGTCTGTACCAAATAGGACATTATCAGCCACAGACTCAAAAAAAAAAAAAAAGAGAGGAGAAAAAAGAAAGGAGGAGGAAAAGGGAGGTCGAGCTGAACTCACCCGACTCCCGTGTCGAGCCAATCCCGGCCTCGTGGAGATTCTGCTCCAACAGCAAAATCTCAACCGAAGGGATTTCGACGGAGCGAAGCTACTTGTACAGCTCGAGGTCAGCTACTTCGATCGAGGAATTCTGGTTAGGGGATCGGTCCGGGTCACTCCAAACCCAATTGACCCCCTCAATCGAGGCAAAAAAGTACCTACTCTTCCACCCCTTGATGGAAAAGGGGAGCTCGAACTTCATGCTCCTCGGGCGGGAAGAAAAAGACCACCACCCCTCCTCAGTGGGGTGGCGCTTCAGGGTGAAGAAGGTCCTGAACAAAGAAAAACGGGCAATAATCCCATAGAAGTGACACAGAACGATGAAGTAGAAAATCATTCTGATGGCATTTGGGACAAGCTGGGCAGGAACAAGATGATAGTTGGTCAAGACAGAAAGGAAAAATGGATGGAAAGGGAATCGGAGACCCCCAGCAAAGGTCTCCTCATAGAAAGCTATCCTACGGGGGTCGTTAGAAGTGACTCGTTCTCCCAGACGAGGGACCGAGAGTTGAATGGAGTTCGGGATGTCGTAATCATCCCGGATGGTTGTGAGCTCCGCGGTGGTGATCACCGAAGCAATCCCCCCAGGACCCGACGATCGAGAGGGTTCAGGAACGGAAGCAGGAGGGAGAGACGAGCGAGGTGGAGGAACGGACCCGGGTTCCCTAATCTCTACAGGACCTAGAACAAGACGCCTCCAGCTAAACTCATACCGCGCCACCTCCCTTTCCTCGTCAGAGGAAGGAGTTTTTGGCATGGAAGACCCGGCCTCGGCTTGGCAGGAAGGACGAAAATCCGGGCCGAAACGAGACATGGTGAAGGAAGTAGAAGAAGGTGGGGGGAAGCCTAGGAGAATCCCTACTCGACCGACAGAAGAAGAAGGAAGACTAACCTGCTAAGGGATTGGAGAAACAGAAACCGCCGGGGGGAGAAGATGGAAGGAAAGCCGCGGTACGACTACGAACACGAAAGATTTGAAAGAGGGTAAGTTTTGGAAAGGCTACCTTTCTTTTCAAAGTGACAGGCGCCCAACCGTACCGTTAAGGCTCTCCCACTGTAGGATGCCTGCCATGTGTCATCAATTAACGGGGCAGGCACCTGATTCCGACTATGGTGGCTCTGGATTCCGTGCCCGTAATAACTGCTCCTCGGACATTGGAACGTGGTGCCTCTGCACTGGCTCAGGGAACCGCCTCACGAAGCACCACCGATCGCGGGCATTATTATGCTGGATCCTCACCTTTCCATGTCAGCACTGTAATTACTTCCTTCACCCTGAACGCCACTCACTAACTAGCCTCAGGAGTCAGCACTGTAATTATGCTGGAACACCTATCAGTTGCCATGTCAGGGTATGTTGCCACGGTGGACACTGCTTCCCGTGCTCGCTTCCTGGGCTGAGCTCATTCGCTGGGCTGAGCTCCCTCAGGTAGTCGGGATCGCCCGCTGAGATCGGACACCGTCCTCCATCAGGTCGGGTCCTGGGAGATCGGGTCACCTAGGCTGGAGCCGAGCGACCTCCTAGGTCGAGCCCCTCGAAGTCGAGCTCCGCGGTCCAGAGTCGAACTCAGCCCTCCGACGCGTGGAGCCCCTTCGAGGTCGAGCCCTCCAGCCTTGGGTCGCGTGCCGTCCACTTCGGCCAGGTCAGGCCTCCCGAAGTTGAGCCCCGTGGTTCGGAGTCGAGCCCCAACTCTCCTTCACAGCGAGGGGCCCCCCTTTGAGGTCGAGCCCGGCGGAGCCAAGTCCTGCCCTCCAGCTCGGCCACCACCTCGGCCAGGGTGCCAACCGCCAAGAAAGTAGCATCTCCCCTCCAAGGACGATGGCGGGCCTCCCAAGGGCGGCGAAGCAGTGCCCCCCATGCCGCAATAACTCTCCACCGCTGCCACTTGCACCGAAAGAGAAGGAAGCTCCCTGACCAAGGCGCCATGCCCTCCACCAACCATTCGTACTGCCAGGAGAGGGGGGCCAGTCAGAAGGCACGAATCCCGGGGGTGGCAGCCTCCGATCGAGGCATTTCCTAGTTTCCAGGAATGGGATGACCGGAGGGAATGCCACAATGCACGGAAGCTTCTCCTACCGAATATCAGGAAAGATATCCCGTCCACGGCACGGTACCCCATCGCACGTGCCTACCAACGTGGGGGAGGTCCCGAGGCAGGTCCAGTTAAAAAAGACCACTGAGAATAAGCCAAAAAATACACAAGATCACTCACACAAAGAAAAAGAGAGACTGTTCATGCAGGCAAAAGGAAAAAAGAGAAAAGGCCGCACAGGAGGACACTTCCGCCTCGACCACAATCTCTCCCAGCCCGTTTTGACTTCCACTCACACCACACTCACTCCTCCTAGCATGGAGTCCATCGAGAGGGGCTCGACCGGGAGGATCTGTTCCCTTGGATCGTCACTGACTTGACCGTCAGAGCGCCCCCGCCGGAATCCCCGGACCGGGTCTCTAACATTGTTTCCTGCAAGTCCCGAAGCACAAGGAGCCCCCGGGAAGAGGGTAGGCAGTCCGACGCCCCCAGAAGCTACGGGCCACGACGATCTTGGTGGCAACACTCGGTGTCTAAGGCAAGTGGTTCAGGGACAAGAGCTCGAAGGAAGGTGGTTCTTTAATTGGTTCCGTTCGCTTACTAGGCCAATTTTAATTGGTGTCTGGTATCTAAGGCAAGCAACGGCGAGACCCCCACCAACCTTACACTTATTAGGCCGAGTCAGTTATTTGATCTTGGGCTTGGAGTGCTCGAAGGCAACCTTGGAACAGTTAGGAGCTGTCTAAAACTAGGAACCCTAGGATAAAGAGTCCATTGACTGCTAACTTGTTCGCAATTAACCTAGAACTCTAACTAATACTCCTCCCCTATCACTCTTAACTTTAGGACTCCTTAGGCTCTCATCTTTAGTCTTCTTTCTATCTTTCTTCTCTCTTCTTTTCCTCCTCTTCTCTCTAGAAAAAAATATTAAAATATTTTTAAAAAAAAACTTAGAAGAGGATTGCTCTGATCTAGGACCTTTGATTAAATATTCTAAAATCATCAGAATAATCCGATGAATTGGAGTAGTGCTAGGAACATGTATCTCAATAGTGGAGTGGATAAGTTATCCCATGCCCTCGATGCCATATCCTATAAACTCTATCTTTTACAAACTATTAGTCATTCTTCCACTCAATCCTTTTTTCCTACATAATAGGCATGCTTCATATATCCGAGTCCAACTCACTTTGTAAGTGAGTTCCCAACCATGTATCAATTTTCTGAGTCTAGGTATAACCAAGTTTACCAAGATTAAATTCATATGGCCTATAGACCAGGAGAAAACCTAAACTTTAATGCTTACAACTTAGGTTGGGGGGCTCAACCAGATTTGTCGTGGCAACCACACCCAGTGGTTACCCCGGTACCACAAAGACCTTCATTTGTAGATGGGCCTTATTACGATCAACCCTATCTATGTTGTCAACCTTCTCCAAATTATAGTCTATCATTTCAAGAGAAGGCTCTATAAGCAATAGATAGAATCGAAAAAATTGGTCAGACCCCATTTCTCCAATAGACCAACTCAAATGTTGATATATTTGCTCAATTACAATCAATCAGGCTTCGGCAGCAATCTTTCAATGAGCTTATAAATCAGACCGACCGATTATTAGCTGAAATTAATAGGGAGGAGATAGGAATTTTGCCTAGTCCGTTCGAGAGTAATTTAGAGGGACACTATCAAGTTGAAGATTCTAAGGATCCTTTAATTTTTTTTGAACAATCTACCATAACTTTAGGGAATGATAGGTTATGGAACAACCCTGCACTATCATAGAAACCAATATAGATGATTTGACTAAGATAGAATGGTGGGATGACCCACTTCCATCATCATCTCACTCACCAATGTCCCTTTTCCAAGTGTCCTAGATCATCTACTTCTTTTTATGGGATGGAAGAAGAAATTGATGACATGATGGAATTAATTGAGGATCCTCAAGAACCATAACAGAATAACATAACAAGGGAAGCCATACCGCCAAGTTATCCCCAGAAGTCATTAGATCCCTATATGGCTCAGTGTGATGTAGATAATTTTAAAGAAAATGAATATATCATAGGGAAGGATAACCTATTTGATACACCGCATTTTGAACCCACACCTAACTTTGGATTGAATAAATTGAGCCAACACCTAGCCCCCCAATAGTTCCTTCATTAGAATCACCACCGGATCTAGAATTGAAGCCGCTTCCTATCATACTTACTGACACCCTACCAGTGATCTCTAGTCAGGAGACTAAATAGTTGGTATTCTAAAGATGCATAACAAAGCTATTGGATGGTATGTTTATGAAATGAAGAATAATTATTTTAAGGATTTCATAGCTGATTTCACTATATTTGGCACTACTTTTGAGAATCGCCTCCAAAATCTATCTTTTATTCTAAAATGATGTATGGAGACAGACTTGCAAGTAACTTGGATAAAGTGCCATCAAGAAGGGATGATATCAAGACACACCATACCTGAGAATGGGATTAGGGTAGACCTTTCTAGAGATAAAAAAATTTTCAAGCCTCCACCCCACTCTCAGCCCAATACACACAACCCTTCCTAATCTTAAACCAAATCATTATAAAATTTTTAAATCTTGGTTTAGCATGCTTGCCTGGTGCACTCTATGGATCATGGATAATCATCATCAAAAACTCTACGAATATTTTTTTGCCATGATGACAAGGCTCCTTATTAGTCCTGTCTTCTGAAAATCTGGAGGGACGACCCAAGTTAAATATCAGTAATACTCCCTCATAGTGTCTGGCTGAAGATGTTAAACTTAGCGCTGGTTGGAAGGCAACCCAACAATCTCATCTTTCTTTAGTAGTGTACTTACAGGAACTTAGGTGGCAGAACAGGAACCCGCTACTTCATAAAGCCCTCTTCAACTCTCAAAGCACACTCACTCCAAGTATATTCTTTTCTATTATACCTCTTATTTTCTTTCCTACTCCATTGATGATAATGTCGATTAAGATGGGGGGAGAGAAAAACTTGACTTGCTTAGATCTTTGAGTACAGTTAGAAATGATCATATTATGTGTAGCTAATTGTTGTCTCAAATTAGAGTTACATAGGCACCTTAATCAATATTTGATTATGGTCTAGATAATATTAGAGATGCTGATGGATAAATTATCAATGAAACTCAATAAATAGCATGGTTTAGATCATAAATAATTTTATGGAGTAATTCCAGAACCTTTTGACCATTAATCTTAATAAAGAATCTACTTGATAGTGATGTAAATCAAAATGTCAAGTATGCTAAAGTTTTTCTTTGATTAAAAAAAGACTTAGTCCCATCTCACAGGTTTGCTTGAACTCTTACTGAGTAATCGGGCCCCATCGCCTAGATAAGCATTGTGGTTCGTATCAAAAAGTGAGAAGGTCAAGAAATCTGTTAAGCAATGGTACCTCCCTGAGTAATCGAGCCCCTTCGCCTAAGTAAGTGTTATGGTTCGCATCAAAAGGAGATAATACTAATACTTAAGAGGCTAGGACATGATACTATACTGTTTTAAAAAAAGAAAAACCAGCTAGTAGAAAGATACTAAACTAAATCCCTTAAAGTGAAAGGATTCAAAGAGTGAGGTGAAAAGTTGGCAAAAGAAGAACTCTAAAAATCTTTATGGGCTCTACCCGATTACTAATTGAATTGAATTAATAATCCGATGAAGTATCTCAGTAGTAGTCTGACCAAGTATCATCTGCCTTTAAGGCTGCTTAGGTTAACATCTAATTCAAGGATGGGTTGATACACATAGATAATCCATCTACTTTACTCGAGGATGAGCAAAGTTCAAGTTGGGAGGTGTGATAATTACGTTATACACATATATAAAAGTTTTAATTTAATAATTAAATTATATTTATTCATTTAAAATTGATACTTTTATATATCATTTGTTGGAAAGAAGAGTGACAATGCAAAGAGCTCGATTTATGGGTTCAAATAAAACAAGTTTGAAGCAAATCGAGCTTGAAATGAATCTAGAATGCATTTTTAAAGGATTAATAAAGAAAAGGCATGAATTTTGGAGCAACCGGTCCACCATGGATTGGTCGCTTGGTCCACAGCACGCCCGATGGTCCATGAGCTGCCATGGCCACGGTCCACGAAACAGAGCCATGGATTGCGAAGCTTGTTTCAAGCCAAGACTCGCCATAAAGGCTACTCCGCCATTGCCCAAGCCCTCGATGCCTCCCTTGCCGGCCGGAAAAGCCTCCAATGGTCGGAAGTTGTTGCTCCTCTTCTCTTTCTCCTTCGTGGCCATTCCATGCCACCGGACCTCCTGCTCAGTCCATCGCCGGCCAAAGAAGCCACCGGTGCCCTCTCCCTCGCTGTCGAGAGGCTCCTATGGTCGGAATCCACCATGATCCCAATCCATTGGCCCTCTCCTCGTTGTCCCTATTTGGCCACCACATTCTGCCCATTACCGGCCATGTCACGTCGCTCGTCACTAGCCAGGCCATAGCCATCAAGAGCCATTTCCAAGCTATCAGTCTCCTGCAACCGGTCTCTCCTCATTGTCCTTGTTCGGCCATGCCTCGCCATGAATGCGTTTGAGCCGCTGGTCCGTTGGAGCGATGGTTAAGCAATTGGGTTGTTGGAACAGCTACAGAGATCATTGCAAAGGATCATGGGATGCAGTTGGATTAGTGGACACTTTTGGTGAGTTCAATTGAAGATCATTGGTGGTTAGAATGGATGCCATGAGGGTTCAACAGATGCGGTTGGAACTAAACAGATTCAGTTGGAACGGTGGAACAAAATTCACCGTGAGTTGTTGGAGCTCGTTGCCTATAAAATTCTAATTATGGGAGAGAGTCTAGCTATCAGTGGAGAGATCAATCCGAAGCCCATTTTCCTCTCCAATGCTATCACTTCCTTCCTCCACTCCACTCCATTTCTCTCTTCTCCATTTTTACTTGCTTCCTCTCTCTTCCATCTCTCTTCTTCTTTGTTACTACTCTCTTCTATTTTTCCAAATCCTCTTCCTTGTTTCCCCTGACAGGTTTTTGCTCCCACTGCACTGGCCTTGCTTAGTTCTTCACTCTCCTCTCTCCACTGCATCACCAGACTGCTCCATCTTCAGATATGCTGCAGATTCACTCTGGAAGCCTGTTTGAAAAAGGGAGTTTATGTTTTAGTGTTCATTTGATGTACTCCTCATTTTATGAAATGAAAAGGGCTTTTGATTAATTTCTATTTTTCTTTGTCTTGTTTAAAGCAGGTTCATGAGCAGTAAAAAGCTTTAGAGGTAAGTTACTTTACATGAATATAATTTTGACTGATCTATACCTAAAAGGGATAGGGCATGATCTATAGGTACGGGTCGTGCTCTCGTTAAGATATGTCATATCTTGATTATCTTCACTACGATCTTTCTCTACATGAATATATAATTTTGATTGATCTGTTCCCAAAAGGGACGGGCCATGATCTATGGATACGGGCTGTGCTCTCGCTAAAAAAGATCAGATCTGGATTATTTTCATTATCATTTTGATTGATTCATTTCCAAAAGGAACGGATCGTGATCAACGGGTATAGGTCGTGCTCTCGCTAAGATAGATTATTCCTGAATTAATTTTACTGCTAATTTCTTGATAATTTCTTTTTCTACTATGCATATCTGGATTATTTTACTTTTTAAATAACTCAAAGGTCCTTGTGGATTCGACCCTTACTCTCACTATGCTTCATAAGAATAGTAAAATTAAGGTATTAAATCGGTGCATTGTGGTGCATCAGTGTCATCAGTTTATACGTTAAAGTCCATGAGCTCTTCTTTCTCCTCTATCTACGGGTTGGACCCCACTTGCTATTCAGATGCCTGGTCAATTGCCGAGGCTTTGCCCTTATTTTGCTAACCAGCTAACAAAGATGGCCTGGCCTTCGAAGGTGTTGTCGGTGGCCTCATAGACGGTTCAGCTAGGACCATCCTTAGATGAAGTTCTACTAGGGGAACTTCATCATCATTGAAAGTTGACCGCACCATTATGGGAGTGTTTCCCCAGATTGGAAGTTCCGGGGGAATACTTGAAGGGGCAGCAGTTATGTGAGCTTTTTTCCTGCCCTCCTGTCCACTAGAAGAATCTACTGCTACCCTCTTTTTGATGGCCTGTCGAAGTGTGCGGGCATCAGGTTTCATCTTTTCATCTATAAGAAAGAGGAGTTATAGGAGCTGTTAGTTGAAGAAAAGAAGACAACCAAAAAGAAAATTAACAATAAAGTCGATGGGACATACCTAATGAAGGGGAAGCGCTAATTTGAGTGAGGAAGAGGCCTTGCTCGCTCAGCAACTCTCTCATTGGAGGAACTTCTATTATGATGTGGTGTACACTAGGATGCTAGAAAGTTCGCAAAAGAAATGAAAAAGAAAGCTTGAAAAATAAATAAAAATACTAGCACAAGCAACACACAGGGATTACGTAGTTAGGAGCCTCTTGCTCCTACATCTATAATCATACAGGATCAAATCTCCATTATGAAGAAGAAATACAGAAAGTTTTTATACAAGAGAACCCTTCTTAGATACAAATCCTAGCTCAATAGGAAGAAAGAAGAAAGAATAAATCAATACAGGAGGAACCCTTGCCCTCTCTCTACCTTTCACTCTCTCTTCCCCTTGATTTCTCTCTTGGAAAACCCTTGGACTACTCTTCTGGATAACAAAATCACCTCTCTGGCTCTCTGTTGGTTCTCAGTTGGCCTCTGTTGGTCTTCACAGTGGCTCTCTGCTGTCCTTATTGAAAGAAGAACAAAACTAGTCCAAAACTGCATCAAAACTCATCTCATAAATCCAAAATAATAAGAAAACCTTCCAGGCCATTAGATATGAGATCGACACCTCATATCGCATCAAAACCCAATCAAAAAACCCTAATCAAGCCTGATCTCCATCAGGTCAATCTTAGCCATCTGATCAGGTGATCGAACGATCCTGATCGTGTGCTCACCATGGACCGTGCTGAGCTGCACGAAATGGCTGGGAAACGATCTTGTGCATGCCCGCTTTCGCTTGGGCTGAGCCCATCCGTGCGCGTAGTTGCTGCACTAGGCCGGGCCGCGCATCATGCCTGGGCCACGTGCTGGGCCGCACGCATGGGTTTAGGCTGAGTCCAGTCTGGTGGGCCAGGCTGCCTTCTCTTTTTTATTTTTTGGTTTTTCTTGCTGGGCTTTGGGCTTCTCTGGAAGTGGGCTTGGCTCTACAGCTCAACAATTCTTCCACTTGAAGCCAAGAACACTCAATCATGCATCCACCTGAAACATTAAAGGTAAACTTTCAAAGAAAAATAAAAATATGTTAGTATCCTATGCAACGCCTCCAATCAACTAGCTTTGGAGGCCAATTGAGGCCATGCATGGTCTCAATTTCTCTGCAGTGATCGTCTTTGTCAGCATATCCATCTCGATGGTAGAAAGAGCCACGATCTTCTGTAATTGCGAGCCTAGCTCATTACTGTCCCGCCAATGATGTACACGTATCCTGTCATACTCCTCCTAGTATCGACATCACTACCTGGATCTTTTTTCTGTTGGAAGCCTTTCATAACTAACCTTGCCTTGTACCTCTTGCTGCCACTATGCTCTTCCTTGATCTTGTAGATCCATTTGTTGTGCAGTGCTTTCTTTCCTTTTGATAGTGTGCTGAGCTTCCATATATCGTTCCTTATCAAGGACTGCATCTCGTCTTTCATCGCTAGCTCCCACTTGACCGAATCTTCGCTCTCCATGACTTCATCAAAGCACTTGGTCCTCCACTGCCCGGACTCCACTACCGAGCTAAGCCGAGCTTTCTCTAGACGGCAAGCCGAGCTTTGTCCTCTGCCAGGTCGGGCTCGCGAGCTCGGGATGCCTAGGCCGGAGGCGCCCTCTGCCCTCCAGAGTGAGACCCTCGAAGGTTTGAGCCCTGTGGTCGGAGTCGAGCTTAGCACTCCTCCGCCAACGTGGAGCCTCTCCGAGCACGCGCCCTCTGGACCGGGCTCGCCTTCCGCCCTCCAGAGCGAGACCCTCAGAGGTTTGAGCCCTGTGGTCGGAGTTGAGCTCAGAACTCCTCCACCAACGTGGAGCCTCTCCGAGGGTGCGCCCTCCAGAGCGGGCCCGCCCTCTGCCCTCCAGAGCGAGACCCTCGGAGGTTTGAGCCCTGTGGCCGGAGTCGAGCTCAGCGCTCCCCCGCCAATGTGGAGCCTCTCCGAGCGGCCTCTGGACCGGGTCCGCCCTCTGCCCTCCAGAGCGAGACCCTTGGAGGTTTGAGCCCTGTGGCCGGAGTCGAGCTCAGCGCTCACCCGCCAACGTGGAGCCTCTCCGAGCGCGCGCCCTCTGGACCGGGTCAGCCCTCTGTCCTCCAGAACGAGACCCTTGGAGGTTTGAGCCCTGTGGCCGGAGTCGAGCTCAGCGCTCACCTGCCAACGTGGAGCCTCTCCAAGCGCACGCCCTCTGGATCGGGTCCACCCTCTGCCCTCCAGAGCGAGACCCTCGGAGGTTTGAGCCCTGTGGCCGGAGCGAGCTCAGCACTCACCTGCCAACGTGGAGCCTCTCCAAGCGTGCGCCCTCTGGACTGGGTCCGCTCTCTGCCATCCAGAGCGAGACCCTCGGAGGTTTGAGCCTTGTGCTGGAGTCGAGCTCAGCGCTCACCCGTCAACATGGAGCCTCTCCAAGCACGCGCCCTCTGGATCGGGTCCGCCCTCTGCCCTCCAGAGCAAGACCCTCGGAGGTTTTAGCCCTGTGACCGGAGTCGAGCTCAACGCTCACACGCCAACGTAGAGCCTCTCCGAGCACGCACCCTCTGGACTAGGTCCACCCTCTGCCCTCTAGAGCGAGACCCTCGGAGGTTTGAGCCCTGTGGCCGGAGTCGAGCTCAACGCTCACCCGCCAACGTGGAGCCTCTCCGAGCGCGCGCCCTCTGGACCGGGTCCGTCCTGTGCCCTCCAGAGTGAGACCCTCGGAGGTTTAAGCCCTGTGGCCAGAGTCGAGCTCAGCGCTCACCCGTCAACGTGGAGCCTCTCCGAGCGCGCGCCCTCTGGACCGGGTCCGCCCTCTACCCTCCAGAGCAAGACCCTCGGAGGTTTGAGCCCTGTGGCCGGAGTCGAGCTCAGCGCTCACCCACCAACATGGAGCCTCTCCGAGCGCGCACCCTCTGGACCGGGTCCGCCCTCTGCCCTCCAGAGCGAGACCCTCGGAGGTTTGAGCCTTGTGGTCGAAGTCGAGCTCAGCGCTCACCCACCAACATGGAGCCTCTCCGAGCGCGTGCCTTCTAGACCTGGCCCGCACGTTACCCTCCTCCTCCAAGACGCCCCCGCAAGTTCGGGGCGTCTAGGTCGGAGCGAGCCCTGTCATTCCAGCTCAGCCCCAGCTCGGATGAGGTCCTCGCCAGCCTAGAACACTAGCGAGCCGCCCGAGGACTACAATGGAGCACCTCCCAGGCCGTACTGATCACCTGCAGCCGCCAGTTACACTAGAAAGGGAAGAAGCATGCTGATTGAGATGCCATGCTTCTCACCAACCACCTGGATCATCCAAGAGAGTAAGCCAACCGGGAGATTCGAATCCCGCGGGCGGTGACCCACCGTTCGAGGCACTGCCAAGTTTCCCGGAATGAGACGACCATGAAGAGTGTCGGAGCGCATTACAGCTCCCCTTATCATGAATCAAGAAAGACTCCTCAGGATACTACCACACGTGCCTGACAACCCGGCGGAGATCCCGAGGCAGACGCCCAACGGTAACCCAGTTTGCAACAAACTTGGAGGTAACACAACAACACCAAAAAAAAAAGACAAGCCAGAAGACAAGAGAGAAAAAAAGAGAAGAGTGCAATCCCCACCAGGAAGAGGGGCATGGCACCACCAGCATTACAGAGCAAGGTCGGGAGGAAGTGCCCCACAGGGACTCTCCCTAGCCAGGCCACACTTAACCCGATACATCTGCTACTCACATTCACACAACACACTCCTCCTTGTGTGGAGTCCATCAAGAGGGGCTCGTCCAGAAGGATTTGTTCCCCTGGATCGTCACTGACTTGATCGTCGGAGTGCCCCCGTCGGAAACCCCGATCCGGGTCTCTAACCTCTTTTTGCAGGTCCAGGGCCAGAGGACCGCCAGGCAGCGAAGGGAGCGCACTCCGGTGTCGGCAGTAGCTACGGGCCATGACGATCCTGGCGGCAACACATGCCATGTATGCGAATCCCAACAGTCATACATGATCCAACATAAAGAAATTGATATGATGGAAGGAAAACCAAGGTGTCAGCATCGATCCGTGAGAGCTTAATGAGCAGAAGATGACGACGGCTCTGATCATAAGTTTGTGCATTATCAACGATCCCGATCTTGCCACGGACCTCGATTTCTTATCGAGTGCCAGTGACGAACACATCGGCACGACCCCGAGATCCGAATAATAACTTTCTCGCCAATGATAATTTGACACCTGGCAAGGGTGTTACGCTCGAAGGCTGATGCCTTAATACCACTGCCTAAAGCCAGGATATGCCATCATTGAAAGATATCCTCTCATCTCGCTAAAAAAACTCATCTTTCTTTATTAAGTCCCGTCATTCAAGATATTAAAAATTTCTTGGACTCGAAAGTTGGGGAGGCAAATGTTGGGATAAGTTAAGTGACCCGACTCATAAAAGGCCAGAATGGACCCAAAGAATAAATAAAAGGCCATATCAGACCCAGAAGCTGTTGAAACGGTAAACGACGACCACTTAGCCGACCACTTACATATTCATTAGTCTGATCAGCCTGTAAAGGCCGACCTGCTCCAAAAGAAATGAGAACGGCAATAAAAAAGTTGGTTATTTTACCAGAATAACCAACTACCATTATAACAGGCATGGATTAGTTTCTAACGGAATAATATCGGAACTAACTATCAGAGGCCCTTTCAACTGAATTCTGTTAAGGTCCACGTCTATAAATACCAGTAAAAGGGGACTTCCGGGAGATAAGAATAGCTAGCTGAAGTATTCTTTCATTCTTATCTATTTTCTCCGAGATTTTGTATCTATTATCCGAATCCTTGCTAACTTAAACATCGAAACATCCTTCATTAAAAATTTTTTTATAAGAAAATTTATTTTACATGACTATGTGAGAAGCCTGACTGCGTAAATCAAGATAGTATAAAAATATCGTTTAGGTTCGGTGAAAACAGTACGTATGATGTAGGATAGAGTGGCGAAGGATAAAGACAACTCCATAATTTTAACATTAAAAGGTGGTCTCACGAGCTCCAATCATGTTGCTTAACTCATGCAATCCACATGTCCCAACATTGAGGATGCTTTCTTGTTTGTCTTTATTGCTTCTGCGCAGTTCCACACTGATAAAGCTAAAATATAGAAAGTTTTTTTTTAAAAAAAAAATTTTGGCAGGAATATAGAAAGTTTATTGAAAGAGAACAAACAAATGGTGGCACAAAGAGTTCCCAAGTAGAACATTTTATCCTCTGGAATAAACTT
The DNA here is from genome assembly GCA_021397845.1 of Areca catechu. Lineage (NCBI taxonomy): Eukaryota > Viridiplantae > Streptophyta > Magnoliopsida > Arecales > Arecaceae > Areca > Areca catechu. The sequence goes on from CM038052.1 coordinate 13,601,493, forward strand.
TTTTTTAAAAAAAAAATCAAAGAAAAAAAAAAGACAATATTTGATTCCTAATACTTCTTATAGCTCACTCATCAATTAATCAATATATTCTTTCTTTCCATATTGTTTCCTCTGGCGCAGCAGAGCCATGTTAAAATAAACAAACAATGTTTGTTGGTCACATAATTTCCTGTAGCTTCTGGGCTTAGGCTTGCATGCCAAGGACTGGTTGTTGGTGGTGGGCAAGGGGGAAAGAAAAATCAAAGGGCTGCTCTATTTCTCCCATCATAGCTTGTAATCCATTGTTTGCATTCATACTTCACCGATATCAACCCAATTTATCTTCTTTCCAAGCAGTGAAGTTGAAGGTTGTGGCATTAATTAATCACCAAAACAATATTCGATTTCAAATACCAATAACCTGTTGGATATGTGATGGAGAATAATATGAAGGCGCTAAATCTAGCACGAAACAAGCATCATATAGCTAGTTCTTACCAGCGATCCCTACCATTAAATTGATCGGAGATGTGAACTTTTTGGCCATTTTGCTTGTATTAATTTTGTTTGTGGCCGTAGCTAGATGGATCGCATGATTGGATGCTTTTTAATCAAGTGGTCCCGTTAGGTGAAGGAATCCATCAACTTTTTATATGGAAAATGGTTTGGTTCAACTTGCCAATGCAATTGCTACATAAATTCTTGGCTTGTCCTCGCTAGCTATACACTCAAAGCCAAGATAATTTGCGTCCATGTCACGATTCACTCTTGGGGTGGTAGCACGAAGATCCGAATCCAATTAGGGATGCCTCACAAGAAATTAGGTCCTCACCAACTTGTCATAATTTAAGCTTGCGAAGAACATATTCTTATAGTAAAAGGATATTTGTCATGCGGTAAGATTACTTGCAAGTGCCATATTATAAAGCTGGATGGTTGCATATTAGCACTCATTTGTTGACCTAAGTTTTGATATGGTACATAGAGCTTTTCGATAGATAAATTTCCAGGCCACCAGATGTAACAGCACATCAAAGACCTATTCTACCAATAAATCCCACCTAAACTTAATTGAGATGGGATCGAGATAGGTGAACTTCGTTGATATCCAATGGCTTACTCTTTGCGGGTTCAAAAACTCTAGGAACTTTCATTTTGGAATGGTTTTTGATCAAGTGATTGTAAAGCAATTGCAAGGCATTCTAGAAAGCAACGCAACCTCGGGATATAGGAGGTGGAAGAAGATCTAGACATGATACAATGGTTAATTGATGGGGAGCATGTTCTGGTCTCCTTTCCAATTCCACGATTAGAGTTTAAGGGTCAAAGTTTTTAGGTCATTACGTAAATAATTGACCCAGGAGGTTCTAGCGTGAGTAGGTTTATAAATTGGATTTGGTCAATACATGGTTATGAATTGCTCGGTCCACCAAATCATACCACACTCTGAAAACCTGGCCAATCCATGGCTATGAATTGGTAAGTCCACTTAAATCAGATGAAATTATAAAAATGCTTAGTTAAGCTGGCATTTATTTGGGCAAAGATTAGGTCTTAAGAATATGGTTTTAGCTTTTCATCAATATAACCAGGGTTGCTCAAATTGGGCACGATAATGTGGAACTAATAAAAGAAGTTGCAGTAATCTTCTTTTGCCAAGGAAATTAGCCAAGTACTCGAGTAGGCATGACAAAATAACATTTAGTAATTGCCCGGAAATTTCATTAAAATTTGAGCCAAATTTTAAAATTTAATATAATATTCTTTTAGCACTTGTTGCTGCAATTTTCCCTGTATCAGGATCGGACGGCTGAACTGGAGCGCTCTTCTTCCGGTCGACTTGCAATAAAGTTTTCAAAGATCGATGATGTTCCGATGGGGGACACTTCGATGCTTAAGCTAGCAGGAGCTTGAGGGCAACAGAATGGAGGAATCAGAGAGATAGCGTATGGAGAAGGAAGAGTGTACTTAGCCCGAGGTGAGGTCCCCCGGTTACCTTATATAGGTGCGGAACGGTGCAAAATCCGTTAAGAGAGAAGCCAAGAAAGACCGATCTGTCTCTAGGAGAATCCGGAGAGTGGCCACGTGGTACTTGGATAGGCAACATCGTGGAAATAGTGGAGTAGTGGTGATGATGTGGCAGAATTCTGTTAATTCTGGTACCAGCTGGGAGAGGCTTCTGGAGTTTCCTGGATCCTCGAGGTGAATTGGTTGGACCTCGACTTGGGCGGGCCAGTCGGACCTCCGAAGGAAAGTGTCCGTCGAAGCTTCAGCAGGAGTAGGTGGGCCGGACCTCAGTGGAAGTGGGTCATTCAGACCTCTACTTCAGTGGATCGGACTTCCGAGGGAGAGTGGCGGGCCGGACCTCAGCGAAGGTGGGTCATTTGGACCTTTGCTTCAGTGGATCGGATTTTCGAAGGAGAACGTCCATCGAAACTTCAGAAGAGCGGTCTGATCGGACCACAACAAGAGGACGGTCTGATTTGGAAGTGAGCCGATCGGGTATAACAGCACTAAAATAGAAGTAACCGGTGTCTCCATCAAATTTTATTTTATTTTTTATTTACAAAATATCGACAAAAATAACCAGAAAAAACTCAAGTCCAACTTCATGCGTGAATATGCTGGAACAAGAATATCTGGATATAATATGAACTTGCACTATTTGGTAAACAAAAAGGATTAGAAGGGGCTTCCGGTATAGGTTTCTCTTTTGGACATTACCATAAGGGCTCTGCAGTACTAGAAAATGTTCGGTTCGAGTCAATGAGGATCACTTCCTATCATATTAGATACATACATCATTTTAGTACCATTTTGTGTATTAATAGAGTTGCAGGAATTATAAAATTTTAGGACTTATCCCTTAAACCGCTTCAACATCCTTTCGGGTTTCAAGATTTATCCCAAATTTAATCAAGTTGGTGCCGACATCATTTCTTCGAACTCGAATGAGTTGGTGCGAAGCAAATACCGGTTTTAATTGGACAACCAGGTGGGTGGTAACTTGTACAACTTAATTGGACGATCTATCCCTTCACGCAACCATCGTTCACAATTTTTTTTTTTTTTTTTTTAAAGTTTTAACATCCCTTCAAGTAGAGAATTAGATACTAGTCGATTGTACTATGAAAAATTAACCCTTTTGTTTTCCCGTGACATTAACAAGCCAGTTAATGTGCTAAAATAGGATCAATGCCCTTATCAAGCATTGGATAAACTGAAGCAGGATTGCCTCATGAAAAGTTCATGGTTTATCCAGGATTGTGTCAAATGTAATCTAAGGCGAAGTAAGTATTGCGGTATAATTTCTATTTTTATTTCATCCTCGCAGAAATGCTACTCACCTTATCAAGGATACGCCATTTTGTGCATAAATTCCAGGAAACGATTCAACGGAAAAAAAAAAAAAAAAAAAAAAAAAAAATCTATGAAACGAAATTTTTGTCGTTTTATTCCCAGAATTCCTTTCCACAACTACCGCGCCACTCATACCAACCCAAAAATCTTTGCTTATTTCCCAGAATGTCCTTCCTCAACTACCCCGCTCGGCCGCCGTTCAAACCAACAACCGCGGCCACGAGATCGACTCGTCGCTCGCCGCACCATAAATTCCCCCCATCTTCCTTCTCCGTCTCTTCCCAGGGCTCTTCTTTCTCAAGAAAATAGAGCTCTGCGTTTTCTTCCCGAAAAGGTCAGAAAGAGAAAAGTTTCCTCGCTCCCAAAATGGCCCTCGCCACCGGCTCCTCTTCTCTCTCCACCAAATCCCTCCTCCCGCCTTCCTCTGCCGGCGGCGGGCACCAACTTAATCTCCCCTCACTCCTCCGCACGGCCGGGCCGCGGCCCTCCCCCCGACCCATCTCCGCCGTCCACGCGGCGGAGCCCGCCAAGAACCCCGTCGTCGCCGACAAGCAGAAGGTAGCGGCGCCGGCGCAGGCAGCGCGGCCGGGAAAATGGGCGGTGGACAGCTGGCGAACGAAGAAGGCGCTGCAGCTGCCGGAATACCCGAACAAGGAGGAGCTGGAGTCGGTTCTCCGGACGATCGAGAACTTCCCGCCGATCGTCTTCGCCGGCGAGGCCCGGCACCTCGAGGAGCGCCTCGCCGAAGCCGCCCTCGGAAAGGCCTTCCTTCTTCAAGGTGGAGACTGCGCCGAGAGCTTCAAGGAGTTCAACGCCAACAACATCCGAGACACCTTCCGCATTCTTCTTCAGATGGGCGCCGTCCTCATGTTCGGCGGCCAGATGCCCGTCGTCAAGGTAAACCAAATCCTAGATCCGAACCCTAGCCTTCCGATCTCCTTAAATTTATTTAAATTTAGGGTCAATCCCGTGGATTTGGACCGATTTAGGTGGGGAGGATGGCGGGGCAGTTCGCGAAGCCAAGGTCGGAGCCGTTCGAGGAGAAGGACGGGGTGAAGCTGCCGAGCTACAGGGGGGACAACATCAATGGCGACGCGTTCGACGAGAAGTCGAGGATACCGGACCCGCAGAGGATGATCAGGGCCTACTGCCAGGCGGCGGCGACGCTCAACCTCCTCCGGGCCTTCGCCACCGGTGGATACGCCGCCATGCAGCGCGTCACCCAGTGGAACCTCGACTTCACCGAGCACAGCGAGCAGGGCGACAGGTAGCAACAATCCCGTCGCCGGATCTCCATTGATTTCTTTTATCGTGCTTGCTGGTTTTCCTTTTCCCCTCGTTTTATTGAGAAGGATTGAATTTTTCTATGTTTTTCAGATGTTTTTTCATTGAAAAGTTTGAATTCTCCTTTCTTTCTGCTGTTTTTATTGAAGTACGTTTGGGTTTTTCTCTGTTTCCCTCTTTTTTTTAATAGAAGAAGTTTAGATTTCAGCACGTCATGTCCTTTTCGATCAAATTCCGCCACCACCGTAGCAATCAATCTCTTTTGGCCTGTTTATCGTGTAAATATTACTTGTTTTCTGCTTTTTTTTCCCCTTCAAAAAGACAATCAAAACTTGAACTTTTCGGAGATTCATGGGAAAATGGAATTTTTTTAATTGATATCGCGTTTAATTTTCTTTAATTTTTCATTCAATCAATCGAGAAATAATCAGAGATTGTGGATTTCCTCTCTCTCACGGACAACATTTTTTGCCTTTTTATTTTTTTGTTTTTGATATTTCTCCCCGTTTTGATAAAATATCCCTGTCAAAAGTAACTTCAGGAATATTCTTTATTTATTTATTTTTTTCCTGTGATTCATTCCCCCTATTTGGGGGTAAAAGAAAATTATTCAAAAAAATCCTCAATCTGATGAAGTTGACGCAGCAGCTCACACGGCCGAGCTGGAATTACGCTGTGTTGAAGCTGACATAGTAGTGATGGTGTTTGTTGTTATGCCCATTTGGGAAACAACAGGTACAGGGAGTTGGCCCACCGGGTGGATGAGGCTCTGGGGTTCATGGCTGCTGCCGGTCTTACGGTGGATCACCCTATCATGACCACCACCGAGTTTTGGACCTCCCATGAGTGCCTCCTCCTTCCTTACGAGCAGGCCCTCAGCCGTGAGGACTCCACCTCTGGTCTTTACTATGATTGCTCCGCCCACTTCCTCTGGGTTGGCGAGCGCACCCGCCAGCTTGACGGTGCTCATGTTGAGTTCCTCCGAGGCGTGGCCAATCCCCTTGGCATCAAGGTGATAATTTTTTTACAAATGAGATCTAATTTGTATATATATGTAATTCAATTCTATAATGTCCATACGGAGACTGAATTGTTGTTTTATGGATTGACTCAGGTGAGTGACAAGATGAACCCGAACGAACTTGTGGAGCTGATTGAGATTTTGAACCCTCAGAACAAGCCAGGAAGGATCACCGTGATCGCTAGGATGGGGGCTGAGAACATGAGAGTGAAGCTGCCCCATTTGATCCGGGCTGTCCGTAGATCTGGTCAGATTGTCACTTGGGTCAGCGACCCCATGCATGGGAACACCATCAAGGCTCCCTGTGGCCTGAAGACTCGTCCCTTCGATTCGATTCTGGTATATAGCTATGATCTTGTACTTGGCTCTCTCTCTTCCCTATCCTGCTCAAAGGTTTCAGTCCCGTTAGTCTGGTTAATCATGCACCTTTGGTTGGATGGACCACAGATAGAACTAGTCGATGTCTGGTGCAATTGGACATGGTACTGGAACATCACCAGTTCTGGCCTACCATATCAATAATGCATATGGGTTTTGCCCCTGGCACTATCACTCATGAAAAAGGCTTGTGGGGGCTGTGACTTTGGTGGTGCGGGTGTTACTGAATGCCTTTCATACCGGTGACTGGGGAAGATAATGGGATGCCTTTTCCTTCGGTTTTTGTTTTAAGTAAATTAGCTCTTAGATTGCATTGGATAACAGACAATCCATCCATTTAGATTACTAATAATTTAATAAAATCTATATTTTTCTGGATGGCAACCTATCCTGCCTGATAATTTAAATTTTTTTTAAAAAAATAATCTAGAATTTTTTTAGAAGGGATGATAATCCATATACTACCTTTCAAGTAATCTAAATTATCCTTCCCTTTTCCGATCATCTTTTCTTTTATATAATATAATATAATTAATATATTATAATAATATAATATAATTAATATTTTATAATAATATAATATAATATATAATATAAATTTTAATATAATATAATAAATATATCATTATATAATATTAATATAATTATATTATGTTATATTAATATTATATTAATATGACATATTATTTTATATTTTATTTTTTATATAAAATATATTATATTTAATAATATAAGATGTAAATTTAATATATTATTTACTATATTTAAGTAATATATTAAATATATCTTCTATTTAATATATAATTTCTTATATTAAATTTATTTGATATAATTTATTTAATTTTTATATAAAAATATAAGATTATTTTAATTTTATATTTTTAATATAAAATATTAAAAATATATTTTAAATAAATAAATAAAATATGAAAATATATTTTATAAATAAAATATAAATTTGATTCAGAAATATTTTGAAATTTAATTTTATATCATACAATATTATCTGTATCAAATATAGTAATCTATATTATATATAATTAATATTATTGATAATTTATATTAATGATAATCTATATTATTTTTTAAAATTATTCGGTAATGCATCAATTATAATTATAAAAATGACCGAGGGCAGGGAAGAACTGTTGTGAAAGGTGGCCTGTCAAAAAGCACGGTATAGTTTTCAGGGTTGTGGTTGGTAGTTTGGTATATTCCACGAGATATCCTAATGGTCTAATTGTCGTTTGGTGGGTCTGATTATTTACTCGGAGCTATATTCTAGATGACCCCAAGTACAGAAAGCTGGGAAACTTCCCACTGGCATCATCTAACATCAACTTAATCAATGCATATCTTGTTGTAGCTTTATCAAATTCACTAACGGCACTTCTTTCATGATAAATAAATTTATTTAAAAAAAATATATTTTTTAAATAAATATTTTAAGATAATATTTAGATAAAAAATAATTTATTTATATTTATTTATTAATCTTTGAAATTTATTATTTGTGTTTTCTTGCATTAATATTTTTTTGATAAGTTATTAAAATTTATATATATCTTTATAATATTTTTATATTTTGTAAGTATAAATTATATTAATAATAGTGGACAATTACCTAATTGAATATTAAATGAAAGAAATATTGAAAATTAAAAGGAATATTTTAAGAATAAAATTTAATATTTATTTTATTAATAAAAAAAAATTATTTAACTATTTTTCATGTGGATATTTGTTTTTTAATTATATGAATAAATGTTATATAAAAAAAGTAATTTATCTATCTTGAACGGCGTGTGTGAATATAGGTAAATTGGTCAAGAAAAAAAATTGGCCAACTTTTTTTTTTTTTATCATATTTATATATAATTCTATTTGTTTGAGAATTTTATTGATTGAATTAACATCACTCTCTTGATCATAGGCTGAGGTGCGGGCATTCTTCGATGTCCACGATCAAGAAGGGAGCCACCCAGGAGGTGTGCACCTGGAGATGACTGGGCAAAATGTGACGGAGTGCATTGGTGGATCCCGGACCGTCACCTTCGATGACCTGAGTTCGCGCTATCACACCCACTGCGACCCAAGGCTCAATGCCTCCCAGTCTCTTGAACTGGCATTCATCATTGCTGAGCGGCTCAGAAAGAGAAGGATCGCATCACAACCCCTCAACCAGCATAATCAGGTGGGCTGCTGGCCCTCCCTGGGTCTCTAAATGGAGGTGATTGGTGCAGAGGATCGAGTGGTCCAGTCCCGTTCTTTTCCTTCATCTGAGAGCTCGTATTATTGAAATATGAGTTTACTTACATATTACGTACGCTCGTTTTTTTGTTGTTTCTTGAAAGTAATGTGTTCGTGTAAACCTAAAACAATTGGGTTTGGTATATGAGATTAAGTTGGGAGAAGGCTCTAAGTCAATGAGACTAGTAGATTGAATGTTTGGTGGGAAAAGAGAGATTGTCAATCATTCCTGTTGTACCATGACAGCTCATTCTCTATCAGAACCGGTCCAATTTTGCGCTCTGATCCGGCCGCTCTAACCATGAGGGGTCCGATCCACTGGAGCTAAGGTCCGAACGACCCTCTCCTGCTGGGGTCTGGTCTACTATTTTTTGCCCGGGGTTCGATTCACTGGAGCTGAGGTCCGAACGACCCTCTCATACTGGGGTTCGGCCCACTGTCCTCTACCCGTGGTTCGACCCACTAGAGCCAAAGTCCAAACGACCATCTCCTGCTGGGGTCTGGCTTGCTGGGGTCTGGCCCGCCACTCTTCTTCGGGAGTTCGGTCTTTGATCCGACCGATCGATCGCCTTGTGGCCGACATCCGACGGGAAACCTTGGCATCCAGGGTACTCCAGAAACATCTTTCTGTTACGGCGGGATTCACTATCTCAACGGCCCTGCTCCATTACTTCCACGGTGTCGCTGTATCTACATATCACGTGGCCACTTTCCAGATTCTCATAGGGGCAGATCAGTCTTTCTCAACCTCTCCCCTAATGGATTTTGGACTGTTCCGCGTCTATATAAGGTACCTGGGGGACCCCGTTTGGATGTACGAGAACTCTTCCCTCTCTTTACGCTGTCGGATCCTTTGGTTCCTCCATTCTGTTGCCTTCAACCTCCTGCTAACTTAAGCATCAGAGGGTCCCCCGCCGGAACACCACCGGCGCCCTTGGGGACTTTTCTGCAGGTTCGTCGGGAGAGGAGCGCTCCAGCCGATCCAGCCATCCCGGTTTCCGGTCCAGGAGTTGACGCAGCAACAAGAGTGGTGTTAAAGGGAGGGTGCCGTCCATTCTTTCTTCTAAAAGGAGGAATCTAGCACTTCAATAAAAAAAAAATGGCTAAGGGAAGAGCTCCAAATGCCACTGCCAAGAGAGACACCTCTCCTTCCAGGTTTGAGGAGCCCCTCCGAGAGAATGATTTCGTTACCACCGCCCCCACTGCTACAGAGCCTACTATCACTTTGGGGCTGTAGCAATTTCAAACTTTGGTGAACCGCATCGAGACACTCACGGCTATGGTTCAACGGTTCCAGGAAGTAGCCGACAACTGGCAACAACTACCAGCTGCTTCCTACACCAACCCTCGGACTGCTGCTGCGGGAGGCCGATGGCCAGAGATCCCCCAGCATGGTTCCCACGCTACCGCGGAGCCTCGGAGGTCTTTGGGAGATCGCACCGACGGCAAAAGGGCGAGATCTGCCTCGCCTTCTTATGCCGAGACCATCCCCTCCGGCAGTCGGCTTGCCGCCGAACCTCCGAAGGACTACGGCAGCAAGATTATGCGCATGGAGGAGCACATTGATGAAATTGCCCTCCGACAGAAGGCCGAAGGGGGACAGGCATACGACTCTCGTCCCCCATTCTTCACGGAAATTCTGGCGGAGACGATTCCCCGCCACTTCAAGATCCTATAGGTGGACCCCTACGACGGTACCACCGATCCGATGGACCATCTGGGCACGTACAAGACCAACATGATGGTCCAAGGTGCCTCTGACGCTCTCCACTGCATCGCCTTCTCCGCGACCCTCAAGAAGACCGTCTGGATGTGGTTCTCCGCCATCCGGCCAGGTACGATCCATTCCTTCTCCCAACTCGAATCCCTTTTTCTTTTCCATTTTAGGACTTGCAGTCGGGCCCCGAGGACTACCGACTGCCTCTTCCTCGTGCTGCAAAAGGAGGGAGAGACCCTCCAGGATTTTATGGCCCATTTCAACTCAGCGGCCATGGAAGTCCCGGACCTAAACGATGCTGTGGCAATGTCGGCCTTCAAGCGAAGGCTCCGTTCATCCAGGCTAACCTTTTCCCTGGACAAGAAGCATCCGACAAGCTATAGCGACTTACTGGCCAGAGCGCAGAAGTATGCCCTGGCAGAAGAACAAGCTACCAGCCGACGCCAAGCCGAAGGAAGGCCGGTCCCGAAGAAGCGGAGCGACAAACCTCCCGAAGTCCGACCTCCGAACGACAGTCGGCGGTCGGCCCAACGCCGAAGTCCGAAGCCCAGGGACTTTCCCCGAAGGTTCGAGACCTATGCGCCTCTGTCCTTGCCAAGAGAGAAGATCCTGATAGAGATCGAGAATGAGACTTTTCTGCAAAGGCCTCGGCCAATGAGGGGCCCTCCTGCCCTAAGAAACAAGGACAAGTTCTGCCGCTTCTACAGAGACCATGGGCACAGTACTGAGGAGTGCTTGCAGCTGAAGGACGCCATCGAAGATCTCATCCGGAGGGGGTACCTGCACAAGTATGTCCGACCCCATCGGGACCGGGAAGAAGCATCAAATGCCAGAAACCCTCCGGAGGAGGTGGAGCTCCCCAATCAAAGACTAACTGGTGGAGACGTCAGCATGCTGCATCGACGGTCCGGAGGAGGCTGGGAGGACGGGACTGATGTTGCTAAAAGGTCCCGGGGCTCCAACGCCATTATCTTTTCTGATGAAGATATCCTGGAAAATCGTGTCTTTGAGAATGATCCTGTAGTCTTGTCGGCTATCATTGCCAATTATGATGTAAGGAGAATACTTGTTGATAATGAAAGCTCGACAGAGATGTTACTCTATGATGCTTTTGTGAGAATGAACTTGTCCGGATCTGTGCTGCTGGAATCCCCCGCGCCGCTGACAGGCTTCGGGGATAACTCCGTCGGAGTGGAAGGTGAAATAGTTCTCTTTGTGACAATTGGGATGGAGCCTCTCCAGAAAACCCTCCTCATCAACTTTGTGGTCATACGGACAATCTCATCTTACAATGCTATTCTAGGCTGGCTAGCCCTCAACAAATTTAGAGCTATTGTTTCTACTTACCATATGTTGGCCAAGTTCCCAACCAGGAACGGGGTCGGAGTGATGAGGGGAGACCGTCAGATGGTCAGGCAGTGTATGACTATTTTGAATCAACAGTCTGAAGGCCATTCCACCGTGGAGCAACTTGACCCAAGGGCTGAAGCCGACAGCCTTGGTCAGCCAGGGGGAGAAGATTCTGTTTGTCCCACTCCGAGAGGACGATCCCACCAAAGTCCTTCAGATTGGAGGCTCTCTCAGTGAGAACCTTAAGGCAGATCTGATCAATTTTCTAAGGAGAAATGCCGACGTCTTCGCCTGGTCGGTGTCGGACATGCCTAGGATACCGTCGGAGGTTATTTCTCACCAACTCAAGGTCGATCCGGCCTACCGACCTATCCGACAGAAGAAGAGGAGCTTTGCTGCTAAAAGACAGAAAGCTATTGATGAGGAAGTGAAGAAGCTTCGCGATGCCGGCTTTATTAGGGAAGTCCATTACCCTGAATGGCTAGCGAATGTGGTCATGGTGAAGAAGTCCAATGGAAAATGGAGGATCTGTGTGGACTACACCGACCTCAATAAGGCATGTCCGAAGGACAGCTTCCCAGTACCCAAGATTGATCAGCTGGTGGATGCCACAGCCGACCATCAGCTTCTCAACTTTATGGATGCCTTTTCCGGATACAACCAAATAAAGATGCATCCGGAAGATGAGGAGAAGACCGCTTTTGTCACTGACAAAGGCCTGTACTGCTATCGGATGATGCCCTTCGGCTTGAAGAACGTCGGCGCCACCTTTCAACGGCTGATCAACCGGGTGTTCGAGGGACAGCTGGGAAGAAACATGGAGGCTTACGTGGATGACATGATAGTGAAAAGTCTCCGTAAGGCTGACCACATCAAGGACCTGCAAGAATTCTTCGACGCACTTAGACACCATCGGATGAAGCTGAACCCTACGAAAAGTACTTTTGGGGTAACCTCTGGTAAATTCCTTGGTTTTCTAGTTACACAGAGGGGAATTGAAGTGAATCCTGACAAGACAGAGCCATCACGGAGATGGCGCATCCGACCAACAAAAAGCAGGTCCTAGAGCCCACCGGTCGGATCGCCTCTCTCAGCCGTTTTATCTCCCGGTTGGCTGAGAAGTCCTTGCCATTCTTAAAGACCCTGTGCCGATCGGAGGGATTTGTTTGGACTGATGAATGTCGGTCGGCCTTTGAGGCATTGAAGGAGTACTTGAAGAACCCTCCGTTGCTGGCCAAGCCGACAGAGGGGGAACCCTTATACCTCTATCTTTCAGCATCGGACGAAGCAGTCTGCGCCGTCCTCGTACGAGTCAGAGAGGACGGACAGCAGAAGCCCATCTATTACATCAGCAAAGTCCTCCATGATGCCGAAATGAGGTACCCCAAGATGTAAAAATTAATATACTCCTTGGTCATATTGGCTAAGCGGCTTCGACCGTACTTCCAAGCACATCCAATCGTGGTACTGACCAACCAACCTCTCAAGGCGATTCTTTGGAGTCCGGACACATCCGGTCGGCTCGCTAAATGGGCTGTCAAGTTAGGAGAGTTCGATTTTTCCTTCTAGCCGCGATCTGCCTTGAAGGCCCAGGTAATTGCTGACTTCATTGCAGAGTGTACGTGGAAGCAGGAGATGCCCCCTCGAATGGCCGAAATACCCGAAGTGGATGCTGTTTATGAAGCAGAACCAGCCTGGACTCTCCATGTGGACGGAGCGTCCAACCTTTCGGGCTGACGAGCCGGACTGATTATGGCCGAGCCAGACGGGGAGAACCTGGAGTATGCTTTGCACTTCTTATTTCATGTATCAAATAATCAAGCGGAGTATGAAGCCCTCCTTACGGGGCTGCGGATCGCCCACGAACTGGGCATCGGCCGACTCAGAGTTTTCTCCGACTCTCAGCTGGTGGTCAACCAAGTGAAGGGAGAATTTGAGGCCAGGAATTTGACCCTGGCAAAGTACTTAAGCCAGGTACAAAGCCTCATCCCTCGGTTCAAGTTTTTTGAAATTCTCCACATACCTCGTCTGCAAAACTCTCGGGTGAATGCTCTCTCAAGGTTGGCTACAGCCGCTGGCGGGACTTCCGACCGAACCTTTGTGGAGTATTTGCGACATCCCAGCATTACCGAAGAGCCGACGGAGATCCATCAGGTGGAACATGAAGCCTTTTGGATAGACCCAATCCTTACTTTCTTGGCCAAGGGAACCCTTCCTGATGATCCGGCAGAGGCCAAACGGATACGCCCGACAGCCCCCAAGTACGTCGTCCTTGACGGCACCTTGTATAAGCGGTCATTCTCACAGCCGCTGTTGAAATGTTTGGGGCTGGCTGACGCCGACTATGCCCTCAGAGAAGTCCATGAAGGTATTTGCGGCGACCACCTCGGAGGGAGATCCCTGGCTTACAAGATCATCCGGTAGGGATATTATTGGCCCAGCATTCAGAAGGATGCATCAGACTTCGTCCAAAGGTGTGATGCGTGCCAGAGGTACTCCGTCATTCAAAGGAGGCCCGCCAGCAAGCTGACTCCGATCACCGCCCCATGGCCATTTGCACAGTGGGGGATGGATATTCTGGGACCCTTTCCCCCGGCCTCCGGATAACGAAAATTTTTGCTTGTGGCTATCGACTATTTTACCAAGTGGGTGGAAGCCGAACCACTAGCACAGATAACGGAGCCCAAAGTGGAGAACTTCATCCAGAACAACATCATCTTCCGATTTGGCATTTCCCGGACAATTATCACTGACAATGGAAGACAATTTGATAACTCCAAGTTCCAAGATTTCTGTCAGCAGTACCAAATCTCTCACCGACTTACCTCGATCGGCCACCCATATTGCAATGACGAGGCCGAAGTCACCAACAGGACGATCCTGCATGGGCTGAAGACCCGTCTCAATGAAACAAAGGGACTTTGGGCGGAAGAACTCCATTCTGTGTTATGGGCATATCGGACGACTGCCAGAGCATCTACCGGCGAAACTCCATTCAATCTCACTTACGAAAGCCGTCATCCCTATTGAAGTTTTTCTCCAATCCCTCCGGATCGACCGCTATGCTGAGCTAGCCAACTCCGAGCGACGAAGGGCTAACCTAGACTTACTTGAGGAGACAAGGCTTCGGGCAAGCATGAAGATGGCGGTGTGCCGCCAAAAGATGGCAAAGTACTACAACTCACGAGTCAAGGCACGAGCTTTTCGAGTCGGCGATTTGGTCTTACGGAGGGCCAAAATCTTGAGACCGACGGAGCAAGGCAAGCTTTCCCCAAATTGGGAAGGACCATATCGGGTTTCCGAGGTGGTTCGAGTCGGCACTTATCGGCTGGAATTTTTGGACGGACGATAATTGGCGCGTCCGTGGAATGTAGACAATCTCCGTAAATATTATCAATGAAGTTCACATTTCTCCTACGAACCACTTTCGAAAGTTCGACTCCGGTCGGCAAAGGCTCTCGGGCAGCCCACTTCCAAAAGTCTGACTCTGATCGGCAAAGGCTCTAGGGCAGCCCACTTCCGAAAGTCTGACTCTGGTCGACAAAGGCTCTAGGGCATACCACTTCCGAAAGTCCGACTCTGGTCGGCAAAGGCTCTAGGACAGCCCACTTCCGAAAGTCCGACTCCGGTTGGCAAAGGCTCTAGGGTAGCCCACTTCTGAAAGTCCGACTCCGGTCGGCAAAGGCTCTAGGGCAGCCCACTTCCGA
The DNA here is from genome assembly GCA_021397845.1 of Areca catechu. Classification (NCBI taxonomy): domain Eukaryota; kingdom Viridiplantae; phylum Streptophyta; class Magnoliopsida; order Arecales; family Arecaceae; genus Areca; species Areca catechu. The sequence continues at coordinate 13,616,539 of CM038052.1, forward strand.
AAGTCCGACTCCGGTCGGCAAAGGCTCTAGGGTAGCCCACTTCCGAAAGTCCGACTCCGGTCGGCAAAGGCTCTAGGGCAGCCCAGTCCGAAAGCCGATGGACCAACACTTAGGATAAATCTCCTAAGCTAGTTGCTCCGGCCTGAGCTGACATCTGACCGCTGTCTCAACTGCTTTAGCATCCGGAAGCCGACAAACCAACACTTAGGATAAATCTCCTAAGCTAGTTGCTCCGGCCTGAGCTGACATCCGACTGCTGCACCAACTGCTTCGCCGACGGACCAACACATAGGATAAATCTCCTAAGCTAGTTGCTTCGGCCAGAGCTGACATCCGACCGATGCCTTAACTGCTTCAGCGTCCAGAAGCCGACGGACCAACACTTAGGATAAATTTCCTAAGCTAGTTGCTCCGGCCTGAGCTGACATCCGACCGCTGCCTCAACTGCTTCAGCGTCCGGAAGCCGACGGACCAACACTTAGGATAAATCTCATAAGCTAGTTGCTCCGGCCTGAGCTGACATCCGACCGCTGCCTCAATCGCTTCAGCGTTCGGAAGCCGACAGACCAACACTTAGGATAAATCTCCTAAGCTTGTTGCTCCGGCCTGAGCTGACATCCGATCGCTGCCTCAACTGCTTCAGCGTCCGGAAGCCGATGGACCAACACTTAGGATAAATCTCCTAAGCTAGTTGTTCCAGCATGAGCCGACATCCGGTTGCAGCTTCAATCGTCTTAGTCTATTCTCGGTTAGGGAAGCCGACGAGCCAGTACTTGGAATAAAAATCCTGAGAGGATCTAGTTCATTCCGGGTTTTTTACCCAATACCCATCCTGAAAATCCGACCGCGCACTCTAATTCGCCGACTGGCCCATACTTAGCAAAAGGTCAGAAAGCAAAGAAGTTAACAGCATAAAGATAAGATTGTAGTAAGGAAAAGACTTTCTTCATTAGATTCAAAAAGACATTTACACAGTTTGAAGGTCGGACCTTTACAACCTACTAGGTCTGACCTTCGGGGGGTACTACAATGGCCACTTTGGCCTCTTCGGCTACAACAACCGCTTCGACCTCTTCGGCCCCCTCAGCTGCCTCTGCCTCAGTACAAGTTGGGGCGCCCACTCCGGCTTTTTTAGCCTCTTCAGCAATCATCTCCGTTGGGGCTTCAGTCGCTTGGGCGGTCGGATCAGCTCCCTCCGAAGCTTCTGCCATCACTGGCTTTGGCTGCTGGAGGAATGAGAGGTCGAACTCCGGGAAGGCGGCGCCAACCTTCCCCAGGCACTCTTCATACCCGTAATCGAAGCCGACAGTCCCGGCTTCGTTCATCTCCTCCTTGAAGTCCTTGGAGGCCTTGTAGTCGACGACGGCCTTCTCCCTGGCCGTCTTCAGCAGATCCTGGGCCATTTTCAGCATGCTCTTGTACCTTTCCGTCGAAGCCTGATAGCTCTTCGAATGGAGGTCCAGATCAGCATAACAGCCCTCCTCGACCTTCAGCTGACGGGCCAGGGTTTTGAGCTTCTTCTTCTTCTCCTTGAACCTGGCCTCTCGGTCAGCCTTCTGAGCAAGCAGGTCCTCCACCTTCTTCTGGGCCTCCAGTTCGGCCCGCAAGGGGGACACCTCGGTCGCGACAGCCTTCAGGTCGGTCACCTCCTCCCTCGATGCTGTCAGCGTTGCCCAGGCGGTGTCCCTCGCCAGCTCAGCCGCCTCGGCCCTTTGGATCAACTGCTCCTTCATATACAGTAGCTCGCCCAGGCCTTGGTCCATCAGGAGGTTGTCCCTGATGAGCTGCCGACAAAGATAAATAGTCAGAAAAACTCTAATGGTAAGCTAAAAGCGAAGACCAGAGGAATGAAGCTTACCCCAAGGAGATGGCAGAGGGAACTGCTAGCCGCCTTGTTGACTGACCGCCCGTCAGTCTCGGGGACAGACCGCTGGAGCTACTCCCTTGCCTCCTCAACCGCGCGCCACAGTAGGCGCTCTTCTTCCTCTCCTAGGGCCCAAGCGGGCCTCTCACCAAAAGCCGATGGTCCCTCACCCGCAGTCATATTTTAGACTATAAAATAGCTTTCTCCTCTTTTGTATGTCCCATGTCATATTTTCGAATATAGCTTGGATAAGGTTGTTGGTTTGATCGGCAGTTTGAGCTTCACTGCTCTCTCTTCTGTTCAATCGAAAGGTTGAGGCCGAGGACCGTTTAGTTGGCGGTCGGCACTGAAGACGAATTCTGAAGTAAATTGGGATGCCGTTGCTGGAGACCGTTTACGGTCAACCAAGCTGGCATCACTTTTCTTTCATAATTAAACTGCCCATCAAGGGATAGACATGATGAACAGGTGTCACTTTCCCGTTGATCGATGATTAAGGAACCTCGATCATGGTTCTCATTGCTTGTGCTGAGTGCGTTGACATTCGAACGGTCGCGTTCTCTTGCATCATAGGTGCCGCCAAATCTCTTTTTTTCAAAAAGGAGCCATTAATGCCATTGCCGTACGATGGAGATTCTTTCGAATTTGTGGTACCGGCAGTTGTTTTCCCAAGAGCAGCTCTCAAGCGGTCATCTGGGGTCTCGAGGCCACGCCCCAACACGTGGCACCTTTTGATGTGCCTGAGAAAGGGTGTGGGGCATGTCTCTTGGTGGCCAGTCGTGGGTGTAAGGCCCTTATAAATGGGGCCTTCTCCTCCCCTGTCGAAGGCCATCACAAGTTCAGACTCCCGCTTTGGGAATTCTTCTTCTTTTTCCATCGTTTCAAAAAAATGAAGTTCAGTGTCTCTGAGTTTCGTAGGGCGACGAAGAAAAGAGCTATTGGTACCGGAGCCAGGGGGAGTCCCACATTCCCCAGATTGAGTGACGATGATGAGCCGGTCGTCGATCGCTTGGGAAGAAAGGTCCGCGTCCTGGAGGCTCAACTGGAGGAGGTCTGGACCCAAGTCGAGGCGGCCATTACGGAGGCGGCGAAGGCAAAGAAGAAGGTGACAGATGCCATCTCGGACTTCACGGCATCTCCGGCTTTCAAAGAGGAGGTCGCCAAGGCTGTCCTGGACTTTTATTATCAGGGGTTTCAGGAATGTAGGGATAAGGCCTTCAAGTACTACAACTTGAAGGGCCTTGGCAATATCAAGCCCTCCGTTCCCTTCCCTAGGCATGAATTTGACTCTGACTCCGAGGAGGGGTCAGATTCTGATGCTGAAGGGAACCCCGGGGTTCCTTCGTCCTCCTTGCAAGACTCCCCCCACCGTCACGGGAAAGGGTCGGCGGGCGGTCACTAGATGTGCTTTCCCTCCTCAAATCTGCAATGTTTCTGTTTCCTCCTTCCTTTTCTTTTTTCTTCTTTTTTTTTTGTAAAAATTTGGGAAGGAAATGAAGTACTTTAACTTTTCTTACCTTTTTCCATGTCTCTCTTATGGTTTCTTGCACTATGATATGTCGAGAGTATAGATTTCACAGACCATTCGTAATCTGCAAAGAAGAGGTGAAGTCGGCTAGGCCGTTCCGTTGAGTGTTTGCTGTTGACAAGATGGATGATATAGGTCCATTCAAGCATGTTTCCGGATTTACCGTAGGGTAAGGCATCTACGCTATTCCTGTGCATTTCTGTCATGATTAAGGTAGGCTGTTCAGGCCCGCCCCGGTGCATTTTTGGATTTTCCGTAGGATAGGCTATGAAAACCATCCCTGCACCTTCTTTGGTATAAGGTAGGCTGATTAGGCCCGCCCTGGCATGTCTTCGGGTTTCCCGTAGGGTAGGTTATCTGAACCATCGCTGTGCCTTTGATCTTCTTGGTGGCCTGACCGGGCCATCCGTTGCGCTCGTCGGACATATCGATAAGGTGAGCGGATCAGACTCTCCTTTGCGTAGTTAGCCGATTCCTTAGATCGGGCCACTTAGGCCATTGTCGTTCAGTCAATGCAATGAGCCATTCTGAGTTGAGGAGAGTTTAGCAAATTTGCACAAGAAATTTGGGGGTTTGTTTATTGATAATATTTGCGAAGGTTTTGTACATTCCATGGCTGGGATATAATTTTTCCATCTAGGGTCTTGAGTAGATATGTTCCTGGTCGAATGACCTCTTCGACTTGGTATGGACCTTCCTAGTTGGGAGAAAGCTTATCCTGTTCTGTTGGCCTGGATACTTCTGCCTTTCGTAATACCATGTCCCCTGTGCGGAAGATCTACTCCTTTACTCTGGAATTGTAATATTTGGTGACCTTCTGCTGGTATGCCGCCATTCTTATTTGGGCCTGAAGCCTGGTGCTTGGAAGCAGATCTAGGTCAATCCTTCTGCGATCGAAGTTTTTAGGCTCTTCGTAGTTGTCGATTCTTAAGGACTGTAGGGAGACTTCGATAGGGAGTATGGCTTCGGTACCGTATGCTAGGTTGAATGGAGACTCACCGGTGGCCATTCTTGGGATAGTTCGATACGTCCAGAGAATAGAAGTTAGCTCTTCAGCCCAAAGTCCTTTGGCGGCATTCAACCTTGTCTTCAAATCATGAAGAATGGTCCAGTTAGTTGCTTCGGCTTCTTCGTTGGACTGTGGGTGTGCAACGGAAGTCAGCCTATGTTGCACGTGGTACCGAGCGCAGAAGTCTTTAAACTTTGGATTGTTGAACTGTCTCCCGTTGTCAGTGATTATGACATGTGAAATGCAAAATCGAAATATGATGGAATTTTTGACAAAATTCTCAACCTTGCCTTCTGTGATCTGGGCCAGTGGTTCAGCTTCTACCCACTTTGTAAAGTAGTCAATAGCTACAAGGAGAAACTTCCTCTGCCTAGAAGCAGACGGGAATGGGCCAAGAATATCCATCCCCTATTGGGCAAAAGGCCAAGGGGCTATCAATTGAGTCAAGTGACGTGCATATTGCCTTTGGATGTTGGCATACCTTTGGCATTGATCGTACCTTCGTACGAAGTCAGTCGAGTCCTTCTGGATGGAGGGCCAATAATATCCTTGGCAAATGATCTTGTATGCTAAAGACCTGCCTCCCAAGTGATCTCCACATATGCCCTCATGAACCTCTCTCAGGGTATAGTCCGCGTTTATCGGTCCCAAGCATTTTAGCAGAGGCTGAGAAAATGATATCTTGTAGAGTGTTCAATCTAAGATGACATACTGGGATGCCATCCAGCGGATCTTTTTAGCTTTTGCTTTATCTTTCGGCAGAGCACCTTCGTTCAAGAACTTGATAATGGGATCCATCCAAGTTAGTTCAGTCTCAATCTGGTGAACCTCCATAGCTTCTTCAGCTATACTTGGAGTTTCAAGGTGCTCAACGAAGGTGCGACCGAGAGACTCTGGAGTTGTTGTAGCGAGTCAAGACAGCGCATCCGTCCGGAAATTCTCTGATCGAGGAACTTGGATAATCTCGAAGTGTTCCAATTGAGAGGATAGAATTTGTACCTTCTTCAGGTACTGCACCATGGTAGGGTCTTTGGCTTCATACTCCCCTTTAACCTGGTTCACTACCAGCTGGGAGTCCGAAAAAGCCTGGAGTTTTTGAACTCCCAAACTCTTGGCGTTCCGAAGTCTTGCGAGCAGGGCTTCATATTTGGCCTGGTTGTTTGAAGCATGGAAGGAGAATCGGAGTGCATACTCTATGGTATGACCGTCAGGTTCGGCCAGTATAAGACCGGCTCCGCATCCAGTGGAGTTGGAAGCTCCGTCTACATGGAGCACCCAAACGGACTCCGTACTCCTTAAAGCTTCCTCCTCTGCCGGAGGTGTTTCATCTTCGGACTTCCAGGTGCACTCATTCAGGAAATTTGAAAGCACCTGGGCCTTCATAGCCGATCGGGACTGGAAGCTGATGTCGAATTTGCTTAGCTTCATAACCCATTTGGCTATCCTCCCTGAGGTGTCGAGGGATCGGAGAACGACCTTGAGGGGCTGATCAGTTAGCACCACGATGGCTTGAGCATGGAAATACGGCCGTAGTCGCTTTGCTGCAATTACCAGGGAGTAGATCAGCTTCTGCATTTTCGAATATCTTGTTTCGGCATCATGCATAACTTTGCTGATGTAGTAGATCGGCTTATGGGAGCCGTCTTCATCTCTTCGGATTAGGATCGAACTGATCGCTTCATCTGAAGCGGAAAGGTATAAGTAGAGCACCTCCCCCTCTCGAGGTTTGAAAAGTAGAGGCGGGGCCTCCAAATACTTCTTCAACTCTTTAAAGATGGTACGGCAATCTTTAGACCACTCGAAGCCCTTGGACTGCCGAAGCACCTTGAAAAATAGAAGACACTTCTCGGCTGAGCGAGAAATAAACCTACTCAGGGAGGCAATTCTCCCCGTTAACTGCTGGACTTCTTTCTTGCAGGAGGGATGCCTCATATCCTTCAGGACCTGGATCTTTTCAGGATTTGCTTCAATTCCTTGCTTGGTAATGAGGAAACCTAGAAGCTTGCCTGAATTAACTCCGAAGGTGCACTTCGTCGGATTCAGCTTCATGCAGTAGCGCCGCAGAGCGCTGAATGATTCCTCCAGGTCCTGGATGTGATCTTTTTTGAGGAGGCTTTTGATGATCATGTCATCAACGTAGGCCTCCATGTTTCTTCCCAATTGCGCCTTGAACACCTTGTTGATCAACCTCTAGAATGTCGCTCCAGCATTTTTGAGCCCGAACGACATCATCTTATAGCAGTACAGACCTTTGTCGGTGATGAAAGCCATCTTCTCCTCATCTCGGGGATCCATTTGGATTTGATTATAGCCGGAGAAAGCATCCATGAAGCTTAGTAGTTGGTGGCTGGCGGTGGTGTCGACCAATTGATCAATCTTTGGAAGAGGGAAACTGTCTTTTGGGCAAGCCTTGTTGAGGTCTATGTAATCGATGCAGATCCTCTACTTGCCATTAGCCTTTTTCACCATCACTACATTGCCAACCACTCGGGGTAGTGGGCCTCCCGGATGAACCTCACCTTGAAGAGCTTGCTTACTTATTCATCTATGGCTTTTTGCCTTTCAGGGGTGAAGCTCCTCTTCTTCTACCGGACCGGCTTATATCCAGGAGTAACTTCCAGCCGATGAGTGATCACTTCGGAGGGAATCCCTGGCATGTCCGAAGCCGTCCAGGCGAAGACATCAGCATTTTCCCGGAGGAAACATATCAGTTATGTTCTGGTTTTTTTGTCAAGCGTGCTTCCAAGCTGCACGACTTTGGTGGGATCCTCCTTCATTAAAGGCACTGAGATGGTCATCTCCATAGGTTCACCAGAATCCACAGCTGGGTCCCTTGGATCCAGCTGATCCAAGGTTATAGAATCGTTAGAGTATTTGTCTTGAATCATCAAGGACTGCCGTGCCGCTCTCTGGTCTCCTCTAACTTCTTCGACACCGTTTCTGGTGGGGAAGCATACCAGGAGATAGTAAGATGACACTACGGTCTGGAATTTGTTCAAGACGGGTCGTCCCAAAATAATGTTGTAGGCTGAGGGGGTTCGGACCATCGTGAAATTGATAGGTAGTGTCTTTTGTCGTGGTTCAGTACCGAGGGTTACAGGCAAGACTATTTCTCCCTCGGTGTCAACCTGATTGCCCCCGAAACCGGTAAGCGGTATAGGGGATCTCCGTAGTTGGTGTCTAGGCAAACACATCTTAGAGAATGCATCGTAGATTAAGACATCAGTCGAACTTCCATAATCAACTAGAATCCGTTGTACATCATAGTTGGCCACAACGGCTGAGATTATAATTGGATCGTCATGTGGAAGCCAGACTCCCGCAAGGTCATCATCGGAGAAGAGGATAGCATTGTTGTCCTTGCATCGCTTCGGGGCATCATCTTCGTCTCTTCTCCAGTCGGTAGGTCGGTGTATCATTCCCACTCCTCCATTGGTGGGCCTTTGATTCGGCAATTCGGCTTCTTCAGGAGCCGATTGAGGAACAATAGCTTCTAACCGAGGTCTTTGGTGATCAATGTACCACCCCAAATACCCTCTTTTGATGAGATCCTCAATCGTATCTCTCAATTGGATGCATTCTTCGGTATTATGGCCGTGGTCCCGGTAGAATCGACAGTATTTGTTCCTATTCCTTGCGGAAGAGGACGCCTTCATGGGACGAGGCCACTGGAGAAAGTTTTCTTTCTTTATCTCCATGAGGATCTTTTCACGAGGAAGGTTGAGGGGGGTGTAGGAATCGAACATCCCGCCCGATATTCTGGGCCTGGGAGGACTTCTTCGACGGTCAGCATTCTTGTTGTTGTTAGAGATTGGAAGACCTTGTCCCCTATTATTTTTCTTTCTTGAAGGGGGTTTCCCTTCGATCAGTCATCGATTTTCCACTTGCTCTTCAGCATCGGCATATTTCTGAGCCCTTGCGAGCAGCTCAGCGTAGCTTTTGGAAAACTTCTTTCCAGGAAAAAGGTGAGCCTGGATGTACGAAGTCCCTTTTTCAGTGCAGACATGGCCACATGCTCGTTGAGATCGGGGATCTTAAGTGTGGCCGCATTAAACCTGGAGATGTAGTCTCGCAGGCTTTCTCCTTCATTCTGATGAAGGAGGAACAGTGTGTCCGTATTCCGGGGGGTCTTGGGACAAGTCCTGAAATGCAAGACAAACAGCTTTTCTAACTCGAAGAAGGAATCGATGGTACCTGGGCGCAAGCTCGAGTACCACATCCGAGCAGCTTTCTTCAAGGTGACCAGGAACACGAGGCAGTACATTGCGTCTGAAGCTCCTTGGATCATCATGTGGGCCTTGAAACTGTCCAAGTGGTCAAAAGGATCGGAGGTGCCATCATAGGGCTCCATCTGGGGAACCCTGAAGTGCTGAGGGATGACTTCGTCCATGATACGGTCGGTGTAGGACGGGCGCATATCACCTATTATCAAGTTATTGTGATCTTTCTGGTCCCGTATTCTCTGCTCCCATATTCTTGCCATTTTCGATTCGATGGCCTTGAATTTTTCATCATAATCGGGAATGGCCTGCTTCGGCACCCTCTCTATGGGAGTAGAGTTTTCAGAGGAGGGTGAGGGAGTTTGTCTAGGTCTTTTCCCTTTCTACGGGGAATCGGGCCTGGGCATTCTCAAACTTTGGCCTTCAGGAGAAGGCTGAAAATGGGGGGAGAGATGTGTGGATCCCTCTCGAGGGGCTCTCTTCCTCCGGGATCGAGAGATATGTCTGGAGGGGGCCGGTAGATTTCCTACAGGGAAAGCCCTGTTTTGAAAATCTTGAATCATGGCCGTAAGGTTGGTGACCTGGTTCACAAGGGCTTCAAACTGCTGCAATCCCACGACAACTATGGGAGGTGGAATGTCGTTCTCTCCCGGGGGTGCACCCCCTTGGGATGGAGCACGACTTCGACGCGTGGAGGCAATCTGAGTCTTCCCTCTCTCCATCGGGAACTTCTTACTTCCCCTTTGTCAAGGAGGGGAGCTTGATAATGGAGGGTTGTTGCTGGTCCCCTTCCTGGCGTGCTAATCTGTTGGCGTAGAGTCCTTGTTCCGACCGGGCAGAGCTACTGGATCGTGGGATCGCTTCCTGGTTCACCTGCAAAACAGATCCCTTGCCAGAGTTGCTCCGGCGGGGGACACTCCGATGTCTAAGTCAGAGGCGGGCTCCAGCCACAGAATGGGGAAGGTCTTCAAAAGGCCGAGGGAAAGGACTCTAAGAATTTCAGGAGAGTGTTTTTGCCCTTACCTAAAGCGTCCCCTCTTACCGTTATTTGTAAGGAGCCGTCCAGCATGCGATTTCCTTCTTCCTCCAGTGGTTACGACGGGGAGTTAATTCATTCCCCATGATTCGCAATCGGGAGTTGTCGTTGAACGGTTCCAGCCAGACCGGAGGTGTTGCAGCCAGAGTTACGCGCACTGACTGCGTCCTGGAGATTGCTGATAATAACCGTTGGTTACTATTGCTTATTGTGTTTGTAGCGGTTTGAGACAGATCGTGAATCCGTCTTCATACTTCCCTCTTCGGGAGATTCCTGTAATCAGATCAGGAATGTCTTCGTCCTCGGATCCTCTCGAGACAGATCGGAGATCCTGTCTTCAGCATGGATCGAGGACTTGACCTTTGTCGTAGGCCGGAGATCGCGTTTTCAGCATGAACCGAAGAACATGTCCTCGGAGTCGATGAAGGTCGTCCCTCGGATTAGGTGGAGGGCCTTGTCTTCGGAAGCTGGAAGACTTTTGTCTTCAGGGGCCGAAGAACTTGGTTTCCGATGAAGACCGACGACGTAATCCGAAGGCCTTGTCCTCGGGCGCTATAGGCCCACGAAGAGCTTCGGCTTGCCCGCAGGTGGCCTGGTTTTTCCTGGATACCCGGATCCGAAGTTCGTGGTTCGGAAGAAATATCTTCAGCCGGCAGAACTGGCGGTTGGCTCGTACTTAGACGGAGATATCCCAACAGGATCCAAGAGATATCTGTCGAAGAGTCCTCCTCAATGATAAGACGGTCAAGGTGCAGAGCCATCCTAGCATACCCAATCCCCGCCCAGGCTCTATGAAGCTCCGCCATGGGCACGGTAGGGTCAAAGAGTCGGGTACTCCCAGCAGCAAGAAACCCAATGTCCGATGCCCTGATCACAAAAGCAGCTCTACCAGTAGCACCTCTAACATTTCCATCAAAACTGACAGTGGTATAGATCGGAGGAGGGGGCTTCCAAGAGATAAAAATCTGGCAAAGTGCTCGAGGAGCAGAACCAGAGCTCCAGTCTCTGAACTATCCACCGTCATGCCCGGATACTCCTGAGAGTGAGCCCTAGCTATCTCAACAATGAACCTAGTGAAGCAAGTATCTGAGCTGAATACTATAGCATTCCGGGTGAGCCAGATATGGTATGCCAAATAAGCCACAAACATCGAAATAGTAGAGGATCCAATTGGCAATTTGCTTTTCATTAAAAAAAACTGTTAGATAAATAATGTCACAATCTTTTCTTTTTTAAAGTAAAATCATGACATCCCGTCTCTACTTTCACCATTATAAAGAAATATAGCCATTCATTAATTACTCATTTTTTTTGGTTATATCTTGGCACGAGTATCGTATATATCCTGTTCTACCACAAGAAACTCAAACTTCCACCTGGTTGGTATGCGAGAGATGGTTCCATGTCAACACTTTCCACAACACATAAAATTCTATAGATTCAGCTTTGCTAGGACTGGATTATTCTCCACAAACCGGGGAAGATACAACTTGGTTCCATGTTGAGAAGCCTCTGCTATCATGCTCGAAGCGTTTGTTTGCCGTCATTAGGGATAACTTTCTCATTTCCTTCGCTTAAGAAAATCAAACTTATTAGAGATGACTTTCTTATTTCCTTCGCTTAAGAAAATCAAACTTATTAGAGATGACTTTCTTATTTCCTTTACCAAGAAAATCAAACATTTGATGTGCCGTCCCTTCATATATGTTCTGAAGTATCTTTGCAGCGTGATGGTCCACTGAAAGCATAGAGAGTGGAAGGAGACTCTTGAGCCAGCTCTTTTGGCAATGTGCATCTTAAAGTAACTTAAAAATTACAAATTAGCTCCACTGAAAGCATAGAGAGTGGAAGGAGACTCTTGAGCCAGCTCTTTTGGCAATGTGCATCTTAAAGTAACTTAAAAATTACAAATTAGCTTGGAGGGTAGGTAAACATCCATTCATAAATAGGAGAAAAGACTAAGAATGCGTCGGTTGGGGTGACACGAGTGGGGGGTTGGTGTTTGGTAAACAACCGGGCGCCTGGGAGAAGCCAACGCTATCTATATAAATGGTCAATGCAGGCCACCTAAAAGGTCATCATAAAAAGATGTACATCATCTTTCAAAAGGAAGCACGTCATAACTTAAATCCCTCGTCACGTATGGGAAATTCTGAGGTTTTGCAGACAGATCCACTTTTGTATTTCCAAAAAAAAAAAAAAAAAAAAAAACTCGAATCACTACGTGCGTTGAATTAGAAAAAAAAAAAAAATTTATTTATCTATTTTATGGTTACTAATAGTTGGCTATGTAATAATTGAAATATGGTTATCTATATTTTATCTAGATCATATTTAGATCTATTTTTTTAGATTAGAACTAGATTATTTATGGATCCGATCCAACCTGAATCATCCGTTGGGTTGAAAATTTTAATAGTGAACCTGACCCGATCCGATCCGATTTTTTAATGAATTGGGACCCGATCAAAGAACTAGGTCGGATCAGGATTATTCATGATCCGATCCGATCCGATTCATTTACACCCCTAGCTGTGATTGTGCATTTACAACAAGGGGGTAAAATCCCAACATGAATGTGTTCCTCGGAGAAAATGACAGTTCCCGCAATTCAGGACTATCAAATAATCAAGTAATTCATGACCGGCTCGTATTCGACCAATATATGCAATTAAGTTTATACGTGTTGAATAGAATTTTTGTCCCTCAAACTTCAAAATTTGCAGCACCCAGATCACGACAATATAGGGCATGCATCACCCCTGATTTTGATCTTTTAAGAATAAATTATATGCCGTTCCTCTGATTCCCCAACACAGGCAACTCAAAAGGCCTAACATCATGTCTCCTACCCATAAACAATAAGCAAATCCAAAGTGGCACACAAGAAAAAAAAAGAAAGAAAAAGAAAAAAAAGAGAGAACCTGGACATGACTTCAGGCCCCAAGGGGAAGGGAGACGAATTAAGCATTAACGGGCCAAAAATATTTCAGTAGTGCAATCTTCAGACCAAGCAACACAAGTGCATGACCACAACATACTTGAGAATATTATATTTTCATCGAAGACAGTTCGAAGTTATAACATCTAATTAGAATCTAGAGCATGAAATAAACATCGGACATGGTATAACCTCCTAATCATTCACCTAAAGTCATAAAAGTCAGAAACGGAGTGATATCAATGCCAGTTGCATTGGCCAATTTTGGGGACAGACTTTCAACTCCAAGATAGAATAATAATCACATAACCCTAGTGAGTTTATTCATCATTTAGCACTAGGGCCTATATAGCACACTGGCCTTCTGGGAAGTTTACTGCAACAAAAAACAACAAGAGTTTTGTTAATGATAGTCTTGAAACTGGACAAGGGTCAACTTACCTGTTAAAATATTTTGCAAAAGAAGAGAGAACAAGAAATCGAGAGAGGGAGAAAGAAATTTGTATTTGTGTTTCATCACATTCAGTATATCTCATGATTATATACATTGCTATATATACTCCATATATAAAAAAATAATATAGGTTGATACAGGATTGCCTTAATAAAGAAAAATATTATAGGTTTAAAATCATGTGATCTCTCTAAAATTATGTGATCCTTAAAATTATGTAATCATCTAAAATTATACTAACATCCCTCCTCAAACTTAATGAGATACTATAGATGCCCGCTTGAATTTGAAAACTAGATTATGAATATATTGAGAAGCTGACGTGATGGATTATGAGCTAAAATAGCAGCTTAGAAGCTCATGTGCTGGATCAGGAGTTAACATAGTAACTTAGAAGTTGACATGATGGTAGATCAAGAGTTGATGCGGTAGCTTAAAGATTGAAGTGATAGATCAAGAGTTGATATAGTAATACTGAAACTATTGTTGCGGAGCAAGAGTCGTCATAGCAACTTAGAAGCTGATGTAGCAAATTAGGAATTGACATAGTAACTCATAAACCAATGTAGCAGACCGTTGTGTCAAACTAATATGACAACATAGAATTTGATACGGTAATTGAGAGTTGACATAGTAGTTAAAAAATTGATGTGACAGATCGGGAGTCAACTTATCATCTTAGAATCCAATATAACGGACTAATATATCAAGCTAATATGATATACAAAATCTAATATGGTAGAACAAGAGCTAATATAATAGCTTAAAAATTGATGTGGCAGATTAGAAAGCTAACACAACAAATTGATATGTTTGACAATGTTGATGTAGCTAACTTTCATGGTAGACTAGTGTATCTTTTCATGTGGGTCACTGATATGGCAAATTAGTGTGTTTGTTGATGAGTTCGACTGATGCGATAAACTGGCATCTCTACCAATATGACTAATTGATATATCTGATAAAATAACTGTTGTGCCTAATTAGTGACTTATGTGGCTCTCATATGGCAAAATAGTTAATGTGCTAATTAAGCTTTGTAATTAGATAGACGATTGCAGGGCAAGATATCATGGGTGGTCAAAGATGATGTAGCTAGATGATGTGGCTTGTTTATGCTAATACGATAGAGTGACAAATCAATTATTATGGCAACTTTAGATGATATGGTTGTGAGAATACACAGAAGGTAATGATTGTAGTGAAGGCCGGTGCTTGGAGAGAAAGCAACCGAAGATCGATAATCATTGCAGATCGAGGCACCAGGGGTGAGGAGTAAAAGATCTTGAAGTAGATGGTGAATGAGCCAGAGATAGCAAGTAAAACTAAAGATAAGGGAGAGAAAGGGACTGAGCGACAATGAAGAGAAATGATGAAAGATCTAAAATACGAAATAGAGAATCTATAGAAAAATAAAAGATCTATCGATTCATTGGAAAAAAAGATCTTTAGGTGCTTATTCACCAAGAAATAAAGACTAGTATACCAGTAATGGAAGTCTTCAAGGACTCTAGACATAGCAATGATAGCTGCAATAGAGGTGGAAAAGATGGCAGTACATATTAGATGATCGATGGCTCTGATATCATATTAAATATTTGCCAAAGAAGAGAAAAACAAGAGATAGAAAGAGAGGAAGAAAGAAATTTATATTTTTATTCCATCACATTATACATCTAAAAAATAGTATAATGTAATGACCCATGGATTGAATCGTCATAGATAGTATGAATTCCAGTTATATTAGTGTATTTGGCACATACCTACAAAGTAGCATCTCCATTTAAAGGCAAGAAAGATGCAAGGCAAAAGATTATAATAATAATTTTAACTACGGTAAAGCTGCTGCCACTAAAGGACCTTCAATTAGTGGCCATGTAAATTAAACTCATTCAATATGAGAGCTTCTTATATAGCCTTAATTTCTAAAAATTTCATATAAGCAAAACCTTTAAACTAGCCAAACTTGTCGAAGAGAATTCTTCTAGAGCAGATTCATCATGGCAAGCTATAGAAGATTATTAAAGCAATCTCTCTTAATCCTCTTTTATATGGGCAAGATCTTAATCCGTGAAAGACTCATTTAGTGTGTCTTATAATTATAAGTTTTTCATTCAAAGTTTTTTGGGATACTCAACCTATTCGAAATCCTAAATTAAGCCTTAAATGAATTTGAGATTTGATGTGAAAGACACATTTAGGATATCTTATAACCTATTCAAAACCCTAAATCAAGCCTTAAATGAATTTGAGATTTGATGTGAAAGACTCATTTAGGATATCTTATAGGATTTGGAGGCGGGTTTGAAATTTGCCCCTCAGATATTCACTATCATAGACCTATTCCAAATCCAAATCTAAATAGATTTGAGATTTACCTTTCAGATACCTACTATTCAAATTTGATTATATATATTATAATAATAATAACTGATTATATAATAATAATAATAATAATAATAAGAGAAGGAGGATGAGAGGATTTGAACTCTTAATCCTACTATTCAAATTTGATTATATATATTATAATAATAATAACTGATTATATAATAATAATAATAATAATAATAAGAGAAGGAGGATGAGAGGATTTGAACTCTTAATCCTTAGATAGTTTAAACACAACCCTAACCAATAAGGTAGAATTTGTTTCTACTCATAATTCGATTACTAATATATTTATACCCTTTAAACTCTTATGTATAAATACCAATTCGGAACCTTAGCTATTGTTTAAGTTGCTCTGACCCTCCCACTCAATTAAGAGTCATGAGGATGGAAAAGGCAGAGCATTGGGAAAAGGTATAATGGAAAAGGTATAAAAAAACTCGATGAAAACATAAGAAAGATGGGGAAAATTAACACTTTTATATTTAAAATACTAAAATTATTTAATTTGAAAATCATATGATTTAAGAGTTTAAGATGTAGTTTTATATTTATGCCATTCACTAATTTTGATGCCATGGCTATCATGATTATTGCTAAGAGAGCTCCTGCCTCCAAATTTCTAGAAAAGCTCCTCTTTTCCCCATCTACCTTTTTGCCGCCACCCTTATTTTTTCTACACCAACCACAACCACAATGATAAGCCTGACTCCCCTCACTCGCTGCTGCCTCTTCTCAGGTAGTCGTCATCTCATTTCTCGTTATATCTTTATTTAGTTTGTCAATCTTTCCATCCACGATTCTTGATCATCGATTCAAGATTCTAAATTGGGTTATTTTTTTCTCTAGTTTTGGATATGTTCGATTCATTGAATCCAACAAAGATCTTTGATGATAAAAGGGAGAAGGTCTAAAGGATATGGAGGTGAGGAGTTGGGCAAAAATAAAGAATGAATTATGAAGTTCTTAATTAAAGTGGTGGTGCCCAGGATCAAGGAGTGCAAGTATATCTTCTAGATCAAGATTGAGTGAGATATTAAAAAGAGTCTTCTTTCTTTGATTCTCCTTTTAGGTTCCTGTAGAGGCAAAGAAGTTCATGTGTTTGATAAATAAATGTACATAATATATGATGACCCAAATCTGGGCTTGGTTTATTGACCAGCATATATAGTCCTATTTTAGGCCCAAAACTAGAAAATAGAAAAAAAAAATTGCCAGCACATGCTAGGTGGGGGGTGAAATTGGACTCCCATTTAGAGTCTTCTTCTCCCGTAAATGATGAAGCTAGAAAGGAGTTGAGCTTCACCCACCACCCTTATTTAAAGAAGTCAAGCTCCCCCTTCGAACCCCACCAATATTGGCCACCTTTCATCGCCGGAGATGCCTCTTTTTCTATGCCTCTTTACTATTCATTGAGTTTCTTGAATTTCAACCTAATAATTATTAAAAAACCAGGTACGAAGCTGACAATTGTTGATTAACCCTCCTTCCATTCTTCTTTAATTAGTCATTAAATTTTGGTTTTTGACTAGCCATCATTGGATTTTTAGATGGAAATAAGGTATTTTCCCTTATTTTCCACTTGTTCTTTTGATTTTGTTATGTCGGTCATTGCCACTGACCACTAGATGATTGACCATCGATAGCACCACCATGGCCAACGTTGCCAACCATAGTTGGTATTGGTGAGATAGCCTCCTTTGCTTTAGAAAAAATGGGGAGCTCAAGTCTCCTATTTTGCTATGGAACCAAGAAAAAAAGAAAAAGAAAGAAAAGAAAAAGAAAAGGAGAGATAGTTTCTCTATCTTCTTTCTCTCCCTTCCCTCTCTTCACTTGCTTTTCTTAGTTTCTTTTTCCATGTTCTTTCTTTACAAATTTCTCTCTCTTCATCGATTTATCTCTAGAAATCTTGTGGATCAATAAAGAGTCCAGATGTCTAGGTAAACTCAATTCAACCAATTGACCTAAGGAGGAGTCTTAGATCTATAATGTAATGATTGTTTTCTACTATCTATAATCATTTATGATTTTTATATTTAACTTTGATCATGTAGAGATACAACTATCTACATAAAAAGGTGTAGAGGAGTTGATCGAGTAATGTACTTGAGTTTGAAATTGGTAGAGATAAGGATCCCTTTATATAATCACACACATATATATATATATATGTACTATCCATGATGATTTTTGACTTATATTAGATATATGATTCTTTATTATTATGTATCATAGGTTGACTATTTTCATTACTAGAAATTTGATATATGATATTTTAAAATTGAGCAAAAAATATTATATAAAATTATTCACTACAAAAAAACTCACATATATCCATGCTTTTTAGACATGTAAAATACATACATGAGTAAAAGTTCAAATTCTAAAAAAAAGGTTATATGTATCCATATTTGGCAAACATAAAATGCAATAATCAATTTGTAACTTACATTTTAACTATTAAACATGAGTAAATCAAATATAATGGATAAACGTTGGTATGCCAAGAAAAGAGTATCTAAAAAAACTAATACTGATCCCAGGTCTAGAGCTATTTCAAACTCGGATTCGATTAACTCTAACATAAATGGATCAGATCTGGATATTTAATATCTAGACCCGAGACCTAACTAAAAATATAATATAATATATATTTAAATAATATAATGTAATGTAATGTAATGTAATATGATATATTTTATAATTTATTATAATATATTATTTTAAATTTTAAATTTTAAATATTAAAAATATAATTACACTATATTATAATTTATCATAATATATTAAAATGTATCACATTATTTTATATTTATTATATTTAATATAATACCAAATATTGATTTTAATTATATTAAAATATATTAATATTTAATATAATATAGTTTTATATAATTTAATTTGATTTTGCATGATAAAAATATATAATATAACATAACATAATATAATATAATATGATGTAATATAGCATATTTTATAATTTAATATAATATATTATGTTATATTTTATATTTTTTTTAATATTAAAAATATTATGCTGTATTATAAACTGGGTGGTTGACTTACTATAATATAATATTATATATTTTTTAATATTAAAAATATTATGCTATATTATAAACTAGGTGGTCGAACTTTCATCCTACCCTGCACCCACAGCCCAAGTCCCTAACACCTACTGCCATTTGAAACTGTTTTGAAACCCTAGCGCCCCATTATAACCTGCACATGCTCTCCCTCATTAATATAAATCACCTCGCACCGCCCCACAAAAAACCCCTATCTTATCTGTCGAC
Source organism: Areca catechu (assembly GCA_021397845.1). NCBI lineage: Eukaryota > Viridiplantae > Streptophyta > Magnoliopsida > Arecales > Arecaceae > Areca > Areca catechu. Next base: position 13,635,275 of record CM038052.1, read on the forward strand.
GGGGAGAGCGAACGTGTTCGGGAGCACGAGCCCTAACCCTAACCAACAGAGAGGAGACACACCGTCCTTGTTGTCGTCGGGGAGATTGGAGATGGGGTGCATCAGGATGAAGACTATAAAGAAATCCTCTTACCAGGTGATCAAAAGGTACTACTCACGGATGACCCTGGACTTCCACACCAACAAGAAGATTCTTGAGGAGGTGGCGATCATTCTGTCGAAGCAGCTCAAGAACAAGATCGTCGGGTTCTCAACCCACGTGATGCACCGGATTTAGCGTGGCCCTGTGCACGACGTCTCCCTCAATCTCCAGGAGGAGGAGTGCAAGCGCCGCATGGACTTCGTCCCCGACGAGTTCGCTATCAAGGTCATCACATCGAGGTTGACAAGGAGACCATGGAGATGCTCACCTCCCTCGGCATGGCCGACCTCCCTGGCATTGAGAAGCAGGCCAATGCCCTCGCCATCCTCGTTTACTCCGGCTGCCCTAGTGGATATGGAGGCTGGAGGCTCTAAATTTCTGAGTTTTAATAGTATATTTAGGTGGAGAGGGCTGGAGGGAGGGAGGTCTTGGTAAAAGTCTATCTTTTCCTTCATCATATCTTTGAATGTTCCGAACTTGGTATTGATATTTCCTTTATCGATTTTGCTTTAAGTTCTAGCTGCAATCGAATGATGGATAGATAACAGTTTGATGACTATTTTGATTAATTTGGATTTGCTGTTATTGTCAATTGTTGAGACTACGTCTAATTTTTTGGAGGTTATGTTTTGCATTGTTTTGATTTTTTTTTTGCTTTAATTGTTATTGTTCTGGATGAGTGTTCATCTGGAACATGCTCAATCTATGTTATATCCTAAACCATTGAACTTAAAAGGATGCTATATAGGAATACTTTGGAAGCATATTTGGTTAGATGCTAAGACCGGACATCGGGTTCTTCATATATGAATTTTGGATGATGGGCTTTGTACTGCTTTATTGGTCATATATCTCTCAAACCTCTATGATTGTTGTACATAAATTTGTTCTGGTTGCTAACGTGCTTGATTGCTGTTGGTTGCTCAACTTGATGACATGCGAATGTTAGTCATCAAATTTTGAGCAAACTTTCTTGGATCCATTAGAATTTGTTGCCTGCATGCTTTAATTTGTTTTGGTACACACACCGTCTTTGTGGAATGCCCCAACATCTATTCAAGCTTGGCATTGATTTCTGATGGAGTTTTGTTTATTGGCTTATAGCACTGTGACGAAGAAACACATTAAACTGTCGAGTGGTTTCATGGATATAGTGTGGCATTTGCTGTGCTTTTGTGGTTCATACTATCAACTTTTATAATAGATCGAGTCATGCAATGTAGATGCTCTTTACAGGTCTATTGGACTAAACTGTGGATGAAATAGTCTGTTAGATGGTTGCACGACCAGTCATTGTATCTGCCATCAGTAAATGGTTACTAGATTTTTAATCCAATAGATTTCTTTTATATGGTAATGTGCATTTGGTTATTTCAATTCAATTTTGACAAGAGTTCATCAGTTGATTGTCATCAATCTAATTGTTCCTTGTTTAACCTAATTTTAATCTTCTGCTTGATGCTGCAAGCCTTAAAAAGAATCATGTCATAGCTTATATTAATTGTAGTTCTGTTCAAATACTTTGTTATTCTAATGATATCATATTCACAACTGTAGTGACCTAACAAAATACTGACTGTGAGTTGATGGTCCTCTTTTACATGAACCAGCATTTAATTTATGAATCTTATTATGCTATAATTTACAAGTTAAAGTATTGATGTGTATGTTCTCTTTATTATTTGCCACATTTATCTTTTACACTTTTAGGTTGCTCTTGGCTTATTTATTTAGATTAAAATGCCTCACCATTAGACAACTCTATCTACCGTGTGTTGCGATTGACTAACCAACTTATTTTGTTTTGCCATATTCATTTCTCATGGCATTGAACTTGTCATGCTCACTTCATTGTTGACATTGGCATCCTCGGTCCCTATACATGGTAGTGACACCACTACTTTTGCTCCCATCTATTTGTCATGTCTAAGCTACATAATCCATTTTTTGACAAAATGGGTGGTTGACTTACTACAACTTTCTAATAATATCGTATGTAGTTGCCATGAGATCATGTTCATAATCTCAGAACTACTAGATCAATAAAGTTTTTTTAATATAATATATTATGTTATATCTTATCCTTCATATTTGTATTTGGTGGATTATTAGATTTAGTTATTTTCAATTTATCAAATATTGTATGGGAGGATGTGTACTTATTTTTTTATAACATTAGGGATCATTGGCTTATCATGATTTTTTGTAACTTTGGTGAGAGCTTTACTTCAATCGGTCTACCCTGCATGTTGCTATTGGATTCTCTCTCAAATAATAGTTGTGATAGATATGAAGCTAAAATAAGATAGTAATCAAATAAATATGATTTTTATTTTTAACTTTGATTTTCATAGTCGATTCATATTAATATATTTAGAATGTTTGTATATGTCTACTTGCAGTCTAGTGTTTGGCATATATGACTGTGAAAAGAAGTCAAAAGATGCAAGAGCAATATGGAATATACCGCTGATAGTCCCAAAGGTAGTTATTTATTTTTTAAGCAAAATGATTTATTTACATGAAACATAAAGCATAATAGTCATTAATCTTTTTATTTATATTTTAATAATAATAGGTACCAATGCAATCAAATAAAAATGATTGTACATACCTTGCTTCATATTATATCTATCTTTTTATACAGGATGCTCCCATAACTATCTCTCCAAACAAGATTCCTTTTTTTGTATATTCTAATCCTCTTAACTTCCTACCAAATTTTTATATACATTCCAAAATTATTTATTATTTATTTAGCTTAATGATCACTGGTTTACAGTGACAGATTTGGATTCATTTGTGGCTGGTTTAGATTCTGTTGGATGTGCAAAAAAAAGTGCAACTAGGCAAGTCATTGATGAGTAGAGCATTGCACATGAAGATGATACTGGTATAGTTCCAAAAGAGGAAGAGATATCCCAACCTGAAGAGCCACCTCCTAAAAAGTATCATGATGAGATACAAATGAAAGATGTGCATACGATGAATTTTGATAAGATAATTCATGTAGAGTGAAATGAGTATAAATAGCCAATTGAGGATGGTGGGCAATTATTTATGAGCTTTTTGACTAGCCTAAAAAATTTTATGAGCAGCTGCTAGTTAGTGTGAATGATTGGCAAAAGATATCTATGACCACTAAACTTAAACTTTGGAAATATATGAAGGTGATATTGATTTCTATTTTATCTATGATTTGGCACTTATTTTTATGATATATTAATAATATTTTTTTATTTCAGAAAAAAAGTATGATGTAGGAGATGAGCATTATAATTTTGCAATGAAGACTTTGGCAAGAAAATGGAAAGGAATGAAATACCGTTTAAAAACAAAGTATTTAATAAGAAATTATAATAAGAATAGAAAAAGACAAGGTGAAGTACCTAAGAATGTCTCAGAGGCTTAATGGAAGGAAGCTATAGACAGTTGGTCTACTCTATAATGGTAGGTATATAGAAATTGCTATTTTTCATTGGTTGAGATCAATTTTTTATAATAGTCAATGTCGATTTTAAATTTTTGTATATATGGAACAATGACAGAAAAGGACATATATCAACATTGATTGCAAGAAGAAGTACAAGTATCTCCATTATGTAGGAACAATGAGCTTCACACAAATCAATCACCTATATGTGAAAACTATCCAAATTTCTTTAAGTGCTTGCTTTGAGAAATATGTATGTTATGTTCAATTAATTTTTTCTTATGTTGTATACTCAGTTCAAAAGGATAGGAAAAAAATTGAACCGTCTCTGCATGTGGGTGAAGACTCATACTAGAAAGAATGATAAACCTGTAAATGATGCTGTTGCTGGACTAGTTATAAGTATCCTTTATTAATCAATTAAACTATAAGTCTATCTTATTTTTTATTGTAATATTTATTTATTGTATTAAATACATACATATTTACTGGAATCAAAAGAAATTGTTTAAAGATACAGAAGAGGATGAAGTATTTTCTAAATAGTTTGGTAAAGAAAGACCAGACATGATTCGTTGCTAGGGATAGGACCAACTCCCAGTTCATTGTGGGGCTCTAAAGCAACAAATGAAGTCTTTAAAAAGATAAATGAGAGTTTGCGTAAAATAGTTAATGACTTGGCAGGTCAAGTTGGAACTCTTCAAGTCCAAGTAGCAAATATTTATGATTCAATAGTTTTGGTGAGTACTTTTGTTAAATTTGTAATTCTTTTTTTATTTCTATATGAATGAGATTGGATAACTTAATCTTTATTTTTAGAATTGTTTTGACTTTTTTAAAAATATGAAAATATCATAGAAGAACCCGATGACCTTTCATTCTACTTGCTATTTGATTGATGAATTTAACCTATTATTGTACTTATTTATTAATAGGATATTGCCAACATGAAAGAAGTTGATGATCATTCATCAAAGATAGATAAAATATTATCTGTTAGTAGCAAACATAATCCAGAGATATCTATGATATCGTTATTTTATGCAATACTTATAATTTAATATTTTTTAAGACAGTTGGCTAACTCTCTATTATTTTTAGAATGGTGATAGAGTTGAACTAAACTCATCTCAAGTGAACATATCATCCATTCTTGAATCATCACCCATTCTTGAATCATCTAAAATTGTAAGTGAAATTTATTTTAATGAATTTATAAATTTTAATAGAATGGTTCAATGTTATTAAATGGTGAATCATCAGGACTTATTCATTATATTATATGAAATCAATACTTATAGGATGAAGAAGTAATTTTACTGGATATCTCATAAAAAGAAGTAGGCAAAGGAATATTCATTTCTGATGATAAAGACAAGATATTGATGGACAAAAATTTGGGAGATGTGTTTTGTGAGATTTCTGTTTCTAATGCAATTGAGCTCGATGCTCCATTACTTATAAAGGACAAAAGTCGATCTTTAATAAAATATGCTATGGATACTCACATTATTTGGTGAAAAGATTATGTATGTATCTATATATATTATTGGTTTAATAATGATTTATACTAGCTCTGAAATGATGTATATTTATATGATTTTTTTCTTTTACAAATTCAGGTGATATAATAGAAGGTGTCAAAAAAGATATAGAGATTTTACAAAGTTTACTTTATTTTTATTCTCTTTATGATGTAGCAAAATAGTTGAAACTTGTTTTATAATATGTTTTGAGTTCTAGTATTTACTTTCTTTTGAAATCAGTACTATGTTTTATTTCTTGTTCTTTGGATTTTGATAAAATTAACGAAGTTGTTGAGACAATTTTTTGTGAGACTACCATTATGTATGTTCAACTATATTTGATATAATGATAAAAATTATCTTGTTTGTAGTTGTTGCCGCTCCCGTCGTCGCGCCCGTGCCACGGATCCGCCGATCCCTCCTGACCGCCTGGCGATGGAGCCTCCCTGGCTGCGGCTAACCTGCAAAAAAGGGGTTAGAAGACCCTGGCCGGGGATCCCGGCGAGGGAGCTCCGACGGTCAAGTCAGTAGACGACGAGAAGGAACAGACTCTCCAGACGGACCCCCGAAGGGGTTCCAGACTTAGAGAGTTTGCTAGTGAGAGAGACGCTCTGGGGACCAGGGTCTCGGCTGGGCCTTCTCGCCGAGCTCACGCCCAGTGATTCCCTCTCGGGATCTCTGGTTTTCACTCTCCGGAGCGAGGCCTTTTGCCGTTTCTTTCCCTTTGTCCCCAGGCTTGTTTGCTTATCTCCGTTGTCCCCAGATTCCTCCCTCTTTATCTCCTTTCGTCGTGCGCTTGTCTTTTCCTCCTGGGAGACTCCCCTCCCCTGTCTTCTTCTCTTTTCCCTTTTCGGTGAAGGGGGGCCAGGCGGCTTTCCGACCTCGTCCGCCGAGCCCAGCAGGGAAAAGGCAAAGGCAGAAGAGAAAAAGGGAGGGCGGCGCTGACAAGGCGGCCGGTCAGGCCTCGGGTCGAGCGAGAGCGCTCTCTCTCCCAAGCGTGGGCGCCATCCATCTATAGGGCCTGTTCTATCAGAATCGTGCCCCTCGGCTGTGGAGCTTGTCGGGCCGATGCAAGTGATGTTCCGCGTGCCGCCGCCCTCCGTACGGGGTGCCGTCTGGGATTCATACGACCCGAGGGATGGCCTCGGGGCCCACAACTCTTCCTTGAGATCTTCTTCATACGGGCGGCCTGACCTCGGCCGAGGTGGACCCGTCTCCGGGGGCCACCTGGCGAAGAGCGAAGGACTAGCCGACCTCGGCCTAGGTGGACCCCTCCCGGGTGGACACCTGGCGAGGTGGCAGGAAGTCGCCTGGACTCGGCTGAGGTGGGCCCGTCTCCGGGAGGCCACCTGGCATGGGGGCGAAGGACCAGCCGACCTCGACCTAGGTGGACCCCTCCTGGGTGGACACCTGGCGAGGTGGCAGGAGGTCTCCTGGCTTCGATCGAGGTGGACCCGTCTCCGGGAGGACACCTGGCGAAGGGCGAAGGGTCGGCCGACCTCGGCCCGGGAGGACTCCTCCTGGATGGACACCTGGCGAGGTGGCAGGAGGCCTCCTGGCTTTGGCCGACCTCACTTGGGCGGATATCTCCGGGCTTGGGCGCCATCGAGTTGGTAGAGGAGCTCCGATCCGAGCTCGACCTCGGCGGGGGCAGTTTGCCTTAGAGAATTGTCGGGCGCTGTAGTCTTGTCGAACCTGGTCTTGAAGACGTGGTGCTGACTCGGCCGAAGAATCCTCCACGTGGATCGAGCGCATTCGGTGGTACCTGAGCCTGGCCACGTCACTGTCACGGCTGTAACAGTTGCCCCCCAGCCCGTCGTTCCGTTGGGGCATCGTAGAACGGAACGTCGGGATTAAATGCGGACATGACGTGGGGAGGCGAAGATCTTGCATCATAATTGCCACGATCCTCGTCGCCGTGGCTCGATGCGACTGAAAACCTATGGGGAGCCGCCACGCATCGCCCACTTGCCCGCAATAAATGCGTCTCTTCGAGGCAGAGGCCGTTGCTCTGCTAACGAGACGTCGATGTCGGGCGTGCGCCCACGTGGCGATCATCCAGTAGCCCGAGGCGGAATGATGGGTACGGCCGCTGTCCGCTGAGTTTGAAAGGGAGGGGACTTTCCAGAACGAGGCCTTTTCCCCTTGCTTCGTGGGTGGTTTGCTGCAGGCTAACTCCTGTTGCCCTGCACTCGTCTGGCATATTTTCGGTGAGTGCCCTCATCTTCTCCGGCTCCCCTCCTTCCCCTTCTTTTTATTTTCTCTTTGATCCTCCGTTCTTCTCTTTTCCATGGCGCGCCGTCGCCATGTCTCTTCCAACCCGGACGAGGCCGGTCCATCCCGGCCGAGGACTCCATCTTCTTCCTCCTCAGATGAGGAGACGATCCCGAAGGAGATCCGCCGGCGTCTGCAACCCGGGGGTGTCACCATTGGCATCCCTAGGGGGATCCGGCCTCCTCCGGTTGCTCCTGCCGTGCCCCTTCGCTCTCTTCCGGCTCTTCCTTCTCTTCCTGCTCCTCCTTCTCTTCCTGCTGGTCCCTCCGGTCATGCCTCCACCATGACCGAAGGCGATCTTTCTCTGCTCCGGGATGCTTACGGCATCCCGGGGTCCATTCGCTTGTTTGTTCCGCGGTCCAGGGAGCGCGTCACCATGAGTGGCCCCGGCCGCATAGCCTTCTACGAAGACTTCCTCCTTGGGGGTCTTCGGTTTCCTCTGCACCCCTTCTTTCTTTCTTTCCTCAGCCATTTCCGGCTTGTCCCGGCCCAGCTGGCTCCCAACGCCATCCGGGTCATCTTTTCTTTCATTGTCTTCTGTCACTTCCACGGGTTCGTTGCCCGTTTCTCCCTCTTCAGGGCCTTGTTCACCCTGAAGAAGTGCTCCACCGATGACGGCTGGTGGTACATTTCGCCCCGGCCCAGGTGTCTCCGGTTCGACATCCCTTCCTCGGTGAAGGGCTGGAAGAGCCGGTTTTTCTTTGCCTCAGTCGAAGATGTCGACTGGGCCTGGAGTGAACCGGACCGGTCCCCGAACCGAAACTCTCGGGTTGAGTCAGCGGACCAGGAGTCCTACTCCCAGCTCCTGAGCGACGTGGTCCCGGCACTCGACGTTCTGCTTTCGGAGCAGAATCTTTTTGAGGCCGGGATCAGTCCCATCCGCGAGACTGGTGAGATCCGGCCCCACTTTGACTTATGCCGCCTTTTTCTTCATGACCGAGCCGGCTGACTTTCTGTTCCTTTGTGTTGCAGGGATGAAGTTTTCGCTGGAGAACCTCCTAGAGGGCGCAGCCCAGCGAGATGTCATCGAGGTGGACGAGCCCGCGGCGAAGAGGGCTCGTACTGAGGCGAGCCGGGAGGTCGTGGCGACGACCGCACCCAGCCCGATTGCCGTCGCTCCCCCGCCCAGGCTGCCCCAGGGCGGGGCCGCTGATGCCTCGGCCGCGCGACCTGGTGGCGCCGCTGTTGAGAGGGCTCCACCGCCTGCAGCTTCGTCTGGCACCGGTCCCGTCATCGCCGCTGCCTCGACAGTGCAGCCGGTGGCCACCGCCGGCCCGTCGACCGCGGAATCAGCTGAGGGGGCGGCCAGCGCAGGAGCCGGCCGGACACCTCCGACACCGGTGATCACCCATCGGGACTCGGTCATCCACAACAAAGGGCTCGCGGAGAAGATCATGGAGTATGCCTCCACCGCCCGGGACCGCCGAGCTCAAGGCGGCCGGGACTACGCAGATGCCCTGCTCGGGATCCTTCCGCAGCTTTTCACGGTAAGCCCGAACTCCTTCCTTCCTTTTCTTTCAAGACCTAACTCCTTTTATCCTGACCTGGTTTGCTCTTGTTGGCGCAGATCGGGAACGACGTTCTCCTACTGAGGAACTTCCTCGTAGGGAACGCACAGAGGGACGCCGAGAAGGAGAAGAAGCTCGGCAAGCTCGCGGCCGACGTCAAAGACCTCATGGAGAAGGAGGTCGAGCTGCGAGCCAACAACCAGGCCCTCCAGTCCGACCTGGTGCGTTCTGAGGGACGGAACAAGGAGCTGGAGGCTTCCTTGTCGGAGGAGCGGACCTCCCACCAACGCCGCACGGAGGAGGATGTGGCAGAGAGGGCTCGCCTGCAGGCCCACTCCCAGTGGCTGGAGCGCCAGTTGGAGGAGGCCCGGCGAGACGCGGGCGCGGTGAGGGACCGGAGTGCGTACATCAACGGACTCCTGGAGGCCGCAAAGCAGGAGGCGCAGGAGGCCGTCCCGAAATTCCGGGCTTCCGACGAGTACACGTCGGAGGTCCGGGAGGCCACCGTGGACTCCTTCCTGAAGGGGTTCCGGATGTGCCAGGAGAAGGTGGGGGCCCTCTTCCCCGAGCTCGACCTCAGCGAGGTGGTGATCGGAGGCAGAAGGCAGGGAGTTGAAAGCAGGGCCTCCGGTGCGGTCGATGCAACTCCTGCGGCGCCGTCGACTAGCGGAACTGCGGCTCCGGAGCAGCCTCAAGAGCCAGCCGCCGTAGAAGTCGAGGATGCAACGCCTGCGCCCCCGGCAGAGGGCTCCGACCCTGCACCCCACTGAGCCCGGCGCCTTCTCCCTGCTTTGCTTTGTTGTTGTAGTGTCTTTTCTTTTTCTTCTTCTGTATTTTCTTCTTTTGGGGACTCCCGGCCTGTCGGGACTCCCGGTTTGTACTGATCCTCTGTATCAATGAAAATTTTGGGTTTGATAAAATTTCGAGTTCATCCCATCTCACCTTTCTTTTTCCTTCTTTCTGAGATGTTGGCATGGAATGCTCGAAGCGGTTGTAGGCCTGGCCCTTCCATTGCTTAAATCGAAGGTTGGGGCCTCCCGGATCGCGTGGCGGCAGAGTAGGCCTTAAGCGGATCCGTCTTTGGGATCGCCTTCATACTTGCGCAGGCAACACGGTTTCTGCACCGCCTTCCAGGCCGAAGCCCAGGATCTCCGGACTGAGCTCGATGCCGCAGGCTTTCTCAAGCCTTGCGCGGCTTGCCGAGCTGTTCTCTGGGCTTGCATGGGCGAACTGGGTTCCGCGCCACCTTCCAGGCCGAAGCCCAGGATCTCCGGACTGAGCTCGATGCCGCAGGCTTTCTCAAGCCTTGCGTGGCTTGCTGAGCTATTCTCCGGGCTCGCGTGGGCGAACTGGGTCCGCGCCACCTTCCAGGCCGAAGCCCAGGATCTCCGGACTGAGCTCGATGCCGCAGGCTTTCTTAAGCCTTGCGCGGCTTGCTGAGCTGTTCTCCGGGCTCGCGTGGGCGAACTGGATCCGCGCCACCTTCCAGGCCGAAGCCCAGGATCTCCGGACTGAGCTCGATGCCGCAGGCTTTCTCAAGCCTTGCGCGGCTTGCTGAGTTGTTCTCCGGGCTCGCATGGGCGAACTGGGTCCGCGCCACCTTCCAGGCCGAAGCCCAGGATCTCCGGACTGAGCTCGATGCTGCAGGCTTTCTCAAGCCTTGCACGGCTTGCTGAGCTGTTCTCCGGGCTTTCGTGGGCAACTGGGTTCTGCGCCGCCTTCCAGGCCGAAGCCCGGGATCTCCGGACTGAACCCGATGCCGTAGGCTTTCTCGTCGAAGTGAGAAGGGAGTGTTTGAAGTGGGGGAACTTTATTACAGGAGCAAGGAACCTTACATTACTGATAGTACATCCTCAGGTTCGAGGCGTTCCACGTCCGGGGGAACCTGGCACCTCCCAATTCTTCCAAGTAGTACGCGCCATGAGGGAGGGCCTCTGCCACCCGATATGGGCCTTCCCAGTTGGGCGAGAGCTTGCCGCATTCCCGTGGCTGGGAAGCTTCAGCGCGCCGGAGGACCAAGTCTCCGGGACGGAAAACCTTCGGCCGCACTCGGGAGTTGTAATATCTGGCCACGCGTTGCCTGTACGCCGCCATCCGAATTCGGGCTTTGTCCCTTGTTTCCTCAAGAAGGTCAAGGTTGAGCATCATCCTGGCTGGGTTTTCTGTCTCGTCATATTGCTCCACACGCAGTGTGGGCAGACTGAGCTCGATCGGGATGACTGCCTTGGCTCCGAAGACGAGGTTGAACGGGGTTTCGTCGGTAGCCGTCCTCAGGGTAGTGTGATATGCCCAGAGGATGCTGGGGAGCTCGTCGGCGCCTATCTCCATCGATCGGCCTGAGGGGCCTTCCTCGGGCTCCTTGCCCAAGCCCGCACATTCGACCAAGAAGTCGGCTAGCACCTGTGCCTTCATGGCCGACCTCGGCCTGTACGTAATGTCGAACTCGCTAAGTTTCAGTGCCCATTTTGCCAATCATCCCGAGGTATCGGGTCGGCTGAGCACTACTTTCAGCGGTTGATCCGTCAGGACAGCGATGGGGTGCGCTTGGAAATAAGGCCTGAGACGCTGGGCAGACACTATTAGCGCAAAAACGAGTTTCTTGGGCCGAGAATACCTAAGCTCCGCATCACGGAGAAGTTTGCTGGTATAGTACACCGGCCGCTGGGCTCCCTGGCCGTCGGTTCGAACCAAGACTAAGCTGACGGCTTCCAGAGTAACCGCCAGGTAGAGGATAAGCTCCTCTCCCTCCTCGGGCCTGGACAGCAACGGTGGCGATGCGAGGGTCTTCTTCAGCTCCTCGAAGGCCTGCTGGCATTCCTCGGTCCAAGCAAAGTCATTCATCTTCCTCAGTACCTTGAAGAAGGGACGGCAGCGGTCCGCCGACCTGGAGATAAAACAGCTGAGGGTCGCAACTCGACCGGTTAGTTGCTGCACTTGCTTCTTGGAGGTGGGCTGCTCCATATCCAGGATGGCCTGGACCTTCTCCGGGTTGGCCTCGATTCCTCTTTGGGTCACCATAAATCCTAGGAATTTTCCGGCGGAGACGCCAAAGGCGCACTTCACCGGGTTCAGCTTCATCTGATGGCGTCGGAGGTTGCCGAAGGTCTCCGCCAAGTCAGCCACGTGATCCGACTCGGGTTTGCTCATTACCAGCATGTCGTCCACGTATACCTGCATGTTGCGGCCGATCTGGTCTTTGAAGATTCTATTGACCAGGTGCTGGTACGTTGCCCCCGCGTTCTTGAGGCCAAATGGCACATCCTGTAGCAAAAAGTTTCACGGTCAGTTATGAAGGCGGTGTGCTCTTCGTCCTCCAGGCTCATTTGGATCTGGTTGTATCCGGAGAAGGCGTCCATGAACGATAGGAGGCGATGCCCTGAGGTGGTGTCGACCAGCTAGTCGATCTTTGGAAGAGGGAAGCTGTCCTTTGGGCAAGCTCGGTTGAGGTTGGTGTAATCCACACAGATCCTCCACTTACCACTACTCTTTCTTACCATGACCACGTTTGCCAGCCAGCTGGGGTACTGGACCTCTCGGACAAAACCGGCGGCGAGGAGCTTCTCCACTTCCTCGTTGATCGCCTTCTGCCTCTCCATGGCGAAGCTTCTCTTATTCTGGCGGACCGGGCGGCAATTTGGGTCCACGTTTAGCCTGTGCATGATGACCTCGGGCGGGATGCCCGGCATGTCAGCTGCTGACCAGGCGAACACGTCAGCGTTAGCACGGAGGAACTCCAGCAGGCAGGTTCGTTCTTCCTCAGGGAGCTGGGCCCCGACTTGCACCATCTTCAGGGGATCCGAACCGAGGGGAAAAGTCAGCAGGCCTCTACGGGCCCTCCCCTAGGTTCCTTCTCTCTCAGATCGAGGTCGTCGATATCATGGGCGAGCTCCGGCCTCCTGGCGCCCGGGACCGTCTGAAGGCAGAGCGGGACTGGCTGGGTCGTCCCCTTCATCTCCCCGAGCCCGGAAGGCATGGGGAACTGTACCAACAGTCTTCTTGTGGAGATGGTGGCGTCCAGTTGGTTGAGCCCGGGACGCCCGAGAATGGCGTTGTAAGGCGAGGGGAGCCTGACGACGGTAAATGTTATTAAGACGGTCGCCTGCCGGGGTGGGGATCCGGCGGTGACTGGGAGAGTGATCTCCCCCTCGACCCCCACGGAGTCCCCCGTGAAACCTACCAAGGGGGTGTGCACCGGTTTCAGCTGATTGTGGGACAAGTTCATGCTGGAGAAAGCGTCGTAAAAAAATACGTCAGCCGAGCTTCCACTATCAACCATGATTCGATGTACAGGATGCTTCGCGATGGTCATCTCGACCACCACGGCATGGTTGTTTACATTGTCATTTCCCTCCCCCCCCCCGGGGAGGGATTACATCCTCCGGGTTCCCGACTTCCCGGGTTCTCTTCGTCGCTCGACCGGACCCGCGTGAGATCATGCCCACGGGCTTCTCCGTTGGGCGGTTGTCGATCGCAGGGACGGGCGGCAAGGCCGCGAGCGACTGCCCTTCAGAGGGGGCCTCGTTCTTGACGAACTTCCTGAGGTAACCCCTCCTAATCAGCTCCTCGATCACCCGCTTCAGGTGGCGACACTCCTCTGTGTCGTGTCCGTGCTCGCGGTGGAACTGGCAGTACTTCGATTTGTCTCGGACGGCTCTCGGGTTCTGAGGAGGAGGTCGGCGAAGGTAGCGCTCACCCTCGATTTCCATGAGGATCTTCGTCCGAGGTGCGAGGAGAGGGGTGTACCTCCGCTCGGGAGTGGCCTCGCCCCTCGGCCTTGGATTCGGGCGAGGGTCGGCAGACGGCCCGGGCCTCCGAGCTCCCGGGGCGTCCCTCGGGAGCGGCCTCTTCGGAGTCTTCCCGTCTAACTCTCGACGGGTGCGGTCAGCCTCCTCCGCTCGGATGTACTTGTGGGCGCGGAGGAGGAGCTCGGAGTACGTCCTGGGCGGCTTCTTGTCCAGGGAGTAGGTCAGGCGGGACGTCTTGAGCCCGCGCTTCAAAGCTAGCATGGCGACGGGCTTATCCAAGCTGTAGATCTCCAGGGCCGCGGTCTTGAACCGGGTGATGTAGTCCCGGAGCAGCTCCTGGTCCTGTTGGCGGATGGAGAAGAGGCTATCCACCTCTCTCGGCACCTTTCGACAAGCGTCGAAGTGTGCCACGAACCTTCCTTCTAGTTGATGGAAGGAGCAAATGGATCCGGGCTCGAGGCGGGTGAACCAGACTCGAGCGGCCTTCCGGAGGGTCGCCGGGAAGGCGATGCATAGGAGAGCGTCAGTGGCCCCCTGGACTCTCATGAGGGCTTTGTAGCTCTCCAGATGGTCCAGAGGGTCGATGGTCCCGTCGTAGGGATCCACCTGCAGCATGCGAAACTGTTTCGGGATCGGTTCCGCCTGGATTTCTTCAGAGAAAGGGGGGCGGGAGTCGTAGCTCGCCGGGTCTGCCGACGAGTTCTGCAGGTCGGCGAATCGGCGGGTGAACTCCGCTAGCTTGCGCTCATGCTCCTCCAGGCACCTCTCGGCCTGGCGCCTGGTGGCTTCGTCGGTGGAGTCTTCCACCGAGACTGCGGGTGGAGGGGGCACCGATCGGTCTCGGCGCGAGGTCTGGCCTCGACGTCGCTTGCTGCGATGCACCGTTTCGGCCCCGTCGGTCGGGGATCGGCTCTCGTGATCCTCCGAACTGGAGTAGTTTTTCTTTGCGGGAGCTTGGTGGCTCCCCCGGGGGTTGGAGGCGGCCCTCGGATGGGATGGCCTGCCCTGGATTGAGCGCAGGCTCCCACGCTGCCCCGCGGCTCGGGCCGCGGGGGTCCCTGGCTGCGGCTGGGTGGCCAGGGAGTGTTGCTGATGCTGAAGCTGCCGGACCGCTGAGGTCAAGGTCTGCAGCTGCTGGATGACGGCCGCAAGGGGTCCGTCCGCCGAGGTAGGCTGCTGTGCAAGAGGAGGGGGAGCCGGAAGCTCCCTCTCCGGGCTGAGGGCCCCTGGGGGGGAGTGAACCTCCCCCATGCGATTGGTGGATGCCTCGCGGCCATGAATGACCACCATCGTCAGAGAGCGCGACACCTGCAGAAAGCTGGCCCCCATTCGAGTTGGGTGTCCTGCCCCCCTACCTGGTGTGCCAATCTGTTGCCGCTCCCGTCGTCGCGCCCGTGCCACGGATCCGCCGATCCCTCCTGACCGCCTGGCGAAGGAGCCTCCCTGGCTGCGGCTAACCTGCAAAAAAGGGGTTAGAAGACCCTGGCCGAGGATCCCGGCGAGGGAGCTCCGACGGTCAAGTCAGTAGACGACGAGAAGGAACAGACTCTCCAGACGGACCCCCGAAGGGGTTCCAGACTTAGAGAGTTTGCTAGTGAGAGAGACGCTCTGGGGACCAGGGTCTCGGCTGGGCCTTCTCGCCGAGCTCACGCCCAGTGATTCCCTCTCGGGATCTCTGGTTTTCACTCTCCGGAGTGAGGCCTTTTGTCGTTTCTTCCCCTTTGTCCCCATGCTTGTTTGCTTACCTCCGTTGTCCCCAGATTCCTCCCTCTTTATCTCCTTTCGTCGTGCGCTTGTCTTTTCCTCCTGGGAGACTCCCCTCCCCTATCTACCAATGGTATTTTGTCTGATGGCAAAGCTAAGGTTGAATTGAGGTTGACAAAGCTAAGGTTGAATTGATCTCGAAATTGCCTCCCCCAACCTCAGTTAGACAAGTACGATCCTTCCTTGGCCATGCTGGTTTTTATAGATGCTTTATCAAGGATTTCAACAAAATTTCTTGACCATTGTGTAACTTACTTGCCAAAGACAATTCTTGCCAAAGACAATTCTTTTGATTTTAGTAAAGAATGTCTGGCCACTTATAACATTCTTCGAACTGCTTTGACCACTGCACCAATCATCAAGCCTCCGATTGGACCCTATTTTTTGAAATCATGTGTGAGGCCTTTGATTATGCTGTATGAGCAATTTTAGGATATAGACTTAATAGGAAACCCCATGTAATTTACTATGCTAGTAAAACTCTTTCAGATGCACAAATGAACTATACCACTACTAAAAAAGAGTTACTAGCAGTTGTATTCGTCCTGAAAAAATTTTGATCATATTTATTAGGGTCTAAGATCCTAGTTTACTCTGATCATGCAGCATTGAGGCATCTGCTATCCAAAAAGGATACAAAGCTTAGACTGATTCGATGGATCCTTTTGTTACAAGAATTTGACTTAAAAATTTTGGATAAGAAAGGTTCTAAAAATATGGTAGCAGATCATATTTCTAAGATCTTAGTAGAATACAACAAGGAAATAATTGAAGATAGGTTCCCTGATGAGCAATTGTTCTCAATTTCTTCTAGTAGCAGTCTTCCCTGGTTTGCCCATATTGTGAATTATCTGGTAACATGGCAAGTTCCTCCCTACTAGTTAAAACAAAAAAAAGATAGGTTCTTTTTGCAAGTCAAATATTATTTTTGGGAGGAACCTAAGTTGTTTAAATACTGTTCAGATCAGGTGATTAGGCGATGTGTCCCTGAGAGTGAATTCAAAAGCATACTCAATTTTTGTCATTCTCTTGCCTATGGAGGACACTTTAGTGGGAGGAAAATTATAGCAAAGGTGCTGCAAAGTGGGTTTTACTGGCCAACTCTTTTCAAAGATGCACACGAATTTGGTCGTAATTGTCTTAGATGTCAACAAATGGGAAATATTTCATGAAAAGATATGATGCCCCTAAACCCCATTTTAATTGTTGAAATTTTTGATGTTTGGGGTATTGACTTCATGGAACCATTTCCTCTTTCCTTTGGATTTGAGTACATTTTGGTAGCAATGGATTATATGTCGAAATGGATTGAAGCAATGGCAACTCGAACCAATGATCACAAAGCTGTAATCAAGTTCATTCAGCATAACATCCTTAGTCGATTTGGGTGCCCAAGGGCCATTATTAGTGATGGGGGTGCGCATTTCATGAACAGACACTTTGAAGGATTGATAAGAAAATATGAAATTTCACACAAAGTAGCCACACCATATCACCCCCAGACTAGTAGCCAGGTTGAAATTTCAAACAGAGAGATCAAACACATTCTTGAGAAAACAGTAAGACCCGATAGGAAAGATTGGTCAGAACGTTTGGATGATACATTATAGGCTTACCGAACTGCTTTCAAGATACCTCTAGGAATGTCTCCGTACCAGTTAGTATTTGGAAAGGCTTGTCATTTACCTATGGAATTAGAACATCGTGCATTTTGGGCCATCAAACAATTTAATTTTGACATGAAGAATGTTGGTTCCAATAGAAAACTTCAATTATGTGAGTTGGAAGAGTTACGAAATGAGGCTTATGAGAGTTCAAAAATTTATAAGGCTCGAACAAAGGCATATCATGACAAATTCATTAATAGAAAATTGTTTAAGCATAATCAAAAAGTGTGGCTCTATAACTCTAGGTTACGTCTCTTCCCCGGAAAACTCCGCTCATGATGGGATGGACCTTTTGTAGTAACTCAGGTATTTTTTCATGGAGCTGTTGAACTTAGGGATCCTAAGCAAGGAAATGTTTTTAAGATAAACGGCCAGCGTTTGAAACTGAATATTGAAGGAATCAGTGATGGAGAAGTTGTTGAAACTCTTGATCTTGTAAACCCAGTGTTGTTGTGAAGATCAGCTTAGTCTGGCTGAACACTTTAAACTTAGCGCTCTTGGGAGGCAACCCAGTTCATGCTTTTAGTTTTAGCAACCCAGTTCATGCTTTTAGTTTTAACCTTGTGTTCTTTGTTTTTAGAATAAATTGAGGAAGATTGCAAGGAATATGGCAACAAAAGAACATCCAATGCTTGAATACCCTACCAGGTTGTACCCTTCCTAGTTGTTACATTACTAATATCCTTTTTTATTAGGGACAATGGAAATTAAGTTGGGGGGCTAATTAAATTAATCATCGAGTAAAACTTTAATCGATTTTTGTGTACCAAGCTTTGTCTCGATTTGAAAATAATCAAGCTTGCTAAATGAGGAATGATTAATTGTTTAGATAATTGTAGAGATATTGAGGGATAAATTATCAAGGAAACCCTATAAATGGAAAAGTTTAGTCCATAAAATTTTCTTGTGTAATTCCAAACCCTTCTGTCTATTGATCTTGATAAAGAATCTAACTTATAATGGTGTAGGTGGAAATATCAAAAAAAAAAAAATCAAGTCTAATAAAAGGGTTTCTAGCATTTCTCATTGAGTAACCGGGCCCCTTCGCCTAAGTAAGTGTTGTTGTTCGCATCAAAAGATGGGGATGTAAAGAAACCTTTTGTAAAGTCAGTTTTGACTTGAAGCCTTTTTGACTTGAGTCAGTAAGCCCGAGGGGCGTTTTATACCTAATGTCTTAAAACCAATTGGTTTGGGATTCATTGGCCTAAAGCTCGCTACAAGGGTCTTCTAGAAAACAAGTTGTTAAGACATTGCATTGACTCTACGTTATTAAAAGAGAGAGAGAGAGAGAGAGAGAGAGAGATTAATAAACTGATACTACATCAAAACCAAAATAAGTTGGAGGATTTAGATAGTAAGATAGAAAATTGGGAAAAGAACTCTTGAAAACTTCTTTGGACTACACTCTATCACTAAAAGGGCAAAATTGGTAATCCGATGATGTACCTCTTTAATGGTCTAACCGGGTATCAACTGATTTTAAAGTTAGTAAGATAATTTTCACTTCATGGACCAAGTTAATATACATGACCAATTCATGTCTTTTACTCAAGGACGAGCAAAGTTCAAGTTGGGGAGTGTGATAATTATATTATATATATAAGAGTATTAAATTAATAGTTAATTATCTTTAGAATTAATATTTTTATATATCATTGGTAGGAAAGAAGGTCATCAACTTGTAAAGCATAATTTATGAAATCCAACGGCACAAACCGGATCCAAATCGGAGTTCATATGAGGCCACAATCAATTTTAGAAGAATTTAACATGGATTTCAAAGCAGTACAACTTTTGAAAATTATTATAGTCGGTCCACCATGGACCGGTTGATTGGTCCATAGATCTCCTGCTGGTCCATGGCTGCCATGGCCAGTGGTCCATGAAGCAAGATCGTGGATCATAGTGCTTAGATTGCACCGAAATTCATCGGAGAGTTGCCCCCGCCACCACCCAAGCTTCTAACGCCTTCACCGCTGGTCGGAGAGGCCTCTCTTGGCCGAAAAATGGTCGAAAAATGATTAGCTCTCCTCTTTCCCTTCTTCACCATCATCCCATGCCGCTCAAGCCATCGGAGTTCCTGCCCACTCCACCGTCGGTCGGAGAAGATGTCGGTGCCAGTTCTCTCACCAGTAAAGGGATTCCATGGTCAGAAAAATCACCTAGCACCTTCGAAGCCGCCGGTCACCGCCTGCTCCACCTGTGGGTTCCTCCCTACTGCCAGCACTGCCTTCTTTCCCCCCAAAAGTCCTCTTCCACCGTAGAGCCGGCGGACCTCCTCTTTCACGGTGCTTCTTCCCTGATGTCGGTCTTCTCCTATGGTTTCATGC
Source organism: Areca catechu (assembly GCA_021397845.1). NCBI lineage: Eukaryota > Viridiplantae > Streptophyta > Magnoliopsida > Arecales > Arecaceae > Areca > Areca catechu. Next base: position 13,654,664 of record CM038052.1, read on the forward strand.
TCCTCCTGCTGCAGTCCACTAAAGTCATTCTAAGGAGACCCCTTTTACCATGAAGATATTGTCAGAAGCCAGATGATGTTCGAACGAAGGAAGTTCCCTGGAAGTGGGACACAGAATAGGCTATTTGGATGGGATAAGGCTATTGAACACGGAAGGAGATCAACGCGGAGTTTGGTTGGAACGAAACAAGGGGATTACCTTCACATGGATCATGCGATGGATAAGTAGGGGAATTGGGATGGTCACGAAAATCATGCAAGCAGGTGTGGCAATCCAGTAGATAACATCAAAACTGTTGGGCAGATTGGGATGAAGAACCACCACGGTTCTCACGTGGGCCCGACACGGTGTTTCTCATTTATAAAATCTTCGCACTTTGCCCGACGTGGGCATTCTATATACTCCACCTCTGCCCCACTCTCCTCTCTATTCCGTGACTCCATTCCACTTCATTCCACTCAGCCATAGCCATCCACCTTCACTTTTGTCCTTGGGATCCTGATTTATTGCTGAAGTGCTATCGAGTCTCCACCGCTTCCACCACTCTAGCAAGCTTGTTATTCATAAAACAGAAGAAAGGGAAAGAGGGACCCTTGTTCCTGTAATTCTTTCATTTTCTTTGTCACGTACTTCAGATTTTATGAAATGAATGTTTTCTTTTGATATATTTTACTTCATATTGATTCATGCCTTTTTATCTTGTATGAAGTAATTTAAATGCCGGGACAAGTCATGATAGGGATACAAAACTTTTGAGGTAAGTTTTCTATTTTAGTGAAGAAATTCTTGACTGATCTATACCTAAGGGACGGGCTATGATCCACGGATATGGGCCGTACTCTTAAGATAGATCATATCTTGGTTGTCTTCACGAGTAATCATTTCTTATCTCTGTTATTAGTAATTATAGCATTAGTTTTTTTTTAAAAGAAAAAAAAAGATTTTTTTTTTGAAATAATCCTAAAGTCCCTGAGAATTCGACCCTTACTCCCATTATTCTATTTTAGATTAGTAGATTTAAGATAATTTAAATCGGTACGTAGCGATGCGCACCAGTCACCCATTCAGTTCAAGAGATTGAGGCCGTCATCAAAGAGCCATCAAAGAGTCGAAAGAAGTTCACGTGCTAGTAGTGAAAGGTGAAGTAACCAGCGGCCTAGAGATGATAGTTCCAAAAATAATTAAACCATTGCTAGAAGAATTCAATGAGATCATACTAGGAGAGTTACCAGATGGGTTGCTGTTGATGCATGACATACAACACCATATTGATTTAGTCCTTGGTGCGAGTCTTCTAAATCTGCCACACTATCGAATGAGTCCTAAGGAGAACGAGATCTTAAGGGAGAAGGTAGAAGAGCTACTACAAAAAGGGCATATCAGGGAAAGTATGAGCCCATATATTGTACCAGTCTTGCTAACCCCGAAGAAAGATGGCAGTTGGCGAATGTGTATTGATAGCCAGGCAATAATCAAGATCACCATTGGGTACAAATTTTTAATTCCCAGGTTAGATGACATGCTAGACCAGCTTGATGGATCCAAGGTATTTTCAAAGATCGATCTTCAAAGTGGCTATCATCATATCAGAATCAGACCTGTGGACGAGTGAAAAATTGCATTCAAGACTCGGGACGGTCTTTATGAATGGCTGGTTATGTTGTTTGGTTTCTCTAATGCTCCTAGCACCTTTATGAGGTTGACGAATCAGGTACTGAAACCTTTCATCGGAAAATTTGTTGTTGTCTACTTTGATGATATTCTTATTTATAGTAGATCGATGAAAGATCATATCTTACACTCGAGGAAGGCATTAATGGATCATATCTTACACTCGAGGAAGGTATTAGTAGTCCTAAAAAAGAATAAGCTGTATGTGAACTTGAAGAAGTGCAACTTTATGATTGACAAGTTACTCTTCTTGGGGTATATAGTCAGGTATGAAGGCATCCAGGTTGATGAGGAGAAGGTGCGAGCAATTCGAGATTGGCCTACTCCCAAAATTATAGGCGATATAAGGAGTTTCCATGGCCTGGCAACCTTTTACCGAAGGTTCATCCAGAACTTCAGTTCTATTATGGCATCGATTACAGAGTGTCTTAAGAAGGGCAAATTCCAGTGGGGAGAAGAAGAAGAATAGTGGTTTGCTCTTATTAAAGAAAAGTTGTGTGCCACTCTAGTATTAGCTCTCTCTAGCTTTGACAAGTTGTTTGAAGTCGAATGCAATGCTAGCGATGTTGGAGTTGGTGCTGTGCTTTTCCAAGAAAGGAGACCAGTCACTTATTTCAGTGAGAAGCTTAGTGAAGCCCGACAGATGTGGTCAACCTATGACAAGGAGTTTTATGCTGTTGTGAGGGCCTTGAAGCATTGGGAACATTATTTGGTAGGCTGTGAGTTCATCTTATACTCAGATCACCAAGCCTTGAAGTATCTTCACAGTCAGAAGCGAATCAATAGTGACATGCATGCCAGGTGATCTAATTTCCTGTAGAAGTTTACTTTCAAACTATTTCATAAGGCGGGCCAACAAAATAATGTTGTTGATGCTTTAAGTCGGAGAGTATCTTTATTGATCACATTAAGCAATGAGGTAGTGGATTTTGACACTCTCCACGAATTATATGGGCATGATGAAGACTTTCAGGCCATTTGAGAGAAGTGCACTCGGAAGCAACATGCAGTTGATTTTTATATCTATGATGGCTATATGATGCATGGGAATCAACTCTATGTTCCCCAATCATCATTGAGAGAGAAAATCATTCATGATTTACATGGAGGTGGTCTTGCAGGTCATCTTGGACGAGATAAAATCATTGCTACTATTGATGAATGGTATTATTGGCCTCAGTAGAAGGGGACATTGGCAAATTTGTCCAACGGTGTTACATATGCTAGACGGCTAAAGGCCAATCACAAAACACTGGACTTTACATGCCTTTACGTATTCCGCAAAATATTTGGGAAGACCTGTCTATGGATTTTATTTTGGGCTTACTCCGCACCCAACATGGTATGGATTTCGTGTTTGTGGTTGTTGACAGGTTTTCCAAGATAGGCTATTTTATACCTTGTAAGAAGTCATCTGATGCTTCCAGTGTAGCTCGGTTGTTCTTTAAGGAGATTGTGCGACTACATGGAGTATCCAAGTCCATTATATTTGACCGTAACACCGAATTTCTTAGTCACTTCTGAATCACCCTATGGAAGATATTTGATTCATCCCTGAAGTTTGGCAGTACAACTCATCCCCAGACAGATGGTCAAATAGAGTCACTAAATAGGACCCTAGGCAACCTCATTTGAAGCATTTGTGGAGACAAGCCAAAACAATGGGACTTTGCCTCAGCTCAAGCCGAGTTCGCCTACAACAATGCAGTTCACAGTGCTATAGGGAAGTCTCCTTTCTCTATCATTTACACTAAATGTCCGCAATATGCTTTGGATCTGGTCAAGCTCCCTCGCATCCCAGGCATTAGCATTGCAACTGAAAATCTTGCAGAACAGGTACAGTCAATCCAAGCTGAGATGAAAAGGAAGTTGGAGATTGCAAATGAGAAGTACAAGAAAGCTGCAGACAAACATCGAAGGAGCCAACTATTCGAAGAGCATGATATGGTGATGGTGTTCCTTCGCAAAGAGCGATTTCCAGTTGGAGCCTACAACAAGCTACAGTCTAAGAAGTATGGTCCTTATCAAGTCCTGAAAAAGATCAATGACAATGCCTATGTGATTAATCTACTCGAGGAATGGGGTCATAGATATTTATCCAATCTACTCTGATGAGCTTCTCTACCCAGAACATGACTTGAACTCAAGGTCGAGTTTGTCCCTAGTGGAGGAGACTGACGTAGAATGGGTAGCCCAAGACTTTTTGGACCAAAGGGACTATCAGAAAAAACCCAAAGTCAAAGGAGGGTTCTAGAAGACTCGTTTTTCAATTTATCCAGAATATTCCCAGCATCTTCCCAGCATATTTTAGAATATTCTCAGCATCTTCCCAGCATATTCCTTGAATGTTCTGGAATATCGTAGACCTATCTTATTTTCCTTTTTATTCTCATTTTGTCATTAACATATTTCCTTTTCTAGTTCTAGACTTTAGCTATATATATATGTAAGCCTAAGGGCTGAGGATACCACATAAATATTACTCAGTTTCAAAGGGACGTTGTTCTTTTATCTTGAAAAAAACCTTTTTCATAAAGCTTGATCGTGTATTAGCCTTTTTATCACTAAACGCTACATCATTAAAGCTTGTTCTTAGCTAAGCCTGGCTCAGCCTTAAGGCTTGGACTTTAATAGCCCTGTTGCTGGGGAGACCTAAATATTTGTTTGTGATATGGTTTCGTTTTCGCCTTGATATGAGTTCTGATTTGAATTGTTTGGACATTGGACATAGGTTATTTTAATGGTTTGTCACCTCTAATAGACTTGGTTATATGGTTGGTTCGGATCTAATAGCCTCGGACCATTTGATGTCGCTTTAGCCTGCAGCAGGTATAAGATTGGGCCGGCCTGGCCCAAGTTTCATGGTTTAAGGTAGAGATTGTCATTGGTGATCCTTAATTTTTTATATAAGATTTTCACGTGAAGGCTCTCATATGCGTGCTAAACAACAAAACATTTCCATTATATATATAATATAGATTTTAAGAAAAAAAACTGAATTATAGAAATAAATTAGCGTTTGTTTATATAAATTTTAAAGGAATGCTTATGCTTATATAGTTATATTGTTGAAGGGCCCTTTACGGTTTAGTCTCTCATGGAAAAATGTAGAAGAAGTCTTAATAAACATATTTAAGTTCGAAACGTAATGTCTTAAATTTTTAAACTAAGTTGGGTTCCGACATGTACATAACAGTATCCTGAATTGGATGTTTAGACATTTTTTGAAACCAACTGTAATATTTGGGCCGTTGGGCTGAAGTCGGCAGGCCCAGCCGACTTCAACCCAGTGAAGAAAATAAATAAATAAATAAATAAATAAAATATATAGAGGGAGAGATGGAGCCGGAACAGGGGAGGTTTCCTCATCCTTATCCGGCCGGCTTTTTTGCCAGGGACTTCGAGGGAGGAGTCGGAGGGGGGAGAGGGAGGTTTGACGGAGCCGTAGTAAGGTTGGATGGGACTCCGGCCGACTGTTTTTTTCTTTTCCCAAACGACGAGAAGTCCATCGATGGATTCTCTTTAAATTTCCCCACACCGTCATCTCTCGAGGGATCTCCGTGGTGTTTCTTCCTCTCCGGCAAGCATCCAGGAGTCCGGCGAAGTCAGGTAATGGTTTTTTATGAGTTTTTTTAAAGAAGAAGGGGGGACCGAACCTATTTTTCGGTTTGGGGACTGTGGATCTACGGGTGGCTTCGCCACCGCCGTCCACCGTCTGCCGAGTTGTCTTCCCGGAGACTCTCCTCCTGGGCCACCGGTAGCCGGGAGGGGCGGGGAAAAACTGGATCGATTGATCTGAAGGGAGGCAAGGGGGGAAGGAGCCGTTCGGGAGAAAGAAGAAAAGAAGGAAGAAGAAGAAGAAGAAAAAAAAAAGGGGTTTGGTTTTGGGTTCGGGAGAAAGGAAAAGGAAAATATATATATATATATATATATATATGTATAATAATATATATATATATATATATATATAAATATATATATATATATATATATATATATATATATATATATAAATATATATATATTGGCTCGGTCCAGAAGAAAAAAATAAATAAATAAATAAATAAATATATAATAATAGGAGAGAGAAGGAAGAGAGAGAAAGAGGAGAGATAAGGAAGAGAGAGAAAGAGGAGAGAGAAGGAAGAGAGAATCTAGGAATTTTCTCGAAATTCATGAAATTCGGGAATTTAGATTTTAATTAAATTATTTATTAATATAGGGAATCAGTGTTCTGAGCAGGGAGGCATCGAGCAAAAATTCGGGTACTGACTAGTGTCCAATATATTAGGATTGGCGATAAGGTAAGGAAATTCTGTATCGATCATTCTTTTATGCATGAGTTTATATATGCATTTATACGTATGATATATATTATATGGCATAGTTGTTTTCTTGTGATAGATAATATATTTTTTTTAACATTATTGTCATCGGTATTACATGCATGATGTTATAAAGAAGATTGATATCCGGATGGGTTGGACCATGATACCGGATTGCTAAACAAGTTGAACCATGAAACCGGATATCGAGTGGGTTGGACCATGATATCAGTTAATACAATGTGTTGAACCATGACATCGGTTATCGAGTGGGTTGGACCACGATACCGGTTGTCGAGAGATCATAAAAGATGTTTTGACAAGTGTTAATGAAGTAAAAACGGTATTTGGTCTAGCCATGCTACGGTTGCACCGTGGTTATACAGCCTGAGCCATGGGCTTTGTACGTGGGAGCCGGCCACGGGCGGATAGTACGTGGGATAGCCGAGCCACGGGCTTAGTACGTGAGCAGGACCGACCATAGTATGCATGGTTGCTTTGTGGTTGCCAGTCATGGGCTGGTACATGACCGTGGCTAGACCAGAACCCTAAAGATAAAGGTGAAATAATGAGAATATTAAAGAAAAAATGCAAAGTTATCAAAGTTTGTAATACATGAGGCTGAAATCATTTGATTGCATTGACATATCATATTGGTATTTTATTGTTTCAGAAAATTATATTATTATTTGGAATGATCATATAGATGCCTTACTGGGCTGTATAGCTCACTTTCTATCCTTTTAAATTTTCAGAGACTCAGGACACGTGACAAGATTTGGGCTGGCATGAGATGAAGACCTATACATGCTGAGTTAGTTAGAGTTAGAGTTTAGTTACGATTACCGATGCTTGTTGTAAATCAGTAGATCAATAGTTGACTGATTTAAAAAATGAATGCTACCTGATTAATTATATGATATAAGTTTTCTTTTGATATGTTGACTCTGGTGTAATTAGGCCTTGCATGATCTCTAGGGTAAAACCTAGGGTTTGTGCGGCCGGTCGCGTAGCCGATTCCGGTATTGGATTCGAGGCGTGACAAAGTGGTATCAGAAAAAACCAGGTTCTAGGATCTTAGGATATAAGCTCAATGAGAGAGAGTGTGGGTTGATCCATATGTGGGGTAGATATTATGTCATGATTGTTTTGACCATCTGAGTGTTAGTTGTATACTAACAACATTGGTATAGGTTTTCCATGGCACGTGGTAGTGGACGTGGACGTGTTAGGAGGCCCACAAGATTTGCGGATGGAGCAAATGCTTGGGATCCTATTGAGCAGCATGAGAATGCTGGAGCCTTATCTGATAATGAGGAACGTCCACAGGACCCAATGCCGAATCTGGTGGACAACACTGGTAATGAAGAGCATCACCATGAACCAGTGCCCAATCCTTTGAATAACACCCCGGAGACTGGAACTGCTGAAACAGGAACACCGGGTGGATCTGGAGTTCAGCCTGGGGACCAGATGGATCTTCCTCAGCTATTACAAATTTTAGTGCAGCAGCAAGCTACTGCAAGAGCTGATACACTAAGATTTATGGAAGCCCAACAGCAACAGCAGCAATTTATGCAACAGTTGTTATTACAACGACAACAGCCAGAAATCAGAATTCCACAAGAACGGCCAATTACACTAATAGATTTCAAGAAGTATGCGCCGCCGGTATTCAAGGGGACTTCTGATCCCATGGAGGCAGAGGGATGGCTGAAAGCTGTTGAAAAAGTTTTCCAAGCCTTGCGGTGTCCAGAAGGGGAGAAGGTTACCTTCGCTACTTTTTTATTACAAGATGAGGCAACTGCTTGGTGGGAATTAGAGCTTGGAAAGCAAGGACCAACTGATGTACCATATACCTAGGTAGATTTTAGAAGGATTTTCTATGAGAAGTATTTTTCTCAAAGTGTTCGGGTACAGAAATTCCGGGAATTTGATCGCTTGGAGCAGGGTAGTTTAACTGTTTCTCAGTATGTAGCAAGGTTTGAAGAATTATCGAGATATGCTCCATCACTGATAATGGATGAAGGGATCCGGGCCAGAAAATTTGAAAATGGATTGAGAGGTCGGATTCAGCATCAGGTATCTGTATTCGAACTTACCACCTATAAAGAAGTGGTTAATAAGGCATTAATAGTAGAAAGAGGACTGGATGCTGCTCAAGCAGAGAGAGAAAAAGCTTTAAAGAAAAGATCTAGATCAGGGAAAATTCAGGATCAATCTAATGAAAATATCAGTGCAAAGGCAAGGAAACTTGACACCGCTGCACCAGATGACAAAACTAGACAAAGGGATGATATTCAGTGCTACCGGTGTGGTGGACCACACCTTAAGCGAGATTGCACCTGGCCAGGAGGAAAATGTTTCAATTGTGGAAAAGAGGGTCACATTGTAGCTGTATGTCGTCTTGGTCAAGGGTCACAGCGTCAAGCGCCTCAAGCATCGCGTGACGGACTTCAACAAGGAGGACAACATATGTTAGGTACCCAAGGATGGGTGTACGCACTCATCCAGCAGGATGCCAACGCATCCAATTTAGTAGTGACAGGTATGATTAGGTTATGATCATTTAGGACGGCGATATAAGTAATTAAATCATAATGACACAATGATTATTAGGATATGACAAGAATTGTGATAGATCTTAATTATGATAATTTGGGGACTGTGGCAAAGTGATTATGATAGATATGAGTGATATTGAATTCAATTCATGATTGTTTAAAATTTGTGCTATTAGAAATTAAGAAATTAATATGATAATTAGTAAGACATGGCAGAAATTTTTGGAAGGATTTATTTAGTGAACCTAGAAGGTTTAGTAAATTATATCAGAGTGCGTAGTGGAAGTGTAGTGATTTAAGAATATTAACTCAAATTTTTGGAGTATTATGATAGGAGCATTGATTTAGATCTCAATCAAGCTAATTTCGAGGACGAAATTATTATAACGGGGGGAGAATGTAATATTTGGGCCGTTGGGCTGAAGTCGGCAGGCCCAGCCGACTTCAACCCAGTGAAGGAAAAAAATAAATAAATAAATAAATAAAATATATAGAGGGAGAGATGGAGCCGGAACAGGGGAGGTTTCCTTACCCTTATCCGGCCGGCTTTTTCGCCGGGGACTTCGAGGGAGGAGTCGGAGGGGGGAGAGGGAGGTTTGACGGAGCCGTAGTAAGGTTGGATGGGACTCCGGCCGACTGTTTTTTTCTTTTCCCAAACGACGAGAAGTTCATCGATAGATTCTCTTTAAATTTCCCCACACCGTCATCTCTCGAGGGATCTCCGTGGTGTTTCTTCCTCTCCGGCAAGCATCCAGGAGTCCGGCGAAGTCAGGTAATAGTTTTTTATGAGTTTTTTTTAAAGAAGAAGGGGGGACCGAACCTATTTTTCGGTTTGGGGACTGTGGATCTATGGGTGGCTTCGCCACCGCCGTTCACCGTCTACCGAGTTGTCTTCCCGGAGACTCTCCTCCTGGGTCACCGGTAGCCGGGAGGGGCGGGGAAAGACTGGATCGATTGATCCGAAGGGAGGCAAGGGGGGAAGGAGCCGTTCGGGAGAAAGAAGAAAAGAAGGAAGAAGAAGAAGAAAAAAAAAGGGGTTTGGTTTTGGGTTCGGGAGAAAGGAAAAGGAAAAAATATATATATATATATATGTATATTAATAATATATATATATATATAAATATATATATATTGGCTCGGTCCAGAAGAAAAAAATAAATAAATAAATAAATAAATATTTAATAATAGGAGAGAGAAGGAAGAGAGAGAAAGAGGAGAGAGAAGGAAGAGAGAATCCAGGGATTTTCTCGAAATTCATGAAATTCGGGAATTTAGATTTTAATTAAATTATTTATTAATATAGGGAATCAGTGTTCTGAGCAGGGAGGCATCGAGCAAAAATTCGGGTACTGACTAGTGTCCAATATATTAGGATTGGCGATAAGGTAAGGAAATTCTGTATCGATCATTCTTTTATGCATGAGTTTATATATGCATTTATACGTATGATATATATTATATGGCATAGTTGTTTTCTTGTGATAGATAATATATTTTTTTTAACATTATTGTCATCGGTATTACATGCATGATGTTATAAAGAAGATTGATATCCGGATGGGTTGGACCATGATACCGGATTGCTAAACAAGTTGAACCATGAAACCGGATATCGAGTGGGTTGGACCACGATATCAGTTAATACAATGTGTTGAACCATGACATCGGTTATCGAGTGGGTTGGACCACGATACCGGTTGTCGAGAGATCATAAAAGATGTTTTGACAAGTGTTAATGAAGTAAAAACGGTATTTGGTCTAGCCATGCTACGGTTGCACCGTGGTTATACAGCCTGAGCCATGGGCTTTGTACGTGGGAGCCGGCCACGGGCGGATAGTACGTGAGATAGCCGAGCCACGGGCTTAGTACGTGAGCAGGACCGACCATAGTATGCATGGTCGCTTTGTGGTTGCCAGTCATGGGCTGGTACATGACCGTGGCTAGACCAGAACCCTAAAGATAAAGGTGAAATAATGAGAATATTAAAGAAAAAATGCAAAGTTATCAAAGTTTGTAATACATGAGGCTGAAATCATTTGATTGCATTGACATATCATATTGGTATTTTATTGTTTCAGAAAATTATATTATTATTTGGAATGATCATATAGATGCCTTACTGGGCTGTATAGCTCACTTTCTATCCTTTTAAATTTTCAGAGACTCAGGACACGTGACAAGATTTGGGCTGGCATGAGATGAAGACCTATACATGCTGAGTTAGTTAGAGTTAGAGTTTAGTTACGATTACCGATGCTTGTTGTAAATCAGTAGATCAATAGTTGACTGATTTAAAAAATGAATGCTACCTGATTAATTATATGATATAAGTTTTCTTTTGATATGTTGACTCTGGTGTAATTAGGCCTTGCATGATCTCTAGGGTAAAACCTAGGGTTTGTGCGGCCGGTCGCGTAGCCGATTCCGGTATTGGATTCGAGGCGTGACAAAGTGGTATCAGAAAAAACCAGGTTCTAGGATCTTAGGATATAAGCTCAATGAGAGAGAGTGTGGGTTGATCCATATGTGGGGTAGATATTATGTCATGATTGTTTTGACCATCTGAGTGTTAGTTGTATACTAACAACATTGGTATAGGTTTTCCATGGCACGTGGTAGTGGACGTGGACGTGTTAGGAGGCCCACAAGATTTGCGGATGGAGCAAATGCTTGGGATCCTATTGAGCAGCATGAGAATGCTGGAGCCTTATCTGATAATGAGGAACGTCCACAGGACCCAATGCCGAATCTGGTGGACAACACTGGTAATGAAGAGCATCACCATGAACCAGTGCCCAATCCTTTGAATAACACCCCGGAGACTGGAACTGCTGAAACAGGAACACCGGGTGGATATGGAGTTCAGCCTGGGGACCAGATGGATCTTCCTCAGCTATTACAAATTTTAGTGCAGCAGCAAGCTACTGCAAGAGCTGATACACTAAGATTTATGGAAGCCCAACAGCAACAGCAGCAATTTATGCAACAGTTGTTATTACAACGACAACAGCCAGAAATCAGAATTCCACAAGAACGGCCAATTACACTAATAGATTTCAAGAAGTATGCGCCGCCGGTATTCAAGGGGACTTCTGATCCCATGGAGGCAGAGGGATGGCTGAAAGCTGTTGAAAAAGTTTTCCAAGCCTTGCGGTGTCCAGAAGGGGAGAAGGTTACCTTCGCTACTTTTTTATTACAAGATGAGGCAACTGCTTGGTGGGAATTAGAGCTTGGAAAGCAAGGACCAACTGATGTACCATATACCTAGGTAGATTTTAGAAGGATTTTCTATGAGAGGTATTTTCCTCAAAGTGTTCGGGTACAGAAATTCCGGGAATTTGATCGCTTGGAGCAGGGTAGTTTAACTGTTTCTCAGTATGTAGCAAGGTTTGAAGAATTATCGAGATATGCTCCATCACTGATAATGGATGAAGGGATCCGGGCCAGAAAATTTGAAAATGGATTGAGAGGTCGGATTCAGCATCAGGTATCTGTATTCGAACTTACCACCTATAAAGAAGTGGTTAATAAGGCATTAATAGTAGAAAGAGGACTGGATGCTGCTCAAGCAGAGAGAGAAAAAGCTTTAAAGAAAAGATCTAGATCAGGGGAAATTCAGGATCAATCTAATGAAAATATCAGTGCAAAGGCAAGGAAACTTGACACCGCTGCACCAGATGACAAAACTAGACAAAGGGATGATATTCAGTGCTACCGGTGTGGTGGACCACACCTTAAGCGAGATTGCACCTGGCCAGGAGGAAAATGTTTCAATTGTGGAAAAGAGGGTCACATTGTAGCTGTATGTCGTCTTGGTCAAGGGTCACAGCGTCAAGCGCCTCAAGCATCGCGTGACGGACTTCAACAAGGAGGACAACATATGTTAGGTACCCAAGGATGGGTGTACGCACTCATCCAGCAGGATGCCAACGCATCCAATTTAGTAGTGACAGGTATGATTAGGTTATGATCATTTAGGACGGCGATATAAGTAATTAAATCATAATGACACAATGATTATTAGGATATGACAAGAATTGTGATAGATCTTAATTATGATAATTTGGGGACTGTGGCAAAGTGATTATGATAGATATGAGTGATATTGAATTCAATTCATGATTGTTTAAAATTTGTGCTATTAGAAATTAAGAAATTAATATGATAATTAGTAAGACATGGCAGAAATTTTTGGAAGGATTTATTTAGTGAACCTAGAAGGTTTAGTAAATTATATCAGAGTGCGTAGTGGAAGTGTAGTGATTTAAGAATATTAACTCAAATTTTTGGAGTATTATGATAGGAGCATTGATTTAGATCTCAATCAAGCTAATTTCGAGGACGAAATTATTATAACGGGGGGAGAATGTAATATTTGGGCCGTTGGGCTGAAGTCGGCAGGCCCAGCCGACTTCAACCCAGTGAAGGAAATAAATAAATAAATAAATAAATAAAATATATAGAGGGAGAGATGGAGCCGGAACAGGGGAGGTTTCCTTACCCTTATCCGGCCGGCTTTTTCGCCGGGGACTTCGAGGGAGGAGTCGGAGGGGGGAGAGGGAGGTTTGACGGAGCCGTAGTAAGGTTGGATGGGACTCCGGCCGACTGTTTTTTTCTTTTCCCAAACGACGAGAAGTTCATCGATAGATTCTCTTTAAATTTCCCCACACCGTCATCTCTCGAGGGATCTCCGTGGTGTTTCTTCCTCTCCGGCAAGCATCCAGGAGTCCGGCGAAGTCAGGTAATAGTTTTTTATGAGTTTTTTTTAAAGAAGAAGGGGGGACCGAACCTATTTTTCGGTTTGGGGACTGTGGATCTATGGGTGGCTTCGCCACCGCCGTTCACCGTCTACCGAGTTGTCTTCCCGGAGACTCTCCTCCTGGGTCACCGGTAGCCGGGAGGGGCGGGGAAAGACTGGATCGATTGATCCGAAGGGAGGCAAGGGGGGAAGGAGCCGTTCGGGAGAAAGAAGAAAAGAAGGAAGAAGAAGAAGAAAAAAAAAAGGGGTTTGGTTTTGGGTTCGGGAGAAAGGAAAAGGAAAAAATATATATATATATATATATATGTATATTAATAATATATATATATATATATATAATATATATATATATTGGCTCGGTCCAGAAGAAAAAAATAAATAAATAAATAAATAAATATTTAATAATAGGAGAGAGAAGGAAGAGAGAGAAAGAGGAGAGAGAAGGAAGAGAGAGAAAGAGGAGAGAGAAGGAAGAGAGAATCCAGGGATTTTCTCGAAATTCATGAAATTCGGGAATTTAGATTTTAATTAAATTATTTATTAATATAGGGAATCAGTGTTCTGAGCAGGGAGGCATCGAGCAAAAATTCGGGTACTGACTAGTGTCCAATATATTAGGATTGGCGATAAGGTAAGGAAATTCTGTATCGATCATTCTTTTATGCATGAGTTTATATATGCATTTATACGTATGATATATATTATATGGCATAGTTGTTTTCTTGTGATAGATAATATATTTTTTTTAACATTATTGTCATCGGTATTACATGCATGATGTTATAAAGAAGATTGATATCCGGATGGGTTGGACCATGATACCGGATTGCTAAACAAGTTGAACCATGAAACCGGATATCGAGTGGGTTGGACCACGATATCAGTTAATACAATGTGTTGAACCATGACATCGGTTATCGAGTGGGTTGGACCACGATACCGGTTGTCGAGAGATCATAAAAGATGTTTTGACAAGTGTTAATGAAGTAAAAACGGTATTTGGTCTAGCCATGCTACGGTTGCACCGTGGTTATACAGCCTGAGCCATGGGCTTTGTACGTGGGAGCCGGCCACGGGCGGATAGTACGTGAGATAGCCGAGCCACGGGCTTAGTACGTGAGCAGGACCGACCATAGTATGCATGGTCGCTTTGTGGTTGCCAGTCATGGGCTGGTACATGACCGTGGCTAGACCAGAACCCTAAAGATAAAGGTGAAATAATGAGAATATTAAAGAAAAAATGCAAAGTTATCAAAGTTTGTAATACATGAGGCTGAAATCATTTGATTGCATTGACATATCATATTGGTATTTTATTGTTTCAGAAAATTATATTATTATTTGGAATGATCATATAGATGCCTTACTGGGCTGTATAGCTCACTTTCTATCCTTTTAAATTTTCAGAGACTCAGGACACGTGACAAGATTTGGGCTGGCATGAGATGAAGACCTATACATGCTGAGTTAGTTAGAGTTAGAGTTTAGTTACGATTACCGATGCTTGTTGTAAATCAGTAGATCAATAGTTGACTGATTTAAAAAATGAATGCTACCTGATTAATTATATGATATAAGTTTTCTTTTGATATGTTGACTCTGGTGTAATTAGGCCTTGCATGATCTCTAGGGTAAAACCTAGGGTTTGTGCGGCCGGTCGCGTAGCCGATTCCGGTATTGGATTCGAGGCGTGACAAAGTGGTATCAGAAAAAACCAGGTTCTAGGATCTTAGGATATAAGCTCAATGAGAGAGAGTGTGGGTTGATCCATATGTGGGGTAGATATTATGTCATGATTGTTTTGACCATCTGAGTGTTAGTTGTATACTAACAACATTGGTATAGGTTTTCCATGGCACGTGGTAGTGGACGTGGACGTGTTAGGAGGCCCACAAGATTTGCGGATGGAGCAAATGCTTGGGATCCTATTGAGCAGCATGAGAATGCTGGAGCCTTATCTGATAATGAGGAACGTCCACAGGACCCAATGCCGAATCTGGTGGACAACACTGGTAATGAAGAGCATCACCATGAACCAGTGCCCAATCCTTTGAATAACACCCCGGAGACTGGAACTGCTGAAACAGGAACACCGGGTGGATATGGAGTTCAGCCTGGGGACCAGATGGATCTTCCTCAGCTATTACAAATTTTAGTGCAGCAGCAAGCTACTGCAAGAGCTGATACACTAAGATTTATGGAAGCCCAACAGCAACAGCAGCAATTTATGCAACAGTTGTTATTACAACGACAACAGCCAGAAATCAGAATTCCACAAGAACGGCCAATTACACTAATAGATTTCAAGAAGTATGCGCCGCCGGTATTCAAGGGGACTTCTGATCCCATGGAGGCAGAGGGATGGCTGAAAGCTGTTGAAAAAGTTTTCCAAGCCTTGCGGTGTCCAGAAGGGGAGAAGGTTACCTTCGCTACTTTTTTATTACAAGATGAGGCAACTGCTTGGTGGGAATTAGAGCTTGGAAAGCAAGGACCAACTGATGTACCATATACCTAGGTAGATTTTAGAAGGATTTTCTATGAGAGGTATTTTCCTCAAAGTGTTCGGGTACAGAAATTCCGGGAATTTGATCGCTTGGAGCAGGGTAGTTTAACTGTTTCTCAGTATGTAGCAAGGTTTGAAGAATTATCGAGATATGCTCCATCACTGATAATGGATGAAGGGATCCGGGCCAGAAAATTTGAAAATGGATTGAGAGGTCGGATTCAGCATCAGGTATCTGTATTCGAACTTACCACCTATAAAGAAGTGGTTAATAAGGCATTAATAGTAGAAAGAGGACTGGATGCTGCTCAAGCAGAGAGAGAAAAAGCTTTAAAGAAAAGATCTAGATCAGGGGAAATTCAGGATCAATCTAATGAAAATATCAGTGCAAAGGCAAGGAAACTTGACACCGCTGCACCAGATGACAAAACTAGACAAAGGGATGATATTCAGTGCTACCGGTGTGGTGGACCACACCTTAAGCGAGATTGCACCTGGCCAGGAGGAAAATGTTTCAATTGTGGAAAAGAGGGTCACATTGTAGCTGTATGTCGTCTTGGTCAAGGGTCACAGCGTCAAGCGCCTCAAGCATCGCGTGACGGACTTCAACAAGGAGGACAACATATGTTAGGTACCCAAGGATGGGTGTACGCACTCATCCAGCAGGATGCCAACGCATCCAATTTAGTAGTGACAGGTATGATTAGGTTATGATCATTTAGGACGGCGATATAAGTAATTAAATCATAATGACACAATGATTATTAGGATAAGACAAGAATTGTGATAGATCTTAATTATGATAATTTGGGGACTGTGGCAAAGTGATTATGATAGATATGAGTGATATTGAATTCAATTCATGATTGTTTAAAATTTGTGCTATTAGAAATTAAGAAATTAACATGATAATTAGTAAGACATGGCAGAAATTTTTGGAAGGATTTATTTAGTGAACCTAGAAGGTTTAGTAAATTATATCAGAGTGCGTAGTGGAAGTGTAGTGATTTAAGAATATTAACTCAAATTTTTGGAGTATTATGATAGGAGCATTGATTTAGATCTCAATCAAGCTAATTTCGAGGACGAAATTATTATAACGGGGGGAGAATGTAATATTTGGGCCGTTGGGCTGAAGTCGGCAGGCCCAGCCGACTTCAACCCAGTGAAGGAAAAAAATAAATAAATAAATAAATAAAATATATAGAGGAAGAGATGGAGCCGGAACAGGGGAGGTTTCCTTACCCTTATCCGGCCGGCTTTTTCGCCGGGGACTTCGAGGGAGGAGTCGGAGGGGGGAGAGGGAGGTTTGACGGAGCCGTAGTAAGGTTGGATGGGACTCCGGCCGACTGTTTTTTTCTTTTCCCAAACGACGAGAAGTCCATCGATGGATTCTCTTTAAATTTCCCCACACCGTCATCTCTCGAGGGATCTCCGTGGTGTTTCTTCCTCTCCGGCAAGCATCCAGGAGTCCGGCGAAGTCAGGTAATGGTTTTTTATGAGTTTTTTTTAAAGAAGAAGGGGGGACCGAACCTTTTTTTCGGTTTGGGGACTGTGGATCTACGGGTGGCTTCGCCACCGCCGTCCACCGTCTACCGAGTTGTCTTCCCGGAGACTCTCCTCCTGGGTCACCGGTAGCCGGGAGGGGCGGGGAAAGACTGGATCGATTGATCCGAAGGGAGGCAAGGGGGGAAGGAGCCGTTCGGGAGAAAGAAGAAAAGAAGGAAGAAGAAGAAGAAAAAAAAAAGGGGTCTGGTTTTGGGTTCGGGAGAAAGGAAAAGGAAAATATATATATATATATATATATATATATATATATGTATAATAATAATAATATATATATATATATATATATTGGCTCGGTCCAGAAGAAAAAAATAAATAAATAAATAAATAAATATTTAATAATAGGAGAGAGAAGGAAGAGAGAGAAAGAGGAGAGAGAAGGAAGAGAGAGAAAGAGGAGAGAGAAGGAAGAGAGAATCCAGGGATTTTCTCGAAATTCATGAAATTCGGGAATTTAGATTTTAATTAAATTATTTATTAATATAGGGAATCAGTGTTCTGAGCAGGGAGGCATTGAGCAAAAATTCGGGTACTGACTAGTGTCCAATATATTAGGATTGGCGATAAGGTAAGGAAATTCTGTATCGATCATTCTTTTATGCATGAGTTTATATATGCATTTATACGTATGATATATATTATATGGCATAGTTGTTTTCTTGTGATAGATAATATATTTTTTTTAACATTATTGTCATCGGTATTACATGCATGATGTTATAAAGAAGATTGATATCCGGATGGGTTGGACCATGATACCGGATTGCTAAACAAGTTGAACCATGAAACCGGATATCGAGTGGATTGGACCACGATATCAGTTAATACAATGTGTTGAACCATGACATCGGTTATCGAGTGGGTTGGACCACGATACCGGTTGTCGAGAGATCATAAAAGATATTTTGACAAGTGTTAATGAAGTAAAAACGGTATTTGGTCTAGCCATGCTACGGTTGCACCGTGGTTATACAGCCTGAGCCATGGGCTTTGTACGTGGGAGCCGGCCACGGGCGGATAATACGTGGGATAGCCGAGCCACGGGCTTAGTACGTGAGCAGGACCGACCATAGTATGCATGGTCGCTTTGTGGTTGCCAGTCATGGGCTGGTACATGACCGTGGCTAGACCAGAACCCTAAAGATAAAGGTGAAATAATGAGAATATTAAAGGAAAAATGCAAAGTTATCAAAGTTTGTAATACATGAGGCTGAAATCATTTGATTGCATTGACATATCATATTGGTATTTTATTGTTTCAGAAAATTATATTATTATTTGGAATGATCATATAGATGCCTTACTGGGCTGTATAGCTCACTTTCTATCCTTTTAAATTTTCAGAGACTCAGGACACGTGACAAGATTTGGGCTGGCGTGAGATGAAGATCTATACATGCTGAGTTAGTTAGAGTTAGAGTTTAGTTACGATTACCGATGCTTGTTGTAAATCAGTAGATCAATAGTTGACTGATTTAAAAAATGAATGCTACCTGATTAATTATATGATATAAGTTTTCTTTTGATATGTTGACTCTGGTGTAATTAGGCCTTGCATGATCTCTAGGGTAAAACCTAGGGTTTGTGCAGCCGGTCGCGTAGCCGATTCCGGTATTGGATTCGAGGCGTGACACCAACATAGTTTTTTTTTGAGGATAAAAAGAAGTTATATGAGATTTAGTAGGAATCTGGACTAGTGATTGCACTTTTCTGTTTGGATATTATTTGAGGATAAGTGGAGGAAAAGATTATATTTTATGAAATTTAACAAGTTTTCCCTTCTAATCCCCATTTTTTATTACATAATATCATGTCATACAGACTGTAGTGTATTGATAATAATATCATACAATATATTATGTTATTATATAATATATAATATATAATATGTTATTATACTATAATCTTACTGATAATATGATATAATACGTGGTATCGTGTTATTATGTATTCTTATTATTATAAGAGGGAAAATTTGGTCATTTAACTTCATAATGCAGGGATAAAGAAGGAGATGTAAACCAAGTTAAACTTGATTTGAGCTTGTACCGTGGTACCTTAGGTATAAGCTAAATATGGTTTAATTGGGATAATAGTTATTGATGGAATTGTCAGATATAACTTATCCTGACACAGAAATTTAGTGTTTGAGATTTTTTTTTTTCTTTTTTTTTTTTGATAAAAAGGATAGAAAAAGGTCCAAGGTGTTTGTTAAGTTATACAGGATAAAGTGTGGCTAACCCCCATCACCCTGATTCCAAACGTAGCCAAAATCCATGGTGAGTGATATTAGTGGCTAAAGTTTCAGGCAACTGTCCAAGAATGCATCAACACAATTGGTCCTTCTCAGCATATATGGTTTTTTACAGAGATTATTTGAAGAGTAGAGAACTAGACCTCAGGGACTTGAATGGGTTTACATCTCGGCTTAAGGAGGAGATCTCCTGGTTTTGGTCTTCCATAGAAGAAACAGTGCAAGGAAAATGGATTGATACATATGTTTCGGTTCAAAATATAATGACTGAATCTTTTAGATCAGGCTGGGTCATGACAAGTACATCATTTACGCAACTTGAAGTTGTAATATACATTATGCATCTTGTAATAACAATGGAATTGAATTTTTCAGAAGTTCTTTTGAGAAGAAAATTGCATTTCCGGAAGGTTGTTACTAGATGCATAAAAATCCTACTGATGAGTTATGGCAACTTGCAAGAACAAGAAGGGAGATATAGATAGGATGTGAAGATTACTGGAAAGGAGCCAGACTTTGTTGCCCACCCTTCCTCCTCTAGTTTGCCAGTTTTCTCTGGACGTCCTACTGGAGATTTTTGTCCTCTCTTTCAGTCTTTTATAATCGATCATAATCATTCCATTACCTCCAGTGAAGTGAATTGATGGCTTCCTCCAGTAATTTTCTGCACAGCTCTCTGGAGTTTGGAGTCAATTTGTTTCAGACAGGTTTTTGAAGTTTTGAGCTGTGTTTGGCACCCAACATGGGGAGTTTTGCAGGATGACAGAGCACAATGAATCCTACATGGGTATTGTCAACATTTGAGAAGGCTTGACAGATTTAGTCAAAATTTGACCATCTAAACTAGTTCAAATGCTAGTTGGCTTCCCATGAATTTTCTTATGTTTGGACTGTTGAAACTGATGACCAGTTATGAGTCAATCAGAGGAGCTTGTCATGACCACCACTTGAAGGCCAGTTTGAGGTAGTCAACTTGCCAATGTAATTTCAATCTAAGCTCATGTCGGCTACCTCTAAAACTATTCGATATTTGAAGAGTCTAGACAAGAAAAAACTAAGCTCATGCAGGTAACCTATAGAACTTTTCAATATTTGAAGACTCTAGACAAGAAAAAACAGAGACATGGATTATGAGCAGAAGAATCATCTAATAACCATAGACTCGGAGCTGGAGCTCATCTTGCTAATAATGTTGCATCGACATTACCTAATCAATTTCTACCCCAAAAGTAAAAGAATGTCTAACCAATGGTTAGACTGTTGGTACACTTATGAGAAGCATCAGCAAATGGTGCAACTCTATGAGTTATCCGTCAATGGAGCAAGCCATGTTCTCGTACTTGAATAATTCATAAAAACCACTGGTTCTCTCGTACGTGAATCCACTCATAAAAATTGTACATCTTTATGCGAGAGTATCAAGCAAAACATAATTATACAATAATTTGGCATACACTGCCTGATATATATTTTCCCTCTCATAAGGTAGGAAAGAGATTCGATCTTGTTGTATAAGATCTCAGCTAACCATTTTAGTCTTTGGTACACTTGGTGCGCAGTTCAGCGATGATGCTTTCTCCGAAACATGGATGGATTTCTCTGGAGGCTTAACCAGCAGAGCTTTAATCATAGGCCTAACCTTCTCGGTGATCTTTACAATCACCAAGAACAAGACCCGGTACAGAATAACCATACCGAATAAGATAGCGAGATTGACCCACTTGGAGTAGCTCATTTCAACTTGCCAAATATCTCTCAGAATCTCTTCACCACTAATGGTGGGAGGCCCTCCTGCTTGGTCGTTGGGGAAGGTTAGACCCAGGAACTCGTTCTTGTAGAAGCCTTGGTTAGCATACGTATGGAAGGCAATATAGTACATCGGATACCGCCACACGGGCTTGGGGAGGTCGTCGGGCAATCGGAAGAAGCCGCCATTCAGCATCATCACTCCCTGAATTCCAGCCCCGGTTATAATTCCCATCAGGAAATCCGGGACGATGCTCGCAACGATCATCATCAGGCCCTCGACCAGCATCATGCACATGAATAGCACCAGAGCAAAGTAGGCAAAGTGATCTATTCTCCTCTGAAGGCCAACTAGGTAGTATGCCATGGCCCCTGGTGCCACAGAGATGAGAGCCAAGAAGGGAGTGGCAGAAAGAGTATTGGCGATCACGAATGCGGTGACACCATAGTGCCCATTAAGCCTTTCTCGTCCGAAGATCTAGAGAATGGAATTAATGGCCAAAACAGAGAAAAAGGTTTGGATTTTGTTGTTGTAGCAATGAAGAAACAAATCTTAATAAATTAACACTGATGGTTCATATTTAATGTTGATGACGTAATACATAGAGAGGGTTTTTTTTTTTTTTTTGTGTGTGTGTGTGTAGCATCAAAGTGATCAAAATATCATTTTCTTGTAACAAAGAAAGGACCTAAAGATCCATATGATGTTATAATAATGGGAAAATGAAAAATAACAAAATTAGCGGTGATAATCTATAATTATTGCTAAGGTTATAAGACAGAGAGAGTACAAGAAGAGTTTGAATATGGCACTAAAGTTATCCTAAAAACTTTATTCTTCTTGAGCATGCACTTGGATGTAAATGACATTGTTATAATAAAGCAGAGCATAAAACAACTTACACCAACGTTTAGTATTTATGGCTCAAGGTCATGATACACATAGGAGGCATTATAATTGAAAAAACATTGCATTCTCATGATTAAGCATGCAGGACCTGAACATATTTTTCCATGCATAGTTAAATGGATAAACAATGATAATGAGTTGATGGAATAGTTCTTATATCATGACAATATATGATTAGGAACCAAATCAGTTGTCGCAGGTGTCAGCAAAAGAAGGTTAATCAGTCGGTACTTAATTATATAGTTTATTTGATTGCACAGCAAAAAATGGAATCATCATTGATTCAGATGCATAAGTTCTTGTAGATAGAAAGCAACCAACCTTCATGTCCTCCACAAAAGATGGGAAGCCCCCAATCGCCATGAAAGTCAGGAATGCAGCTGTGAACATGAGCATGGAACCTCTGGCCTGGAAATTTGAAAACCAGAATTTCATGATATTACATGTAAAATTGCACTGAAATGACCTTTGAGTTTACAAAGAAGTCCCTAACATACCTGAATTGAACCATAAGAATGGCCAACATCATGGTATATAGTGCCTACACAAAGGCAAAGTGCGATATAAATAGCAAAACGCAACCAGTAGTAGCCCAAGTCTCTGTACATGTTCACAAAGGACCTGCTGGTAAGGACCATGGACTGAGTTAAAAAGCTAGCTTGACCTCCCTTCTTCACCAGAGCTCCACCCTTCTCATAAAAGGTGATACAGGTACAATTAGAAAACAAGATCGAGATATTATCTGAAAAAAATTACAAGTGCCTGTGCTATGAGATACTTTTTGAATGACACAGCAACACATAATTACTAATACAACAGCGTAATTACCATTTCACATATATCTTCAATTTGTTGAACTACTTGCTGTGAAATGGTGGAGGACTCGTAAGACTTCACGAGGGTCCCGATTGCTTCAGCAGTGGTTATTGGCTTAACCTCATGGCCTTCTTCGATGTCCTGTTGGAAGGCAACATAAAAACATTGATGAAATGTTACCAGGGCTTCAACTAGAGATCAAAGTAAAAGGCTGGAGGAAGGGATATGCTGCCTACCTTGTCGAAGTCTTTGTTGATTGTCCTCAGGTAATGGTCTGAAGGATTTCGAAGGGGTGGACAGGGGAAGCCATTCAAAGCAAAGAACTGGAGAAAATTAAGAGAGATAAAAACACAGATCAATTAAAATACTCAAATCTAAATCTATATATATACATTTATGTCAAAATTTTTTTGGTAAATATGTCTATTGATTCCATGCCATAACTATAAATAGTTACCTATGAACTTTCTGTATTGGATTTTATTTTTTTGGAAAAACCTGCAAAAGTTACCTCGTTAATTATCCTGCTATCTTTTCTTATGGTCAAACAAAGCCAAATTACCACCATTTACTTAGTTTTTTGAGTGATATATGTGATATACAATAGCCAGGCAAAGCAGATTCCATATATTGAGATCATATACAAACATGTCAAACAGATAACAAGTTAATCCTTGACAAGGAGGTACTTACGTACATGTATGTATATATATATATATATTCATGTCATTAGTACATATCTAGTCGTAAAAAAATTTACAAACAATAATATGAAAAGCTACATGATTTGTTTTATACTATACGCAATCATAAGTCGCCATAGACTATTACGTGAAAGGGATAACTCCTTTCTCTTTCCTTTCTTATTCCAACGCGACGTTGTGATTTATTGAATCATGGGTTATTTTTATTCTTTTATGTCTAGCTTACTAATATATGAACACTCTAATAGGAATACCAATGCATTAAATAGGATGAGCGGTGCCTCCTAGTTTTCTTTTTTCTTTTTTTTTTTTTAATGGAATGGGATGTCCCACATCTCATTACTTGGCATGTGTACGTGGATATCGTACCCTGTCTTGGTCCATTTTCCCACTTACTTTGTCCCGATGCTTGGGATGGCGCCTCAATCCCAGATCGGGATCAGAGATGTGTACCCACTGTCCCTGTCCCATCTTTATTTAAAATCGTGATGGGCCCACCATAGCACGGATCCTCTACAGCGCCACGTATAGACCGTAGAATTAGATGCGCCTATGGATGGCTATCATCGAAGGGTGGATGGCCATCAATTAATGAATACCAGTCCAGGCCGTGTTACATGACCGCCTACTCATGGATGCTGGCAATCGTAGAGAGCACCGCACTCTTCCGTGCGGCACCGCAGCGGATCCGCGCTCTTGGTCTTGGTTGATGTCCGCTTCTAATTAAGTCCGACACGTCACGTAGTGGAAGATTACAAGGAAGGATAAGACAGAAGTCACAGGATTAATCATACATACATATATATATATATATATATATATATATATATATATATATATATATATATATATAAGGAAGGATAAGACAGAAGTCACAGGATTAATCATACATACATACATATATATATATATATATATCTTATAAAATGACCCATTATTCAACTGGCCATGGAAAAAAAAAACAAAGCATGCAATACTTTCCTTAGCTTGCGTTGAAAAAGGTGGTCATGCTCTCGCTTAACCTCATTTTTTTTTTTTGGTAAACCGGTTTGGAAGCTAAAGATTCTTTAGCATGACCTGGATACCTACCTCGCTGGTCGCTGAAGCTTGTCCAAAGTAAACTGTCTTGCCGTAAGCCAGGAGGCAAAGACCATGGAAGAGCTCGAACACCTCACTGCTCGGTTGGTGGATGGCCGCGACGACCGTCATCCCCTCCCGGCGGGCAAGCCTGGCTATCCTCTCCATGACATGGTACGATGCAGCGCTGTCGAGGCCGCTTGTTGGCTCGTCGAGGAAGAGAAGCTCGGGCCTGGTCAGAATCTCCATGCAGATGCTCACCCTCCTCTTCTGACCACCACTGATGCCCTTGGAAACCCATCCCCCTATCCTCGTATCCCTGGCACCTTCCAAGCCCATCTCCCGGATCGTCGCCTCCGCTCTCTCTCTCTTCTCCGCCTTCGACATGAAGTCCGGCAGCTGGAGCTGTGCCGAGTAGTACACAGCTTCTCTGACGGTGAGCGTTGTCATCAGTACGTCGTCTTGAGTCACATAAGCCTGAGGGAAGAAGATTCATGTAGATATTATCAAGATTTAGCAAAAAAAAAAAAAAAAAGAAGAAAAGAAAAGAAAGCAAAAGGTAATTAAGAAGAAAGAATCAAGCTTTCATACTGATGTCCCGAATGAGAGCTTCTGTTTCTGGCCATTGATTAAAATTTCTCCACTTTGACTCACGTTGGATCCTAATCTTCCTGTATATATTTATCAGGAAATTTTAATATTAACTACATATATAACAAGAGAGTGAAAACTACTTTATGTATAGATAACAATATGATATATTTGCATCACCTGCAAGGGTGTCTAAAAGTGTAGACTTGCCACAACCAGAAGGTCCCATGATGGCCAAGATCTCACCAGGCCTTGCATAACCGTTAAGCCCGCAAAGGATCGGTACGCGGCCACCTTTGCCATCGGATGCCGAGACCCAGAGATCTTTCCAGGTGAGGAAGATACCACGATTTTTCCGGCTGGTCTCGAGGCCTCCATGGGCTACCATTGCACGAGTAGTCGGTACCTTCTCTTGGAAGGGCACCTTGAGCACCTCCACTTCCGGCAAGCGGTCGAATTCTACGGGCGATGGAGGAGAAAATCTACCACTGAAAGGGAAGGACCTGTCGATGCTTCCCGGAGCATCGACGCCGGTCCTGAAGCCATGCATCTCTATGTCATCTTCCTCGGCTGGCCGAGGGGGGAGATGCTTTTTTGGGCTTGGAGTCCATCTCGGCACCTGCGGGGGAGAAGCCATGAGAGTTCTAGCTGCATGTGAAAGAGCTGCAAGAGATCGAGACCCAATAAATAGCCGTGGAGGTCCTCAAAATGTGCCTAACGTGGGGACAGTACCCTTATTTTTTCCTTGCAGTCCTAAGTAAGTAGGACAGGTGGGTTGATCTCGGATGACACCCGTGGTTCACTTTGCAATTGGATTACTTATAATTATTTTGACCAACAGCGATCCGAAACTTTGAATTTATTATTATTATTATTATTATTATTATTATTTGTGAAACCTGCACTATATTAAAAAGCCCTAGTGTAAATATAAACTATAAACATCCAACAAAATTAAACTGTGAAGCAGGCGAGGATCCAAATCTGTACAACTCTAATTATTAACTAACGATTATTATTATTATTTTTATTAGGTGGCCATGCATCGATCTTCTGATACATTTGTACATTCAACGTGATTTTAGTTAAATGGACGTTGGCAGTTGGCACGTAACGCTGACTAATTATTATTCTGCCATATCTTTATAACAGGTTGCCCAACCTTCAAACGGGAACGGTTCAAAGGTCTACATCTATTATAATAATGCTTTCAGACGTAACGTGATGATCGAGACAGCTTTGAGGGGCGCCTATTAATTACAGTGCAAGCGCAGACCCGACTTGACCAAATAAATTTGAGTCTTGAAAATTTGGTAATAATAAGACAGCCTTCCATGAGCTAAGTTGGGTGTATTTATGATCTTTTTTTCCACTTCACGTGTCATTCATCATTGACGAAGAATTAATGATGTACTGTGAGACTTGGGAGAGGATCTAACCGAAATCTTTCTCAACAAAATTGAAGGGGCCATTAAACCATTGGCATGCGAACATTTTGGACATGCATGAGTTCATAAGCTGTGATCGACCACGGTTTGATGTTTTCTAAGGACCACACCATTTCAGATTTGGGATGTTAATTCTTTTGAAGCCAATCCTCCATGAAGTTAAACAGGATGAAATCTGTAATAAAAGACATACCTCTCTCTCTCTCTCTCTCTCTCTCTCTCTCTCTCTCTCTCTCTCTCTCTCTCTCTCTCTCTCTCTCTCTCTCTCTCTCTCTATATATATATATATATATATATATATATATATATATATATATATATATATATATATATATAAAAGAAGGAACCTAATTAAGTAATTCAAATTTCTTACGTTAAGATGAGATGTGAAAGGTCTTCTCCCATCTTTGTTTGATATATACAAAGTAGTACAAGTTTGGTAAAGTTAGATTAGTGTTTGAAATAATTGATGTCATGATGTCACAACAGCCATTTTTTTGGTTAATTTCTGAGCTCTCCTATAATGATGTAGACATGATAAGAATTTGAAAAGATGTTGCTACATTAATTTAACAATAAATCCATCATTGTGGCCATTGTGTAGTAAATAATAATTTGTAATTTTAGTTGTTTCAACTGGAAAACTTTTTTTCTTTAAAATTCAAATACTAATGCCAGCAGATTGTATAATGTTTCATACTGTGAAGGGTGATATAATGATTTTGTGCTTCAACCACTAATAATGCTAGCTGTCATATTATTTGAAGGTACGATTCCAAAAAG
This sequence comes from Areca catechu, assembly GCA_021397845.1. Taxonomy (NCBI): domain Eukaryota; kingdom Viridiplantae; phylum Streptophyta; class Magnoliopsida; order Arecales; family Arecaceae; genus Areca; species Areca catechu. Next base: position 13,682,382 of record CM038052.1, read on the forward strand.
ATCTATAACACATGGTTATTGGCTCTATTAAAATGTGGATACAATGTAGTTTGTTAAGGTACTTCGAAATCATTAAAAATCGATAATTCGATAAAATGGTATATATGAATTCAACATGCGACTTTTCATATTTAGAGCTGCAAATTATCCAAATTATTCATAAGCAACATGGTATTAGCTTGTCAATGGCTTGGCCGAGCTACAAAATGACCTAAACTCAAATAGTGTTTGAAGCTTAGCTTATAGACTAGCGAAATTTGAACATTTGCAGCAGTATATAAAAGCTTGGCGCATCTCGGCGAGAAGCTTGGCTAACAACTCATAACAGGGCAATTTTAATAATACTCAGGCTTGAACCAAGTCTAAGAAGCTCTTTCGTATGGTGAGCAGAGTCTAAGCAATCCATCACTTGGCTTATCTCATTTACACCTTGTCTATGTCATTAGAAATTATGCTAAGATAGAACATTGGAGTTTGCTTAACTATCCTCCTCCCATCATATTTTGATTTTCATGTGAAGTGAACAGCAGGCAAAATCTTTAGATGCTTCAACATTGTGACAGTCTGTGCATGCTGCTACTCTATGTTACAAATGTTTGCAAATTGATACCGAGAGATCACAGAGTGGTTTCTTGTAATGATTGGTGGAGAGGCATGGCAACTGGAACCTGAATACTGTTAGCTTGTTATCATGTTCATGATGGATTTGCTTTTCTATATATAATTCAAAATTTAGAGGATTATTTTTGTTTTTCTGATTTCCTTTTAAGTGGCTAATGCAAATTAAAATGGCTTACAATATCTCATTATGTCTATATTGGAAATTAATTAAGGTCCTGTTCATAGATTGCACTCGAAGAATATAAATAATAAATAAGGTCCTGTTCATAGATTACACTCCAAGAATATAAATAAATAAATTATATATATATATATATATATATATATATATATATATATATTGATGAGGAGTTTGTAAGAAAAGATCATGTGAATAATCATGGACGGCAATTCTACGATTCTAGATCTCTATTATTTAAGCTACAACATTTTTTTAATGGAAACTAGCTAGGAGGAAGAAAAGAGCTTCCTCTTCTTTTTTAATTAAATAAGGAGGCATTTACAAGAAAGTTGGAGAGATGAGTGAAGGGTAAGGTCAAGAGAGCTTATGGAACAAGGATTGGCAACAAGTATGAAGGAAAGCTCGATGGTACGTGGGCATCAAAGAAAGATGAAAGGTTGTTGTTCCAAAGCCGCTGGTGACAATTCTTCCCATTTTCAAAGCAAAAGATGCTCCCAAAAGTTGAATGAGCGAAGAATCCTTCCAAGAATCGAGTAGATGGAGTAACTTTTCCTCTCCTACCAAATTTTCCAACAAGTCGAGGTAAATAATTGGTCCCCTGCTCTTTTCATCGGCCCGTGGTTAATTGTCGCATCTCCAATCGGTCCACAAATGATGATGAGGGAAGTTCATTGGCCATCCTTTCAATTTTTGATTAAATCTTGATGGCAAACCAAATACTGTTCATTAATTAATAGACATCCTACGGGTAGATGTCCGATATATTCAACTTAATTTGGATTCGCAAAGAGCGTAGTCCGTACTCACCTGCCAAGATTTTTTACTAAGAATTTTAACCCGCGTACAACTTGTTTGTCAAAAAGCCACCAGAAAACTTTGGCTATTTTAGTTTAGAAATGGCTGGCCATCAGATGACCGTTTGGTAAAGACATTTTAAACCATGATAATTAGGAAAGCCATAAAAAGAGTAAATTGAGAAATTTAAGACCAACGTCTAAAAGTAGGATGTATCGGTCATACATACAATACTTATATTTAGGATTGTAATAGAAAAATGTTAGAGAGATTGTCCTGCACGTCACCCTTCAGTTCACAAGCTTCATGGGAAAGTCGGTTTGGTGAGTTCATCGGTGCATTAAATAAAGCTTGATCGTCTACGTTAGTGGGCTGGATCATTCTGCCAGCGTGTTCCATGTTGTAATTGGCCCACCATGGCAGCACCGTACATATCTTTCTTCAAGTAATAAATACCGGGTGCATTCCACCTCCCACTTACATTATATTTTTTTTAAGAAAAAGGGTATGGAGCCGTGCAACTGCAGCACATGGAGTCTTGATCAATGCCACCACCTCTTTTTATGCATCAGGGGTGCAAAAATTTTTTGATCATATCATCTAGATCATTGTACTCGGTTCAAATCAAGCTAAATATAATAATATAATAATTTAATTAATTTTATTTAATTTAATATAGTAAATAAATTAAATTCGATTATCGATTTATTGATTAATATAATTTATTAAAATCAAACATAACTAATTAATCAATATCATTTTATATATTTATAGATACATAACCATGATATATTTTCATCCTTTAGAATATTGTCCGTATATTACTTTCATTTTTTTCATTCATGATCTTTTCTCTTTTAATGATTGTCTGACTTCTTAGTTCTTTTTTTTTTTTTTTTTTTTTTTAAAAACCTGAAAAAAAAAAACCGTTCAAACCATTCAAATATATAAAAAAGTTAAATGAACAAACCGAAAAAATATAACAACCAAAAAAATCGATTATATTTAATCGAATATTTAATTTTAAAAATATCTTAAATCGAAATGTTGGTCTAGTTTTAAAAAATTACTTAAAATTAAACCGACCGAACTATTTTTTGCCTAACCATGTATTGCGCTAATCCTTACCGCCACATTGGAGTGATGAACCGAGCAAGGAATTAATAGTGTGAAATTTTTAGTTGGAAAAGGTTTAGTTCTCATCTTGTTGACCGGTTCGATCATAAGCTACCATGGCTATATTGTCTAAAAAGTTTTTTACTAGTATTATTTGGAGAATGCGAGCTAATAGATAAATATATTTTAATTTTTGTATTTTTTAATAAACATAAACAGTAAGTTATTTTAGAGGGTATTTTTTAAATATTTGATTTAAATAACCTTTTCACCATCCTTATTAATGATGCTCTCGGTATCATTCCAAGAAAAGAAAGGAAGGAAAAAAAAAAAAAAAAGTTAAATATGACATGTTGGTTAGCATGTCAAAAAAATATTTGATTAATGTGAAAAGAATACAAGAATCAAAGTGTAGTCAATTAAAATTTTAGCTCAGGGTGACATGAAATATTAGACCGGACATGGTATTGGCGCATGCTGAAGATATAAAACTATATTAATCTGCATAGGTTTTTAGTAGGAACATCTTATATTCAAATTGAGCAGTTATAAGAGCACATCTATGAATGGAATGGTGTCTCAGTAGCTGGATAGGATGTTAAAGATATCTATTCAACTTTTTAATTTATTTGATATAGGTTACATTTTCATCTTATTTTTCAGCTATGAAATAAATGATAATGCTCCTACAATTGTTTACGGACAACAATTAACAAAAAATACCAACAAAAAACAATAATAATAAAAAGGAGTTGACACCTTCTAATTTCTACTCAATAAAATATAAAATTAATTTTTAATATATTAGTGGCCTTGAGCAAGATTTTGAACAAATTGGATATATACCACAACAGTCCGGTCGGGTTCCAAACAAATTGCATCCTATATGAAAACTTGGTTTATTGCAAAAACCCATTTCAAAGGTTTTACTAACTGTGTAAAATATGCTCTTCATTAAATTTGATGCTGCGAATGTCATCCGAGATGTCAAAAGATTTAAGTGCATGCTATTGTTTATCATACAACTTGAATAGGAGATATAATTTTAAACACACCACAAAAAAAAAAAAAAAAAAAAAAAACTTAATTAGGAGTTTTTTTTAAGTGCTGCTATGAAGAAAAAAAATACTGAAAATATTTGCTCCAATATGTTTACAGTAATTTTTATAAACTATCTTAAGATATTATCAGTAATTAATTTTCGTAACACCAAAATAATATATTTTTCGATAGCATATAGATATATCTTTAAAGTTCAAATTTCAGCATAGATATATATTTTTATGGTACATAGTCGTGACACGGTAGGCAACAAGACATGTTATATGTATGCAAACGTCACGGTACATTTCTTAATTGAAATTGCCAAAGCTTCTTGGAGAAATTAAAACCTTGAATTCCACAAAGGTAGGTGCCGACACCTGGACCTGGTGTCTTAGACGTCGTTAGCAGTGACAAAAGATGGGCGAATGGTAAGTGATGTCTTAGACCTTAGTGATTTCGATCAAACCACTCTTCATCATAGTGCTGCTTTTCAAAATTCAGTGAAAACAAATGATGATAGAGCCAAATTTAAAAAATGCCGATTAGCACTCTTAATAAACCTATTTTTTAGTTATATATGCCTGTATTTTTTTATTTTTTTAAAAAATTAATCTGGTCTTGAGTAGCTAGCTATCCAATGGAAACCAAAATTAAAACTCTCTTGCCTGGCATTAGAGCTGTCAACGGATCGGATTCGGGTCGGAACCCAGATATCTAGATCCGGACCCGATTTTAGCTATTGGATCTAAATTCGTACCCGAATACTTGACAGGTCTAATTTTAAAGTACCAGTCCCGGACCCGAATGGATCATGAATATCCGGACCCGAATGGAATGTACCACCATGGCCCATGGCACTAAATCACTAATGATTATAGCTATCTGCTATTAATAAAAAAACAAGGACATGGCAACAACATCTAATCGAGCATTGTAGCAGGGGCTTGGATCCGAGAAAGACAACCTGGGATCTGACGAAGGCAAAGCTGCTAGAGCTAGAGGATGATGTCCAAGATAGCGACCGGCGGGGCTCGGAGCTAAGGAAGGGAGAGCCGGAGGGGTAGGCAGTACCCGACGGCCGGCGGGGCTCGGAGTTGAGGAAGGGAGAGCCGGAGGGGTAGGTAGTACCTGACGGCCGGCGGGGCTCGAAGCTGAGGAAGGGAGAGCCGGAGGGGTAGGCGGTACCGCGGTAGGCTGATGTTGGAGGCTCGGAGTAGTAAAGCGGCTAGCGAGCAACGGGCATTAGCCGTCGAGGGGTCCGCCATCGAGGGGGGGAGGCGTCGGCCATCGAGGGGGGGAGGCGTCGGCCATCGAGGGGGGGAGGCCAATGTCGGAGGCTCGGAGCAGCAGAGCGGGCGAGCAACGGGCATCGGCCATCGAGGGGTTCGCTGTCGAGGGGGGGAGGCGTTGGCCCTCGATGGGAGGGAGGCGTCGGCCATGGAGGGGTCGGCCATCGAGGGAGGCGTCGTCTGTGGAGGCGGATTTGGGGATTCGATGGAAAGGAGAACCGGAGAAAGGGGCTAGGGCACCGATGGAAGAAGGTTTTATAATAAAAGCAGGATGGATTCTTAACCGTTGGATCATAATCTAACATCCCATATTTATATAAATATATATAAATATATAAATATATATAATATTATTTTAAATAATCGGGTTATAGGTCTGGATATTACATATCCAGACTCGGATCTATTTAACTATGACTAATCAGGTCCGGATCCGGGTCTGAGTAAACGAGTCCAGATTTAGATCCAGACCCGGACCCGCCCGCGGGTCTTGGGTTTGGACCCGATCCATTGACAGCTCTACTTGGCATAGCCTAAGAAAATCCCTTTTTTTAAGTAAAACATTTTTAAGAACATCTTGATCTTCGGGACTACTGAGTTGGAGCATGGTAACCTCATGAATTATTGGAAAATTTTAAAATTGTATTAATCAAGAATAATTCAATGATTCATGAATTTTGTGACTTGAGAACAGGGACATTTATGAGATTTTTTTTTTCAAAAAGGGAAGATATGACTTACTCAAATGCTTATAACTTATAGAGTGATGATGATATCTTTTATTTGGAGTTAGCGTTCCTATTGATCAATAATGTTTTAGCATTCCTATTGATTGATAATGTTACCTCTTCCCATTTTTTTTTTTTTTTTTTGATAGAAAAAAAGGGGGAGCGGAGTTAGACTCCGGGCGTGGCCATCCCCAGACGATCCCCCACCCCAGCCAGGGAATGTTCGATACACGATGCATATTAATTTTTCCGCAGCCATTTTCCATCCGAAAGTGAGTACGTCAACCTGGCTACCACTGGTATCAATCGAGTGAACGGAATTTATTATATATATCCTTAACTTTTTCACTACCACCCACCAATAAAATTATTTTATTAATTAATATTATCTCTTTCATTAATATTTAAGAATCCATGCATTTGGAGTTAAGATGTACAATACAATCCTAATGGTTAATGATTTTTTTTCTTTTTGTAATCACTAGTGATGCTTTTGATCACCACTGATAGGATTGAAGCCCTGTTGAAAAGTCTTTACAGTTTCTTATTTTTCGTGCCACGACACATGTATGTGGGTTGGACATACGATCGTGTGGAAAGGCTGAAACGTTATTTTTTGTTTTAGTTCATTTTATTAGATAGAGTAGAGAGTGTTTCCTTTTTGATTTTTAGTTTACAGGAGTCGTGATAAAACTCTATTTTTGACGATGTTGGTGTCTATCTCTCAACCGGTATTTTAATAGAGGCCGAGAGCTGGGCTTGGTGGACGCTCCAAGCTTTAAAGAGGATCCAATGAAAGGACTTTTATTGTAAGAGATTTTTAAAAAAATAATTTTTATATTTTTTTCTCTAATTTTGTATCTTTTGTACTATGGTTAAATAAAGAAATATCGAGGAGGTCTTGCTCGTAGACATAGATCAAGAATTGATAGGTCGAACCACATACATCTGATATGCTTTCTTTTTCTCTTACTTTTATATTATTTAATTATTTTTTTTGTATTCTACGATTTATTTAAATTTATTTTTTCTACAAAATGATCCTGTTTTTGCTGTGCTTAATTATGTATCGCGTGGATTGAGGTATGCTCAATTACCCCTCAACCAGTCTTTTTAGTTTGGTATCAGAATAGGGAGATCCTTTTGTAGCTGATTTGATTTGAAACAATGGTGGACAAAGTACAATAACAAAATATCAAAATTTATTAGATCAAACTTTGCACTTTGAAAGAAGAAGATGCATATGGTATTGATCAAGGATGGTTGTGAAATTGTTTTACAAGATAAGAACACAAATCACAAAATATGTCGGATGTACAATATGAGGAGAAAGATAAGCCGGCAATAGCAAACCTCTATTTGGCATTGGATGATTTGGTATTGTTATGATATGTCAATGCAATACGGACTAATTATCGGTTCAACCACTCACCAAACTCCCTCTGAGCCGGGCATCTAAACCAGAGCACCTGGAGGGAGTCGCATGGGGTCAGTCTTTGGCCTAGCTGAAGGCGTTAGTCCCGAAAACTACTACAACCAGCTCCCAACCAGTCTTCTGTACATCAGCCAAAGAAGGCCAGTATGAAGAAGACTGATCCGAAGACAACATCATCTTCGTTTCACAACCCGCTCCGAAGGGAGGAACATCGATGCAAATGACAGAGATATCTTTGACTTATTCTGTGGGAGATAACCCCGAAGACGTCTCGTCGATTCAATGTCAGCCCTTCCTGAAGAAGCTCAGAAGCGAATCTCCGGTTGATCCCAAATCTTTGAACGTGGATACGGTTGTTATGATCAACCACGTGACCACTACCTCCAATCGTAACCATATCGAGATGGCCACGTGGCCACTAACTTCAGCTCTAATGATTCCAGACTGGCTAGAACCAGTTGGCAACCATCTATGGTTATATGCGAGGTAAAACCAATTAACCCCGTCCTAACCATAGATAGGTGAGCCTAACCATTTTCTGGCACGACAACTATAAATACTGGTAAGAGGGGACACATAAAGTACGCTACGCAAGCTTGGAAAAAAGAATACTTTCGCTATCTTCCTCTTCAGAAACTCTCCATTCTATTACTGGAACCTCCCTCTCTAACTTAGGCATCGGAGTGTCCCCCATCGAAGAAAATCAGGTCAGGGACATGTTTTGCAAGTATCCATCGGAGCGAATCGGCAATCCAGCTACCCCACTGGGTCGACGAAGGTTCCACGTCAACAGATTGGCATGCCAGGTAGGGGCTACGAGGCAAGCAGGTGTTGACAGTCTGCAGTAGCTCAGACTTATCACCTATTGGTAGCTTTCCTCCTTGAGAAAGGAGAGTGAGAAGAAACCTTGATGGCGAAAGGAAAAATTCAAAATGCTTCGACAAGCAGGGGCCATTCTCTTTCTCAAAGAAATGACCCCCCGGTGGAGAACTATATTCCACCTTCCACACTTGTGGTGGGACAATAGCAATTCGAGGCTCTTCTGAACCGGGTTGACACTCTGACAATCGTGGTTCAGAATTTTCATGATGTAGCTTTCCAGGTGGGGCACCTGCCAGCCACCTCCAGACAGTCATCGGTCTTGAGGGAAGGGAGACCAGCATCATGGGTCTACCTGACTTTCTCCCCATGATTGGCTTTCTCCCGAAGGCCGAAGCTCTCGGTATCCGAAGCCAACCGATGCCCTGCGGAGGGGAAAGAGATCTAGACGATCTCTCTCTATCTCCTCCGAAGACTCCACCCCAAAAGGGATGTACCGAAAGAAGCTCGCCTTGACTACGATGAAAAGATCAAGGCCCTCGAGTCCCAGGTTGCTAGGCTCAATGAACAGAAGAAGGACAGCGAGTTCGTGGCGTACGACTCGCAACGCCCGTTCACCCCTAGCATCATGGCCAAAATTGTCCCTCGGCATTTTAGGGTTCCTCAAATGGATCCTAATGATGGGATCACTGACCCGCTAGACCATCTAAGTAGCTTCAAGGACCACATAATGATTCAAGGGGCCTCTGACGCACTGCACTGCCTCGCCTTTCCCGCTACCCTGAAGAAGGCAGCTCGGATGTGGTATTCGAGCATATGCCTAGGTACCATCAATTCCTTTTCTGAATTGGAAAAATTATTTATCCTGTATTTCAGGACTTGCCGAAAGACGTCCCAGAACACAGACACTCTATTCCTTCTTCATCAGAATGAGGGAGAGAGCCTTCAAGACTACATCTCCAAATTCAATTTAGCTACTCTCGAGATCCCCGATCTCAACAGTATGTAGCCATGTCCACTCTTAAGAAGGGGCTTCGATTATCCAAGCTCACCTTCTTCCTAGATAAAAGATTTCCAACAAGCTATGCTGAGCTCCTGTCAAAAGCTCAGAAATATGCCGATGCTGAATAGCAAGTGAAAAATCGATGATTGGCTGAAGGGAAATCTATCCCGAAGAAGAAGAACAACAAGGGGCTGGATCCCCCTACACCCAACAACAACAACTCTACTCGACGACGGAGTCCCAAGCCCAGAGCACCGAGCGAAAGATTCGACTCCTACACCCCCCTCAATCTTTCCAGAGAGAGGATTCTGATGGAGATAGAAAAAGAAAGCTATCTCCAACGGCTGCGTCCCATGAAGGCATCCTCTTTCACGAGGAACAGAAATAAATATTACATATTCCACCGGGACCACGGACACAACATTGAGGACTGCATCCAACTTAAGGATGCCATTGAAGATCTGATCAAGAGGGGTTATTTGGGATGATACATCGGTCGCCCAGAATCTCGGCCTGAGGCCACGGCCCCCAAGAGGGCCCCTGAGAAGCTGAATTCCCTAACCAAAGACCCACAGATGGACGGGTGGGAATGCTACATTGGCCAACCAACTGGAGGAGAGCCGAAGATGATGCTCCAAAATGGCTCAAGGATAACAACTCCATACTTTTCTCTGATGATGACCTTGTGGGAGTTCAGCTCCCACATGATGACCCAATTATAATTTCGGCCATTGTGGCTAACTATGATATAAGACGCATTTTAATTGATAATGGAAGCTCAGCGGACGTCTTACTCTACGATGCGTTCTCTAGAATGTTTTTGTCCAAAAACAAGCTACGAAGATCCCATATGCCGCTGACCAGGTTCGGGGGTAATCAAGTTGATGTCGAGGGCGAAATAGTGCTACCCGTGATCCTCGGCACCGAACCCTGACAGAAGATGCTCTCTATTAACTTCATAGTAGTTTGAACTCCTTCGACCTACAATATAATTTTGGGACGGCCCTCCTTAAATAAGTTCCGATCCATAGTGTCAACTTATTATCTCTTGGTGCATTTCCCCACAAGGAGTGGAGTTATGGAAGCAAAGGGAGACCAAAGAACTGCACGACAATGTCTGATGATACAAGACAGACAATCGGCTGATCCCGCAACTCTGGACCAATTATATCCAAGGGACCCGGTTGAAGATTATGGTGAGCCGATGGAGAAAACTATTTCGGTACAATTAATCGAAGAAGACCCCACCAAGACTGTGCAGATTGGAAGCCTGCTTGATGAAGAAGCAAAATCAAGACTGATTTGCTTTCTCAAGGATAATGCCGATGTCTTTGCCTGGTCAGTTTTAGACATGCCTGGGATTCCAACCAAAATAATTACTCATCAGTTGGAAGTAGCCCTAGATTATAGGTTGGTCCGATAGAAGAGGAGAAATTTTGCTCCTGAAAGGCAGAAGGTGATAGACGAGAAAGTGAGCAAGCTCCTCAAGGCCGGATTTCTTTAGGAAGCATACTATCCTGAATGGCTTGCTAATATGGTAATGGTAAAAAAGGCTAATAGTAAGTGGAGGATCTGCATCGATTACACATACCTCAGCAAATCTTGCCTAAAAGATAGCTTTCCTCTGTCAAAGATTGACCAACTGGTCAATACCACTGCGGGCCATCAATTATTGAGCTTCATGGATGCTTTCTCTGGATATAACCAGATACGAATGGAACCTTAGGATGAAGAGAAGATGACCTTCATCATAAAAAAGGGTCTCTATTGGTACAAGATGATGCCATTCCGATTAAAGAATGCCGGGGCAATGTTCCAGAGGCTAATTAATAAAGTGTTCAAAGAACAACTGGGAAGGAACATGGAGGCCTATGTGGATGACATGATTGTAAAGAGTCTCCTTACAGATGATCATATTAAAGATCTGGAGGAATCATTTGCTATCTTGCGACGTCACCAAATGAAGCTGAATCTAACAAAATGCGCTTTTGGGATAACGTCAGGCAAGTTCTTGGGATTCCTTGTGACCAGACCGGAGATTGAAGCCAACCCCGAAAAGATCCAGGCCATTCAAAATATGAGACACCCTTCTTGCAAGAAGGAAGTGCAACAGTTGATGCGAAGAATCGCCTTCTTAAGTCGATTCATTTCTCGATCGGCTGAAAAGTGTCTCCCTTTCTTCAAGGTGCTCCGATAGTCCCAAAGCTTTGAATGGATGGAAGATTGTCATCTTGCCTTCGAAGAATTGAAGAAGTATCTGGAGGCCCCGTCGGTGCTCTCTAAACCTCAAGAAGGAGAGACTCTTTACTTATACCTTTCTGCTACAGACGAGGCCATCAGTTCGGTCCTCGTCTGGAAGGAGATGAATGACCTCCAGAAGTCGATTTACTATACCAGCAAAGTCTTGCACGATACTGAAGTAAGGTATCCGAAGATGCAAAATCTTATCTACTCATTGGTGATCGCGGCGAAGCGCCTGCGACCATATTTTCATGCCCACACCATAGTGGTTCTGACTGATCAGCCCCTTAAAGCCATTTTTCGCTGCCCTGACACTTCTGGAAGGATAGCCGAGTGGGTTATTAAATTGAGTGAATTTGATATCAATTTCCAACCCAAACCAGCCATGAAAGCACAGGTGCTATCGAATTCCTTATTCGGATGCACATGGAAGCCCGAAGACAGCACACAACTGGCCGAAGAGGATGGAGCGACCCGAAGCATGTCGAGTCTGTCTGGGTACTCTACATGGATGGGGCTTCTAACTTTACTGGGTATGGAGCGGGCCTCATATTAGCTGAATCAGATGGGCACACCATGGAGTACGTGCTTCGTTTCTCCTTTAATGCTTCAAACAATCAAGTTGAATACAAAGCACTTCTTGCAGGGCTCTGAATCACCGAAAATCTAGGGGTTCAAAAGATTCATATCTTTTCGGACTCCTAACTGGTGGCGAACCAGGTTAAAGACGAATTTGAAGCCCGAGACCCTGCAATGATCTAGTACTTGGAAAAGGTACGGGCCCTGTCCTCCTAGTTGGAATTCTTTGAAATCACTCATGTACTGCGATTGAAGAACTCTCAGGCTGATGCACTATCTAGACTCGCCACCACTACTCCAGACTCTCTTGGTCATCCTTTCATAGAACACCTTGAGATCCCAAATATAGCTGAAGAGATTCCAAGAGTACATCAAATTGAGAATGAGCCTAGTTGGATGGACCCCATCCTCAAGTTCCTGAATGAGGGCACATTACCGGAAGACAAAGTAGAGACTAAGAGAGTTCACTGAATGGCGTCTCAGTACGTTGTCTTGAATGGAACCTTGTACAAAAGATCTTTCACCCAGCCTCTACTGAAATATCTAGGATCGACGGATGCTGATTATGCCTCAAGGGAGGTGCATGAATGCATATGTGGAGACCATCTGGGGGACAGATTCTTGGCGTATAAATAATACGCCATGATTACTACTGGGCAACCATCCAGAAGGACTCTGCCTGTTAGATGTGTGTCTTAAAAGCCAAGTTGGCATGACACATTATAATTTTAGGGCATGGATTTTGTACTTAATTATTTTTCCTAATAAAAGGCAATATTATTCATATTAATGTGTCTATGAATCATCCATTGAGTTAATGGACAATGATATATTCTCAAGAGTTGAGAATCTGATACATGTGTCTTTATAGATTAACTTCTAAAAACTCCTGATTATTGGAACATCACAAGGACGGTGATTGATCCGTTAAAATTAGTGAACGGATCACTTCCATTTTGGGTAGGTGATTCTCTGACCTACAGTATGGTGTCACTGGAGTGAGAGTGCAGGTAGTTGATGGAGATCAACAGTACTGAGCGTAACCAACTATGGAAAGTTATACGGATGACACTCACTCATCGATAACTTCCCGATGCTATAGTTGTGTGAATAATTCTTTGACCTAGAGTGTCTCGGCTACTCACAATAAGGTTGCTGTAGTTTGACAGCACAATCTCATGGTTCCTATCTATACGGGACCTTGCAGTGTTTGTTGACTGTAGTAAGTTTATTATAGGAGTAGGGTGTTCACTCATAGGGATCTATCAGCCTTAGTAGTAAGGAATAATCCTATACAACTTATTGAGACTAAGTCCAAAGAGTCAATGGCCATAGCAGGGTGATGATGAAAAGGCATTTTTATTGGTATCATAGTTGGACTTAAGTCGATTAAGTTTAAGCATATGGCTGATGGGTTTGGCGAGATTCTGTAACCAATATTGAGTCAGGAATTTTGATAAAGGAACCGAATCACACGGTAACTATACCTAGGGGTTCCAATCTTATTTTGCTGGGTTGCCACTACATACTGCTAGGTATCACTAGTAAATTGTAAAAGCTCGTTAGAATCATTCTCGATTCGATGATCCTATTTAGGGTTGAGCAGAAATTATTTCTGTCCATCGAAAGGTGTTTCGATGATTATAATAAAGATTATAGTATGTCTTATTACCAGACAAAATAGGACCGAGGGGTCACATACATTAGGGGCTTAAGTAACTAATCCACCTTTCGATGATTATAATAAAGATTATAGCATGTTTCATTACCAAACAGAATAGGACCAAGAAGTCACATACATAAGGGGCTTAAGTAACTAATCAGCAAATCTATTTGGACCTAATTGTAAGTGTTACAATTAAGATTTGACAAAATTAATTATGGATTAATTATTAATTAAATTAAATCAGATTTAATTTGATTTTAATTAATCCAAATAGTGTTGGGTTGATAGTCTTTTTGAAATAGGTTCGATTGGATTTAAATCTAGTTTTGATTTGATGTCAAATTGAACCATGAGTCAGAGCCCAGTTAGACTGGGACTCTCTCTCCTCACGTCACATGGCACTCTCCCTCTCTCCTTCACGTCACATGGGATGATGGATGTATGATGTAAGCATGAATGAAGAGGAATGACATAAGCAAACTTAGTCTCCTCTCATTTATTACTTAGAATCTTCTTAAGTTTTGTGTTCACACTAGTCTCCTCCCATTTTTGACTTGATAAACCCTCATTAACTTGTCATAATCACCAAGGGTTGTGACTTGGAATGGAAAATTGACCTCATTAATGGGAGTGGAGAGGAAGGAAGAAATTCTTCCATGTGAAAAGGCTTAAGAAAGCTTTCATGATAGTGTGAAAGCATTAAAAGAGAGAAGATCCTCTTTTCCTCTTAAATAGTTTCACACATACATGCTTTTATGGCATTATTGGATGATGGCCTATATAAGGAGAGAGAGGGGAGTGGCCGGCCAAGCATGAGTCATTGTGGGAGTGCTTGGGTGAGTGAAGAAAAGGGAGAAGGAAATATCATCCACTTGAATGTTTTGATACCAGTAGAGGCCCGGGGCTTGCGCGGCTACAATTGAACCCCGATCCAAATGAGGATCTGCATGGATTTCAGAGCAGCCTAGGATAGCGATCCAGGTATGTAACTGTTACTTAAAATTATCATATTTTTAGATTTGATCATGTTCTCATCTTCTAATGCATGTTTAAGAACATTTCATGAATAAATTAGATTTATTTATATTGCATACTGGATATAAAATTATTTTTATATCTGCTTTCGCTACGTCACTCTGATTGAGAGGCTTGATTTTTGATGCAATATACCGATCCCAGGAGGAAGTGTCGGAGCCACGGTTCTCTTTTCTTAAATATGCATGGATGAGAATCAGATCTGAAACATATTCAGATCTGAAAGTTATATGATGATTATGTCAAGAGTTGATAGGTTTTGAAAAATTATTTTCAAAATTATAATCATAACTTTTAAATATAAAATTTATATATTTAAATATGAAAATTAATTGATCAAAGGTTGCACAAAGTGAAATAAGGTTATCATGCTATAGGGTTTATCCCCTATAATATAAAAGTTGTTCTACTTTGATGTATACCCGTCTTGAAAAAGCGTTTTCAAAATTTTTGATCAATTTATGATGATATATGTGATATATTGTTTAAATATGCTTTACATCTATTTAATTACATCAGATATAGTTTATATGATCTAGCATGTTGATACATTAAATTAGGTATAGATCATAAATCTGATTCATGATCATAACCATAAATATTATGAACTTGAACCAATTTTAAAATTGATTTGATCAAGAAAACTAAATTGGGTGCATGAAGTTTTGGGTTGAGTAAAGTAGGTCCAGTCACCCTAAAATCGTTTTAGATGATGTCTGGTGAGATTGACTCATATGATGGTGAGTCGATGAGTTAAGACCTAATTTGGCTCAGTGAAGATCCCAAATCATTGGATTGACCTTTTGGAATATTGTCAATCAATTGGTGTCTAAGGAATGTTTTGATCATGATCTGATAATTGGGGCTAACTCTTTCTCAACCAAACTTGTTTGGCAGAAAGATGGTATATGGAAGAACCGTCCCATTCATCATTCTCGATCTAGCCAAATTGATTGATTAAATTTTTAAGAGGGTCATCCATGCTAGCACTTTTAGTCAGACATAAGATTATGCTGACTCAAAGTTTTAAGTTAGACATGAGATTGTGCTGACTTAATATAATTGGTCAGACATGAGTTGGCTAATCAATTTAAAAAAGACCTAAACTTAAGCTCCCACAAATATTAAGTCTTAGGTCTTCCACCATTGTAGGTGTGTGGGTGTCCTACTGGTGTTGATTATTCTCGGCTGGATATAGTGGTCTAGTTGCATCAGGAAGACACAACCACCCTATTAAGCATGAGATGTTGCTAGGCATTGATGGGGTTGGGCCCAATAAATAGGCACGTTGAGGGACTCAATGATGGCTTTGTTTAGCAGAAATGGTGGGTCAGACTTAACTAATGATTGGACCAATAAATGGGCATGTTGAGGTTCCATGATTTAGAGACCAGACTACAACTTGTATGAGATATATTGGACAAGAGTTACCCACTCATTGGTGTAGCGTGTTACCAATAAATGGTCTCGTTGAGGTGCCGCACATCGATGGAACTGTAGCACCCACTAAAAACCTAGAGTCGCAGAGTTTTCCATCTCCAAAAGATCAGAATTCTGAATTCTGTCTTCGAGTCGGCTCAACTCTAAATTGAGTCAACTCGACTGATTGGCATTGTTTGGAGTATCAGTATTCCAGATAATGGAGTCGACTCGATGGGCTCGAGCTGGCTTGAATTGTTGATTTATATTCAACAGATGCCAGCAGGGGAGTATTATGGGGATTAGTGGGAGTTTTAAAATTATTTCTTAAAGATCCTAGAATAATTTTTGTAATTAAGTATAAAGCATCTAATTTGAATCTTCTACTCTTGCAGTTAATCATATCTAATTCAAATCCATTAGTCCGTATTCTAGAGACAAACTGACTTATAGGCCTTAACTTTAAATATTGGTTGAGGAACATCAAAATTGTTTTGAGTTCTGAGAAGTTGGGCTATGTGCTTGACCAGGAAACCCCCATTTTACCTGACCATCCTAATGCCCGTCAGATGGCTACATATGAGAAATGAATGGAAGATGATAATAAGGTTAAGTGTTACATGTTGGCCTCAATGTCTAATGAATTGTAAAGCCAACATGAAGATTTGCCGACTACTAAATCGATTCTTGTTCACTTACAAGAGTTGTATGGAGAACAGAGTCAGACTGTGCTCTTCGAGGTATCGAAGAGGCTCTTCAACTATAAGATGCGTGAAGGGCAGTCAGTCCACGATCATTGCCTGTCAATGATTAAGACCATAGAACAGCTTGAGAAGCTGGGCATTCCCATTCATAAGGAGCTTCAGGTAGATTTGATCCTCCAGTCCTTAATTGGTTCATATGGTCAATTTGTAATGAACTATAATATGAACAAGTTGAATTTCACTTTACTTGAATTATTAAACATGTTGGTAAGCAATGAGGAGACCCTGAAGAGTTCAAAGGGATATGTTTTCTTTATGGAGCCGTCTTCCTCCAAAAAAATGTCTACTTGGAAAAAGAAAAAACCTGCAAAGAAATAGAAGAAAGAACTCAAACAGAAGAAGAAGGACACTCCTAAGAAAACCAAGGCTAGCAAAGGAAAATGTTTCCACTGCAATACAAATGGCCACTAGTAAAGAAATTGTCCTCTCTACCTGGAAAGCTTGAAGAAACAAAGGCAGGATGCACCTTCTGAAGGTATGTCCATTCACGTTATTGAACTAACATAATGGTTTCATCTACTTCGAGTTGGATTTTAGACTCTGACTCTAGTGCTCATATATGCATTTCGATGCAGGGCCTGGAAAGAAGTAGAGTTCTCAAAGAAGGTGAGATGGTCCTATGTATCGAAAATGGAGCAAAAGTTGCTATACAAGCTATTGGATCATATTCTTTGGAGTTGCCTTTAGGATTTAGATTAGTTCTTAGAGACTGTTACTTTGTGCCTCGAGCTATAGTAGAAATTTGATTTCTATCTCTATGCTAGCACAAGAAAATTTGAATTTTCATTCAATAAAGAACGTAACATTTATTTGAGAAATAAATTGGTTGCAAAAGCCAATTTAATTGACAGTCTCTATTATTTGCATGCTGATGCATCTCTGAACATTAACGAGAAAGTCAAAGTGAATGCCATGGGACATAAATATCCTAAAGATGACCAGAATGATAAATACATGTGGCATCTAAAGCTTGATCATATAAGTGAGGACAGGATTAACAAACTGAAAAGGGATGGGATCCTAGATTCACTTAATTCTGAATCATATCCATATTGTGAGTCATGTCTTCAAGAAAAAATGACCAAGTTACCCTTTGTAGGATATGGAGAAAAGGCCACAGAATTACTTGCCCTGGTATACACTGATGTATATGGTCTATTTGATGTGCAAATCAGGGATGGTTTTTGCTACTTCATAACCTTTACTGATGATTGTTCACGGTATGGTTATATGTATCTTATGAGATACAAATATGAAGTTTTTGAAAAGTTCAAGGAATTCAGATATGAAGTAGAAAAATAAACAGGTAAAACCCTTAAGGTTCTTCGATCAGATCGGGAAGGTGAATACTTTAGTAGAAAATTCTTGGGTTATCTTAAGGATAATGGCATAGTCTCATAATGGACTCCACCTGGTTTGCCTCAGCTCAATGGGATGTCTGAGAGGAGAAACATGATATTATTGGATATGGTCTAATCCATGATGAGCTTCACTGACTTATCTTTATTTTTTGGGGGATATGCCCTACAAAGTTCAATTCACATTCTAAATAGGGTTCCATCTAAATCTATTCCTACCACATCATATGAGATTTGGCATGGTAAGAAATCGAGTCTTGCTTATTTCAAGATTTGGGGATGTCCAGCTTATGTTAAAAGACCAGTGATGGATAAATTGGAACCTAGATCTGTGAAAGCTCGCTTCATAGGATATCATAAAAAAAGTTTAGGGTATTACTTTTACCTTCCAGAAGATCACAATGTGATTATGAGCAAACATGCCACATTTCTTGAAAACTACTTATCGGTTCAACCACTCACCAAACTTTCTCTGAATCGGGCATCTAAATCGGAGCACCTGGAGGGAGTCGCATGAGGTCAGTCTTCGGCCTAGCCGAAGGCATTAGTCCCGAAAACTACTACAACCAGCTCCCGACCAGTCTTTTGTATATCAGCCAAAGAAGGCCGGTCTGAAAAAGATTGATCCGAAGACAATATTAGCTTCGTTTCACAACCCACTCCGAAGGGAGGAACATCGATGCAAATGACAGAGGTATCTTCGGCTTGTTCTGTGAGAGATAAGCCCGAAGATGTCTTGCCGATTCAACGTCAGCCCTTCCCGAAGAAGAAGCTCAGAAGCGAATCTCCGCTTGATCCCAAATTTTTGATCGTGAATACGGTTGTTATGATCAACCGCGTGGCCATTACCTCCAATCGTAAGCATATCGAGATAGCCATGTGGCCACTAACTTCAGCTCCAACGACTCTAAACTGGCCAGAACCAGTTGGCAACCACCTATGGTTATATGCTAGGTAAAGCCAATTAACCCCATCCTAACCATAGATAGGTGAGGCTAACCATACTCTAGCACGATAACTATAAATACTGGTAAGAGGGGACATCTAAGGTATGCTACGCAAGCCTGGAAAAGAGAATACTTTCGCTATCTTCCTCTTCAAAAACTCTCCATTTTGTTGCTGGAACCTCCCTCTCTAACTTAGGCATCGGAGTGTCCCCAACCAAAGAAAACCCGGTCAGGGACCTATTTTGCAGTTATCCAGAAAAGTGAACCGGCAATCCAGCAGCTCCGCCCGGTCGACGAAGGTTCCACGTCAACAGGTATTATTTAATATCAAGGCTAAGATTACCGCAAAAGAGATTTGGAAAAAAATTAAAGAACCTCTATGAAGAGAAGTCTTTGGTGAATAAAATTTATTCGAGACGGTAATTATACAATCTTAAGATGAAGGATGGGGCATAAGTTTAAGAGCACTTCGATGTATTCAAATTTCTTGTGAGTAAGCTTGTAGTTCTAGATGTAATTGAAGAAGAAGAAAAGGCTAGCATTCTACTTTGCTCTTCAAAATCTTAAGATAATCTTTTTATGAACTTAAGTCATGTTGAAACCTTCAAGATGGAGTTAGTTATTGCATCTTTGCTAACAGAGGAGATGAGATAAAAATCTAGTCAAAAAAGCTTTTTAGAGGAGGCCATGGTAGCTTGTGGAAGACCTATCGAGAGGGGACATGGTGATCGAGGGAAGGCAAGATTTAAATCTAAAAGTAAGAAGAAGGTGAAATGTTGGAATTTTGAAAAATCAAGGCACGTGAAGAAAGATTGCTGGGTTAAACGAGTTGATATAAAAGCTGAATCAGAAAACTTTCAAGTCAATGTAGTAGAAGGTAAAGCTAGTTCGACCACTTTAGAAGATGGGATGCATTGATAGCATTGGGGAAATCTGAACTTGTACATCATTGGATTTTGGATTCGGGAGATCTTTTCACATGTCTCCTTTTAGGGAGTAGTTTCATACATACAAATCATGGGATGGTAGAGTTATTTATTTGGACAATAATACAACATATCCTGTGATTGGAGTAGGAGATGTTCAAATCAAGATGTTTGATGGCATAATTCGGATGATTTCTAGTGTTCGGCATGTTCTTGTACTTTGCAAGGGTCTACTATCATTTGAAAAGTTTTGTAAGCAAGGTTTGAAATTTGTCGAAGGAAAAGATCAACTTAAGATATGCTAAGGATGTTTGGTGGTGATGAATGGACAACCTATAGGTGGTCTTTATAAATTGGTAGGCGAGACCGAGGTGAAAAAAGTGGTAGTAGCAAGTGTGAATATGGTATCTCTGATGGTTTGGCATTGTTGTTTAGGATATATGAGAGAGCACGGGCTACAGATATTATCTCATAAGGAGCTTCTTTTGGGGTATAAGTTAATGCCACTAGAACTTTGTAAAGATTGCATTTATGGTAAGCAAAGAAAGATTTCTTTTTCTTCATTACAATAGTGAAGTAAGGAATTTCTTGAATTAATTTATTTAGATACTTGAGTCGCATGATATGTTATTAGACGGGTGTTCCTATGAAAATTGAAAAGAGTTTGAAAATCAAGTGTCTATGTTTTGATAATAGAGGAAAATATTACTTCAAGATTTTTGAAAAGTTTTATGGCAAGTATGAAATTCGATAGTACCTCATAGTTTTTGGTATACCATGATAAAATAGTATAGTTGAGAAGTTAAATAGAATACTCATGGAAAGGGTTTAAAGTATGCTGAGTTCTGCAAAACTTGACAAGAGATTTTGGTTAGAGGCTATGAGCATAGCCCGTTACTTAATCAATCGAGCGCTAACAAAATCACTTGGATTAGAAATTCCAGGAAAAATTTGGAATGGCAAGCCCATAAATTATTCCCATCTTCGTGTCTTTAGATGTGACACTTATGCGTATATCCCAAAAAAGAAGAGGATAAAATTAGACAGAATTTTTTAAGGTGCATTTTTCTTGGCTATGCTAAAGAAATAAAGATATATCGATTATGGGATCTAACTACCTAAAAGATTATTATTAGTCAAGATGTGTTGTTTAACAAAGAATCCTTTCAAGGCACCAAGGAGAAGTAAGATGATGATATTTGAGTTTTTATTGAGTTCTTTGATATACGTGATGAAGTACAAATTGAGCAAGTACAAATTGATGATGAATTGAATGTGGAGTCTCTATAATCACTTGAAGATGCCATCTCATTGGAGGAGCCACCAATGGAGTCCAAGAGGCCTAGGAGAGTCATTAAACCTCTCGCGAGATATAATAACTATGCTACTTCTTTTATTCTTTTCACTAACCATATTTGTGCTTATATTACTTTGATGAAGGAGGATGAGCCGACTTTATATAAGGAAGCTTGTGAGTCCATCAATGCTAGAAAATGGCATTGTACTATGAAGGAGGAGATCGAGTCACTTTGAAAGAACAAGACATGGGATCTTGCAGTTTTGCCGAAGTAGATGAGTCCTATCAAATGTTGGTGGGTTTATAAGGTGAAGAAGGATAAGATGGAAATGTGGAGAGGTTCAATGTACATTTGGTGGTAAAGGATTATGTTCAGAAGCTAGGAATTGATTTTGACGAGATCTTCTCCCTGATGATTTATTTGACTGCTATTCAAGTTATCTTGGTGATCGTGATACTATGTATTTGAAACTCAAGTAAATGGATGTAAAGACGGCATTCTTGCATGATAACTTTGAGTAGAAGATTTATATG
Organism: Areca catechu; assembly: GCA_021397845.1. Classification (NCBI taxonomy): domain Eukaryota; kingdom Viridiplantae; phylum Streptophyta; class Magnoliopsida; order Arecales; family Arecaceae; genus Areca; species Areca catechu. The sequence continues at coordinate 13,704,179 of CM038052.1, forward strand.
GTGCAACCTAAAGATTTTATTAAAAAAGACAAGGAGTAGTTGGTTTGTTAGCTAAACAAATCATTGTTCAAACAAACGTCGAGGTATTGGTATACGCAATTGGATTCCTTTATTGTGAATTTGAGATTTGATCGATTGAAGGTAGATTATTGTATATATTTCTATAATTATGGTAATGAAAGCTTCTATATCTTGCTATTGTATGTTGACAATATGATGGTCACGAGAAATAATAAGAGTTGGATATCGAATTTGAAAATTCAGTTGTCTAGAAAATTTAAGATGAAGGATTTAGGAGCCGTAAACCAAATACTCTGGATGAAGGTGCTACGGGAGAAGAAGAATATGAAAACCTAGCTTTCATAAAAGAAATATGTGAAGATGATTCTGTGGGTTTAAAGTGCATTGGGTATGTGGATTCTGATTTTGTAGTAAATCGAGATATGAAGAGATTTACCATAGTTTATGTTCTCCATGGATGGTGGTGCTATTAGCTAGAAATCTAAGTTTCAATCAATGGTGGCACTATCAATGACAGAGGCTGAGTACATTACAGTGGCACACACTTGTAAAGAAGTTATTTGGCTTAAGAGGATTCTTGGAGAATCCAAGATGAAGTAGGATATAATGAGGGTGATAGATGATGTTTCGCTCACAAACAAAGCATATCAATATTTACTATTATTTTGTAAGAGATGTGATAGATGATGGTCTAGTCATGATATTGAAGATTAATATCGGTGCAAACCTAACAAATATATTGACGAAGCTGGTAATTTGAAAGAAGTTAAATTGGAGTAAAGCTTCTCGTGATTTTCGAGCTATATAAGGAGTAGAGGTTGGCAAGGTCTCCAGGAATGACGTTCTTTGGAGTTTGGCATATGTCTTCAAATGAAAGAATTGATAGAATTGAAATCCTATAGAAAAGTCCTTATGGTCCCTCATTTTCCGTGCCATGATACGATGTGCATGGGTTGGACACTTGAGCACGTGGGGAGGCTAAACATTTTTTTTGTATTAGTTCCTTTTGTTAAACAGAGAATCTATTTCCTTTTTTGATTTTGGTTTCTAGAAGTCCTAACAGGACTCTATTTTTGACGATGTTGGGGACTCTCTCTTGGCTTCTATTTTAACAAAGGCCGAGAGGTAGACTTGGTGAATGCTCCAAGCTTTAGAGAGGATCTAATGAGAGGGTATTTATTATGAGAAACATTGAAGAGAGTTTTTTGTGTTTTCTTCTTCAATTTTGCACCTTTTGTGCCATGGATTAAATAAAAGAATATTGAGGTCCGTCCGTGGACATAAACCAAAGATTGGTAGGTGTGCTTTCTTTTTTTCATGCTTTTATATTACTTGATTATCTCTCACTACAGTAAATAGGGTTATTCCCGATGCTAAAATAGGCCTTTCTTGATGCTTTAAAGCATCGCTAAAAATTCTCCCGATGCACCAAAAGTGTCGCAAAAGCATCGGTAATGCGAGAGTGGAGCCAGTTATCTCCGACGCTTTTTAAAAACGTTAGGGATATTCTCGATGCTTTAAAGCATCGGGAATAACTTTATTCCCGATGCTTTAAAGTGTTAGGAATAAAGTAATCATAAAACACAAAGACATGTTCCTGAATTTATTCCCGAGAAAATGATTCTATTTCTACAGTGCTTCTATGCTATGTGAGTTAAGGTATGCTCGGTTACTCCTCGATCGGTCCTTTCAACTACTACATATCTAGTTTTACAGCAAAAATTTCTAAAAGCACCCAAAACTGCAATTTCCTACATTAACCAATCTTAATTCATTTGGAACCGAGGCTCAGTTAAGTTGAGCAAATTTGTCAACATCCCGCCTCCCTATTATTTTTATTTTTTTAAACTTTCACATTTTATAAACCAAAATAACTTCTAAAATATCTCAAATTCCCCAAAAAAAATAATAGATATGACAATGATTTTGAAAATTAAAACAGCCAAATATATAAAACAATAGTTAGCATTATTTTTTATTTTCTTTCAATGAGTTTTTAAATTTTTTGGTCGTATCTATGTTTTTTTCTTTGATTTCTGATTCTTTTTCTCTAACTAAATTGTCAGTCTATGGGAGACTACAGTGGTTCATTCTCCAAATAATGGTTATTGGCATTCGAAGACAATTTAGTTAGAGAAAAAGAATTAGACCGGTCGTTGTTTAGATTTGTCTTTTTCTGATTCATTTTCACAAAAACTTGGGAAGCGCAATATTGGAATATTACCATTCGTAGTTTTTTTTTGAAAAAAAAGTTAAAAAGTACCATTCTTATACTTAGTCGTTATTTACACTTATGTGTTATCACTAATCTCTTGTCTTAATTTGTCTTAAAAATAATTCCATGATGATTTTTCTATCCACGTTGCGTGAAGCCTAAATGAGTCAATGCTTTCGTATTTTTTTGGAGATGAATAGATCATTGCTAAGATTGATGCTAAGATAATTTCTTAGAGGAACAAAGATTCAAAAATGTGAATTGTTACGACATAATATTAGAATTAATGTGGTGCTCGGCAAGGATTATGCAAGATTACTAGCCTAAAATAATCTTGCATGATCCATTTTTTAGTCATGTCCCGAACCTAATACCTGGTTTGGCCACGTGATGGACCACATGAATCTTAGAATACATTCTAGAAATCATCAAGGCCTTTAAAAAATGCACTACCACTTTGATTTTCAATGACATTATAGATCATATTTCATAAGAGAATATCTAATAATATAACTCATGTAATTACCAATTTGGTTACTTTTCAATTATCCAATCAATATTAATGATTCTTTATTGATTCATCACTTCACCATGAAACCAATCAACTGCTAAGCTCGAATATTTTGCACAACTCTGAGAAGGAAGCAAAGTAGGGGATGTGAGCTTTATAGTTCAGTAAGAATTTTCATGTACTTATATTAGTATAATATACTATAATTCAAAAATAATAGTAAATAGTATCAGATAGAATATAAATATTAAAATCTCATGTCAAGTAATCAAGATAACTCAATATCGATATATATAAAAACATACATTAATTAATACCAAACATCCATCATATTAAAAAATGGAACACAACATATATTATTAAGTAAAATCTCTCTTTTTACTTAATTTTTATTTTATCTCTGATTATCCACATCTTCTTAACATGATCTGGATCAACCACTATTATCTTTTTAGAATTTTTGACTATTCATGGTCACGCTTCAGCCCGTGACTGATAATTTTAAGATCGACCATATACTAATCGCCCGTGGCCAGGCTAACCCATATACTATCCGCCTGTGGCTCAGCTATTCCATTTACTAAGCCCGTGTCTCGGCTATCCTATGTACTATCTATCCATTGTTGGCTATTCTATGTATTATCCATCCGTGGCTTGGCTATTCCATGTACTAAGCCTATGTCTCGGCTATCCTATGTAATATCTGCCCGTGGTCGGTTATTCCATGTACTATCCATCCGTGGCTTGGCTATTCCATGTACTAAGCCCGTGGCTTGGTTGTCCTACGTACTATATACTCGTGGCCGACAATTCCATGTATTATCCATTCGTGGCTTGGTGATTCTTTGTTTAATGTAGCTAGTCCAAGCATTCCTTCTTCTTGATTATTACTTTATCAAATCACAAATATATTGTCAAATCATATTCTTTTCAAGATTTATAATAATCGGTATCATAATACATATCATTCAAAATAATCATGTTTGATAGGAACATATCATATGCAAAATATAAATAGCAATACTAGCAATCATAATTATCTGTCATGAGATATCAAAATATGTAATGCATAAATAATCATGCATGCTAATGCTTATATTTAATGATCAAAATAATGCTATGTAAAATATATTTATAAAATGGTGATTATATCCAAAAATTTTTATCTCATCTGGTGACAGACTTAATACGTTAGATACCAATCTGTACTCGAACTAAACCTAGATGCTAGGAAATTCGCTCGGTGCCCCCTATCTAAAAAATCATCCTCCTATAATAATAATCTTAATATCAATAAATATACTATGAAAATTATAAGTTTTCAAACCTTCTATCCCATTTCATCAGTGGCTTATCCACTGATCTCTAGGAAAAATAAATTTTTAGATCTTCTTTTCCAAATATTTATTTATTTATATCACCCTTCTTTTCTCTCTCCTCTCTCCTCTTTCTCTCTCCTCTTTTACTCTCTCCTATTCTCTCCTCTTCTCTCTCCTCTTTCTATCTCTTCTTCCTTTTTCTTTCATTTTCTTTTCTTTTTCTCTTTTCTTTTCTTTTTTCTTTTCTTCTTCTTCTTTCTTTCCCTTCCCCTCCTCCCTTCTTGGTTCGGCCTGAACAAGCCTTTTAAGGTTCTCGAAAACCAAGGGAGGTGGAGGACAGGGAGAAGGGTTCGCCCGCTTGGCTAGACGAAGGGGGATCAGGTGGTGTGGTCATCAATGTCCATTCGTTCGAGAAGGCCGAGAGAAAAATCAAAGAAAATCCCCTTTTGCCTTTTTTTAAAAGAAATATCTATGGAAAGGGAAGCTTACCAGCATTGATGGACTCACAGTCGCTCACTGGAGAGGAGGAAGACGGTGGAATTGGCTCAATCCATGCTTGCTTGGAAGTGATGAGAGGGAAAAGATTTATAAGGAAAAATGATGGGATTTCCTTGCTGTTCGGGGAAGAAACTTGACCGAGCCCCACCTTCGTCCAAACTCTTCATGCTAGTGGACTCTTCGTTCTTGCCAGGTTGTCCGTCGAGAAATTTGGCGAGCACGATGAGGGTCATCCAAAGCAAGGGTAAATCAAGGAAATAAATGGAATGAGGAGGGTTCTTCTATAGGGGGGTTCGTGGAAGAAAGTGTTTCTTCTTATTGTCGGAGAGTTCTAAATCAATTAGATTTCAATTTCATATAGGAGGAGAAGACTCCCATCGGGAGTTTTCTTCCTTAACCTTTTTTTGACTGGGTATTATATTATTCTCTCTTAAATAATTTCATCCTCGAAATTAGCTTGTTTGTTAAGACTTTAAACATTGAAAGTAGTTAACCTTTATGCCATCCTCAATCACCCAAACAGTTTATTTTTCAAAGTATTTTCTCTACAAGATCTTGACATAATAATTATATGAATTTCTCTTGATTAACTCCACATGAAAATCATAATCAGCTCAATCTACTCTTAATAAAAAATAGAAGAAGGCTTGAGCATTAAACACTCGTCATGGTCTTTAATATTTTTTTCTTCTCCTAACTTTCTCCATGATTTTATAATTAATCTTATATTTTATAGAAATCTCAAGCGTCTTCAAATAATGTGATTACAATATCAAAATTTTAAAAAAAATTGTATCAAAGTACTCCAAATCTTACTCTGGTAAAAGAATCATCACGTATTTTTTTTAAAGTTTGGAGATGTCCAAAATCTTTTCTTAGAATCCTTTATATTAGGAGAACTTATTGATGAAAATTGCATGATAACATATATAGACTAGCTCAAGAATCAATAATATTATCCTTTCATTTATCACTAAATGTCTTGTTACTGAAATTTAAATCAACTCTCCTATCATAACACTTCTGAAACTAGAGCTAATATTTTTAATTAGTTTTAGAATACTCAATCCACTATGCTTCCACTGTGTACTCTAACATAATTTATTGAACTGTCTAGGTTCACCAAATGAATTCCCTCAAAAATTTACTTTATATTAGTACCAGAAAAATCCAAAGTTATTGAAGTAAAGCTATTGAGTCTCTTTATCCTGTCCATATCTTAAGCATATCATATTAAGATTTATCCTACCCACTTTCCATATTGAAAGTCCTTGTATAAATTTCACCATCTTTTTAAGACTTTAATAACTCTAGTCCATGTCCAAATTAATCATGCTTTCTTTGACAATTCAATTAGACAATCTAGATCAACTTTTTTTCTTAGAAGATTAACTTTAACTCTAATAAAGTAAATGATTTTGAATCAATGTCCTTATGAGTAGGATTGACCATGTTATTATTCATAAAGCTATTTTAGTATAATTCTTAATATCAATTGATAACCACTTCAAATTTTGCCCCTTATAGCTAAATTTATATAAGTCTGCCAAAATCAATTTCTTTGTTTATTATAATTTTAGTATCATGATAACCTAGATCTTCTTATAGATCTTAATTTAACTTGAAGTTTAATATACCCAATAATCTCCAACAAATATAGAAAAGATCTAATAATCTAATCCAAAATTGCTAACATAAATTATCAAAGATTCTATCAAAATATATATGCCATGTATATATAATATAATTTAATCTATCAATAGAAAGTTACAAATCTATGCATTATCCCAAATATAATTTTTTTACATATTTTTAATAATAATCCACATACAGATTCATCAAAGAATTATCCTTAATATCATTAAAATCTTTCATAACCTACATCATAAACATCTTTTTACAATAGTCCCAAAATTTATAATCCAATAATTAACAACAAAACTAGCATGTTATCATGATCTCAATCTATATTAAGATTAGGATTCTAAAATTATTCAATTAATAATTGAACATACATGATCAGCATAATTCATTAACATAACATACTATATTTTCAAGCCAGTACTTTTAATCTTTGGGTCAAACCTACTTATCAAAGACAAAGATACATCTGATCCATCTCCTCAATATCCATAATATGCTTATTTTGCATACTCAAATAGTATAATTCATTCAACCCTTTACACTCATTTTACATCAATCTCATAACTTATATTAAAGATAAAATCATGTTTCTCTTTTGCACTAATTATATACTAGATCTTATGCATAATACCTAAATATTAGAAATCTAAACTTTGAATCTATTCTTCCAACTTTTATCATATCCCGACCGATCATAATACTAAGTTCAAATATCTCTTAAGTCAAAGTCTACAGTGATCATAACATAAAGTTTGATATAATTCAAATCATATCCTAATTACTTATATCATAATTTCAAGTGATCATAATCTAAGTTTTGATATCATTCTATCATGTCCTAATAATCTCCATATTATTTTTTAACCACTTATATCACATCCTAAGTAATCATACCTGGCTCTGGTACCACTCTATCATGCCTCGAATCCAGCACCCGGTTCAATCACATGACCGATCGCATGAATCCTAGAATACATCCTAGAGATCATACAAGGTCTTTAAAAAATCCACTGCCACTTCAATTTTCAATGACATTATAGATCATATTTCATAAGAGAATATATAATAGTACAAGTCATATATTTATCAATTTGGTTACTCTTCGATTATCTAATCAGTATTAATGATTCTCTATTGATTCATCATTTCACCACAAAATGAATCTACCACTAAGCTCGAATATTCTGCATAACTTTGAGAAGGAAAGAAAGTAGGAGGTATGAGTTTTACAGTCCAATAAAAATTTTCATGCATTCACATTAGTATAATATACTATAATTCAAAAATAATAGTAAACAATATCAAACAGAATATAAATCTTAAAATCTCATGTCAAGTAATCAAGATAACTCAATATCGATATATACAAAAATATGCATTAATTAATGCCAAACATCCATCACATTCAAAAATGGAACACCACATATGTTATTAAGTAAAATCTCTCTTTTTACTTAATTATTATTTTATCTCTGATTATCCACATATCATTAATATGATCTGGATCAACTACTGTTATTTTTCTAGGATTTTGAATTAATCACCATCACACTCCAGCCCATGACTGGTAATCTTAAGATCGACTATGTACAACCACCCGTGGCTAGGCTAATCTATATACTATCTTGTGGCTCGGTTATTTCATGTACTAAACTTGTGGCTCAGCTATCCCATGTACTATCCATTCACAGCTTAGTTATTTCATATACTAAGTCCGTAGCTCAACTATCCCATATACTATTCACCCGTGATCGGCTATTTCATGTACTATCTACTTGTGGCTTGGCTATTTCACGTATTATCTGTCCGTAGCTCGGTGATTCTTTATTTAACGTGGCTAGTTCAAACATCCCTTCTCCTTAATTATTACTTTATCAAATCACAAATATATTATCAAATCTTGTTCTTTTCAAAATTTATAATAATTGGTATCACAATCCAAATCATCCAAAATAATTATGTTTGATAGGAACATATTATACAAAAAATATAAATAGTAATACCAGCAATCATAATTGTCCGTCATGAGAAATCAAAATATATAATGCATAAATAATCATGTATGCCAATGTTCATGTCCAAGGATCAAAATCATGCTATATAAAATATATTTATAAACTGATGATCGTGTCCAAAAATCCTTACTTCACCCGGTGACAGACTTAACACGTTAGATGCCAATGTATACTCGGACCCATCCTAGGTGCTAGGAAATTTGCTCGATATCCCTATGCAGAAAATCATCTTTCTATAATAATAATCTTAATATCAATAAATAATTCTATAGAAATTATAATTTTTTAAACCTTCTACCTAATTTCATCAATTTCATCAGTGGCTCATCCACATATCCCTAAAAGAAAGAAATTTTTAGATTTTCCTTCCCGGATATTTATTTATTTATCTCACCCTTCTTTTCTCTCTTTCCTTATCTCTCTCCTCTTTCTCTCTTCTCTTCTTCTCTCTCCTATTCTCTCCTTTTCTCTCTCCTCTTCTCTTTTCTTTATCTCTCCTCTTTTCCTTTTTTTTCCTCTTCTCTCCTCTTTTTCTTTTCTCTTCTTGTATGTCCTCTTTCTCTCTCTTCTTCTCTCTCCTATGTCTCTTTCCTATTTCTCTTTTCTTTTTCTCTCTCCTCTTTCTCTCTCCTTCCTTTTTATCTTTTCCTTTTCCTTTTCCTTTTATCTTTTCCTTTCTTTTTCTCTTTTCTTTTTTATCCATTTTCTTCTTCTTTCTTTCTCTTCCCCTACTCCCTTCCTGGTTCGACCTGAACAAGCCTCCCAAGGTTCTCGAAAATCAGGGGAGGTGGAGGATGGGAAGAAAAGTTCATCGGCTTGGCCGGATGGAGGGGGATTGGGTGGCATGGTCATCTGTATCCATTTGCTTCGAGATGGCCAAGAAAAAAACCAAAGAAAATCTCTTTTTATCAATTTTTTAAGAAATATTTGTGGAAAGGGTGTTGGGTGTGGAGCCATATCCACTTAAGCCGAGAAGCCCAGGAGAAAAAAGGAAACAAAAAAAAGGACCCAACAACTTGGCCCACCAGACTGGACTTGGCACAGACCCACGCGTGCAGGTGTGCAGCCCGGCCCGGTGCGGGCACATGGGCCTAGGCTCGGCCCAGCTCCAGGCGGCGAACACAGGGGTGTTTCCCGTGCATTTTGCGCAGCTCACCGTGGACCGCATGGCGTTTCACGCGGTCCATAGGCATTTCGAGGCATTTTGGGCTCTCAGATAGATGATACGATGGTTGAGATCGATTTCGAATGATATCAGGCTTGTTATGAGATATTCTGACTCGGATTCGAACACAGTTTGGATTGTTTTTCATCCTTTTCTCAATAGGGGATGCCAAAGAGCAGTAGAGAGGAAGAACAGAGAGCTAGGGAGAGTTTTTGCAACCAGAGAAGTGGTCCAAGGGTTTTCTAAGAGAGAAAATAAGGGGAAGAGAGGGAGAGAGACAGAGGAAGGGCAAGGGTTTCTCCTGTATTATTTTGTTCTTTCTTCTTTCTTCTTATTGAGTTGGGGTTTATATTCAGAGAGGATTCTTTGTTGTAAAACTTTCTGTATTTTTTTTTTATAGTAAAAATTTGATCCTGTGCGGCCGTGGACATAGGAGCAAGAGATTCTAAACCGTATAATCCCAGTGTGTTGCTTGTGTTTTTATTTGTTATTTATTTTTCAGGCTTTCTTTTTCATTTCTTCTACTAACTTTCTAGCATCCTACTGTGCACCACATCCTAACAAAGGGAAGCTTATCGGTGTTGACGGACTCATGGCTGCTTATCGGAGAGGAGGAAGATGGTGGAATTGACTCGATCCATGCTTGCTTATAAGCGATGAGTGGGAAAAAATTTATAAAAAAACCATGGGATTTTCTTACCGTTCGGGAAAGAAACTTGATCGAGCCCCACCTCCGTCCAAACTTCTCATGCCATCGGACTCTCCTTCTTTGCTACGGTCATCCGTTGAGAAATCCGGCGAGCACGATGAGGGTCATCCAAAGCAAGGAAAAATCAAGGGAATAAATGGCACGAGAAGGAGGGTTCTCCGATGGTGGGCGTTCGTGGAAGGGGAGGTTTCTTCTTGTAGCCGGAGAGTTCCAAATTTAGTTGGATTTTAATTTTATTTAGAAGAAGAAGAAGACTCCGATCGAAAATTTTCTTCCCTAGCTTTTTTTTTTTTTAAAACCGGGTATTACACTTTTGATGATGGCATTCGAGAGGCTCCTAAGGATGCTTTCTAAGCTTTTGCAGTGAACAAAAAGGTTGGAAGAGCATACTTCGGAAAATTTTATTATGTTTCAATAGAGATGTAATGAATCAGGTCTAAACAAAAGATATCCTAAATGTTCATTAGGACAACTTGATGGTTGTGATAATGCAAGATCTCACCTCAAAAAGCTAATTAAAAAAAATATTTGGATTTCTTTTGCCCTGTATCAATAATCAAAATTATCCCAGCATATAACGATATGAGTTAAATATATGCCGGCATGGGTTCTCATAATCGCAGTCTGGATAATATAAAATTTGATCCACGGACCATAGTCTGGATAATATAAAATTTGATCCACGGACCAGTCCATTAACCTCTCATCTAAAGATGCACTTAAAAAGGGTTTAAGATGTTGTATAAAATTAAAAAAAAAAAAAAAAAAGAAAAAAAAAAAGAAGAAGAAGCAGAAGAGAAAAAAAAAAGATTTAAGATGATGGTAAGCAATGAAGAAACATCGATCGAGTGCATGTTTCATGTAGGATGGGTCAGATTTGGACCTTTTCTATCTAGAAGGAACATTTAAAGGTCTAAACTATCAAAAATCAAGTTAACAAATCCTCTTGGAAGCAGGAAATCTTAGAATTATGTGACCTCATGGTTATATTTCTAAGTATTTATTAAATTATATTTAATTTTTAATTTTTTTTTGTACAGTTCATTTATCAGATCGATGGTTATACTAGTAATAGTGGATCAATTTAAAATATATGGCTGATGATTTTAGAAAGCAGTGAGAAATAATATCTTGATTTAATTTGTGTTCATGTGGGGTTTTGAATCATATTACATCATTAGTAGAACATATATTAAGATGACTCTTTTTTTTTTTGGTTTAGAAGGTTCATGAGGGTAGCTCTAAGCTTTCACTGTAAACCAAAAAGTATGCTTCTATTGTTTAGGAAAAAAAATTTGTATTGAGTAGGGACGTAAATGGGCCAGGTCTAAATTAGCATAAGGTCTTATCCCATGAACCATCTAGTTAATGAGAGAAAAATGAGAGAAGAACTGTCATTTTTGACAGGATTTTTGATAGATTGATCAAGCATCAACAGTGGACCAACTTTTTTTTATTGACTTAGTTTAAAATAAGAATGGAGGGAATTATTCCCTCCCTTAGGTGGATTGGCTAATCTAGACTATTCAGATAGGATCTGAGATTGAGTTTCATCTCCACATCAAAGTGCGAAAAATCCAGATATTAGTCTCTCTTCTATAGAATTCAATTTTAAAATGTTTAACGGGTCTAAAGTTACTTGATTCGATTCTTTTTGATTCCCCCAACCTTAGAAAAGTGACGTTGATCCTCCATGGCTTCTTTGTCAAAGAACGCCAACACCTTCTTAGGTAGGAAAGATGTTTAACAAGAAGGAGGCTCCAGGGATGTATTGATATGGGATGTATTCATATGTAACCATGTTTGGCTAATCCTATTTAGAATATTTTGGTAGGCATTTACATTATATATATATCATCAAGTGTATATTTAATGGGATGAATCCTAAGCAAGATAAGATGAGAATTTCAAGCTCTAACATGGTATCAGACCAAGTTCCTATTCTACCTTATCCCTACCTATTCCAATCCTATTCCAATCATATTCCCATCTTATTCCTGCCCTATTCCCTTCTTTTTCTTAAGGGCCACCCTAATCCCCTCCCTCTCCCTCTTGGCCTCTCCCTTTCCCTCTCCCTCGATCTCGACCCCGGCGACCGGTGGCCCTCCCTCTCTGCTTCTCCCTCTCCCCTGATCCCGAGCCGCTGCTACTGCCGATGCCTCCCGCCGCCCCTACCCCCGCCAACGACTCCCTCGTTGGCACCCCCATCCATCCGCTGCTCCCGTGCCCTCGCCTTGTCGTCTTCTCTCGTCGGCGTGCCCTGCGCATCCGCTGCTCCATGCTCCTCCAACGATTCCCCATGACTGCACCGTCTCTCTCCTTCCTTCACCCTCCCAGCACCGTCACCGTCTCCGATGAGCCCGCCCCGCACCGGCCCCCGCCACCCCTTTTGCTGCCGAACCTCGCTGGCAAGCCCCCAGGCCCCTCGATCCCCCCAGATCCGCTGAGCCCTTCTGACCTCCCTTTGAATCAAGGGATTTTGGCCTAGGACTTGGCCCCCTCCGACTCTGGCGGCTACGAGCACAGCAACCCTTGACAGGGGGTCCGAGCCCCATCTTGGCCTCCTCTGACTCTGGCAGCTACGTGTCCATGTTGTTTTCTTTTTTTTTTGAGGCTATCTTTGAGGCCCCGTGGCCAGATAGATCCCTAGATCTCCACCTCCAGAGCACAGAGATCATCTCCCTTCTCCCGGTAAGCAGTCTTCATTCTCTGCAGCTGCTTCGTTAAAAAAAAAAGGGATCTGCTACCTGACCCATCTGTGGTTTTCAAATGACTCTGCTTGGTTCATCACTACTGATGTCGCTCAGCCGATTGTGGTCCACTTGAATGGAACTAATTATCACCAATGGTCCTTTATGATGAAAATCTTTCTAAAAGGACGTGGACTTTGATAGTATATTACTGGTAAAATTCCATGTCCAATTGCACTGGAGAGTCTTTTGCTATATGGGACATTGACAACAACAAAATCATGACATGGATTTCTAATACTGTCAGTCCCTCCATCATCCTACACTTCAATAAGTTTGACACTGCAAAGGAAGTATGAGACTTCCTTGCCAAGCGGTATAATCAAACAAATTTTGCTCTCAAATATAAGCTTGAACTAGACATTCGTAATCTCAAGCAACAACCAGAGCAGTCCGTGGCTGACTTTCACTCTCAGATGTCTCTGATTTGGGATCAACTTTCCTTGATGGAGCCCAAGTGGACCCATGATGCAGAACTTTATTATCAATTTCGAGAAGAGTTTTGTCTTGTCCAGTTCCTAATGACTCTTCGCGATGAGTTTGAGTTTGTTCAGGCTTCTATTCTTTACAGATCTTTTCTTCCATCTGTTGACACTATCCTTTCCGAGTTAATTGCTGAAGAAACCAAAAGAAGATCGTCTCCTCCAACCATGATGGCTCTCTAATCTTACCTGCATGGATTAAATCAAAGGGAATGTCTCAAACCAATGTCACTCATGCAAGAAGTTTGGTTATATTGCTCGTAACTGTTAGGCATCTACTTCTCGGCTCCAGGATGCATCCTCCATACAGCATACCTACTGTAAGAAAGTTGGATATGTTGTTTGGAATTGCCCCCATCCAAACTCCAACAACATGAGAACCAAAACACGAAGTTCTGGAGATTGCGCATCCTCTACTGCTGCTACTGTTATGCTAGAGCTTACAGCCCAACAGCCACATCACTTACTCCCAATGATATCCAGACAATGATTCATCAGGCTCTCTCTATTGGTACTCCTGCTGCCTCATCTTCTTCTTCAGACACCTCCATTCTGCCAGATAAGTGGTTCTTTGATTCAGGTGCTTCTAATCATATGACTTTCAACTCTAACATATTCCAATATATTTTCTCTCTTCCTTTTCCATCCCATATTCAAACTGCAAATGGATCACTCATTACTACTAGCCATAGTGGAACCATTCACTCTCCTCACCTATGCCTTCCTGATGTTCTTCTTGCTACTAAACTTTTTATGAATCTTATTTTCATTGGTCAATTATGTGACAAAGGACTTACAGTTACATTTTCTCCTTCTGGCTGTATTGTGCAGGATGACTCGACAGGGAAGGAAGTTGGGACAGGCCGTAAGATTGATCAATTTTTTGTTCTAGATAAGCTTTATGTTTCTCCTAATTTTGGTACTCACTCTGTCGCTGTTGTTTCCACTAATAATTCTTCTTTTATATCTTGGCACGATCGTTTAGGTCATCTTTCCTTTTTAAAGTTATCTCAATTAATTCATAAAGGATTGCTAGGTTCTGTCTCTGTAATAAAAGAACCATGTTGTGTTTATTGCAAATTATCAAAACAATCCGCTTTACCATTTTCTTTAAGTCACTCCACTACTACTGCTCTTTTTGATCTTATTCACTCTAATGTATGGGATCCTGCCCCTATATCCTTTATGGGTGGTTCTGCTTATTATGTTATTTTCATTGATGATTTTACTCATTACACTTGGCTCTATCTTTTGCATGCTCGCTCTGAAGTTTTAGAAGTTTATATTGAATTTGCCACCACGATCAAAACAAAATTTTCTAAATACATAAAATTTTTTTGCTCTGACTCTGATGGTGAATATCTTTCAAAATTAATCAACGATTATCTTAAATCTCAGGACACACTTTTGCAGTTATCTTGTATTGAAACTTCTCAACAAAATGGTGTATCTGAGAGAAAACATCATCATATCGTTGAAATCGCATGTACTTTACTCCTTTCCTCTTCTGTTCCGAAAGTCTTTTAGGGAGAAGCTATGAATACTGCAGTATATATAATTAATCGCCTTCCTTCCCGTGTCCTTTGTACTCTCTCACCCTTTGAACGACTTTATAACTCTCCCCCTTCCTATGACCATCTTCATGTATTTGGCTGTACTTGCTTTGTTCATCTCCCTAAGCATGAGTGTGACAAATTATCAAAAAAAAATGCAATCTGTATTTTCTTAGGATATGGGATCTAACAAAAAGGATATCGGTGCTATAATCCTTAAACTTAAAAATTACGCATTTCTAAGCATGTCACCTTCTGGGAATAGATTCCATTTTATTCTTTACCTCATAAAAAATCTTCATTTTAGTGTCAAGAACCTCTGCTTGATCGTTTTCCCTCTCATGCACCACTACTTGAGAAAAATGGGCATTCTGAACAACCTGGCCAGTCTGCTATCTCCCCAACAGATACTTCTTCTATGAGCAATCTGGTAGCATATGAGAGGTGATATTCTACTCGTCATTATCGTCCACTGGCTCATTTAACAGATTATCATTGCTACTTGTCCACTATTTTGCCTTTACATGAACCTAAATCCTATCAAGAGGCATCATCTAATCTTTTCTAGCAGAATGCTATGTCAGAAGAACTTGAGGCTCTACAAAAAATCCATATATGGGACCTGGTTGATCTGCCACCTGAAAATTTGATCGTAGACTACAAATGGATATACAAGATCAAAACTAAGGCTGATGGTTCCATCGAGCGCTATAAGGCTCGTCTTGTTGCCAAATGATTTACACAGGAGTATGGCATCGATTATGAATAGACCGTTGCTCCTGTTGCTCGTATGACTTCTGTCCGGACTCTACTTGCTATAGCCGTTGCCAAATATTGGTCCTTACATCAACTTAATGTCAAGAATGCCTTTCTTCATGGAGACCTGTCTAAAGAAATATACATGATGCCGCCTCCTGGCTTACCTCACCAGCCTAATCAAGTATGTAAACTTCGCCGTGCACTTTATGGTCTCAAACAGGCACCTCGTGCTTGGTTTGAAAAATTCCAAACCACTCTTCTTGATTATGGATTTCTCCAAAGCCTTCATGAGTCTGCCTTATTCTATCGATGCTCCTCTCATGGGATTATTCTACTTCTTCTTTATGTTGATGATATGGTTGTCACTGGAAATGACCAACAAGGCATTCATGATACCAAGCAATACTTGCACAAGTGCTTCGAAATAAAAAATCTTGGCTTATTACAATTTTTTGTTGGCATTGAAGTCAACCATCAATCTAATGGTCTTTTCCTTTCTTAGGCTAAGTATGCCTCTGATTTGCTCATTCGTGCCAGCATTTCAGACAATAAAATTGTCGATACCCCTCTTGAGATAAATCTGAAGCTTCAGCCTACTGATAGAAAAATTCCTACTGATCATACTCGGTATCGCCAACTTGTCGGTAGTCTCAAATACCTTACTATCACTCGGCTAGATATTTCTCATGCAGTTTATGTTATCAGTTAATTTATGTCTGTGCCTCGCTCTGTTCACATGCTTCTGTGCTTCGAATACTGCGATATATCAAAGGCACGCTATATCATGGGCTTCTTCTTTCCTCTTCTGATCCCAATCTTCATGCATACTCTGATTCAGATTGGACCGGAGATATCATTGATCGACGCTCTACAATTGGCTATTGCATATTCTTGGAAAACTCACTGATTGCCTAGAAAAGTAAAAAGCAATCAGTTGTATCTCGCTCCAGCGCGAAAGCTGAATACCGTGCCCTTGCTCATACTGTAATATTTGGTTTGGGCTGAAGTCGGCAGGCCTAGCGACTTCAACCCAAACTGAAAAAAAAAAACGAGACGAGGTCGAGCGGGGAAGGAGACCGAAACAGGGGAGGAGCTTTCTCCCTCATCCGGCCGGAGTTTCTGCCGGGGGTCTCGGTGGGAGAGTCGTGAGAGGTGTGGGAGGTGGTCGGCGACGGGTCCGTGTAGGTTTGGGACTCGTTTGGTCGGTGGTAGAGTTTCAAACGGCGAGGGAACTCTCGTTGTTCTCTTTTTAAAAGCTCCACACCGTCGCCTCATCGAGCACCTACACGCACTTGCTTCCTCTCCGACGAGCGACCGGGAGATCTCCAATGTCGGTCGATGAGTCTTTTCCATTTATTTTCAATTTTTGGAGGGATTTTTGGTGATTTTTCTTGGATTTTCGTTTTGATTTTGGGGTCGTCCATCACCGGAGGTCGCGCTGCCGCCAGCTTCCGACCCGTCGGGGTCTTCCGGTGACCTCCTCCCATTGGCCATCGTCGGCGACCATGGAAGGTCGGCTTGGTTTAGTCAGGGGAAGCAACAGGGAGGGTTCGAGAAAGAAAGAAGGAAAGAAAGAAGAAAGAAAAAAAAGGGTTCGTACGGTTCAAAAAAAAAAAAAGAGAAAGAGAGAGAAAGTCAAGGGATTTTCTCGAAATTCATGAAAAATTGAGAATTTAATTTTTAATTTAAATTATTTATTTATGTAGAGAATCAATCTCCTGAGCAGGAAGGTGTCGCACTAATTTCGGGTATGGATTAGTTCAGGTGTGGATAGTTGGTTTTTGAGAGGTAAGGACTTCTAGACTTGATCACCCGTAATATAAATATATTTTACATGACCTGATTTGATTCGAGCATATATTTAAATATTTTTCATGCATGGTTGTTTTTAGATAGCATGATTTGATTTTCTGAAATATAGAATGAGTTTGTTGTTAATATTGTTGTGTTCTATTTAATATACTATGTTTATCAAGTGATCGTGATATCGATCGTTGAAAGGTGACATGTTCTGACTATATGAAAAGAAATGATAAAGCGTTAAGTGAAACGGTGTTTGGACTAGCCATGCCACGGTGGTACCGTGGTTTCTCAGTGTGCCAGTTACAGGCTGGAGTGTGACAATTTGTGTGCCAGTCATAGACTGAAGTGTGACAACAGTGTGCCAGTCACAGGCTGGAGTGTGATAATAGTATGCCAGTCACAGGCTGGAGTGTGATCGTGGCTAGTCCAAAACCCTAAAGATAAAGGTTAAATAATATAAATTCTAAAAGAAAAATGTAAAGTTTTTCAAGATTTTTGTCATACATGAAACTTGAATTGTTTGATTGCGTTACATGATATACTGGTATTTTGCTGTTTTCATATATATATATATTATTATTGGTGATCACATGGAAACCTTACTGGGCTGTAAAGCTCACTCCCTACTCTTTGTTTTTTTTCAGAGACTCAGAATACATAGCGAGGATTGGGCGGGCGTGAGACGGAGCTTCATAAATGTTGAGCTAGTTAGTTAGTTAGTTTTAGTTTCGGTTACTGATGTTTGTGAATCAGTAGACCAATTAATGATATTATCTTAATAAATGGATTGTTCAATTGTTACTTGATTATTTATATAATATTAGTTTAAATTTGATATGTTTGACTCTTGTATAACTAGGCCTTGCATGATTTATAGGATAAAACCTAGGGTTTGTGCGGCCGGTCGCGTAGCCGATTCCGGTGCTGGATTCGGGGCGTGACACATACTACTACTGAGATTGTCTGGCTTCGCTGGCTACTTAATGATATGGGTATATATCTATCCTCTCCAATATCCATTTATTGTGATAGATATAGTGCTATCTAAATCACACGCAATGCTATCTTCCATGAGTTTACCAAACATATTAAAATTGACTGTCACTTTACTCGCCACCACTATCAGCAGCGGACTATTGATCTATATCATATCTCCTCAACTAATCAAATTGCTGATTTACTTTCAAAGTCGCATGCCAAGAAGCACTTCCGCTATCTTTTCTCCAAACTTCATCTGTAAGAAGCACCTTCAGTTTGAGGATGGGTGTTAAACATCTTTCTTACCTAAGAGATATCCTTCCAAGTTTAGATGTTCTTATATGGGATGTATTAATATATAACCATGTTTAGTTAATCCTATTTAAGATATTTTGGTAGGTATTTACCTTATATATATAATCAAATATATATTTAATGGGATGAATCCCAAGCATAATAAAATGAAAATTTCAAGCTCCAACACTTCTGTCTTTCCTGGAAATTAAGTTTCCATTCTCCAGAATTCAGGTTCCTTAGACCTGCAAGACATCAATTGCTCTCTCTCTCTCTCTCTCTCTCTCTCTCTCTCTCTCTCTCTCTCTCTCTCTCTCTCTCTCTCTCTCATTTCTACATTTTGATGAGTTCATCAGTCAACATCAATTAACGCGTCAGACAAAATACTGGAGGCATTTTCAGAACCAAACTCTGATTTTGTAAGCCTCCATTTGGACTTTCCCTTAGGTTCATTACAGATACGCTTTTTCTGAAAAGGTTTGTGTATTAGTGGTTAAAACTATAAGTATTTGCACTACCATTAAATCTTTGTATTACCAACCCCCCCCCAAAAGAAATAATAGTAATTAATAAGCCGGAATTAGGTATGATAATAGTTCCACTTCCAATAATTGGTGTTGGTTGATTCATTGCTAGCTCTTATGCCAACAGCATGCCAAGGCTATGTAACATTTTGTGTGAATGATAGGTAGCATTTTTCCTTCACTTGTATAATCTATTAGGTTTCACTGTTACCTAATCATGACTACTTGCTGAGAGATTTTGTTGGATTAAATAACTCACCGACCTCACCTCAGGACAAGCAATGGAAGACATGAATGAAAATGATTAAAAAAAAGAGAGAAGACTCTACCTACTCTAATAGGTAGCCGCAGCCCCCTTTTTTTTTTTTTTTCTCTTTCCCAGTTGGATTAGAACATGGACTAAGTGAATCATCGATGGTAGATTTTGAGACAAGCGAGAAAAAAAGGTTTACTCGATTATACTAGTATTTACCAGTAGGTGGGAATGACTGGTTCTTACCATTGATCCTATCATATCTGAAGAATTGGAATCCATTACGGCATCCTCTTAAGTACTGGATTTTACCGCAGTTGAAAGAGAGCTAGGGTGAGATCACAGGGAATATGTCCAAAGCAAACCTTCAACGGTCGGAATTTCTCAGTCATGGTGAAGCATGTGTTGAGGCGACTAGCATTTATTGTTGAAGCTTTAATGGAATACGCCAACATTGTATTCTATATTCCAGCAACCTTATGGCAGTATAATGAGAAAGCCCCTAAATATCTAAGCCGGTGCTGGACTCTGTAGACTTTCACCTATATATATATATATATATTATTTTTTTTATTTATATATATATATTATTTTTTTTTTTTTTTTCTGTTATCTAGATGATTCAGTTTTTTTTTTTTTTTTTTGACAGGAAGAAGAAGAAAGAAATACAGACAAATAGAAGAGGGAAAGGGAAACAGAAAAGAAAAGAGAAGGATGAGAGAGAGAACTTTAGCCCAGGAAAACATCAACCACTAGTTAACTAGTTCTACAATATGACCAACTTTTAAAAAATAAAGAAATTTTCTTTTATTACAGAAGATGAGCCAATCTGTCAATATTAAATGAAGACAAGACTAGAGAGCAGAGACTTGATGAGCAGAGGCCTTTTTTGTTTAGAAAAACGCACATTTTCCTCTCTTTTCAACATGTCTAAGTTAGGGTCGCACGTAACCGATCGAAGGGTGTCCATCGCTTTTGAAATGATATCAGCTCTTCGATTAGTCCTGAGAGCCTGAAAATTGTTGGGCATGCTGTGAAACTTTGCCAAGATGGTGGGGGAGATGATGATGAAGGGACTCGTTGTTGGAAACTATAATTTTATATGGTTTCATTTAAAAATTTTATTCTCTTGTGTCCACTTGTGTTATATTTCTTTGTTTGGAATTTGAACGAGATCCTTTTGTAATCATATTTAATTACATTTAATATATTTAATTAATTTTAATTATATAAATTATATAAATTATATTTAATTGGTCTAATTATATTAATTATATTTAATTGTTGCTGAAATCGTTTGGAATTTGAAGCATCATGCTTTCCTTTGGACTTCCCAGCAGAAGCTCTTCCACATCTTTTATAAAGCTTACCCAGTTTTTCCTGTGGGTATTTTTTTTTTTTTTTTTTTTTTCCTTCTCTCCTATTTTTTTTATTTTTTTATTTTTTTGTTATTTATCAGCGGTCTAAAGTTTATCTAGTTCAACACTTTCTGATGTGTGTGCCATGGAGAAATCCGAGGAAGAAGATTGGTGCATCCTGAAAGAAAGCTGAGTGAAAGGTTATGATTTTTCTTCTTTTCCGTTCTGATCAGCTGGTATCTTCATGATATCAGCTTGATATATTTATCTTTAAATAAAAAAAAATTATAAAAATCTAGTATCGCATGTTTTATCTCTCCTATTTTTTTTTTAAAATAAAAAAATAAGAAGTGCTGCGAAGGAGTTCGAGGAAGAAAGTTAACTCATCTTGGAAGAAGTGAAGCACTATGCACCATGAGAGGTATGAATTTTCTCTAAAAGCAGTGGTTACTCGTGCCCTTCTTTTTTTAATCTCAGTAACATAAATAAATTCTTTAGAAGAATTTATTTATCCTGTAAATTTTATTTAACTATTATTCTATCACTCGTCACTTTATTCCAGGGTTCACGTTGTTTCTCCGGCATTCATTTTAAAACTTGCTCCGGTAGCACAACCATAGAGATCTTGACCTTTCACGGTGTAAGATTTTTGCCGCATGTGTCAAGACAAATCACCTAATTTGAGAAAAGTCATGGAATTAGACATATCGGAGGATTCTTTAGATGGCCGGCATTGACACAAAAACTTCCATTAGAGAGTTGAATTCAAGCTGTCTCTAACATTAAGGAAACATGACAACCATGATGTTCCTGGTAGAGAGCTTCGTCGATTGTATTGTGACGCCGCAACCACCTTTCTTTTCCTTGCAACAATCAAAGACTTGGGTAGGAAGTTAATGGCGTGACGTTTCCAAGCTGAAATCTTAATTTTGTCCCACAAAGTGGGTTAGGGGTGGGTCATCTGTTCTTCCACAGTGGAAATTCTTTTCTTTTGTTAGTTTCCGATGCAGAGATAATTTGACCAAAGAATTTGATTACACTTTACTACAGGAACACACGCAAGCAAACTGCCTTAAGTTCCAATTAATATATGCTGTTTTAAAACATGAACATGGTAAAATGCACCAATGTTATTATGAAACTGAACGTTCCTTCAACTTCGACTAGTGATACAATATTAATATATGAAAAAGATGCCTTCAGACCAACAAAGTGATTTATATCATATAGTATGATAGGAGCAATTGGAAGGATTAACATTGGACAGTTGCACCATCGGACACTTCCATTTCATTGTTAAAAAGCAAGCAATGGCTGAATCACCTTCCAAAGCGGACGAGTACTTGATTATTATGAGCACATGGCTGCTGCAACATCCCTTGGTCTATAGGCTATAGATGGGTGGATTACATTCCTTGGGCTGCAAATTTCCAAGAAAATAGATTGGCCCAAGTAATATCCAGATGGATAAATCGTCACCAAGTTTGCAGGAAATTGAATGTAATCCACCCATTATACACTACAATGAAAACCAAGTTTGCAGGAAATTGAATGTAATCCACCCATTATACACTACAATGAAACAAGACATAGCTGACGCTTTTTGAGACCTTTGTCGATGCTTTTTAGCATTGGCAAGAAATCTCCCGATACTTTCTAAAGCATTGCAAAAGCGTCGGTTATGTAAGCATAGGGACGCAATATGCCGACGCTTTAAAGTGTCGCTAAATTTAAAGCTGCCGATGCTTTAAAGCGTTGCTAGTTTTTAAACTTAGCAACGCTTTTTAAAAAAACGGAGCGTCGGGAGATTTTTAAAAAGTGTCGGCTATGTAAGCATGGGGACGCAACATGCCGATGCTTTAAAGCGTCGCTAAATTTAAAGCTGTCTATGCTTTAAAGCATTGCTAGGTTTTAAACTTAGCAATGCTTTTTAAAAAAAGCGGCGGCATATTCCGACGCTTTTTAAAAGCGTTGGCATATTCTGACGCTTTAAAGCGTCACTACGTTTAAAACCTAGCGACGCTTTAAAGCATCGGTATTTGCTAGGATAGCGACGCTTTAAAACATCGGTAATTGGTAATTTAGCGACGCTTTAAACCGTCGACAAATTTAATTATTTATTTTTTAAAAAATATACCTGTATTAATACAAACCTGTATACATCAAATACATACATCATTCAATCAAATACATACATCATTCATTCAAACCTGTATCATTCATCAAACCTGTATCACACATAGCCAAAGACATATAAAATGGAATCAAACATCGTTTAAATGAAATTTGAATCACACAAACACAACTTTAATACTCGAAACATCAAATACACTTGAAGTCAATATAAAGAGTGTTTTATATATATATAAAGTATCAACATATACTCAATATCGATCCAAGTTCAAATACATAAAAAGACATACAAAAATAATAAAAAAAAATCAACTTGCATCACTGATCCGCAGGAGGCTGGTCATCGTCCTATCTGCGACTAGCAGATGCATCAGGAATCTACAAGATATACATATAGTTATGATACATACATTATATATATATTCTAAATTATTAGATACATACAATATATATATATATATGTAGTTATAAATAATTACTTACCTGAGATGACATGAACATATGCAGCACAGATGTAACATGCTCAAGCTAAGATCTAATGTCTGCATCTCTGTTCTGTCTGCATCATGTGTCTGTCTAAGCTCTGCTATCTCATCCTCGAGTTGACGAACATGTGAATGATCATGACTATCTCTAGCATCCCGAGTATATCTACTCATCTCAGATAACTGAGTAGGGGTAACTCCAATCCCATAACCCCTCACTCGTCTAGGACGCTCTGGTCCCATCAACTTCGAGAATACCTCGGCCTCGATGCGACTACCCTGAGTAGATGAGGTAGCCTCGTCACCCCGCTCGGCAATCATAGAGGTAGTCCTATCATATGTTTTATAAAAAACTCATATATCAATACTTAATAAAAATAAAATTATAAATAATGATATAATATAAATAAATAAAATACATATATATCTCTAGACTCCTCCAGAACAAAACTGCCATCTTGGTGAACGTGAGTCATCCGATAGAACTACATCTCACCAGGCTCCCTCCCTTGCTGATCAGCCTATAGAAAGAATAAATATTATAAAAAAATTATAAATGATACATCTTATACCCCGTACCATGATACATGGCACATTTATGATACATGATGATACATGATGTTAAAACTAAAAATATACTAAAAGTATTATAGGATGAGAAACATACAAACTCATGCCTGAGCCGTGCATAACTCTTGGATGCTGTATGAGGAACAGACTGAGCTGCTCGTGCAGCTCTAGCAATAGTAGAATATGTCTACAAAAATAAATTAAAATTATGTTATATATTGTATAAATATGATTAGGACGAGTGAAAATTAATAAATTTATATGTTTGATGATGCTACACAACCTGTGCCCTCTCGGAGAACCAATAGTGTACCAGCTCCCTCCACTGATGAGGGTGAACATCGGGAGGATAGGTAGCTGCAACCTGCTTCTTTGTCCTACCCTCTAGCTTGTAGTCTCCCTTCAACTTCCTCCTATATTCTTTCCACTTACGATTGAGAGACTTAAGCACAAAATCAGAAGAATCTGGAGGGAGAACGAATTTGCTCTTCAATTTAAATAAATAATAAAATAAGTATTAAATGAAATAAGCAATTCAATTATTAAAAATCTAAGATATAAAATAATATATCAATTTTTTTACCTGCACAACTCATAGCATCTCTACTTTATAGGTAGGAAGCATGCCGTTCCACTTTAAATAATTTAGGGGACATAGCTGACACCGGCGTGCTACTATCCCCAGAAAACTAGTCAACAAGCTAGCAGCTTTCTTAATAAGCTGACCTAGCTTGTTGCACTCTATGATTATCCTCTCGCCCTCAGGTAACTGCCACATATCATGGACTAGTGTGGCTCCTCTCCTCCGCCTAAGTCTTCTAGATCCATCTATAAAAAAAATACAAAAAATTATATATCAAAACTATTGCATATGTATGAATTGAAATATGATGAAATTATTAAATTATCTTGTATCTGTATGTCATCGATGATAGGCTCGTCATCAGGATGATCTGTAGAAGGATCGTGATGTGCTGACTTGGAGGGAATGGCGTCGTCCCGAGGTGGAGAGGTACTGCCCTTCGCCGGATGTACAGAAATGGATGGGCTGGCATCAGACCGATGTGGAACTGATCGACGCTCGTCAGGCTACTGTGACGAAGTACCAGCCTCAGTCTGAGAAAACTGAAACTGTACATCCGATAGGTGCTTCCTTCGAGGCATGGTGTACCTAACATACATTATTTAAAACCAAGTCAGTCAACATTATAATCAAATTATAATGTAAATGAATTACAATTTAAAAGATAACATAATCATTCATGCAAAAATATAAACCATCTTATAAACTACTTACTTATCATAATCAACCAGTTGTACCTTCTTCGGAATCCAACCTAACCAAAATGGTTGTATCATTTATATGATCATCCGGCATAATATTATAAGGCATACACTAAGTGTAAGTATCACATCATCTTCTTCCACTCTTTTTTCCATGTCATATAAGTCTCTGGGTTATTTTAATAACAATAGCCCATTCTTTATCTTTCGAGTCTTGTACATAAAAAACTTGTCGAGCTTGAGATGAAAAGATAAATGGATCATCTTTCAATAACACACCTGTATGTATCAATCTTGAAAAATTGACAAGTATGAATCCGTTTGAGTCCTTTTTCAAACCTCTTGGTATATTTATATCCACCCAATCGTATCGAAATAATACAACTTTAAAATTTCCATAATAATCCAACTCAAAAATATCTTTAAGTATACCATAATAAGATTTTCCATCTACTTCTACCATAACACCACTGTTCTGAGTTTTTTTAAATTTCTCGCGCTCCTTGGTATGAAATTTAAAGCCATTTATAATAAAATTATTATATTTGTTCACAATATAATCAGAACATCTGGCAAGTGCTATTAGTTCTGCTGAACATTTTTTCTCCATTAGTACTGGTACCTAGAAAATATAATATCAATTATCGATCACTTATTCGATGTTAAATGTATGTAAAATTATTATATGATTTATATATACTAACCTGATTGGCAAGACAATTAGGGAATAACTCAACCAACCATCTTTGTTCATTTCTTGGATTAGGATGAGCGGAATGATTGGCTTGTTGTTGTACAGCTAAAAATTCACTGCATGACAATCAAATATAAGTTTGACAACAAAATATCTAATATTTAGTATTATCCATGTGTAGATAGACTAACCTGCGATAGTCAGATATTATGTCACTATGTAGCAATACATAACGGTGTGCTTGTGACAAGGATTTATGGTCAAGAACAAAACTTTCAGCTTTTTCTATAAATCTTCCGGAAGATATAAATTTATATAGATCTGTATTCTCCATAGTATCACCATGACATTGAGGTCGATTGAATACAGTCTCTACACCTTCGAGATATCTTGAACAAAATGTTAAACACTTTTCAGTAATATATCCCTCTGCTATTAAGCCCTCGGGATGGGCTTTGTTTTGTACATAATCCTTCAAACGTACAAGATACCTTCAAAATGTATGATAATTATTAAAATTTTAATATTAATATCACATTAAATAATGAAAAAGATATCTAAATTATGAAATTTTAGTTTTACAGCATTACCTCTTGATAGGGTACATCCATCTGTACTGTACTGGTCCACCAAGTTTAGCTTCCGAAGCTAGGTGAATGAGTAGATGAACCATAATCGTAAGAAATCTAGGAGGAAAAATCTTTTCCATCTGACATAACGTAAGTATGACTTGAGACTGCAACTGATCAAGCTCATGAGGATCAAGAACCTTAGAACATAATATCTTGAAGAATGATGATAACTGAAAAACAACCGTAATAACTTGTTTCGGCATTGATGACATTAAAGCCAATGGAAGAATATCTTGCATTAGTATATGTCCATCATGACTTTTAAGATTTGAAATTTTTCACTCTTTCAGATTCACACATCGTAAAATATTTGATGCATATCCATCAGGAACCTTGATATTTTTTAAAACTTGTCAGAAAAAGATCTTTTTCTTGACTAGACATTGTATAACATGCATGAGGGATATAAGTTCTATCATTTGCAAGCACTTATAGATGAAGTTCATGTCGGATGCCCATTTCTTTTAAATCAAGACGCGCCTTCATATTATCTTTAATCTTTCTATCAAGATTTAATATTGTTCTAATCAAATTATCACAAACATTCTTTTCTATATGCATAACATCAAGATTATGCCGGAGTATATTATGCTCCCAATAAGATAAGTCAAAGAATATGCTTTTTTTCTTTCATAATTGTTTAGTATGCTGATGGGTAGATGCTATCATTATATCATCATTATTTTCAACTTCAAAGAAATTATCTAGATCCTCGAACACTACTGTATCTAAGGTGCAAGTATTGACTTCCTCCGATACTTCTTCCTGTGCTGAAGTCTCAATATCATCTCTTCCTCGCTTTTTAAAGGACTTTGTCATCTTACCGTAACTGTCTGATACCAAGTATTTGTTTACAAATATCAAAACCAGAAGGTAGAATTGGAGCATATCCCAACTCTATAGTACCATCAAATAAATCTTTCTGAAATCGAAATGGATGATTTGCCTCTAACCATCGACGATGTCTCATATAACAAAACTTTCCTCCATGTTTTAACCAAATTGAATGGGTTGATTCACCACAAGAAGGATATGCAACTCGTCCCTTAGTGCTCCAGTCAGATAAATTAGCATATGTAGGAAAATTATTAACAGTCCATAATAGAGTTGCCCTTAGATTGAATGTTTGGCCATTCAAAGCATCAATTGTACTGATACCCTCTCATAATTATTTCAATTATCTATTAAAGGTTATAAGAAAACATCAATATTATTTCCTGGATCCTTATCACCTGGAATGACGATTGATAAAATAAGTGAAGACTGTTTCATGCATATCCATGGTAGCAATATATAAGGAATCAGAATAATTAGCCAGGTGCTATAGACAGAACTTAAGGTCCGAAATGGATTGAACCCATCACTGGCTAAACCCATCTTGACATTACGAGCATCAGATACAAAATTAGGATGTCTGTCATCAAATGCTTTCCATGCTAAACTATCTGCTGGATGTCTCAGCATTCCATCTTTTATATAGCTTTTATCATGCCATCTCATTGATGAAGCTGTCTTTGATGATACATAGATCCTTTTAATCTAGGTATAAGAAAAAAATAGCGTAATACCTTCGCCGGCTTTTGTTTAATTTATGTTGCATCCAATTTATCTAATCCCTCACTCTCATTTTCTTTTTGCTTCATCCATCGTGAACATCCATACACATGGCATGATTCTTGATCGGGATGTTCTTCCCGATATAATATATAATCATTTGGATAGTTATGAATTTTTTCGTATCTAAGATCCAATTCCTTTACTAGTTTTTTTGCTTCATAACAAGATGTTGGTAAACTAGTACCTTCAGGAAATGCATCCTTTAACAACTTGAGCAACATATTAAAACTCTTACCAGACCATCCATTCAAGTATTTTATATGAAATAAATGTACAAGAAAAGAAATTTTTAAAAAGTTCTTGCAACCAGGATATAATTCTTGATTTGCATCTCTTATCAGCTTTTGATAACGATCTATTCCAACATTAGTTATGGGTATCGGCTCTCCATTATGTAGAGATTCAGTAAATATAGGATCCTCAGGTAGCCCATATGCTACTTGTCCTCTACTGCAATCTACAGGATGATGAGCACCATATTCAAAAGTATCTCTGAGCAAACCCCTAATATCATCATCTCTTGCAAGATTTTTCTGTTGATTACTGGATCCAAAATCAGGTATATATTTCATGTTAGAGGTTTGGTTACATGTAGATGGTAACCTTGACTCTCCGTGAAAAAATCACTCTGTATAACCTCTTAAAAAACCATTACATACCAAATGTTCTTCAACAGTATTTGGATATAGAGAACTGGAATTTACATATTTTCGGCATGGACATAAAATCTTTTCATTGATATTACTTCTCTCCATACCAAATTTAATGAAATTCTGTACTCCATCCAGATATTCTTTGCTATTTCTCGATTTAGTTATCCAACTCTTATCCATTGTAAGATAAAACTAACTGAAATAAATAAATATTTATAAGAACAGAATAAATTTAAAATAAGTTTATTTAATAGATCAATTATAGTATTATTAAATGCACCCTATCACCAACTAATAGGTAAAGAGGTCCTATCCCATTCAAGAATTACATTAATTTTATAGATTATTTACAGTAACCAAAGGATATGCAATAGAAGTTTCAAAAAAATTTTGGCAGCATTTTTCCTTAGTTCTCCTCATACAAATAAATATGTATGAGGAGAACTAAAAGGAAATGCTATCCAAAATATATCCGGAACTCTATTCATACCATTTGTTTACTGTAAGCACCTATAAAATTATTTGCAATTCTCAAACTGTCCAAATTGGACAATCAATTGACCACTGTATATATTTCTCCCATCCATACAAAAATAAAATAATTGTATGGATGCTGTAGAATATGTACTTTAATCAATTGATGGATCTATTTTCTATGCAATGCAAGTTTTTTAAAAAATATTTAAAAAGTCATAATTGATCATAACAAAGCTATAGATGGTATTGAAATAAAAGATTTGTAATAATGAAAATAACCTTAAAGCATAACATGTTCAGTAAGATGCAGGTATATACTAAGAAATTTATAAAGAAACAGAAATCATCTACTAAGAAAAAGAATAATAAATAATAAAAAATATGGAGGAGGCTTAGTTATATACTATTTAATCTGTAACTAAATCAAAACGACTACAATCAGTTGCCTATAAAAGAAGGCCATCCAAGATTGTTGCCATTAGAAATAGTTGAATCAGCCAAACATACATCGCATAATCATCATAGCCTCCATATACAAATCTTAAACCAATTTTAAAATTGGTTACAGAGCTTCTTTACTCTCCAAGCAAATACCTGATAAGAAAATGGTAACAAAACAGGTAGTTCTATATGACATAAAAACTACCAACAACAACAAGATCATGAATCGTAGATAGGGTTAACTTAGAAGCCAAAATGAAAGATTAGTTTACTGAATTTATTTTTTATTTATCTCATTCAAGACTACGTTTCAAGATAGTTCTATATAGGATTAGTAGGTTATACATAAATTTTTAATATAGCCATCTATTCTAAGGTTATTAATTACGATCACCACCAGCCACTATTATTATTATTTTTACTTTATAAAAAATACTTTCATGCACATGCAGTGGAGAGTAGGTAGGCCTAGCCAATCAAGTGGACTAGGCCAATTCGGGCCAAAACATGATTTGCCTCTAACCTAAAATCATGACTTTTCTCATCCTTTGTCATTATATTTTTTTCCTACATATCCACTATTAATCCTTTTCTTTGATCTTTTGTTTAAATATATTTCTATCTGAAAATCATGCTCCATTAAAGTTTCAATTCTCATCTATCATGTAGAATAGATAATCAAGCAAGTAAAATAGTGAAGGCACATGGACTCTTTATTTAATTAATCCGACATTTTATTAGTTATTTTGTATCAACTAATATTTTTTGAGTGTTGTTAATTGAGATCATGCTAAGGGTTACATCCCCTTCTAGGTTCCAAGACTTAAACAGTGCAAAGTATTTGCATCTGGATAAGTACAATGAGGGTGGACCTATTTTCATATCACTCAAAAAGATTGATATTTTTGAGAATTAGGATTGGTGACAAGCAACACAATAATAGACAAAAAAATATTCTCTTGAGCATTTTACACAGAGAAATAATAGACAAAAAAAATAAAACAAAACAAGTAATAATAGACAAAAAAAAATCAAACAAATAGAGCAAACCTACAGATTTGATGAAAAGAGAGGGATTGAGGTGGCCGGCGCGCGAGGAGTTGACGTTAGAGATGGAGAAGGAGGGAGGGATCATCGGAGGAGCTACCAACCGATCGAGTAAGAGGAGGAGGGAGAGATCGGTGGTGGAGGAGGTTGCGTCGGCGGATTGAGCATGGGATCTAGGGCACGAATCGGAGGAGGAGAAGGAGCTAGGTCGGCGAATCGAGTGCAGGAGGAGGAGGAGGAGGAGCTAGGTCGGCGGATTGAGCAAATGGCGGGATGTAGGGCTCGGGTTGGGAGAAATTGAAATTTCAGAAATCCGACGATGCTTAGAAGCGTCGGTAATTCCAGAATTTTAACGATGCCTTTAGAAAGTTCGGCGATGCTTAAAAGAATCGATAAACATTAGATACTTGCCGATGCTTTAAAGCATCGAAAAATACCGATGCTTTTTAAAAGCGTCAGCGGGTTTTAGATTCTCCCGACGCTCCATAGAAGCGTCGGGAGAAAACTGTCATTGTTTGCCCATTTTCTTGTAGTGATAGATGGGAATGGTTTTTTTCTTGGAAGTTAAACAAAACTACCCATAAAATTATACCCATATAAGATATAAAAGTCCCATAACACTCTTCCATAAGATGAATCTAAGAATCTCTTTCAATCTTAGGAAAGACTTTAGCACTTGGGTTGCGAAAAGTGATTATTTTTCAACTATGTAACCATGCTCTTGTCTCGTGAAAGCATGTAATTAATTTGATAGTGGTTAATTTCGGTCTAAATTTCAAGTAATTTTTATATCAAATACCATGAATTATGACTAAAAATATATTGGATATGGATCGGATACTAGTATGTTTATGTACTACACGGTCAACAAAAAAAAGAGAAGAAGAAGACTCTTGAGGGGAGTCTCTCAGGAGTTTTCTCCTTCTCCTAATCGAAGGGGAAACCAAACCGGAGTCGGAGTTCTCTGGCTATAAGAAGAAATCCTCTCCACAAATCCCCCACCACCAGAGAGGCCTTCTCCCCCCCTGTGCAGCTTATTTCCTTGCTTCGAACGACTGTCATCACACTCACTGGTATCAGAGTAGCAGGCATCACCGAAAGTCGAGGTATGCCTGGCCCTCCTCCCTCTCCCTAATCTCCTCCCCATGGCCTCGCTCTCCATCTTCGACTGGCAATTTCCGAAATAATCAAAAAAAAAAGAAAAGAAAAGAGGAAGAAAATCCCTTACCTTGATTCTTCGATGTCGCTGCCATCGTCTGGATACCGAATCGGGACCGATGGCCGTGCCACCATGAAGCATAGCCTTGGCCATCTTCCTTCGGGCAAAAAACCCTAGGCCTTGGGGGCAAGGGTAGCAGGGCACAGGAAGTTTTGTTTGGCCAATGGAAGAAGAAGAGGAGAGGGGAAGGAAAGAGAAGAAGAAGAGGAGAGGGGAAGAAAAGAGAAAAAGGAAGAGAAGGGAAGAAAAGAAAAAAAAGGGACTCCCCTGTTTGGCGGAGAAGAAGAAGAGGAGAGGTCCGGGAAGAAGAAGAGGAGAGGTCCGGGAAGAAGAAGAGAAGAAAAAAGAAGAGAATAAAAAAGAAAAGAAAAGAAAAGGAAAGAGAAAGAAGAGAGAGAAAAAGAAGAGAAAGAAGATAGAGAAAGAGGAGAGAGAAGAAGAAGAAAGAGGAAGAGGAGAGAGAAAGAAGAAAGAGAAAGAGGTGGGAAGGAGATAGAAAGAGGAGGGAGACAAGAGGAGAGAGAAGAGGGATAAAAGGAAAGAGAGAGAAAAGAAAGAGCAAGTTAAGTAAATAAATAATTGAAAGGAGAGTTTTAAAAGTTCATCTTTCAACGAATATGTGAAGTTAGGGTATTGTGGATAGATCGTAGAAGAAATTTTGGATAGAAGATTTTGGATTTATAAATTACTATAAAATATTGATATTAAGAACATTACTATAGGAGGATAACTTTATGGACAGAGCATATCAAGCAAATTTTCTAGTATCTAGATCATGATTCGAGTACAGATTGGTATCGGATGTGTTGAGTCTGTCACCAATAAAGGTAAGAATTTCTGAACATCGATCGCCTATTTTGTACATCGATGATTTTGCTCCATCTAATTTGATATTGGCATGTTATATACTTATTTCTTAAGTATTTATGGTATTTGATAATAAATTGTTATATATTTATTTGTTAAGTATATGTGGCCTTATATGAATTATATATTTTGATCTTGGTTGGTTAATTCCGGCATTCATGTGCATCCTATTGGGTGAAAGAGTATGTTTTGATATAAAATTTGTAACGAGCATGAACTGATTTTAAGATTGTATGATGGATGATGTTGCATTGGACTAGCCATGTATTGATGTCCCGCTACAGGCCAGAAATATAGTAATATTGATACCTTGCCACAGGTCGAAAATCTGAAACTATTGATGCCCCGTTACAGGCTAGAAATGTGGAACTATTGATGCCCTGCCATAGGCAGAAAATATGGTTATGGTGTCCAGAGCCGAGCACCTTAAGATAATTGAATATGATTTATGATGCCACGAGAATTTTATGATGTGACATTTTGCATTGCATGATATATGTTATTATATATGAATATAGTATTTTGTGACATTACATATTATTTTTGGTTATTCTATTATGATAGTGTGGATGTGCAATAATTCTTACTGGGCTGTAAAGCTCACTCTCCACTTCTTTTTTTCAGAGTAACAGGACGTGTAGCGTGGGTTGGGTCAAGCATGGGATTTGTGTTCCGGCATATTTTTAGATTGATTAGTTAGTTCTATTTCTGATACCCATGTAATGAACAAGTTGATCATTTAGTGATCATAAGTTGAATGAGTTGACTATTTATTATTATTAAATTATTTTAATAATGTTTGGTTAATAAAATTTAATTTCTGGAAATGATGAGAATCTTATGTAATTAGGCCTGGCATAATCTCCAGGATGATACTTAAGATTTGTGTGGTCGGTCATGTAACCAATCTCGATGCTGGGTTCGAGGCATGATAGTTTATATCCAAATTTATTTTATCTGATGAATATAAATATAGATATGGATATTAGTCAGATACAAAAATTCATATCCATATTTATTTTAAATGGATATAGATACAAATCAGATATGAAAAGTATGGATCTAAATACGGATATAAGTTAGATCATTTTCAATAGCAATTAGGTAAAGAAAATTTTTAATAGTGGTAATTGACTACTTCATAAAATAGATAGAGACTGAACCTTTGGCTTAGATAAGTTAGAAGAAAATCCAAGACTTTGTTTGAAAATCCATCATCTGTTGGTTTGGATTGCCTAGATACATTATTTCTAAAGATAGATGGCAGTTTGATAATAAAAAATTTTAAGAATTCTGCTCAAATTTGCATATTAAGCATAGATTCATATTAATAGGACACCCATAATTTAATGGAAAAGTGAAAGTAACCAATTGAACCATCCTTCAAGGTTTAAAATCTAGATTTGATTAGTAAAAGACCTTTGAATTGATAAATTGGACAGCATCCTCTGGTCATATCAGACAACTTCTCATATCCTAACTAGTAAAATACCTTCCAAATTGATTTTTAGGGTAGAAGAAATTATCTTTTCAGAGATTAGTTTGAATTTCGATTGGATAAAGAAGTATGATGAAAACACTAATTAAAAAGATTATGAGCAAGCCTTGATCGTTTAGAAGAAATCTAGGTGAAAGCACATATTAGGATGGTGACTTATAAATAGGTTGCCCAACATTACAACTTCAAAATTAAAACCAAACTTTTTCAACAAGGGGATCTTATCCTTCGGTAAACTGAAATCTCAAAACTAATAGAACAAGAAAAAATCATACCTAATTGGGAATGACTCTATAAAATATCTAAGATCATCAGACCTGGGATATATAACTTGAAAAACTTAGATAGAACTTCAATTCCAGGATCATAGAATTTTGATAACTTGAGAAAATGTTATCAATAATTTTTTTGAAAAATGTTTTACTATTATTTTGATCAAAGTGGTCGGGTAGGAGGCATAAATATTATCTAAACTTTCGATTAGACTCAAGAAGCCGCTATCTACTCTAAAGTGATCAGGTAGAAGATACAAATATTACCTAAACTTTTGATTAGACTAGAAAAGCCGCTATCTATACTAAAGTGATCAGGTCAAAGATACAAATATTACTTAAATTCTTGATCAGGCTTAAAAAGCCACTATTTATTTTGAAGTGATCAAGTAGAAAGTATATGTATTGCCTAAACTTTCTATCTTCTCAGAAAGCCATTATATACTCCAAAGTGATTGGATAGAAGGCATGAGTATTACCTAAACATCTGATCAGACTCAAGAAGCCATCATCTACTCTAAAATGATTATATAGAATACATAGATATTTTATAAACTTTTGATTATGTTCAAGAAGCTATCATTTACTCTAAAGTGATCGGATAGAAGGCACAGGTATTGTTTAAACTTCCAATCAGGTTCAAGAAGCTACTATTTATTCTAAAGTAATCGGGTAAAATGTACATAATTGTCTAAACTTTTGATCATGCTCAGGAAGCCATTATCTATTCTAAAGTGATCGGGTGGAAGGCACAAATGTTGCTTAAATGGGTCGAAGCAGAGCTGCTAGCTCGGATCAAGAAAGCCAACGTCAGTGACCTGGGTCGGGGATTCCGACGGGGGTGCTCCGACGGTCAAGTCAGTGACGATCCAGAGGAACAGATCCTCCTGGTCGAGCCCCTCTGGATGAGCTCCACACTAGGAGTGAGTGGAGTGTATGAGAGTGTGAGTGTGAGCTGGGGGATGTGGTGGCCGAGGTGGTCTTGCCCTCCTCTCTGGCCTCTCCCCCCTCTCCTCTTTCTCTTTGTGGTGATTCTCCTCACATTCTCATACACTCCACTCACTCCTCCTAGTGTGGAGCTCATCCAGAGGGGCTCGACCAGGAGGATCTGTTTCCCTGAATCGTCACTGACTTGACCGTCGGAGCGTCCCCGCCGGAATCCCTGGCTCGGGTCACTGACATTAGCTTTCCTGCAGGTCCCGAGGCACCAGAGGCACCTCCTGCGGGCGGACGCGGAACACCCGATACCATCAGCAGCTACGGGCCACGGCGATCTGGGCAGCAACACTTTCAATCAAGCATAAGAAGCTATCACTTACTCTAAAGTATTTAAAAAAGAATTGGGTAGCTTACATGTTCTATTTCTATGACTTTGATCTTGGACCTCTTAGAGGCTTGGCAGCAAAGGGATTGAGATCTGTACTCTTCTCACCACTTAGAGCCTTCAAGGGAGCAGCATCTTCAATTAGAGGGCCAAAAGTTGCTATCTCTAGTCTGATGTCCAAAGCAATGCAAGCGATGCTTATGAAGGTATATGGATCTCCTCCCAATACTTTGTATATTAAATATTAAGAATATAAATTTATTAAAGTAAGAAAGTTGGAGTCTATATTTGAAAAAAAATTCTTGGCCTTTCAAATACATTTGTTAAAGTTAAGTTCAAAGGCAAAGAAAAAAATGTTGTATTGTCAATGATTGCCTGAAACCTCCTTGCATCAGCCCTTGATATCTCTAGTGCCATTCACATCGTTTCATAGATGGTTGTCTTTTTTCTGACATGTACCTCAGTTGAAGACCTCGGAGGATAGCCAATCATTTCTTCGGATAGACTTTCTATCAAATCCAGTATTTTTGAAGGTTCGGCGACCTCTTTTTCTAAGTCTTCGAAAGGAACTCCTAACTGTTCCCTAGGCACAAGCAGTACATTAACAACCTTGTCCATGATAACAGCTACCAAATTATCACAAACTGTGCAAGTAATCCCATATGGCTGCATACATTCAAGATATTAAAGAAATGAAAAAAATATATCGATTCATAAATGAAGACTTCATTGTTTCAAATATGTTTACAAAGCATAATGTTTTAAACTCCCAGTGGGAGAGAGGAAAGTTGAAAAGAAAAAAATAAAAAGTAAAACTGTAACAACCCAGAAAAAAAAAATTTTGAACCTGGCAGGCCTAGACCACGCGCGCAGGTCAGTGCACGGCCCAGGCACGAGCTCGAGCGAGCATGCGGGTGTGCGACGCAGGCGGGCGCGGGGAGCTGGTGGTTGCTTAAGCGTGGGCGGGTGCGATGTGCGGGCGTGTGGTGCGTGGCCTGGCCCGTTGAACGAGCGCGTGAGGTGCGGCCCAGGCCCACGCGCGCGGCATGCGCAGGCGCGTGGGCTTGGCCCAACCAGAAGCGGCGCTGCTGAGGGCATTTCCCTACCATTTCTAGGCGTTTCTCCAAGGGTTTCTCATGGTTCACCGCTGTCTACGCCCTTTCTGCTCAATCTGGATCGTCCGATCGCCCGATCGAACGTCTGGGATGAGTTCGACTGAGATTAGGCTTGATCGGGAGCTTTTGTATTCGGATTTTGATACAGTTTGAGGCGTCAATCTCATATCTGACAGCCCGGGAAGATTTTTGATGATTTTGGATTTCTAAGATGAGGTTTGAGGCAATTTTGGTCTAATTTGTTTTCTTTTTAGCAAGGGTCACCGAGACGTTGAGGGTTATTTCGAGTGCAGATAGCCAGAGAGCCAAGAAAAGAGAGGAAGAGGAGAGAGAAAGAGAAGGGAAAAAGAAGAGAGAAGAAGAGGAGAGAGAAAGAGGAGGAAGAAAGAGGAGAGAGAAAGAGGAGAGAGAAGATGAAGAGAGAAAGAGGAGAGAGAAAGGAAATAAATAAATAGATTGAAGGGGAGAATTGAAAAGTCTATTTCTCTGGAAAATTAGAAAGAGAGGGTATTAACATGAAGATCATTGATGAAATTTTGGTAAAAAGATTTTGAAATTTTATAATTGATTTAGGATTATTTGTTTATGTTTAAAAATTATTATTATAGGGGGAGCAACCTTCTGAGCAGAAGGGTATTGTGCGGATTTTGGATACAGACAGATTTGGATATTTTTGGATTAGCTCTAGGAAGATAAGGATTCTAGACATGATTACCAGTTTTACATATTATTTTACTTGGCATGGTTTTGATCCGAGTACATGAGCATTAGCATGCATGATTTGTTGTTGCATGGTGTAGTTAAGTTTTCATGATGGACAATATGACTTGTTGTTATTATTTATATTTCTGGATACTATGTTTATCAAACAAAATTATTTTTGATGGTTTAGATTATGATGTCGGTTATTGAAAGATTTGAGATTTCATGGTTTGACATTATTATGTGGTTTGGCATCGTGATATGATTTGACAGGATAATGTGAATTGATAAAGTGATAACCAAAAGAATACGGTATTTGGATTAGCCATGTCACAGGATCGTGGTTACACAGCCAGAGCCACGAGCTTAGTACATGGGCCTGGCCATGGGCAGATTGTACATGGTCGATTACGAGATTGCGAGTCACAGGCTGAAGTGTGACAATGAGTTTGCCAGTCACAA
This sequence comes from Areca catechu, assembly GCA_021397845.1. Classification (NCBI taxonomy): domain Eukaryota; kingdom Viridiplantae; phylum Streptophyta; class Magnoliopsida; order Arecales; family Arecaceae; genus Areca; species Areca catechu. The sequence continues at coordinate 13,742,522 of CM038052.1, forward strand.
GCAGAAATGTGATACTGAGATTGTCAGTCATGAGCTGAAGCATGACCATGATTAATCCAGAGCCCTAAAAAAGATGGATGATTAAATTGAAATATAAAAAGGAAATATGATTTACAAAAAGGTTTTATCACATATGTCATTGAGTTGTTTGGTTGCTTGACATGATATACTATTATATCCTTGTTATTTTTAAATTATTATTATTGATGGTGACTGTTTGGAGACCTTACTGGGCTGTATAGCTCACAACCCTCTATTTGTTTTCCCTTCTCAGAGTTCGACAGGATATTTGAGCTTAGTGATGAATGAGATTCGTAAAGAAATGATGAGTAGTTAGAGAGTTATTAATACCAAGTAGATGACTGAAGGATGATGGAAATTGAACCATATGTGTTGTGCTATTTCCTTTGTATTGGGTATATTTCTTATGATTTATGATCAATAATATTATGAAGCATTGAGGTTATAATGAAAAATTTGTAGGCCTTGCATGACCTCTAGGATAAAACCTAGGGTTTGTGCAGCCGGTCGCGTAATCGATTCCGGTACTGAATTCGGGGCGTGACAAAAATAAAATATAAGAAGAGAGTCATTTATACTTTCGCCGTCGCTTTATCTAATAAAGCTTCAGCATCCGTAGGAAGGAGCCGATTCAAAGAGAGGGAAAAAAAGAAGAAGAAAGATGAGGAAAGGGAGCGTGCTGCTCATAGTAGAGTGCTTGGGAGGGGAGGGAGATTTCTCCTTTTATGGAAAACTTTCTAAAGTTTGGGTGGCCATAGGAGTCCAATTTCTTGTTGGACTTGATGGAGAAGAAGACTTCCATCTTGCTAACTCTTTATTATTCTTCTTCTTTTCCATTTGTGGGCCTTGGGTTATTTTGGAGATGGGCTGATCTAGTGGACTGAGCCATCACAGGAATAGACATTGTTTTCTCCTTTTCCATTGAGAGATAGCTAGATTACCTATATCTCTATCATTCCTTGTTAATGGTTCCATCTCTTGAATCAAGTTTTAACGAAGAGAGAGAGAGAGAGATAAGGGAATTCCTGGGTTGATATTTTTCTAAATCCCAATCCATAAGTTCATTTTTGAGAAAAAGGAAAACAAAAGCAAAAGTACAATGCCATCCAAGGGTATTATACAAAATGATAAGATGAAAAACCTAGTGCTAGCCAAAGACCTTTATCTTTTACCTGTGAAGTTAGACTTGATAAGATATAAGCAGAAACATCTTCATTGACGAATATAAGAGACAATATCCCAAAAATACTTATCCAGGCAAGAAACAATCATGCCTTCAAGTATAACAAGGACACAACATAATAAGCAATGCATTGCATTGAAATTTCAAAAGTGTATGTGGGTGTGTTTTGAGCATGCATGTGCACGTGTGTGTGTGTGTGTGTGTGTAAGAGAGAGAAGGAGGGGGAGGCGGTTTGGACCACACTAAACATTAAACTTCTGGTAAGAGATTTAATAAATAAAAAATTCGAAACCAATAACAAACCATCAAATTGAAGATCCGAAATGTCGAATGTTATATGCACACGCAAAAGAAGTGCCAGATGCCTTAATTAATAATGTCTTTAAGGTGGTGTTTAACTAAAAGTATCAAACTTATGCACAACAAATAATTTAATAGCATGATGCTATGTTTTACTATAATCTAATCATCAAAACCCCTGGATTTTTTTACATGATTCATGATGTAAAAAACATGATCAATGAAGTTATACCTGTACCATGGTATCATAGGTACAAGTTAAATATGTTTAATTGGGATAATAGATATTGATAAAATTGTCAGGTATAACTTATCTTGACACAAAAATTCAGTATTTGACTATTCTTTATTTTTCTTTTTTTTGAGAAGAAAGATCGAACAAAGTCTGATAATGGTGTCATGACCGGATCCCAAATCCAAGTCGAATGCGCAACAGACGGCCGTATGCTCTAAGGTTTATTTTTCCCTCGGATACACAAGGTTTGCATCATATCATAATTCCAGCAATAATTATCCAGCTAGGCATGCACAAATATCTAAATCCTAGCTCCTCACTGATTAGTCCCAAAGCTCGATTGATCTTCCGAATTTGTAACAATAATATAGGAAAACAGAAGGATGAGCTATACAGGCTCAGTAAGTTATCATCACCTCTAATATACAATATAAATATACCAATAACAAACAACAAGCATAAACACATCATACAACAAAATATCCATCATCAAAATAATATAACCAGTAATACTATGCAAATGTGTACACTTAAATGCAACCGACACGACTATGGATGGCCAACCATTTACTTTACCCTCCTAGTCTCTTAGACTATGGCCACGATCGACCCGTGGCTAGCCCCGAAAGAGATTAGATCTTGGTACATATACCGCTCATCGGTCATGCGCTAGTGATAGCCCCATTGGAGGTTCAAAAGAAAAACTAGCTCTAAAATCACACAAGAAAACATGCATCCCTAGCATGTGCCAGCAACTGCCATGCATGGCTAAAACATAAGCAACTGGCTCCTGTGTACATATCGCTCATCGGTCATGCACCAGTGATAGCCCCACTGGAGGCCTAAAAGGAGACTACATTCTCGTGTGATCATAGTCGGACTAGAGAGCATCCACACCAACACAATGCATGCAACCCAATGCAAATTAAACATACTACATACATTTAATATTTTATAAATATATAACATATTTGACATATAATACCAGAGGTCAAGATAACTTACCTGAAAAATTTCATAATGCCTAACAAATCAACTCTAATACTGCTCTTTCGACAGGCCAGATGAAAACCTTGACAATATCAGTTATATAATCAATTTCCTATCTAAGATAAACTAACATAGGAAAATAATTCTTAGACCAAACTCGGTCTTGGCCTAAACTCCAAAATAAACCAATTCAGATTTTATCATTATTTCTAACATTTTTTCTCCTCAATTTTTCCATTTTTCCTTTTTCTCTCTCTTCATTCTCTCTCTTCCTCTCTCTCCTTTTCTCTCTCATCTTTCTCTCTCCTCTTCCTCTCCACTCTTTCTCTCTCTTCCTTCTCTCTCTCCTCCTCTCTCTCTCCTTCCTCTCTCCTCCTTCTCACTCCTCTTTATCTCTCCTCTTTCTCTCTCTATTATTATTTTTTTTTCTTTTTCCTTTTTCCTTTTTTTCATGGAATAGAGGCCCTTTTATTTCCTCTCTCTTTCTTTCTTCTCTTCTCCCGAACCCATGCTTTCTCCCTCGACTCAACCGAATCGGCCTTCCCCCATAGTTGCCGGTGGTGACCATGGGAGGAGGTTGCCGGGAAGGGCTTGACATACCGAAGATGGACGGTGGCGGCATAGCCGTCGGTGAGGTACCGTCCAAGCAATCCAAAATCGAGAAAAACGTGATTAAATCCTCTCCTAAACAAATTAAATAAGGAAAAAGGACTCACCAGCGATTGAAGGGCTCTCCGCTTCTCACCGGAGAGGAGGAAGACAGCGGCGGAAGCTCAATCAGGGCTTGCTTGGAGGCGGTGAGAGGGGGGTTTTATAGCTTGGGTCCGAAGGAGATTAATCTTGTTTTTCCCATTGATAGGCTCGGTCGATCGAGAGTCCATCCCACTCCCGATGGTCCTCTAGCCATCTCCTCCCTCTCCACGGTGTCTTTCCAAACCCTTCAACAAAAATTCTGGTCGACAAAGAGGGGAAGATGAGTCATCTATTTTCCATCCTCATCCTTTTTTTTTGAGTACCGAACTGAAGTCGGCAGCATCCTTTTTTTTTAGTATCGAGCTGAAGTCGACAAGGGCTACCGACTTCAGCCCAGAACGGCCCAATTTAACCTGGGCTTCACATTCTCCCCTCGTAAAAAAAAGTTTGACCTCAAAATTTTTTAATTTTTTTTTTAAGTCTTCCAGAACTCAAATATACATGATCCAATACTCACAAGTACCATACTGTTCAAATTCAGTAATCCCAAAAAGAGCCTACATTCTTCCATCATAATACACTTTAAATTAATCATAATATCTTTAGTCCACCACACTTCCGCTGTGCACTCTGATATAATTTTTTTTTCTAAATCCCCTAATTTTATTAGATAAATTTCTAGCAGAGATACTACTTCACATTATAACCTAAACAAAATCCAACCTTCAAATAAAATAAGATCAAAATCCTAATTCTACCCCACTCTCACTAACTAAGGCATCTTGATATTAAACCTTTACTCTGATACCATTAAATCTATCATGCCCTGACCCCAAACCTGAGTTGGATGTGCAACAGACAGCCGTATGCCCTAAGGTTTATTTTTTTCTCGGACACACAAGGCCTGCATCATATCATAATTCTAGTAATAATTATCTAGCTAGGCATACACAAACACCTAAACCCTAGCTCCTCACTGATTGGTCTCAAAGCCAGATGGATCTTCCAGATCTATAACAATAATATAGGAAAACAGGAGGGTGAGCTATACAGGCTCAGTAAGTTATCATCACCTCCAATATATTACATAAATATGCCAATAACAAACAACAAGCATAAACACATCATACAACAAAATATCCAGCATCGAAATAATATAACCAGTAATACTATGCAAATGTGTACACTTAAATGCAACCGACATGACTATGGATGGCCAACCATTTACTTTACCCTCCTAGTCTCTCAGACTATGGCCACGATCGACCTGTGGCTAGCCTTGAAAGAGACTAGATCCTGTGTACACATACCGCTCATTGGTCATGCGCCAGTGATAGCCCCACCGGAGGCCCAAAAAGAGACTACATCCTCGTGTGATCATAGTCGAACTAGAGAGCATCCACACCAACACAATGCATGCAACCCAATGCAGATTAAATATACAATATACATTTAATATTTTATAAATACATAACATATTTGGCATATAATACCAGAGGCCAAGATAACTTACCTGAAAAATTTCATAATGCCTAACTGAATCAACTCTGATACTGCTCTTTCGACAGGCCAGATGAAAACCCTGACAAGATCAGTTGTATAATCAATTTCCCATCTAAGATAAACTAACATAGAAAAATAGTTCTTAGTCCGGACTGGATCTTGGCCTAAACCACAAAATAAGCCAATTCAATTTTTATCATTATTTATGACATTTTTCCCTCAATTTTTCCATTTTCCCTTTTTCTCTCTCTTCCTCTCTCTCATTTTTTTCTCTCCTCCTTCTCTCTCTTCTTTCTCTCTCCTCCTTTTCTCTCCTCTTCCTCTCTCCTCTTTCTCTCTCTATTATTATTATTATTATTATTTTCTCTTTTTCCTTTTTTTTCTTTTTTTTTCTACGGAATAGAGGCTTTTTTTTTCTTTTCTCTCTTTCTTTCTTCTCTTCTCCCAAGCCCATGCTTTCTCCCTCAACTCGACCGAACCAGCCCTCCCCCATGGTGGCCGGCGGTGACCATGGGAGGAGGTTGCCAAGGAGGGCTTGACGTATCGAAGATGGACGGTGGCGGCACGGTCGCTGGCGAGGTACAGTCCAAGTAATCCAAAATCGAGAAAAACATGATTAAATTCTCTCCTAAACAAATTAAATAAGGGAAAAGGACTCACCGGTGATTGAAGGGCTCGTCGTTGCTCACCGGAGAGGAGGAAGACAGTGACGGAAGCTCGATCGAGGCTTGCTTAGAGGCGATGAGAGGGGATTTTTATAGCTTGGGTCCGGAGAAGATTAATCTTGTTTTTCCAATAGATAGGCTCGGTCAATCGAAAGTCCATCTCACTCCTGACAGTCCTCTAGCCATCTCCTCCCTCTCCACGGTGTCTTTCAGAACCCTCCGGCAAAAAATCTGATCGACAAAGAGGGGAAGATGAGTCCTTTGTTTTCCATCCTCATCCCTTTTTTTTTTTCTTGAGTATCAAACTGAAGTCGGCAAGGGCTATCGACCTCAACCCAAAATGGCCCAATTAACCTGGGCTTGACAAATGGTGTTTGGTAAGTTATACGGGATAGCTAAACTGCTTAGTGAGCGATATTTGTGGCTAAAATTTCAAGCTAGCGTCTGAGAAGGCATTAGCACAATTGGTTTCTTCTCAGCATATTTAGGTTTTTACATGGATTATTTGAAGAGTAGAGAGAATTAGACAATTGTCACGTCCCGATTCCAGCACTGGAATCGACTACGTAACCGGTCGTACAAATCCTAGGTTTTATCTTAGGGATCATGCAAGGCCTAGGTATACAAGAGTTGTTCATTTAAAATCACAGTAATTGAATCAGCATGAAATAAAAGTATGAATATAATTAAACAATTCTTTTATTCAAATCAAACTACTAATGATCCACTGATCCATGATAAGTATCAGCAACCGAAAAAAAATATAAAACTAACTAACAAACTAAAAGTCGATGTTCCATCTCACGCCAAGCCCAAACCTTGCTACGCATCCTGAGTCTCTGAAAAAAATCAAAAAGTAGGGAGTGAGCTATACAGCCCAGTAAGTTTCCATATGATCACACCAATAATAATATACATTTCTAAAAATAGTAAAATACTAGTATATCATGTCATAAAGTCAAATAATTCAAGCCTCATGTATGACAAAACCTTGATAACTTTATATTTTTCTTTTAAAATTTTCATTAATTAACCTTTATCTTTAGGGTTCTGGACTAGCCACGGTCATGTACCAGCCCATGATTGGCAACCGCAAAGCGACCATGCATACTATAGTCGGTCCTGCTCACGTACTAAGCCCGTGGCTCAGTTGTTCTATGTACTAATCGCCCGTGGCCGGCTTCCACGTACAAAGCCCGTGGCTCGGACTGTGTAACAATGGTGCTACCGTAGCATGGCTAGTCCAAATACCATATTACTTCATTAACACTTGTCAAAACATATCTTTTATAATTTCTCAATAACCAGTGTCATGGTCCAACCCTTCAATAACCGATATCATGGTCTAACCCACTCGATAATCGACGTCATGGTCCAACCCATTCAATAACCGATATCGTGGTCCAACCCACTCGATATCCAGTGTCATGGTCCAATCTATTTAGCAATCCGGTATCATGGTCCAACCGATTCGGATATCAATTTTCTTTAAAACATGGTGCATGAAATATCGATAATAATAATAATAACAACTACAGTGTCCATCACAAGAAATCAACTATGCCATGCGATATAACACCATGCATGCAAATATATATATATATATATATACGCTCAGATCAAACCAGGCCACATAAAATACATGCATAAATGGATGATCAATACAGAATTCCTTACCTGAATTAGTCCGTATCCAAAATTTGCGCAACACTTTCTTGCTCAGGAGACTGTTCTCCTACAATAAATAAATTTATTCAAATCAAATTTCTAGTTGCACATTTTTTGAGAAAAACTTCTCGATCCTCTCTCTCCTATAACAATATATTATTATTATAAAATTTTTATTCTCCCTCTTTCTTTCTCCTTACGTTCTCTCTCTTTCTTTTTTTTTTTCTTTTCTTTCCCTAGATCGAAACCAAAACTCCCCTTTCTTCTTTCTTTCTCTTTTCTTTCCTTCTCTCCAGAACTATCCCATGTTACTCCTCATCTCGATCGATCGGGCCATCCTCCCCTTGCTGCTGACGACCGAGGGAGAAGTTCACTGAGAGGAGCTCGGCAGACTGGAGCGGACGGTGGCAGCGCGACCGTCGATGGCCCATGACCTCCAAGGCAACCCGGACCAAAATCAAAACCAAAAACCAAAACTTAATCCTTCAAAACAGTAAAAGAACTCACCAGCTGACATCTAAGATTCTCCATTGCTTGACGAAGAGGAAGGAGGTGCGTGAAGGGACTTGATGGGGTGGCAGTGTGGAAAATTTAAAGGAAACGCCCGATGGTTCCCTCATCATTTGGAAATCAACCACCACTCGATCGAGTTCCAATCCCTCTCAAATATGTCATCGACCACCTCCCTCTCCCTCCACGACTCTTCCCTCATGATTGCCGAAGATAACTCCTACCAGATCAGGGAGATCAAATCTCCCCTGTTTCGGACTCCTCTTCGTCATCTCTTTTTTTTGTTTCCGAATGGGGTCGAAGCTGGCTGGGCCTGCCGACTTCGGCCCAAAAATCCAAATATCACATTCTCCCCCCGTTAAAAAATTTTGTCGAAATTCACGTACCTGGTGTTTCGAAAAGCCATGGATATTTTGCTCGCATCTCTGTTTCAAGTTTCCATGTAGCTTCTCTTTCACTATGATTGCTTCATTGCACCTTCACATATGGTATGGTTCGGTGTCATAACTCTTGATCCTTGCTATCAACGATTCGTATAGGCACTTCCTTATAAGTTAGATCCTCTTGAAGTTGCAAGGGTATGTAGTCTATTGCATGACTGGGAACGGAAATGTAATTTCATAAACCTTGTTATTAATGTTACTTTGAGCAGAGAAATGGTATCGAAAAATATTAGAGGATTTGAAAAGTTATATCAGAGTGCGCAACAGAAGTATGGTGACTAAAGATATTAGGATCAATTTAAAGTGTATTATGATGGATGAATGTGAGGCTCTTATTAGGATTATTGAATTTGGGCCGAATGGTATATATGAGTTTTGGATCATGTATATTTGAGTTTCAGAAGATCTATATTTATTTTTAAATTTCAAGGATGAAATTTTTGTTAGGAGGAGAGAATGTGAGGCCTGCCCGTAATTGGGCCGTTGTGGGCTGAAGTCGACAAGGGTTGCCGACTTCACCCGAAACCCAGAAAAAAAAAAAGAGAAGAAAGAACCAAAGCAGGGGAGGCTTCCTTACCCTTATCTGACCGGAGTTCTCGCCGGATGTCACAAAGGAAGAGTCGTGAGGGGAGAGGGAGGTGGCCAACGATGAGTTAGGATGGATTGGGACTCAATCGGGCGGAGTTTGTGATCCAAACGATGAGGGAACCGTCAATTGATTTCTTTAAATCCCCCTCACCATCGACGATTCGAGGCCATCAAGCCCTCCCCACACAGTCGTTCTTCCTCTCCGACGAGCATCCGAGAGATCGTCGAGGTTTGGTGAGATTTCTTAGAAGGATTACATTTAGTTTTTTTTTTTTTTTTGGGTTGTTCGGTTGGTTTTTGGATTGGGGCCGTGGATCGCCATGGCTGTGCCATCGTCGTCCGTCTCGGTCCATCGAGGCCTCCCGAACAACCTCCTCCCATGGCCACCGCTAGCAACCATGGGGGGTGACCGGTTCGATTGAGGCTGGGAGGGGGCAATAGGGGGAATGGTTCGGAAGAAAGAAAGAAAGAAAGAAAAGAAAAGAAAAAGTGGTTTGTCAGTTCAGGGAAAGAAAAATAAAATAAAATAAAATAAAAAGGAGAGAGAGAGAAACCTACTTGAGAGTCCGTCGCCGGGGTGGTTCCCGATGGCTGGAGCTATCGTCGGTGGCTCACTCGTGAGGTCCCCCACCATCGGGGGCGAGGAAGAAGAGAGAGAGGAGAGAGAAAGAGGAGAGGAGGAGGAGAGAGAAAAGAAAGGGAGAAAGGGTTAGAATTGGATTGACGGGAGTGTCCATGATAGTTTAGTTTTTATTTTAGTTTTATTAAATAGAAATTAATTATATGTTTAAATTGTTGGTCATGATCGTCGTTGTTCTTGGAAGATCAGATCTAGATTTGAATTATACTTGTTGGTGTATCTTTTTTAGTAAGTTATCTTGACCTCTAATATTATATGCCAAATATGTTATATATTTATGAAATATTAAATACGTGTAATATATTTTAATTTGCATTGGATTGCATGCATTGTGTTGGTGTGTCGCTCTCTAGTCCGACTATGATCACACGAGGAGCTAGTTTTCCTTGTGGGCCTCCAGCAGGGTGATCGCTGGCATATGACTGATGAGTGGTATGTGAGTCAGGAGCAGTTGCTTTATTTTAGCCATACGTGGAAGGCATATGCAGATGATGCATGTTTCTCGTGTGATACTTAGAGTTAGTTTTCCTTATGGGCCTCCAGCGGGGCGATCGCTGGCACATGACCGTTGAGCGGTATGTGAGACAGGATCTAGTCTCTTGTGGGACAAGCCACGGGCCGATCATGGCCATAGTCAGAGGAACTAGAAGAGTAAAGTAAATGGTTGGCCATCCATAGTTATGTCGGTGTCGGTTGAGATTAAGTATACATATTTGTATCATGTTGCTAGATATATATTATTATATTGATGGACATCTTGTTGTATGATATGTTTGTGCTTGCTATTTATTAATGGCATATTTGTGTATGTATACTGGAGGTGTTGGTAACTTACCGAGCCTGTATAGCTCATCCCCTGTTTTCCTATATTTTTGTTGCAGATCCAGAAAATCAATCGGGCTTTGGGATCAGTCAGTGAGGAACTAGGATATAGGTATTAATTCCTGAGTGCTTGGATATTGGATTGAAGGTTAGGCCTGGCATGATCTCTAGGATGATACCTAGGGTTGTGCAACCGGTTGCGTAGCTGATCCAGGTATTAGATTCGGGACGTGGCAACAATAAAGGGACTTGAATGGGTTTACATCTTGACTTAAGGAGGGTTTTGGTCCTTTATATAATAAATAGTACGTGCAAGGAAAATGGATCAATACATACATGAGTTCAAAATCCAATGTTGATTTTTTTTTTTCAGGCCAGGCTATGACAAGCATATTATTTAGGTCAACTTGAAGTTGTAATACATATTATGCATCTTAATGACAAGAAATTGAAATTTTCAGAAATTCTTTAAAGAAGAAAATTGAATTTTCAGAAGGTAGTTATTTGATGCGTAAAAATCCTTCTGATGAGTTGTTGCAACTAGCAAGAATTATGAAGGGAGATAGCGATAGGATGCCAAGATTATTGGAAAGGAGCTAAACCTTGTTTCCCACCCTTCCTTCTTTAGTTTCCCAATTTGTTTTAGAGGGCTTATATTAAACAAACTAAAGGATATATACAACACCTTGTAGCACAACAAATCAATAAAAATACGGAATCACAAGCAATAATATACTATTTGCAACTATGTAAAATATCGAAATAGATCGCAATAAGCATACACCACATAAAAGTATAAGACACTAGAATTCATGTAGTTTGGAGATTAGAAACGATCCTCCTACGTTCATGGGAAGAGGATCAATGGAGATTTCACTATCAAGAATAGAAGTATAGTGCCAAGAGACTTGACACTATCATTAATCGTCTTCTTTAATAGAATAAAAAATAGAAGCTGCACCTTCTTCTCCAAATTGCTTCAAGACAAGCCGAGCATCATGACAAGAAGAACAAAAATAATTGAAGCACTCTTAATTTTTCTCAAAAAAAATCACCAACCAAATCCCGAACTCACCTCTGGTCTCTGTAATCTACTCTCCCCAAGTCCCCTTGCATGGCATAAAAAAGACTCATGGCGATGTCAAACGGAAAAGAGAAATCCCAGCATAATCAACTCCTCCACGCACTAGTCTTTTAGTTGTGGTGGGAGAGTAGTTGAGTTGACCAAGTCAACTCCAGTTCCCATTGAATACGTAATATTGTTCACCTTTAACAATGGTCAACTCAACAATTTCACCACAACACGGTCTTCTTCAACTAACATAGAAGTCTTCACAAATATTACATCCCCTCCCTCGGGGCCTTCGCTCTTCAAGCAACATGGACATTGGCCAAGTCAAGACATTGCTTGAACTTGACCCCTAGAAAATGCTTCACCATTATATCAGCTATATTATCTTGAGAAGGAACTTTGACAAGCTGAATGCAGTCATTTGCAACAAACTCTCTGAGCTTGTGATACCAGACATCAACTTGCTTTGTTCTTGCATGGTAAACTGGATCCTTTGCAAGACAAATAGCACTTTGATTATCATAATGCAATCTGACACTCTTTTAAGCAACTTCGAGTTTTTTCAGCAAGCCTTTTAGCCACAAGGCCTCTTTAGCAGCCTTCACTACAGCTATATATTTAGCCTCAATTGTTGACAATGCCACGAGGTCTTGTAATATGGCCTTCCAACTGATGGGACCTTAATCTAGAGTAAAACTATATCATGTTGTAGTTTCCTTAAGACTTGCTGACGTGGCTGGAGGTGGTTACTGAGTCAAACAGCTCTGGATTTTCTCGTTGAGCATGGACATTCCAGAACCCATAAAATGGGATGATTCCTTTGGTAAACCCTCCGATCCTCAAGTCAGTTTCCCGTGAAAGTAAACAGAAAAGAGGCATTTGTAGTTTTTAAATGGATGCTATGGCAAGGGAGTGGTAGCGAGATGGAGTGGAAATGAGCAAGATAGTGGAAGTGGATATAGGTGAGGTAGTGAAAGTGGGTGAGGCAAAGGAAGTAGGCATAGGTGAGGCACAGGAGATGAAGTGGTAGCGAGATGGCAATGGAGTGGTAGCGAGATGGAGTGAAAGTGAGCAGGATAGTGGACATGGATATAGGTGAGGTAGTGAAAGTGGGCGAGGCAAAGAAAGTAGGCATAGGCGAGGCACAAGAGATAGTGAATATGGATTAGGTGAAGCAAGGTGGCCCTAGCCTTCACCTGAATAGTAATCTAGAGAACTTAAGACTTCACCCGAATAGACTTCAGAAGGCTTTGAGAGAACTGTTGAGACTCTCAGAGGGCTTAAGACTCTCAAAGGAGCTTGCTTAGGAGAAAGCCTTACAAAAAATTAAGAACTTACAAGGAGGGTCTGGAAAATAGATTTTATAAACGAGGTATACGGAGTACCTGATACTTAAAAATATTATATAGTACAGGGAGTGGTAGTTGGCATGTCACTACAGATCACATACCCTTGGAGGAGTGGCTAGAGATGACGTGGAGCTTATTTTCATGGCAGGCATGCTTCTATAGGATGTCTGCATTAATGGATAGTGGATAGCATCAAAGAGTCATGGTGCAAGGTTACCTGCCCTTCTACAAGAGGAGAGCATGTTTGGTTTCCTTCTATGATCTGTAGGGCCATGTGTCAAGATTTGAAAGACCTGCTTCATGTACTGGACTGGTAGATGAGGTGGCGAGACACACGAGGATCCATATGGCCTTGACCATTTCTAGATGTATTACCCTATGATAGATCTTTTATCCAGATCACCTGCATAATCAGAGTCAACAACACCAACTAGAATATTCAGGTCAGTGTTTTTCTAATATAATTGGACCAACATATGATGTGTCTCTCAATAATACAAAATTCATTTGATAGCATCTCAATGTTTTTTTCTTGGATTTGCCATATACCTGCTGACCACACGATAGCCTAAGATAAATCTGGTCTAGTACAGACCATGGCATATATTAGACAACCTAGCACACTTGTATATGGTATCTTGAGCATCTCTTGATGTTCATTCTCTAAACTTGGACACTGCTACAATGATAATTTAAAATGAGGTGCTAGAGGAGTGCTCACTGCTTTGGCTCCTTCATATTGAATTTGGCCAATACTTTATCAATATATCCTTTCTAAGTCAACTAAAGCTTGCCCTTATGCCAATCATGATGGATCTCCATGCCAAGAATTTTCTTGGCACTTTCCAAATCCTTCATCTCAAACTTTAAGCCAAGTTCGTGTATAACTTTAAAAATCTCTAGCATACTTTTACAAGTAATTAATATATATCAACATAGAATATCAATATAATAATAGAACCATCAAACAGAAATCTAAAGTAGACATAACTATCATACTTAGCCCTCGTGTAGCCATGTACCAACATGAACATATCAAATCTCTTGTACCACTATCTTAATACCTGCTTCAAGCTATATAGAATCTTTTCAACTTGCACACAAGTTTCTCACTACTAGTCTCAGCAATTTTTTCTGGTTGTAGTATAGATCTCCTCATCTAAACTACCATATAGAAATGTAGTTTTCATATCTAATCTCTCAACTCCATGTTTTTTGCGCAAATCCCTTAGCTACTAATCTAGCTTTGTATTATGTTGGTTATCCAATTGATGAAGTTTCTTTCTTTCTGTAAACCCACTTATAGCCAATTACTTTCTTATCCTTGGAAAGTTGAATTAACTCCCAAGTTTGATTTTTCTAAATAGAAAACACCTCTTCTTGCATAGCCTTCAGCAACTCATTCTTTTGCTTACTCTCCAAAGCTTCCAGAAATGAACATGAGTCAAAAGAAATAATAAGTAAAGCATAAGCAATAGTATCCTGGAATCTTAATGGCTTTTGAATCTGTCTTCTTTCCCTTTATTTTGTAATTGAGTAAGGTCCCTTATGCGAGTGTACAGTTGGTTTCTCCTGATGTGAGAAATCTTCCTGATCAGTGTCACTACCAATCTTATCATCTATGCTTAACTCCACTTGAACCAAGGTACTGATTTCTTCTCATCTTGAACCTAGTTTTGAAATTTTTTCAACATAGATACTTCATAAAACATAACATCTTTACTGAGCTCTACCTTATGAGTAATAGGGTTCCACAACTTATAACCTTTCACCCTGACTTTGTGACCTAGATAGATACAACGCACAGACTTAGCATCCAGCTTAATCCTCTCACCATCCTGTAATAACATATAAATAGGGAAACCAAATATATATAAATCAGAATGATTTGATGGCTTATTAGAGCAAACCTCTTGTAGTACTTTCAAATTGAATGAAGTTGAAGGAGACATATTAATCAGTAGACATGTTGAGCTCACTGCCTCCGTCTAGAATTATTTAGATAGATTTGCAAACAATCTCATGTTATGAGCTTTCTCAAGCAATATTTTGTTCATCCTCTTGGCTACCTCATTTTGCGGTGCATTTGTCATGCCCCAAATCCAGCACCGCAATCAGCTACGCGACCGGCCGCACAAACCCTAGGTTTAATTCTAGAGATCATGCAAGGCCTAGGTACACAGGAGTCACTTACTTTTAAAAAATCTCATTTATCACCAAGCCCGAATATCTGTACGACTCTACGAAAGAAGAAAGTAGGGTTGTGAGCTTTACAGCCCAGTAAGGTCTCCAAACAGTCACCATCAATAATAATAATTCAAAAATAGCAAAGAGATAAGAGTATATCATATCATGTAACCAAACAACTCAATGTCATATGCGACAAACCTTTTGAAAAATTTTTTTCTTTCTCAATTTAACTATCTTTCTTCATCTTTAGGGTTTCGGACTAACCACGGTCATGTTTCAACCCATGACTGGCAATATCATTGTCCATGCCTGTGAAAGGCAATATTTGTCATGATTTTTGCCTGTGACCGGCAATATCATTGTCCATACCTGTGAAAGGCAATATTTATCACGATTTCGCCTGTAACCGGCAATATCATTGCCCATGCCTATGAAAGACAATATTTGTCACGATTCCGCCTGTGATCGGCAAATCCATGCCTACGATAGGCAATATTTATCACGATTCTGCCTGTGACCGACAAATCCATGCCTATGATAGGTAATATTTATCATGTTTTCGCCTGTGACTAGCAATCTCGGTAATCATGATCCCGTAGCATGGCTAGTCCAAACACCGTATTCTCTTAATTAACTCTTTATCCTTTTACATTATCATGTCAAATCATGCCACGATGTCAAACCAGGAAATCTCAAATCTTTCAATGGCCGGCATCACGATCCAATCCATACAAATATCACTTTATTTGATAAAACATGGCATATAGGAATATAGCTAATAACAATAACAATCGTACTATCCAACAAAAAAAGTTAAACATTTCATGCAAAACAAATCATGCATGTCGATGCATATACGCATGGATCAAATCATGCCATGTAAAACAATGTATAGAACTGATGATCATGTTCAGAATCCTTACCTCTTAAGAATCAACTATCTACACCTGAATTAGTCCGTACCCAAAATTTGCACAATGCCTTCCTGCTCAGAAGGCTGATTCCCTGTAATAATAAATAATTTATTAAAAATTAAATTTCTAAATTTCATGAATTTCGAGAAAATCCCTTGATTCTCTTTTTTATTCCTCTATCCTCTCTCTTTTCTTTCTCTCTCCTCTTTCTCTCTCCTCCTTTTTTTCTAAATCGAAACAACTTTTTTTCTTCTTCTTTTTCTTTCTTCCTTTCTTTCTTTCTCCCAAACCATCCCCCCTATTGCTCCCTCGGCCTCAATCAAACCGGTCTCCCCCCATCATGGTTGCCGACGGTGGCCATGAGAGATGGTTGCCAGGGAGACCTCGACTGACCGAGATGGACGGCGGTATCACAGCCACGGTGATCCATGGCCCCAACCCAAAAGCCAACCGAACAACCCAAAAAAAATTAAATATAATCCTTCTAAGAATCTCACCAGACCTCGATGAACTCTCTGATGCTCGTCGGAGAGGAAGAATGACTGCATGGGGAGGGCTTGATGGTCTCGAATCGTCAGTGGTGAGGGGGATTTAAAGGAATCAACCGACGGTTCCCATCGTTGTTTAGAAAGCAAACTCCACGCGATCGAGTCCCAATCCCTCCCAAACTCGTCGCCGGCCACATCCCTCTCCCCTCATGACCCTCAAAATCTCTGGTGAAAATGCCGGTCGGATAAGGCTAACCTAGCTCCCCTATTTCCGACTCTGAGTCCCCTTCGTTCTATTTTTTTCTGCATTGCGGGTCGAAACCAGCTGGGCCTGCCGACTTCAGCCCAAAAGCCCAAATATCACATTTTTCCCCCGTTAAAATAATTTCATCCTCGAAATTAGCTTGATTGAGATTTTAAATCTTAAAAATTAATCAACCCTCATGTCATTCGATCTCCAATTTCTAATTGGTCTACCTTGTAGGGCACTTGATACTCGAGTCTCAACTACTTATATCATAGTCCCAAGTAATCATAAATCAAGCTTCAATATCACTCGATCATGTCCTAATAACTACCATGTAATTTTTAAATCACTTATGTCCTAGTCTCAAACAATCATGACCTGAATTTCGATGTCACTCATATCTATCATAATCACTTATGCCACAATCCTAAGTTATAGCTCTGACACTATTCTTGTCATATCTTAATAACCATCATGTTATTATTATTTTAACTACTTGTATCACCATCCCAAATGATAATAACCTAAGCTCTGATACCACTCTATCATGCCCCGAGAGCTTTCTGTCACGTCTCGAATTCAATACTGGAATCGGCTACGCGACCGGTCGCACAAACTCTACATTTTATCCTAGAGATCATGCAAGGCCTAGGTACACAAGAGTCACTTACCTTAAAAACTGTCGAGGTCGAGCTCCTATATGAGATCAAGTTGCTGGTTAAAGCCTATTTCTCCCGAAGTCAAACATGGACAAAGACAGGTGACCCAGTCTTCCCCTCGAGCAACCTTAGGAGTAGCCGGAATAGTGACCCCAGCAAGTGGTGTCACCATCTCCGTTGGAATCCCATGATGCTTAGAGAAATTGCCACCTCTATGGAGTGGCGCTCCGCCAGGGCACGCTGCCTGCGATCTCTATGGAGTGGCGCTCCGCCAGGGCACATCGCTTGTAACCTCTGAGGAGTGGCACTACGCCAGAGCACGCTGCCTGTATCCCCTATGGAGGAGCATCTCGTCAGAGCGTCAGGCCTCTCAGCCCATTGTAGGCACCTTATGTGGAAAGGCGCTCCGCCCAGGGCATCGAGCCCCTCAACCTATCGCCTGTATCACCTGGAAGAGAAAAGTGTTACCAGAAGACACAGACCCTGTAGCATCTCCTATCGGGTCAGTGCTCTGCCAAGTCTCCCAGATATGGTGGCGCGATGCCTGGAAGAAGCAGTGCCTTGTCGGGGTGTCAGGCCCCATGGCACGCCACTCGCATTCACCATGGGAGGGATGCGCACTTCACAGTACTCCACCTGCATCCATGGCAAAGCCTCCCTATGAAGGCTACGGGTCATATTCCCACTCCTCCGGGAGGAGGGGGAACACGCCTACACTTTCCCTACATGAGGCGCTCCCAGTGAGCACCAGACTAAAGCTCTACACCCTGCCAGATGACTATGCTAGCTTCTATAAGAAGCTCATGGGCCTCTAGCAAGAAGGGGGAGGGGTAAGCAACAAGTGAGCAAGTAGTAAGTGAAAAAGAGGAGAAGCCAAGGCAAGTAGGTAGAAGTTCAAGGGCAGGAGAAATACTCATCGACACTCTCGAGAGCTCTCCTGCAAGAGCCGCCGCTGTTCTAGCTCCCATTGTTCTAACTCCTATTCTATCTTCTCATGAATCCTCTGAACGTGAAAACCATTCTGGGATCCACTAAAATGGATCTGTTTTCCTTGATCATCCACTGACTTGACTGTTAGAATGCTCCCGTCGGGATCTCCGATCCAGATCTCCTCTCTTTTGTGGGACCGACCGTGCTTGGAGGATGCCAGGCAGGAAGTCCACTCACCGGCACCACGTAGGAGCTGTAGGCCACGACGATGTAGATGGCAACTCAAGCATGTGGTTCTGATTGTTTAAAAAATTGTTGAATGCCGCTCAGAAACTATAAATTTCGAGATTTTGATTAAGCCGTGTTCTTGCAGTACACGAATAATTCATAAAACTGCCGGTTATTGTATGTCAATCCGTTCATTAAAACTGTCTTAATGGACTGCAGCATACAATTTTGGTGCAAGGGTTTAATGAAAAATATAATTATACAAGAAGTTGTCATACACCATCTGATATATATCTTCGCTCTCATAAGGCATGAAAGCGATTCGATCTCAATATTGAAGATCACGACTAACCATTTTACTCTTGGGTATTGATCATGGTGCGTGGTTCAGCAGACGATAGCTCCATAACATGGGTGGATTTCTCTGGAGGCTTAACCAGCAGGGCTTTAATCATGGGCTTAACCTTCTCAGTGGCCTTTACAATCACCAAGAACAAGACCCGATATAGAATAACCATACAGAATAAGATAGCAAGATTAACCCACTTGGAGTAGCTCATTTGAACTTGCCAAGTGTCTCTCAGAATCTCTTCACCACTAATTGTGGGAGGCCCTCCTGCTTGGTCGTTGGGGAAAGTTAGACCCAGGAACTCATTCTTGTAGAAGCCTTGGTTAGCATACGTATGGAAGGCAACATAGTACATCGGATACCGCCACACGGGCTTGGGGAGGTCGTCGGGCAACCGGAAGAAGCCGCCATTCAGCATCATCACTCCCTGAATTCCAGCCCCGGTTATAATTCCCATCAGGAAATCCGGGACGATGCTCGCAACGATCATCATCAGGCCCTCGACCAGCATCATGCACATGAATAGCACCAGAGCAAAGTAGGCAAAGTGATCTATTCTCCTCTGAAGGCCAACCAGGTAGTATGCGATGGCCCCTGGTACTACAGAGATGAGAGCCAAGTATGGAGTAGCAGAAAGAGTGTTGGCGATCACGAATGCACTGACACCATAGTGCCCATTAAGCCTTTCTCGTCCAAAGATCTGGACAACGAAATGGCCAAAACAGAGAAAAGCAATGAAGAAACAAGTCTTAATAAATTAACACCGGTGATTCATAATTATACTTGATGATGTAGTACAAAGAGAAAATTTTATGTAGCATCATAGTGACCAAAATATCATTTCCTTCCAACTAAGAAAGGACCTAAAGATCCATATGATGCTATAATAATGTGAAAATAAATAACAATAAAATTAGCAGTGACAATCTATAATTATTGCTAAGGTTATAGGACAGAGTACAAGAAGAGTTTGAATACAGCACTGAAGTTATAACCTTATTTTCTTGTTGGGCATGCACTTGGATGTAAATGAGATTGTAACAATAAATTAAGAAGCCGACGATTAGTTTTTACAACTTAAAGTCATAATACACATATTGAGTACGACTGCAGAAAGGCATTAGAATTGAAAAAAACATTGTATTCTCATGATTAGGCATGCATGCAGGACCTGAACATATTTGTTCATGCATAATTAATGGAAAAACAATGACAATGAGTAAGTATAATATTTCTTATATCATGACAACATATGATTAATTATCTAGGAACCAAATCATTCATTGCAGGTGTCAGCAAAAGAAGGTTAATTATTCAGTACTTTTAGTGCATAATATGTGCTTGGCTACATTTATATAGTTTATTTATTTGCACGATAAACCATGGAATCATCACTCATTCAGATGCATAAGTTTATCTAGATAGAAAGTAGCGAACCTTCATGTCCTCCACAAAAGATGGAAATCCCCCTATTGCCATGAAAGTCAGGAATGCAGCTATGAACATAAGCATAGAACCTCTGGCCTGGAAATTTGAAAACCAGCATTTCATGTTATTTTACATGTGAAAATGCACTGAAATGGCTTTTGAGTTTACAAAACCGCTAACATACCTGAATTGAACCATAAGAATGGCCAACATCATGGAATATGGTGCCTACACAAAGGCAAAGTGCGATATAAATAGCAAATCGCAACCAGTAGTAGCCCAAGTCTCTATACATGTTCACGAAGGACCTTCTGGTAAGGATCAGGGACTGAGTTAAGAAGCTAGCTTGACTTCCTTTCTTCACCAGAGCTCCACCCTTCTCATAAGGTAATATACAAGCAAAATTAGAACACGAGATTGGGATATTTTCTGAAAAAATTACATGGGCTTTTGCTATGAGATACTTTTTGAATGACGCACAGCAACATGTAATGCACTAATTCGACAGCATAATTACCGTTTCACATATCTCTGCAATTTGTTGAGCTACTTGCTGCGAAATGGTCGAGGACTTGTAAGATTTCACAAGGGTCTCAATTGCTTCAGCAGTGGTTATTGGCTTAACCGCAGGGCCTTCTTCGATATCCTGTTGGAAGGCATCATAAAAACATTGATGAAATTTTACCTTCAGGGCTTCAACTAGACATGATTTTTTTTTAAAAAAAAAAAGTAAAAGGCTGTAGGAAGGGATGCTGCCTACCTTGTCGAAGTCTTTGTTGACCGTCCTGAGGTAATGGTCTGAAGGATTTCGAAGAGGTGGACAGGGGAAGCCATTCAACGCAAAGAACTGGAGAAAAAAGAGAGTGCAAAAACACTGAACAATTACTCAAATGTAAATCTATGTAAAAATAAAATTTCCTCTTGTTCTCATAGTCTAAATTTGGCTTTACATGATATCATATATGATAATTGATTCCATGCCATTGCTTCGAATGCCCGTGAACTTCTTTTATTCTATTTAATTCTATTAACAACCTGTAAAAAGTTATCTCCTTTAATATCCTGCTGTCTTTTATTATGCTCAAACAAAGCCTAATCACTGCCATATACTTCGTGAGGCAAAGCGGATTCCATATATTGGGATCATATACAAACATGTCAAACATGTTGATAGTAACAAATTTATCCGTGAGAAGCAGGGACTTGCACATATACGTATATATTTTTTTCATGCCGAGTACATATCTATTTGTATATATGATAAAAAATTTGCAAACAATTATGAAAAAGTTACATGAGTTATTTTATGTTATACGAATTTTGCCATAGATTATTATAGAAAAGGGGTCACAAATTTCTCCTTCCATATTCCAACCTTATTATATATGATTTATCGAATCTTGGGTTACTTTCATTGTTGTATTTCTAGTTCACTAATATATGAATATCGATATATTAAATATTGTGGACGCAGTGTCAAACGTCTCAGCATTCAGCTTGCCCACCGCTATTTAAAACCATGACGGTCTCACTCTTACATTTTTTTTTGGGCTGATGTTGGCTATCAAAAGGTCCGAAACTTCTCGTAGTTGAAGATCACGAGAAAAGATTAGACAGAACCTAATCATATCTTAGAATTATTCAACTGGCATGCAAAACGTCTCGTAGTTGAAGATCACGAGAAAAAAACAAAGCATGCAATACTTTCCTTAGCTTCCTCTTTTTCTTTTTTTTTTGTCTTTTTTTTTAAAATAAAAATGGGAGGGAAGTTAACTCCGATCATGACCACCCACATACGGTTCCCCGTTCTCACTTCAACCAGAAAATATTTGATACACGACGTATATTAATTTTTTTGCAATCATTTTTTATCCGAACGTGAGTACGACAATCTATCTATCACTGGTGTCAGCCGAATAAACGAGATTTATTATATATATATCTAACTTTTTACTATCATTAACCAAAAAAAATTCTAAAATTATTTTATTAATTTTTTTCTTTTTTTATTTTATTTTAAATTATTTTTTTGTTTTTTATTTTATCTATGGATTTTCTGAAATATGCCGAATCCAGTACCCGAACCCCTTGGCTTGCTTTGAAAAAGGTGGTCATGCTCTCGCTTAACCTCATTTTCTTTTGCTAAACCGGTTTGGAAGCTAAAGATTCTTTAGCATGACCTGGATACCTACCTCGCTGGTCGCTGAAGCTTGTCCAAAGTAAACAGTTTCGCCGTATGCCAGGAGGCAAAGACCATGGAAGAGCTCGAACACCTCACTGCTCGGCTGGTGGATGGCCGCGACGACCGTCATCCCCTCCCGGCGGGCAAGCCTGGCTATCCTCTCCATGACATGGTACGATGCAGCACTGTCGAGGCCGCTTGTTGGCTCGTCGAGGAAGAGAAGCTCGGGCCTGGTCAGAATCTCCATGCAGATGCTCACCCTCCTCTTCTGACCACCACTGATGCCCTTGGAAACCCATCCCCCTATCCTCGTATACATGGCACCTTCCAAGCCCATCTCCCGGATCGTCGCCTCCGCTCTCTCTCTCTTCTCCGCCGTCGACATGGAGTCCGGCAGCTGGAGCTGTGCCGAGTAGTACACAGCTTCTCTGACGGTGAGCGTTGTCATCAGTACGTCGTCTTGAGTCACATAAGCCTGAGGGAAGAAGATTTATGTAGATATTATCAAGATTTAGCCAAAAAAAAAAAGAAAGGAAAAGGTAATTAAGAAGAAAGAATCAAGCTTTCATACTGATGTCCCGAATGAGAGCTTCTGTTTCTGGCCATTGATTAAAATTTCTCCACTTTGACTCACGTTGGATCCTAATCTTCCTATATATATTTATCAGGAAATTTTAATATTAACTACATATATAACAAGAGTGTGAAAACTACTTTATGTATAGATAACAATATGATATATTTGCATCACCTGCAAGGGTGTCTAAAAGTGTAGACTTGCCACAACCAGAAGGTCCCATGATGGCCAAGATCTCACCAGGCCTTGCATAACCGTTAAGCCCGCAAAGGATCGGTACGCGGCCGCCTTTGCCATCGGATGCCGAGACCCAGAGATCTTTCCAGGTGAGGAAGACACCACGATTTTTCCGGTTGGTCTCGAGGCCTCCATGGGCTACCGTTGCACGAGTAGTCGGTACCTTCTCTTGGAAGGGCACCTTGAGCACCTCCACTTCCGGCAAGCCGTCGAATTCTAATTCTTGGCTGCCGTGGTTGAAGCCAGGGTGCACGGGCGATGGAGGAGAAAATCTACCACTGAAAGGGAAGGACCTGTCGATGCTTCCCGGAGCATCGACGCCGGTCCTGAAGCCATGCATCTCTATGTCATCTTCCTCGGCTGGCCGAGGGCGGAGATGCATTGTTGGGCTTGGAGTCCATCTTGGCACATGCGGGGGAGAAGCCATGAGAGTTCTATCCGTGAAAGAGCTGCAAGAGATCGAGGCCCAATAAATAGCCGTAGAGGTCCTCAAAATGTGCCAAACGCATGGGGACCGTTTTTTTTTCCCTTGTAGTCCTAATCAGAAGAAGGGCATGCAAGTAGGTTGATCTCGGATGACACCCGTGGTTCGCTTTGCAAGTGGATTACTTAATTATTTTGACCAACAGCGACCCGAAACTTTGATTTTTTTTTTTTTTTTTGTGTTAACCTGTACTGTATTAAAAAGCCCTAGTGTAAATACAACCATAAACATCCAACAAAATTAAACTGTGAAGCAGGCGAGGAGCCAATGCAAATCTGTACAAATCTAAGTAACGTTGTTTTTTTTTTTTTTTGCGCTTAAGTGGCCATGCATCGAGCTTCCTATACATTTCTACATTCCACGTCATTTAACTAAATGGACGTTGGCACGTAACGCTGACTAATTATTATTCTGCCATATCTTTATAGCAGGTTGCCCAACCTTCAAACGGGAACGGTTCAAAGGTTCTCGTTCTTCCTTCATGCAAAAAAATAAAATAAAATAAAAATAAAATATCTAGATCTATTGTATTGCTTTCAGATGTAACCTGATGTTCGATGCACTGAGACAGCTTTGAGAGCCTTCCTATATATTACAATTAATGACTGACTTGACCAAATAAACTTACTATTTAAAGTCTTGCATGAGGTTGGATGGGCACATTCATGATCTTTTTGTCATTTCACGTGTCACTGACTTCTGACAAAGAATGATGTATTATGACTTGCAAAAAGGATATAATCAAATTTTTCCTAAACGAGAAATTCATTGATACGGTAGAAAGATGGACGTATGATCTCTATCGGATATTATGTCAGAAAAATTATTATAATAAATATTTTATTTTGAATTTTTTTATCAAGCCGAGCTTTCCGAATTTATCGAGATCGAGCTTCATCCTTCACCAGATCAGCACCCGCAAGCTTGAAATATCTAGGTCGGAGCCGAGTAACCTCCTTCACCAGAACAAGTCACTTCGAGATCGAGCCCTCTGGGCAAGGGTCGCATACTGACCTTCTTCGCTAGATCAAGCCCTTCCGAGATCGAGCACTCTGGGCCGGAGTCGAGCTCGGCCCTCCTCCACCATGTTGAGCCCCTCCGAGGTCGAGCCTTCTGAGCAGGAGTCGAGCCTTCCTCCACCGGGTCGAGCTGCTCCGAGGTCGAGCCTCCTGGACCGGAGTCGAGCCCAGCCCTCCTTCGCCAAGTCGAGCCCCTCGGGCCGGAGCTGAGTCCCAGCTCTCTAGTTCGGCAACCACCTCGGACAACGCCGCCGGCCACCAAAGGAGCGGAGCCACTTCCTCAGGTCACCGGCGGGCCGCCCGAGGGCTATGAAGAAGCACCCATCAAATCATAATAACTCCCTATGGATGCCACTTACACCAGGAAAGGGAGAAGTTCCCACCCCAATTAAGACACTACCAGGCTTCCCGGAATGGAGCAACCGGAAGGAATGTCAGAATGCACAGTAGTTTCCTCATCACCAACCAGGAAAGACGTTCCGTCCACGACACGGAACGCCGCCATACGCGCCTGACAATACGGATCAAAAGAGACATCTCATCCGCGGCGTGGAACGCCGCTGCACGTATCTGACAGCACAGGGGAGATCCCGAGGTAGGCGTTCAACTATCGCCCAGACTTAAAAGAACCTTCGACACGCTCAGAGGGGAGGTAACTAAAAACTAAATAGAAAAAATCCAGGCAAGGGAGGGGGAGGAGGCCACACAGGAGGACCCATCCACCTCGGCCACCACCTTTCCCAGCACACTCGCATCCCCATTCTCATTCTACTCGCATCATTTTCACTCCTCCTAGCATGGAGTTCATCAGGAGGGCCTCGACCAGGAGGATCTGTTCCCCTGGATCGTCACTGACTTGAGCATCGGAGTGCTCCCGCCGGAATTCCCGGCCCAAATCACTAACCCCTGTTTTGCAGGTTCCAACGAACAGGACATCATCGAGGAGACGAGGGGCGATCCGACGTCGAGGACAGCTACGGGCCACGGCGATCTTGGCGGCAACAGATTGGCGCGTCAGGAAGGGGGACTGACGTAGACCCTTTGTTCCAAAAGCCAGTCCCCCCGCAAGTGGATCCATCAGGAGGATGGTGATGACGCGAGCGAGGGAGGCTTCCACCAGCTGTGTGGGAGACTCTCCCCCCAAAGGAGACGTGCACGTTCCGGAAGTGGAACCACCCGCTCTAGCTCAACCACCTCTTGCAGAGTCTCAGCTTGATGCACTCATCCAACAGATGCAAATCCTTGCTACGACAGTACGCTAGCTCCAGCACCAGCAACGGTCATTGGCTACCCATTAGCAACCAGGGACCCCCGCAGCCCATGCCGCAGCACCCCACGATAGCCTGCATTCCTTCCAAGGAAGGCCTTCGCAGTCGCGGGCCGTCACCGACCTCCGGGGTAGCCACCAAACTCCGACGAAGAGACAACGGGTCGGATCTGCCGACGGGAAAAGCCACTCCCCCACCCTTGAGCGGGAGATGACCAAGCCCCGCCGAGGTCGAAGAGGCAAGTCCCCCCTTCATGGGCACCTTGCACCTAAGTCACCTTCTGCGTCTCTTTCAACAGAAGGTTCTACCGATGAAGCTATCAGGCGCACAGCCGAGAAGTGCCTGGAGGAGCACGAGTGCAAGCTGACGAAAATTATCCTGCCGATTTGCGAACATGCAAGGCTCCACCGACGAGCCGGTGGGCTATGATGTCCGTCCTCCCTTCTCTCGAGATATCCAAGAAGAGCCGGTTCCGTATGCTGCAGGTGGATCCCTACGACGGGACCACGGATCCCCTGGACCACCTAGAAAACTACAAGGCCCTCATGAGGGTCTAGGAGGCCAACGATGCTTTTTTTTGCATCGCCTTCCCAGTAACCCTCCGGAAGGCGACCCGGGTTTGGTTTACCCGCCTCAAGCCCGAAAGCATCAACTCTTTCGCTCAGCTGGAGCGAAAGTTCGTGGTCCACTTCGACGCCTATCGAAAAGTGCCACGGGAGGCAGACAGCCTCTTCTCCATCCAACAACAAGATCGCGAGCCCCTCCGAGACTACGTGGACCGCTTCAAGGTCACCGCCTTGGAGATTTACAATCTTAAGGAGCCAATCACCATGCTGGCGCTGAAGCGAGGGCTCAGGACCTTCTGCCTGACCTACTCGCTTGATAAGAAGCCCTCCATGACTTATTATGAGCTCATCCTCTGAGCCTAGAAGTACATCCACGTCGAGGAGATGGATCGTACAAGACGGAAACTCGACGGGAGGCCACAAAAAAAGCCAACTCCCATCGAGGCCCCTGGGACCCGGAAACCAGGACCCTCAGCTCCGAACTTCCGGCAGGGGCCAAGGTCGGGGAGCGTACCCATCCCAGAGGAGTGGTACACCCTACTCCTCGCCCCGAGGACAAAGATCCTCATGAAGATCGAAGGTGAGCCCTACCTGAAGCGCCCACCCTCGATAAGATCGTCCACTGGCCGTGACAAGATAAAGTACTGCCGCTACCACCTCAACCATGGCCACAACATCGAGGACTGCCGTAATCTCAAGAAGGAGATCGAAGAACTCATCAAGAGAGGCTACCTCGGGAGGTTCATGGGGGGCAGACCTCCGACAGAACCTCAGCTGCCCGTCGCTCTCTCGCCAGTTTCTGCAGCCGACAACCTCCCTACCAAGAAGCTAGTGGGGATGATATGTTGGGGAGCCGAGCGCGCACCCAAGAAGGCCCGGAGGGCAGGGTATTCTGAAAATGTACTCTCCTTTACGAGAGAATGGGGAGATGAGGGAAAAAATATAAATAATGATACCATGGTCGTCGAGATGTCGATGGTGAAACATCCTATAAAATGCATCATGGTTGATAGTAGAAGCTCCACAGATATGCTTTTTTATGATGCCTTTTCCATGATGAACTTACCCTCCGCTCAGCTCTGACCTGTGCACACGCCCCTTGTCGACTTCATGGGGGATTCTGTGAGGGTCGAGGGAGAAATTACTCTCCCAGTCTTTGTCGGAACTGAAAGGAAAACTGGTAGCGAGCATGCTTTCTATTTTAAAAGTTTTTCAAAATAACATGCAGCGGAAGCATTGTCGAGAAGATTAACATTTAATCTAAGCATGCTTTTAAAACTTTTCTATGCTACTTATCCCAAGATCTTGCATGAATGATTAATATAAACTATGAAATCATGAATTCATGCTATGAACATTTCAAAGCAACATATCTATATATGTAAAACCATACCTCGTATGAAGTGGAGACGCTCTCCGTTACGAAAGATCCAGGAGGAGGAAGAAGAACTCTGCTTAGCCGCACACGTGTCCGGCCTCTACAGGTGGTTCACACCAGGGCTCTTTCAAAATCTACTTCCACTCTAAGTGCTAGCTTGTTGTGGAACAATTTGATCGGAACTTCTTTTCTTCTTTCGATGCCGGACTCTCCGAATGAATGAAGAAACTCAAGAGGTGGAGAATAAGTGATTGAAACCCTTCCCAAACACTCAATCTCAAGACCTAGATTACTAGGTATAAATATGCACACTCTTTTCCTAAAATCTCACACCCATAAAACTAGAACCTTTCCTAGCTTCTTCCCTTTCTTCCCTTTTATTTTTCCAGCATTTCTTTGCTGAATTTTCTCTTATTTTCGTCCTCCCATTTCAGCCCATTAAGTAGATGGTGAGGGAGAGGGAAAGTGGGGAGTTATGGGTGATAATGGAGTGGTAATGGATAGTTATGGGGAGTTATGGTCATGGGAAGTTACATAACTCCCCAAAACTGAATTTAAACTTATTTAAATTCAAATTAATGTGTTAATTGATTTCAGTTCATAACTGAAATCAATTGGGTCAAGTGTGCATACATTGGGTTCAACCCAATTGGACCCAAACCTATTTTGAACCAAATCCTATTTGATTCGTTCCAGATTTTTATAGCTCAATCAAATTGGGCTATCAAGTAATCACATTACTTAATTCACCTCCATGCATCACCAACTATTAGTGAAAATTTTATGTCACAACCTTTTTGTGACATCAAGTGTCTACACTTGCGAAATCAACAAGTGTCGACACTTACACAAGTGTCGACACTTTCAAGAATATCAAGTGTCGACACTTGGATAAAGAAAAGCACTTTTCCTTTGTGAGTCCACGAACGATTCCCAATCGTTCTCCGATCACTAGATCAAATAGAAATCCCTATGGTGTATGACCCCATAGGTTCGAACACTAAGCCGGTAGCACTGGAACATTTCTAATACTAGTCAAAATCGCCATCTAGCAATGACACCCGACGTCCGGATAGGTCGAAGTTGCAGAGCAACAATCAAGAACCAGGAGATGTGGAAAGGTGCTCCGCTCGGGGCATCGAGCCCCTCAACCTATCGCCTGTATCACCTGGAAGAGAAAAGTGTTACCAGAAGACACAGATCCTATAGCATCTCCTATCGGGTCGTGCTCTGCCAAGTCTCCCAGATATGGTGGCGCGATGCCTGAAAGAAGCAGTGCCTTGTTGGGGTGTCAGGCCTCATGGCACGCCACTCGCATTCACCATGGGAGGGATGCGCACTTCACAGTACTCCACCTGCATCCATGGCAAAGCCTCCCTATGAAGGCTACGGGTCATATTCCCACTCCTCCGGGAGGAGGGGGAACAGGCCTACACTTTCCCTACATGAGGCGCTCCCAGTGAGCACCGGACTAAAGCTCTACACCCTGCCAGATGACTATGCTAGCTTCTATAAGAAGCTCATGGGCCTCTAGCAAGAAGGGGGAGGGGTAAGCAACAAGTGAGCAAGTAGTAAGTGAAAAAGAGGAGAAGCCAAGGCAAGCAGGTAGAAGTTCAAGGGCAGGAGAAATAATCATCGACACTCTCGAGAGCTCTCCTGCAAGAGCCGCCGCTGTTCTAGCTCCCATTGTTCTAACTCCTATTCTATCTTCTCATGAATCCTCTGAACGTGAAAACCATTATAGGATCCACTAAAAAGGATCTGTTCTCCTTGATCATCCACTGACTTGACTGTTAGAATGTTTCCGTCGGGATCTACGATCCAGGTCTCCTCTCTTTTGTGGGACCGACCGTGCTTGGAGGATGCCAGGTGGGAAGTCCACTCATCGGCACCATGTAGGAACTGTAGGCCACGATGATATAGATGGCAACTCAAGCATGTGGTTCTGATTGTTTAAAAAATTATTGAATGCCGCTCAGAAACTATAAATTTTGAGATTTTGATTAAGCCGTGTTCTTGCAGTACACGAATAATTCATAAAACTGCCGGTTATTGTATGTCAATCCGTTCATTAAAACTGTCTTAATGGACTGCAGCATACAATTTTGATGCAAGAGTTCACTGAAAAATATAATTATACAAGAATTTGTCATACGCCATCCGATATATATCTTCGCTCTCATAAGGCATGAAAGCGAATCGATTTCATTATTCAAGATCACAACTAACCATTTTACTCTTGGATATTGATCATGGTGCGTGGTTCAGCAGACGGTAGCTCCATAACATGGGTGGATTTCTCTGGAGGCTTAACCAGCAGGGCTTTAATCATGGGCTTAACCTTCTCGGTGGTCTTTACGATCACCAAGAACAAGACCCGATATAGAATAACCATACCGAATAAGATAGCAAGATTAACCCACTTGGAGTAGCTCATTTGAACTTCCCAAGTGTCTCTCAGAATCTCTTCACCACTAATTGTGGGAGGCCCTCCTGCTTGGTCGTTGGGGAAAGTTAGACCCAGGAACTCATTCTTGTAGAAGCCTTGGTTAGCATACGTATGGAAGGCAACATAGTACATCGGATATCGCCACACGGGCTTGGGGAGGTCGTCGGGCAACCGGAAGAAGCCACCATTCAGCATCATCACTCCCTGAATTCCAGCCCCGGTTATAATTCCCATCAGGAAATCCGGGACGATGCTCGCAACGATCATCATCAGGCCCTCGACCAGCATCATGCACATGAATAGCACCAGAGCAAAGTAGGCAAAGTGATCTATTCTCCTCTGAAGGCCAACCAGGTAGTATGCGATGGCCCCTGGTACTACAGAGATGAGAGCCAAGTATGGAGTAGCAGAAAGAGTGTTGGCGATCACGAATGCACTGACACCATAGTGCCCATTAAGCCTTTCTCGTCCAAAGATCTGGAGAACGAAATCGCCAAAACAGAGAAAAGCAATGAAGAAACAAGTCTTAATAAATTAACACCGGTGATTCATAATTATACTTGATGATGTAGTACAAAGAGAAAGTTTTATGTAGCATCAAAGTGACCAAAATATCATTTCCTTCCAACTAAGAAAGGACCTAAAGATCCATATGATGCCATAATAATGTGAAAATAAATAACAATAAAATTAGCAGTGATAATCTATAATTATTGCTAGGGTTATAGGACAGTACAAGAAGAGTTTGAATACAGCACTGAAGTTATAACCTTATTTTCTTGTTGGGCATGCAATAAATTAAGAAGCCGACCATAACACAATTTATGCCAACGATTACTTTTTACAACTTAAAGCCATAATGCACATATTGAGTACGACTGCAGAAAGGCATTTGAATTGAAAAAACATTGTATTCTCATGATTAAGCATGCATGCAGGACCTGAACATATTTGTTCATGCATAGTTAATTGGAAAACGATGACAATGAGTAAGTATAATATTTCTTATATCATGACAACATATGATTAATTAGCTAGGAACCAAATCATTCATTGCAGGTGTCAGCAAAAGAAGGTTAATTATTCGGTACTTTTAGTGCATAATATGTGCTTGGCTACATTTATATAGTTTATTTATTTGCACGATACACCATGGAATCATCATTCATTCAGATGCATAAGTTTATCTAGATAGAAAGTAGCGAACCTTCATGTCCTCCACAAAAGATGGAAATCCCCCTATTGCCATGAAAGTCAGGAATGCAGCTATGAACATAAGCATAGAACCTCTGGCCTGGAAATTTGAAAACCAGCATTTCATGATATTTTACATGTGAAAATGCACTGAAATGGCTTTTGAGTTTACAAAACCGCTAACATACCTGAATTGAACCATAAGAATGGCCAACATCATGGAATATGGTGCCTACACAAAGGCAAAGTGCGATATAAATAGCAAATCGCAACCAGTAGTAGCCCAAGTCTCTGTACATGTTCACGAAGGACCTTCTGGTAAGGATCAGGGACTGAGTTAAGAAGCTAGCTTGACTTCCCTTTTTCACCAGATCTCCACCCTTCTCATAAGGTAATATACAAGCAAAATTAGAACACGAGATTGGGATATTTTCTGAAAAAATTACATGGGCTTTTGCTACGAGATACTTTTTGAATGACACACAGCAACATGTAATACACTAATTCGACAGCATAATTACCGTTTCACATATCTCTGCAATTTGTTGAGCTACTTGCTGCGAAATGGTCGAGGACTTGTAAGATTTCACAAGGGTCTCAATTGCTTCAGCAGTGGTTATTCGCTTAACCTCAGGACCTCCTTCGATATCCTGTTATAAGGCATCATAAAAACATTGATGAAATTTTACCTGCAGGGCTTCAACTAGACATGATTTTAATAAAAACAAAAAAAAGTAAAAGGCTGTAGGAAGGGATGCTGCCTACCTTGTCGAAGTCTTTGTTGACCGTCCTGAGGTAATGGTCTGAAGGATTTCGAAGAGGTGGACAGGGGAAGCCATTCAACGCAAAGAACTGGAGCAAAAAGAGAGTGCAAAAACACTGAACAACTACTCAAATGTAAATATATGTAAAAATAAAATTTCCTCTTGTTCTCATAGTCTAAATTTGGCTTTACATGATATCATATATGATAATTGATTCCATGCCAT
Organism: Areca catechu; assembly: GCA_021397845.1. NCBI lineage: Eukaryota > Viridiplantae > Streptophyta > Magnoliopsida > Arecales > Arecaceae > Areca > Areca catechu. Next base: position 13,774,980 of record CM038052.1, read on the forward strand.
TGCTTCGAATAGCTACCCATGAACTTCTTTTATTCTATTTAATTATATTAACAACCCTTAAAAAGTTATCTCCTTGAATATCCTGCTGTCTTTTATTATGCTCAAACAAAGCCAAATTACTGCCATATACTTCGTGAGGCAAAGCGGATTCCATATATTGGGATCATATACAAACATGTCAAACATGTAGATTGTATAACAAATTTATCCGTGACAAGGAGGGACTTGCACATATACGTATATATTTTTTTCATGTCGAGGACATATCTATTTGTATATATGATAAAAAAATTTGCAAACAATAATGAAAAGGTTACATGAGTTATTTTATGTTATACGAATTTTGCCATAGATTGTTATAGAAAAGGGGCCGGTCACAAATTTCTGCTTCCTTATTCCAACCTTATTATATATGATTTATCAAATCTTGGGTTACTTTCATTGTTGTATTTCAAGTTCACTAATATATGAATATTTTAATATAAATATTAATATATTAAATATTGTGGACGAGGCCCTCCTAGTTTTTTCGTGGGACGCGGTGTCAAATGTCTCAGCATTCAGCTCTCCCACCGCTATTTAAAACCATGATGATGGACTCGCTCTTACATTTTTTTTTTTGGCTGATGTTGGCTATCAATAGGTCAGAAACTTCTCGTAGTTTGAAGATCACGAGAAAAGATATGACAGAACCTAATCATATCCTAGAATTATTCAACTGGCATGCAAAACGTCTCGCAGTAGAAGATCACGAGAAAAAAAACAAAGCATGCAATACTTTCCTTAGCTTGCGTTGAAAAAGGTGGCCATGCTCTCGCTTAGCCTCTTTTTTTTTTGCTAAACCGGTTTGGAAGCTAAAGATTCTTTAGCATGACCAGGATACCTACCTCGCTGGTCGCTGAAGCTTGTCCAAAGTAAACTGTCTTGCCGTAAGCCAGGAGGCAAAGACCATGGAAGAGCTCGAACACCTCACTGCTCGGCTGGTGGATGGCCGCGACGACCGTCATCCCCTCCCGGCGGGCAAGCCTGGCTATCCTCTCCATGACATGGTACGATGCAGCGCTGTCGAGGCCGCTTGTTGGCTCGTCGAGGAAGAGAAGCTCGGGCCTGGTCAGAATCTCCATGCAGATGCTCACCCTCCTCTTCTGACCACCACTGATGCCCTTGGAAACCCAACCCCCTATCCTCGTGTCCCTGGCACCTTCCAAGCCCATCTCCCGGATCGTCGCCTCCGCTCTCTCTCTCTTCTCCGCCGTCGACATGGAGTCCGGCAGCTGGAGCTGTGCCGAGTAGCACACAGCTTCTCTGACGGTGAGCGTTGTCATCAGTACGTCGTCTTGAGTCACATAAGCCTGAGGGAAGAAGATTTATGTAGATATTATCAAGATTTAGCCAAAAAAAAGAAAAGAAAAGAAAAGAAAGCAAAAGGTAATTAAGAAGAAAGAATCAAGCTTTCATACTGATGTCCCGAATGAGAGCTTCTGTTTCTGGCCATTGATTAAAATTTCTCCACTTTGACTCACGTTGGATCCTAATCTTCCTATATATATTTATCAGGAAATTTTAACATTAACTACATATATAACAAGAGAGTGAAAACTACTTTATGTATAGATAACAATATGATATATTTGCATCACCTGCAAGGGTGTCTAAAAGTGTAGACTTGCCACAACCAGAAGGTCCCATGATGGCCAAGATCTCACCAGGCCTTGCATAACCGTTAAGCCCGCAAAGGATCGGTACGCGGCCGCCTTTGCCATCGGATGCCGAGACCCAGAGATCTTTCCAGGTGAGGAAGACTCCACGATTTTTCCGGTTGCTCTCGAGGCCTCCATGGGCTACCATTGCACGAGTAGTCGGTACCTTCTCTTGGAAGGGCCCCTTGAGCACCTCCACTTCCGGCAAGCCGTGGAATTCTAATTCTTGGCTGCCGTGGTTGAAGCCAGGGTGCACGGGCGATGGAGGAGAAAATTTACCACTGAAAGGGAAGGACCTGTCGATGCTTCCCGGAGCATCGACGCCGGTCCTGAAGCCATGCATCTCTATGTCATCTTCCTCGGCTGGCCGAGGGGGGAGATGCTTTTTTGGGCTTGGAGTCCATCTCGGCACCTGCGGGGGAGAAGCCATGAGAGTTCTAGCTGCATGTGAAAGAGCTGCAAGAGATCGAGACCCAATAAATAGCCGTGGAGGTTGCGTGGGGACCGTACCTCGAGATGACAACAAAGACCTGACCCGGTCCAATTAGGCTGCGTCGTAGACGCTTTGGTTGGATTTGAATCAGATCCAGATAAAATCTGGATACTTAATTTTGGATTTAAACCGGAACCGAATAAATATACATTTAATCTCCGGTCAAAATTATTTTAATATTTTAATATATATAATTAATATATATTATATTAAAAATATTTTATTTTAATTAAATATGAAATTAAATATGGTTAAACTAAAAATGTAGTTAAATTTTATTTATTTAATATATATATATATATAATTTATAGAATGATAGGTGATTTTAAAGTTGATAAAAATAAAAAAATATATTCAATATAACTCAATTGAGTTTGGACTAGGTAAATCTGAATCACCCGATACCCGCTTGAGATGGATTTAGATAGTTTCGATAGTATTTGGATTGGATTTGAATAGTTTATTAGATATTCAGATTTTGATTTAGATGATTAAAAACCCGTTCCAAATATGGTCCATTGCCATTCCTAACCATACCATTATTTTTTCCTGTAGTCCTAAGTAAGAAGGAGAGGTAGGTTGTTCTCGGATGACACCCGTGGTTTACCTTGCATGTGGATTGCTTAATTATTTTGACCAACAGCGATCCAAAACTTTGAATTTTTGTATTTTTTAACCTGTACTGTATTAAAAAGCCCTAGTGTAGCAGGCGAGGAGCCAATGCAAATTAATCTGTACAGGCGAGGAGACTTAAGTGGCCATGCATCGGGCTTCCTATACAATTCTACATTCCACGTCATTAATTTAACTAGTTGGCAGTTGGCACGTAACCGCTGACTAATTATTATTCTGCCACATCTTTATAACAGGCTGCCCAACCTTCAAAGGGAACGGTTCAACTTCAAAGGTTCTATTTCTTCCTTCATGCAAACAATAAAAAAAGGTTTCTATATATATTGTATTGCTTACAGATGTAACCTGATGTTCGATGCACTGAGACAGGTTTGAAAGTCTTCCTATATATTACAATTAATGACAGAGCAAGTCTGACTTGACCAAATAAATTTACTCTTTAAAGTCTTGTTTGAGGTTGGTTGGGCACATTCATGATCTTTTTTTGTCACTTCACGTGTCACTGACTTTTGACAAAGAATGATGTATTATGACTTGCAAGAGGATATAATCGAATTCTTTCTAAACAAGATATATACTCGTTGGCATGGAAAAGTTTTGGAGATGCATCGATCGGTTCATAAGTTGTGAATAGGGTTTGATGTTTCTAAGGACCACTCTTTCAGATTTGGTATGTTAATATACCTTTGAAGCAAAACCTCCTTAAAGTTAAACAGGGTGGAATTAATCTGCGATTAAAGACAAACCAATAGATGTGTGTGTGTGTGTGTGTGTGTGTGTGTGTGAGGAACTTAATTACTAAGTAATAAGTTTCTAATTTCTTAAATTCAGAATATTGGATGTGAAAGGTCTTCTCCACTCTTTGTTTTATACAAAGTGGTAGAAGGTTGATAAAATTAGATCAAGGTTTGAAATACTTGTTGTAATGGTATTACAACAGCCATTGTTCTCAGCTCTCCTAGAATGACGCAGATATACTAGGATTTTAAAATGAAGTTCCTACATTAAACATAAATCCATCATGAATGCCATTATGTAATAAACAATAATTTGTCATTTTAGTTGTTTCAACTGAAACTTTTTTTCTTTAAAATTCAAATACTAATGTCGGTAGATTGTTTGATGTGTCATAGTGTGAATAGTGATACTATGAAGTTGTGCTTCAACGTACAGCTAATGATACTGTCATATTATTTCAAGATGCACGGGATATATTTTCTTTATTTGAAAAATAGATCATCCTAGAATATAATTTTTTTATTAATTACTATATTATTTATAAAATAATATATTTTTATGAATGCATAAAATATTTATTTTATAAATAAATATTTTTATTGAAGTTTAATAAAAAGATTTATATTTGAGCATACATACACCTAAGCGGTAGCTCGTAAGATATCCAAACTTTAAAATTTTAAAATATATATATATTTATATATTTCAATGTTAGAATTTTGGAGGCAATTGATAAAGGAAGAAGGAGAGAGAAGACCAAAAAGATGAATGTGTACGTAGAATGAGCGCACGTCCACTCCCTGATTAATATATTCGTTTGTCTAGCAAGCTCAAAGCTTTGCAGTGCCTCGTATCTAAATATATGTTTATGTCGTTCTTTCCATAACCGTGAGAATATCTTTGTTGGATGGTGAGTTCTTCCAATGGTGCCAGCTGCTGATGTCCCGTATTCTCTTTGGGAGCTGTTGATTGGTGGATTTCTGTAGCATGGCCTTCCAGAATAGCTTAAGAGTAGCGCCATGCAAGTAGTACGTAGATGATTCAGATCTTCCAATGAGGAGCATGCATGGTGGACAAAAACTAGAGCCATGAATGCATTTTTTTTCTAAAGATCATCTGATGTGAGAAGCATAACCAGTTAAAAATTGTTACCTTTTCACGAATGGATAAGCTCCAAATGATGGTGATAATCTTTAGAAAGGGATATGGAACAAGAGCGAGAATACGTACGTACGTAGCAATATTGCGTTAGAGCGAGAATATGAGAGTAGTGGTGTCTCTTTAATATTTGTTAAAAGGGATATGAAACATAGCTTTCACAGAGTAGTTAAACCATAGACGAGACATTTGGGCAGTGCCATGTTTAAAAAATACTGTTCGTATACGACGTCGTTCTTTACGCTTTTGTCTTTGTCTATAATTCCATGATGTTTTTTTTCTCCATTGTTACGTACGTGAAGCCAAAACGGCTCGAAGATTTCGGTTTTTTTTTTTTTTTTTTTTTTTTTTTTTTTTTTTTTTTTTTTTTTTTTTTTTTTTTTTTGAGATGGAATAAGTCGTTGCTAAAATAATTTCCTAGTGGAACAAAGATTCAAAAATGCATGTGAACTCTTACCATTCAATAATGGAACTAATTAGTGTGGTGTTCAATGCAAGGATCATGGAGCCAGTCTAAAATAATCTAGCATGACCCATCTTCTGATGATGGCTTTGGAGAGGTTCATGAGTGGCCTTTCCTGAGCTTGTATATTGAATGAGAGATTGAAAGATCATGTTTTAGAAAATATCATTGTGTTTCAAATAGGGATATGTTGACGTGGAGTCTCTGGATCGGCCGGTCGGAACTGCTGCATCGCAGGACCACTCCCTGGTTCACCTGTAAAATAGATTTCTTGTCGGAGTTGTTCCGGCGGAGAACACTTCGATATCTAAGTCAGTGGCGGATTCCAGCCATAGAATGGGGAAGATATCGAGAGTCGAAGAGAAAAAGAATTCTTGGGGATTGAAAGTGTATGTGTGCGAGATCGTTCACCCTCCCCAAGCTATCCTTCTTACCCATATTTAAAAGATGGCCTCCGGTCTGTGGCCCGCTCTTTTTCCGGCGATCATGGGAAGCCAATCTCTCCCATGATTGGCGATCGTGGGTTGTCAATGAGCGGTTCCAGCCAGATCGGGGGCGTGGCTGTAGGAGTTGCGCATCATGATCATGGCATGATGAGTGTCGATTGTAACCGTTGGTTACAGTTTCCTTTCTGGAACAGATTGCGGTTCAAGCTTCGGGTTTCTCCTTGCATGGACCGAAGGCTTGGTATGTCCCCGAGGCCGGAAATCGTGTCTATGATGGGGACCGAAGTACGTGTCTTCGGAAGTCGATTAGTAGTTCAGACTTCGACCAGGACCGAAGGTGCTACCTGAAGGACTGGCCTTCGGATGCTGTAGTCCAGTGCGAAGCTTTGGATTGCTTGCAGTTGATCTTCGCTTAGTCCGAAGTCCGTAGTCCGGAGAAATGGGCTTCGATAAATCGAATCGAAGCTTGGTTCGTAGCTGAACCAGGATATCCCAACATGATACAAATGAATCAGGTCTAAATAAAATATATCTTAAATTTTTATTAGAGCCAACTTGATGGCTCGCTTAAAAAGACTATAGCTAAAAGATGTTACTTGAATTCTTCAGCTTGTACAAGTAATCAAGATCTTCTCTCGGTATATAACGATATGAACTATAAACATATACGAGTACGAGTTGTCATGATGACATATTATGGATGATATAAAATTTGATCCATAGACCAGTCCATTAACAAAAAAAAAAAAGAAAAGAAAAGGCATTTGCAAAGGGTTCAAGATGATGTTAGGTAATGAGGAAACATTAAGTGGATTTTCATGTAGGATTACAAGTTGTTGAGGTTTGGATCCTTTCTGTCGGATCGATACCTCTAATCATTCTTATAAAATGAACGTCCCTATTATAAGAGGCAAGTTTATTGTCGGATCGATACCTCTAATCATTCTTATAAAATGAACGTCCCTATTATAAGAGGCTGGTTTATCTTTCTTAAACCAGCAGCGTAGCAACCCCGAGCATTCGAGTCGACTTCCCGTCGATCCTCGCAAGAGCAACCCAGAGTACTAAACCTCGAATCGGCTCGCTGGAGACGAGCACCACAGCACCAACCAAGAGATGTTGAGTGGCACCCACATCCTCGTGGATCCAGATCCTACATCCGGACGAACTACGAGGATGCGAGCTGGTCCAGCCAACACCTTCCATCTAGAAGGAAAATTTAAATGCCAATACGATTGAAAACCAAGTTAATTAACAAACCCTTTTTGGAAATTGGAAATCATTGATTTATGTGACCTCATAGTTATATTTCTAAGTATTTATTAAATTATATATTTTTTTCGTACAATTCATTTATCAAATGGTTATGCACAGTGAGCATGGATCAACTTAATTAAAATATATGGCTGATGATTTTAACTTAATTAAAATGTAGCCTCGGCCCCTTGTTTACTTCCAATTGGATTAGAACGTAGACCAGGCGTTTCAAGCGCGGCAGATTTTGAGACGAGCAAGGAGAAAAAGTTGACTCGATTATACTAGTATTGAGTAATTCTCTGTCTAGCAAGAGCGGTGTAAAAAAAATACATTGCCAAATATTATTGGACCATATAAGGGCAATGTAAGTCCTGCTTTTCAATATGCAATTAATGCCTATAACATTATCTTTTCGATAAAAATTTTGAATGATGAAAATGTTTCTCTTTTATAACAAAACTATGATAAATGTTGGCCTGGATTATGACATCCTTGACTTGAATTATGACACCAATATATTATAAAATCTAGAGGTATTTTCATCATTGAAAAAATTTTAAAAATTTTCAATGATGAAAATATTCTTAGTCTTATAATATTCTGTGAACATAGTTATGATACCATGTTCATAAAGGAATGTCAAAATGAAGGATATTTTTATAATTATTTTTTAAACAAAAACATGCAGGCGTTAAATTTATTTTTGGATGATAAAAATGTCATTTCCTTATAATATTCGTTTTTGAACAGGATGTCATGATCCTATTCATAAGATGTCATAAGGTCGATAATATTTTTATCATTGAAAAAATTATAAACTTTTTCAACAATGAAAATATCCCTGATCTTATGACATTCTGTTCACAAATGGATATAATAAGAAAAGGATATTTTCGTCATTCAATTTTTTTAATAAAAAATAAACTACATGCATTAAATATATATTTAAATAACAAAATATCTTTCTTATATAATACTTATTTGTGAACAGAGTGTCATAATCATGTTCAAGGATATCATAAAGCGAATGATATTTTTATCATTAAAATTTTTATTTTTTAAAAAATATATTTATATTTTATAATATATAAGTATTATAATCCAAATCAAAAAAATATCATAATTCAATGGATATCATAACTTTATTATATAAAAAAGATATTTTTATTAATTAATTTTTTTTATGAAAAAATACAGTATTGAATATGTATGGGAAAGCAAGGTCCCATAAAGTTACGTAGTGCAATTTTGTCTTCGTCGGCGTGCAAAGACTTTTTCCCTCCTAGTAGACGGGACTGACCGGCTCTTACTATTGACCCTACGAGATTTGCAGGATTTGAATCCATCGTAGCATCCTCGTGACTGAATGCAACCGCAGTTCAAGCGAGAGTCATGAGATCACAGGGAATGTCCTGCGTGTGTCCCTGGTAAACCTTAACAAATGTTTGAAATTTCTCGGTCATTGCGAACCATCCGTTTAGGCGAGTGGCATTCATTGTCGAAGCTTTAAATTAATGGAATGGGCCCAGCATTCGATTCTACGTTCCAACAACCTCATGGCAAACAAAATAATGAGAAAAGTCTAACCCGGTGCTGGACTTTATAGACTTTCCTTTTGGGGGAGAAGAAAACGATCAAAAACATCAACTCTCGGTTAATTCTATAATATTTCTAAAATTGGTAAAACATAGAATTCCCTGTCGATAGCATAAGATGAACCAATCTATAAATAGAACAATGGCAACCTCATGGCAATATAATGAAAAAATCCTTAAGGATTTGTCTGGTTGAGGATAAGCTAGTATGGAAAAATAAATTCTATATCAGATGATAAAAAATAAATAAATAAATACAGGATCATATCCTTACTTTTTGGCAAAAGAATGTAAAACAAATATCATGGGAAGTTGGTATTTGATAAATTTTTCTATGATGGAATCCATATAAGATTATTTCCAACTAAACGTAGCATCATATTTCAGAAAAATTTTTCCACCACCTAAATAGGATAAAAATTATTTTTTTTCCACAATCATTTTTCTAGATAAATAATTTTCGGAAATCACCGGATTATCCTATAATTTAATATACCCAAACCAAATAGATCTTAAAAGCCTAATTATGTGCTGAACAATAGACTTATGTCTATAATTTTTTTTCTTCTACATGATTCAGTTTTTTTTTTTTTTTTTTTTTTTTTTTTTTTTTTTTTTTTTTAAAAAAAATTATTTTTATTTTTATTTTTATTTTTTTGGGAAAAGAAAGCCCGAAGGCCCAAGCCATCTAAATTCTATCAAAGAAAAAATGAATGAAAAAATCAACAACTAGTTCCAATCTCTTATTCCAGCCTTCATTTAAGACTGGCTGTCGTATTCAACTTGTTCTTGTTGCCCAATCAGGGAGATCTGACCTTCAACATTATAGGAATTTCGCAGCATGTATGTCTTGACAAAAAATGCTAGGGCATGTAAATCACCCAGGTTGAGAAAGTCATAGAAAGACTCGATTGATAGGAACTATTCAGAAGGCCAGAATTGACATTGAAGTTGTATTAGAGAGTTGAATTCAAGCCATGTCTAACATCAAAGGGAATTGCCATACTTTGATGTTGCAGGTTGAGCTTCTTTGATTCAACTGTGATGCCACTACAACCCTTCTTTTCCAGCAAACATCAAATACTTGGGTAAGAAGTTAATGACATGGCTTGTTCCAAGCTGAAATCTAAATTAATTTGTCCCACGCATAATGGTGTAGGGTGGATGATTTGTTGTTCCAGAGAAATTTTTTTTCCTTGGTTTCCCAGTGCGGAGATAATTTGATTTTTCTGTGAAACGGCTAAAATTTCAAGATGATTCCTCCACAATCCTTTGGCATGCTTCAAAAATTTCAAGATGATTCTGTTCTCAAGAAAGCGTGGGATCCCGATTCTCCCAGTGCCATATTAATTAAGAGTCCCAATACCAATTCTAATCAGGTGGCTCGTGTCTAGACTTGAAAAAGTCTTGTTCCAAAAGAAAATAAATGAATAGAAGTTAATGGAACAATATTTTCCACCTCTTCATCAATGAAATTAGAACCATTCATCAATTACAAATAAATATTAACTTAATTGGCTAACACCTCTCTTTAAAAGGCTTGCCTTAGGATTTAAGGTTGCAAATGCATCGTGTTGGTCCACGGTTCAACCCGACCAGGCTCACCGAGACCTGACCCATGCCCATTCTATTTTCCTGATTAAGTCTAGGTTTATTGAGTTTCAATCCAACCCAATCCACATAATTTTCTGGATTAATTTTGATCTTATACTCAATGACCCGACCTGGTCCAAAACAAATCCAGTACAGGATCTAAACAGATAAACCCGTTAGTCCGAGAGTTGCAGTCTAGCTTGCTTCCCATTTCTCTATCATTCCTATCCTATGGGTTCGCTATGTTCATTCAAATATTTGGAACGCAGGATCCAATAATTTATGCTGTTTCCTCGAACGCCCATGACCGAAGTCATTCATTTGAAGGCAGGATTTTTAAGAAAAAAAACTTTTTAAACCTTTCAAAGGCACCCTTGTTACAAGGATTCTCCTTATCACAATGGTATTGAAAGCTGTTGTCTGCTATTTTGGCAGGAAAAAAAAGAAGACCAAGTCAACCTAACTACATTACTTCAACACTATCCACCGAGACAGAATAGATGCACGTCTATCCTTTAGCAAAAAGAGGATCAAGTCAAGCTCTATAACTTCCATCAGTTCTATGGCACGTAGGAGTCGGCTGAATACTGAAGCCACCTGTTGCCACCAAGATCATCATGGCCCGTGGCTGCTGTCGACGTCAGGTCATCCCTCGTCTCTTCTGAGCTGATCTGCGCTTCAGGCCTGCAAAACAGGGTCAGATATCCAGGCCGAGATTTCGGTGGCGGCACTCCGACGGTCAAGGTCAGTGACGATCCAGGGGAACAGATCCTCCTAGTCGAGTCCTTTGAGATGGACTCCATGCTAGGATGAGTGAATGTGATGTGAGTAGAGTGCAAGTGTGCTAGAGAGGGTGATGGTCGAGGTGAATCGGAGGTGACTCTCCTGTGTGACCTCGCCTCTCTTACTTGCTTGAATGAGTTGGAGTATGTTCGTTTGTTTGTTCGTTTGTTACCTCCCTTGTTGGGGGTGTCGATGGCTCTTTTGAATCCAGTTGGTTGCTAAATGCCTATCTCGGGGTCTTCCCTATGTCAACAGGCACGTGCGGCGGTGTTCCGTGCTATGGACGGGACGTCTTTCCTGGTTCGTGATAGGGGAACCTGCTATGCGCTCTGACAATCCTTCCAGTCGCTCCATTCCGAAAAACTTGGCAGGTCCTCGATTGGGGAGTCACCGCCCCCGGGATTCGAATCTCCTGGATGACTTCCTCTTTCGGATGGTGCAGGTGGTTAGTGGAGAGCGTGGCGCCTCGGGCAAGGAGCTTCTTTCTTTTATGGTGTAAGTGGTAGCTGTGGACAGTTATTACGGCCTGGTAGGCGCTTCTTTGCGATCCTCGGGTGACTCACCGGCGTTCATGGGGACGGTGTCACCCCTTCGGTTGCTAGTGCCTTCGTTCGAGGTGGAGGCCGAGCTGGAGAGATAAGGCTCGACTCCAGCCAGAGGGTTCGACCTCGAGGGGGCTCCGCTTGGCGGAGGAGTACTGGGCTCGACTCCATGCCAAGAGGCTCGACCTCGAAGGGTTCGGTCTGACGGAGGAGGGCAGGGCTCGACTCCGGCCCAAAGGGCTCGACCTCGAAGGGGCTTCGCTTAGCGAAGGATTGCTGGGCTCGACTCCATACCAAGGGGCTCGACCTCGAAGGACTCGATCTGATAGAGGAGGGCAGGGCTCGACTCCAGCCCAGAGGGCTCGACCTCGAAGGGGCTCCGCTTGGTGGAGAAGTGCTAGGCTCGACTCCGGATCAAGGGGCTCGACCTTGAAGGGCTTGATCTGGTGGAGGAGCGCAGGTCGCGACTCCAACCCAGAGGGCTTGACCTCGAAGGGGCTCCTCTTGGTAGAGGAGGGCTGAGCTCGACTTCGGACCAAGGGGCTCGATCTGGGGGAGGTCGCTCGGCTCCGATCTAAGCATCCCAATCTCGCGGGAGTTGACCTGGCAAAGGACGAAGCTCGACTTCGACAGGCCGCCCTGACATTATGAGGGAGCTCGGCCTGGCAAAGGAGTCCGAGGAGGAGTATCCGGCGTGGCAGCCTTCTCCAACATGGCGTCTGATAGAAGTTCCATGTCAGCGATCCTGCCACATCACCATCAATGCCCTCCTAGATTTAGAGGAATAAGGGAGAAAAAGATTAGAAATTGCCAACAAGATTCTTCAAAGGGATAAGCTTGCTAGGCCTATAGTTTATTTGATTGATGAGTGCATGATGAAGTTGGAGCAGGTTCCTGGTGTTATGCCTAAATATATTCTTGATGCATGTGAGACATCTAAACAGGAGACAAATCGATGATTCTTCATGCATTACGAGGGGCCACTATTAAAAACTTAGCTGAAGAGACAAATTGCCAACTTCTACCATATCACACAGCTGATGGTAGTCCCTTTCAGATCAAATGTATTTGTCCCTAATGTCTTCATGCCTCTATTGATGCATTATATCAATCAAGGTGGTCCTAATATTTTCATGCCTCCTCCCATGCATGCTATGAGTTAATCTGGCTCCAATATTTTCATGCTTACTCCCATGTATGCTATGAATCAAGGTGGGCCTAATCTATTTATAGAGCAGTCATTTAGATATAGCACTCATGGTAGCCCTCCTAAAGGTAGTACTCGATCTCCCCAAGATAGCTCCCAGTCCTTCGTACCTAGCTCAACTACACCTCCAACCCATCCTGATGACATATATATGCATGGTTGGTGATAATTTGTATTGTCTTATTTGTCTGGGCTGAAAGCACATAGGATGCTTTTTTATGGTATGCTTGTGAAAAGCTATGTTTGCTTATTTGGATATGCTATGTACTTCTTATATAAATATATATAAATTATGATGTAATTATATAAAGAATTAGGTAAATTATATCTTGTGTTTTCATCTATTTTTGGTGTCTATCATTGCTGGGTGCCCTATTGATGCATTAAATGTACTTATGTAGCACGTAGGAGCATGTTGTTGTTTGCAATTATGTAATATGTGCTTCATATATCTATTATTTTTGGATCTATAAATTATATCAATTGATAGCCTCATAAAAAATATTTTGTATTGTGCATGTCCACACACTATACTTTAAAGGTGTAATCATCAACTGCATTTTTTAGATGGATACGTTGGATGAGCTATTGCAGTTTTTGATTGATGAGGATAATTATTGGCAAGGTGTGATAACCACACTGATATGTAATGGAATAATTCAACTCGAGGATTGTAACATATATTATAAGATCCCTTGTAAACCCGTCCATTCTCGAGCCATGATCTAATAATAGACATGCTGAGTGGCCATCAAGAAAGGGGTTATGATCATTTTCGAATGTCAAACACAATGTTCCTCCAGCTACGGTAGTTGCTTATATCACATGGCCGATATCTAGCTCTCAAAACATGATGGCACAGGAATAATTGACCTTCTTTCTGTACCACATAGGTTATAGTGTCACCAATAGAGTTTTGACCAAAACTTTCCAGCATTCGGGGAAGATGATATCACAGCACTTCAACAAAGTATCGAAAGGCATATAATCTTTGAAACAAGAATTTATAGTCTAACCCCGTAAGGATATAGATGTTCACCAGCACGTCCAAGAAAATAACTTTTTCCATCCTTATTTTATGGTAAGTTCAAACTTAACTAGCTTACTCCTTAATTTCCATCTTCATAGCTGCTATCTCTAATATCAATAGGCTACATCATGGAATGCTATAGGCGTTATTGATGGTACGCACATCCTGCCCTGATCAAGAAGAGCAAATAATCTCGATATCAAAATCAGAAGGGAACTATTTGCCAAAATATTATGGCTGCAGCTTCATTTGATCACTTATTCCTTTTCATTGGTACTGAGTGGGAGGGTTTGATAGTCGATATGCGGGTTCTGCATTGGTGTGTCAAGTTGGGGGATTTCGATGTACTAGAAGGTATCCATATTCTTCCTAATTTAGGGTCTATCTAATATATTCCCTTTTCAAATCCTTCTCACATTGCATGTTATAGTTCAACAAAAATTATCTTGTTGATTCAGAATATACTAACACAGACAAGTTCCTTACTCCTTATCAAAAAAACATGTACCACTTAAGTACCTTCAGCAATCCTAGAGCATGGCAATATTCCAATCTTCAAGATCTATATAACCATCAACATGCACAATTACGAAATTATGTAGAGAATGCCTTTGATATTTTAAAAAAGTGGTTTAAGATTTTAAAGAGTCCCATTCCTTTTCCTTTCAAGGTTTAGAAGTGTATTGTTATGGCTTGTTGCATCACTCATAACTTCATAAAATACAACCAAGGGAATAACAAATATTTCAATATGTCATTGGCACCAATGCCTTCAGACCAGGATGAGGATGGCGTTGACCCCTATTTAATTGTCAGGGATGATGAAACCCGTAGAGACAAAGAACTGCACAATTTCATAGCTAATAGGCAATGAGTTTTTTATCACCAATGAAGTATGTTTTATTTGGGACTTGTAGCATACTTTATAAAGTTCATGTTTATACTAATTATACTATAGCTTAACTTATCTATAAATTAATTGTAGCATACTTTATGTTTGGCAAATATAATATATTTATTTTTTGTTATGCATAAATACAGGAAGTCAAGGGACTGTATAATGATTAGCATTGATGCCTTCAGGAAGATCCTACATAGTTTTTGAGGGCCATAGAAAAAGGATTTATGAATCGTGGCCTGAATGTCAGTGTGAAGTGTCCGGGAACAACCATGTACTATATAAAAAGTTTAGGAGTAAACAGGAGGCTATTGATGTATTTAAGAGACTAAAGCAATATTATGACAATAAGGTTAAAGGCGAAAATAACTTTGTTGTCAGCCCTAAGAATGTTCATATGTTCATACACTGCTTCTTATTGTACTTGCCTTTGTAGGATTTCTTCTTGGCTTTGTGGCTGGTCATCTTTAAAATATATTATTTTCAAAGACTTTTGGATACTCTCTTCGCAGTCTTTTATTTGAAGTACTGCATAACTTACTCATGTAGTAGGAATTTACTTTTTCATACCTCGATGATGTATTTTGAAGTTAAGTTGTTCACAGCCAAATCATGTAAATGTATTGCTTGTTCTGTTCTCCTTCATGTAAAGATGTTTAACTTATTGGTAGCTTGTTTGGCAATATGTTTAATATGTATGCTTGTATCTTTTGAGCTATGTTTAACTTATTACTATACACTGCTATGCTATGTTTGACATTGTTAGCAACCCCTTTCATGTCATGACATTAAAATGCCTTATACACAATGTTGCTTTTTGACACCATGATGATGGTTTTATAATTTGAGTGGTTGGCATCCAAATATGTGATATAAGAAGCTTGTTGACATCCCTTTCTGGGCAAAATTTAACTAGTTGGTAGCCCTTCTATGTAATGTTAAACTTATTGGCACCCCATATATGCTATTCATTTAAATTTCATAGCCCCTACTGTGATATGTATAAATTATTGGCAAGCCCTATTGTGCTTCAATATTGACATCTCTAGTACACATTGTTGCCGCCTACATCGCCATGGCCTGCAACTCGGGGATAGTGCCAGATGCCGACCTCGTCGCCTGGAACCCAGCTCGCGTGCCCGGACCTGCAAAAAAGAGGAGACCCGGGCCGAGGATCCCAGCGGGGGCACTCCGACGATCAAGTCAGTGGCAATCTAGGAGAACAGATCCTCCCCGATGGGCCCCCGATTGGACTCTACGCTAAGAGTAGGAGGTTTTGAGTTAGAGGGAAAGAGTTGGATGAGCGTGGCCACAGTAGAAGAGAGCTTGAGCTATGGTGGCTGTGTCCGTCGAGACTCTTCCGGCGAGTCTCCGATAATCTCAGAGCGCTCGGTCTCTTGCTAGCTCTCCCCTCGCTTGCCTTTGTTTGTTCTTTTTTAGCTTACCTTGTTCGAAGACCTTTTGAACCTTCTTCTAGGCTATGGATCCTTCCAGCAACCTACCTCGGGTTCCTCCCTCTCTGCAGGCACCGGAAGTCAATGTCCAGCAATGCTCCGTGCGGTGCACCCCAATGCCTTTTCCCATCCATGATAGGGAGTTATATCGTAGGCTCTGACTTCTCAACCGGTTGCCACACTTTGAAAAACTTGGCAGGGCCTCGATTTTGGAGCAGCCGCCTCCTGGTTTGAATCTCCTAGCATGGTTTCCTCTTCCGGTTGGTGCAAATGGTCGGCTGGGATGTGCAGTGCCTTGGTCAGGGCACCCCTTCCTATCTGGTATAAGCGATGGCGGGAGAGATCACGGCACCCTGGGGGCATCCTTCTAGAGCCCTTAGGTGACGCGCCGCCTTCCAAGGGAGGTGGTGACGTCCTCTTCCTTCTGCTTCTGAATCCTTTGAAGTGATGTGGACTTTGCCATGGAGACGGCCACCGGACCTCTCGACCGAAGAGCGCTTGTGATGCGGGACTATTCATGCATGCCAATTATTTTTCATGTATTAAGCATTAAATTAGGAGTTTATATCCCGAATTTCAAGCCAAGATTCGAAGTAGGGAATTCTATAGAAATTCTAGAAGCAGATGCATGTAGAAATAGATCCTACAAGTGAAGAAACAGGACCGCCAAGACTAAGAAGCCCTGGTTAGGACTAGCTATTCTGCAATACCGCTACCTGATGAGTCTAGGGGATGTACCTGGTAGAGATATGAAGATTGATCCATGAAAATTTTGCTTTACACTCGACGGATGCGGCTTGAAAAACAAAGCTATCAATATTACGGATTTGCGGTTTTCAATCCGGTGACCCGAAAGCTTGTCGATTGGAATTCTGGATTCGTGAACTCTAAAGACCTGTTAATCACCATTCAAGGATTAAAAAATAAAGAAGAAAAAAAATTAAATCGCTGAAAGAAGAAGGGAAGGAAGGGAAGGAAAAGGGGCGGCTAGGAAGATGAAGAGACTATCGGCTTAGAAGCAGGGCGCAGGGATCACACAAATACCCTAAATCACATAGAAAACTTCATATACAATTTTGAGAAACTCAAAAATAATCTATTCATCAATAATCAGTAATAATACATGAAGGGAAAGGGACCTTTATATAGACATACAAGTTAGGGCATACAAGAAATTTTACATGATTTTCCTTTTCCTTTGCAAACTCTTCCACAAGTCCTCTCCCAAATAGGTTCAAGTTACTTCTCCCAACTAGGATTACTCCTCTCCTCCTGACCCCACTAATTCGTGTTATCCATTAATATTTTATTTTCTAATTTTATTGGATATCCAAGCATTATATCTTACCATATTAAGAAAATACACACGGCTAAAATAAGTAGTTGACATTTAACGTTTTAGAAAAAATAGCGCATTATTAAATTATTCAATAACTATTTTATACAAAGAGCTAATTTTTTTATAAATAAATATTATTAAAAAGTTAATCAATTTTTTATTAACCAACTTATCCATATTCTTAGACTTTTCATGATAGATAAATTATTTTTTCTGAATGATATTTTTCTATAAATTAATAAAAAAATCTTACCCATCTAGAAGGTTACTAAATAATTTTTTCACTAGCCAATAAAATAAATATTCAATTTTATTCCTAATATGCTCCCCTCTTGATTTCCAATGCTTCCTCGTTCAATATCCAATAACTCAATTATCCACGGTCCCCAAACTTTAATCCTTATAAAAGATGTTATAAAAAATATAAATAAATTTTAACAACTTATTCATAAATAATAATATAAAAGAACATTGATTATAAATTTTAATTTTTTTTTTTATACATAAAAGAATATGAATAATTCATTTTTCTATCTAAATATCGCCTGAAAAATATTTATCCAAAAAATAAAAATTCTTATCTGAATCTTTTACCTGCAAAAGAATGAGCTTTAAAACTAAAATCTTCGTAATCAAGGCCAAGATTGAAAAGCTCTACAACCCTCTTACACTTTGCTTTCCATTGTCAGCAAAGAAATAAAGTTTTATCTAAAAACATTACAGACCAAGATTTGATCAAAAAAATTGTTAAACATGCTGAATCTTCATATAGGTAGCTTGGATTGTCGTGGTAGTCCAAATCACCTCTTGCTCAAAAACCTTCCTGATCAGCCATCTCAAAGCCTTCTGCAGATTCCGCATCCTCAGAGTTTTTTGTTGTATCAATTTCGGAATTGGTCTCCTCATTTTCTTCCAACAATGTGCCTCTTTCACTTCCAAAACGCACGGCTAGCCTTTCAAGTAGTTCTTTAGCATCCAATGGCGAGACCAAGGCGCTCACATTCGTCTTGCCTTTCCAGCAAACAATGGCAATTGTCGAGGCATCTGCAACAATATCATCTGTTGATTGATTTCCTGCAATCAGAGCACAATCTTTTCCACATGAAGAGTGTGCTAATGCAATGACTCAAATATTTCCAAGCTTATCAAGAAATGAGCATATATGAGGCATATAACAGTCACCTTCATTAAGCACCACGACGCAGCAACCTGACATCGAATTTGAAGCCTTCTCACCAAAGCTGGTATCAACAAAATCCATGAATTTGATGGTCCTGTACTGTAGAAGGTGCTGAAAGTCCACAAAGGATGCATACAAGATCTGTTTGCTGATGTATGGAAGAAGCAATGGTAATCCTTCCGAGGATAAACGGAACGAACATGGTGATGAGCCATCCTTTGATTTCTGTCTCTCCTGATTTGATCATAGAGAATATGAAATCAGCCACTTTAATGGCTCAAACATCTTAGTTATATCAAGATTTTAGGGACAAATAGAATTACTCAAAAGTTTTTGTTTGTAAATATCAAAGCATTGTTAACTCATTCATGGATTAAACAATTAGCAAAGGAAACTTACTTGAACCTGATATACATCTGAAAAGATATATAGTGGAGATCTTTTTAAATTTTAGCTATGGTCTGGCACTCAAGCATAAAAGCTATATAGTGGACATCTTTTACAACTAATATACATCTGAAATTATCTCTCTCTCTCTCTCTCTCTCTGAAGCTCTATGTAGTATTTGCTTCCTATGATGTCTATATGATGCTAGGTTTATTTGTTATAAATTACCTTCTGCTGTCCATATGCATGATTTTATGTATACTAGTTAACATGCATCGCACTAACAATATTCCCTACAATAACAGAATTAATGATGATTCAAATATTTAGAGATTATATATATATACACACATCAAATGAAATACAAACATAGATTTTCCATGAATCAAAACATAATAAATCACAAAGTTTCTGTGGAGCATTTTGTCGAACAAAATTTTTATGTGCAAAAAATTCTTAAGACAAACAAAATTGCAGCACAATTATAGCATCAAAACATTTGATGTGGTCCTATCAAAAAAAAAAAAACACGTGATGTGGTAAGTCCGGGAATGAAATTTAGAGTATTAAATATAGATGATCAAGTTATCAAGATATAACATTTTTATCCTTTTTCTTTTCTTTTTAGGTGAGAACAAGATGGCTGGACCCATCCAACTTCGTTTAATTGATATAGTGAAAGCGGGAAAAAAAAATCTACTGATGAAGGTGAATCAAAGTGCAGCTCCAAGAGACATTATGTAGCAGGTAAGTTCTAACAAGACACTTTGTGCGATAAATATATGACATGGAATCCAAATGACATGACATACCCATCAAGCAGGTTCCTGAGACATAAAAGCCAAAAAAGACCTGCCCAACTACATAAGAAAAGAAGTAATAGGTCTCATAACATCATATAAAACACAAAAAATTACATACCGGAATAAACATTGTTTTGTCCGTTTCCAGTACATACTGGAATAAACATTGTTTTGTCCATTTCCAGTAGGAGACAGTACCTATATCTCTATCTTTTTTTGTTAGCAGTCCCATCGCTTGAATCAAGTTTCACCAAGGAGGGAGATAGGGAGGAGAGAGGGAGAAGAGAGAGAGAGAGACCAAATCAATTGACAGAGATAAGGGAATTCCTGGGTTGATATTTTTCTAAATGCCACCAACACAAGCTAATAACCAATCCATAACGTCATTTTTTGAACAACGGAAAACCAAAACAAAAGTACAATGCCATCCAAGGGTAATATGCAAAATGATACGATGAAAAACTTAGTACCACTTAGAAAAAGGGCAATGTTTGGGATTGAGAAGGTTTGCATACAAAACAAGACCTATCATTGCCTACCACCCACACAACAGTGCCACAAGTCGATAATAATGCAAAGCAGTCAAACCAGCATTTGCATATCAACAAATCAATGCATTACTTCTGTCCTCTGATGTACTATGAAAGGAGCAGCAAATTAAACCAAATTATGGGATTTAGTACAACATTTTTATAACACCTACAGGAGGTAAACTATGGCTCAAGTTGATTAGCTGACAAACATAATCAATTGCACAGATTTATGATACAGGCAGATGTAAGGATATGCTTCCATGACCGACCCAACAACATCTATTTCCAAGCTTTATATTAAATATAACATCACAATCAATTACCTAGAATCTGAAACAACACATAGAAACTCATAATTTGAGTCAAATATTTCAGTTCTACTTATGGCTAATTTCACATGAACAGGCACAAATGCCTTGATGAACAAGTGCATCAGTGTCGCAACATAAACATGGTAGGCTATTGGTTAGAAACAAGGATCGCAATACCGTCCCGTACCGTCCGGTACAGGGCATACTGTACCTTACCAGCAGCTAGCCGGTACGGTTCAGGCCATTAAAACGGTCCGGCATCCGGACCGTTAAAAAAAATAAAAAAATTGATTTCCGTACCAGCCCGGTACGGTACCATACCGGTACGAACCGGTCGGTTCAGCCCGGTACGGTACCATACCGGTACGAACCGGTCGGTTCAGCCCGGTACGGTACCATACCGGTACGAACCGGTCGGTTCAGCCCGGTACGGTACCATACCGGTACGAACCGGTCGGTTCAGCCCGGTACGGTACCATACCGGTACGAACCGGTCGGTTCAGCCCGGTACGGCCTCGGTTCGGTCCGGTTCAGGTCCTTTTTATATTTTAAATACTTTTTTAGAAGGGGGAAGAATGTTTTTATATTAAAAAAAGGATCGGTACGCTTGCCGATACGGTACGGACCGTACCGTACCAGCCTCCCGCCGATATGGCTCCCGGTACCGGTACCAGGAACCTTGGTTAGAATGGTAAAATTTAGTTCAAAAGTTTGATAAACACCTATAATTATATTAAGGTATTGTAGAATCTAATATGCACTTCAGAAGGAAAGTAGAAAATATGTGCATGGGAAGTAACACTTACAAAAATCTTAAGGCCAAGAGACGTTATCTTAAGTCGTTGCCCAACCCTGAAGTTTAGCTGGAGGACATCATGAACTGATTTTGATATATAATAAATCCTCTTCACATGATTAGCATCATTATTTCGAGTCACAAGGTGACCATCGAGGGCAAAACATTCACTGATGCCATAGAAGGATCTTATATTATTAATAGTAGTTTCATCCGTGAAAAGTACAACAGGATCAACCCCTCTCCACTTGCCCTGTATCTGTAACTTTCGATTTACATCTTTCTTTCCCACTTGGCCAGTCTCCCGATCATCACATGCAACCACTTCCTCCAAGTCCCTTACTTCAGAACACGTATTATTAGTGATTGAGTTTTCTTTTGACTGATCACCTATTGACTCGGCATTGGAAGCTGCTTCAGCAACAGTTTGGTGGTGTAGATCTTCAGATGATGGCTTTATCTCTGCCTCATGTTCATCCTCATGGTTTTCACCCACAGCTGCTGATATCTTATTCCTAATATTATTTGACTGCTTTGTATGACTGGCTGGAAGAGGTGCAAGAAGAAACAGTAGTCAAGCAAACTCAGTTTTGTAATGGTGATCATGCAACAAAGACACAAGACATGCTAACGATGTTATCTGAGAGAACATTATTGTACAGAGCAAATAGTTAGACCTGAATTACCACGCAAATGTGATAGCTTCTGAAGCACAGCAATGAAAAATGCTCCGCTGTTCTGATCATGCGGAAGTATCCTCACACAGCGCTCAAGTGGAAAACTCGAAACTTCAACTTTAAAATCATCATCTAGTTCCTCAGCAGCTGGACTTTTGTTGCTGGAAACTTCCTCCAATTTATTTGCAGTTTCACCCATGTTAGTCAGCACTTTATCATTTTGTGAGTTCCCATAGCGGGTTTCGTTTTCTTTGCTTTTATAATCCTGATCTATCAATCTCATATTGGTAATATTCTCCTTCCCAGTATTACAATCAAGTACTTCTACGTCCTCTTGAGCACCATCATATGACACGGGTTTCACTCCGCAGCTTTGATTAGAAGGAAACATGCTTGGTAATATCACACTCCTCCTATAGATAGGGACATCTTTATAAGAAGTTAGCCAAAGACCTTTATCTTTTACCTGTGAAGTTAGAGTTGATAAAATGTAAGCAGAAATATCTTCATTGATGAATATAGGAAAATTCAATGGGACAGTATCCAAAAAATACAATCCAGGCAAGAAACAATCAGGCCTTTAAGCTGCAAGTATAATAAGGACAAAACATAATAGGCAATGTGTGTTGTGTATTGCCAGCATGCATGTGCACGCGTGAAAGAGAGAAAAGGAGGGGGGGTGGGTCGTTGGACCACACTAAACGTTAAATTTCTGGTAAGAGATTTAATAAATCAAAAGTTCAAAACCAGTAATAAACCATCAAATTGAAGATCCAAAATGTCAAATGTAATATGCACACACAAAAAAAGTGCTAGATGCTATAAATCATGTGTTTTGGTGATCCTGAACCAAAAGCATCAAACATGTACAAAATGGATATTTAATAGCATAATGCTATATTTTGCTCTAATCTAATCATCAAAACCCACTGGGTTCAAAACTATCCATGTTTCATGATGTGTAAAACATGATCAATGAAGTAGATTTTCAAATGTCTTTGCCCTATCATGCATTTTACCAGACCAATGTAATTGATATCTTTTGATTTTGTACTCATAAATGCATAAGTAGAGACATCTGAAACATATTAGTTTCAGTTTCTAGGCATTTTCAGAGGAAGAGATCAAATAAACATGCGGATCTTCAATTTGGATGGTCCGTCATTGATACAGGAATCATTGGATCTTTTATCAAAGATTAAACATTTCGTGTGTAAAGATAGAAAGCATATTGTTCTTATAATCAAATAGACTTGAATTTAATACATATTTCATGATAATACTTTACTTTTCATCTTCCCAACATGTCTTTTCAGATTTTTTTAATACTTTCCATCAAAATCATTTTGTAGAAAAGTTGAAGATCAATTGTCTAAAGAATATATAGGCAGCCACTTCACTGTCATATCAGTTTATCCACCTTCACATTGGTGATAGAATGCTCCAATGGTGCCAAATTAAGTGTTCAACAAATTAGATTGCTCAGAAGCTTAAAATTTAATCCAAGTTTAAGACTGAGATGGTTGCCCATGTACTCATACTAAAACAGACCATCTGTCAAAAATTACTTCCAAACTTATATTTCCTAAAAAGGAAAAACTCATTTATTCTCATGGATTGGTCGAGCTTGGGTAATTTATTAATATGCAAAACCCAAATTCCAGTATTTACCTCTTAACATCATTATTTAAAAAACAAAAAACAAAAAGTACTTTCAGAAAGCAAACAAAATAGTGATGGTAGAATTAATCCAAGCTTGAACCTGACCTTCCATGTCTTAAGACCAGGGCGACGGATCAACTCAGGTAGCTCAGATGAGACATCGACAAGCTCAACTGACCCTCCACTTCTCCGAAGAATCTAGATAGATACGAGACACACAACCCAATATTACAAAGAGTAGGGTAGATAAAGTATATAAAACTGTATCAGCCAAAACAAATGTATGTAAATAACATTTAGAAAAGCCAGTACTAGAAAAAGACACATGCAAAAAATAAGCTGAACACACTGAAAACCACTGAAACCAATTAGATGATGCAGATGATAGCATAAGGCATGGCAACTGAAATCGGCTTCAAAATTTTAAAGTTTGTTAAGGACTCAAATCATTGACAATCATCAGAAATTTGAGCAATGGCATGAAAAGCCAATGAGGTCATTGCCGGCTATTGCAGCGAGTCAAATCAAATAGCATCATGAAAGTATATAAGATGAGTCTACCAATTTCATAGAAAATCGGCCAAAGAAAAAAAAAAAAAACCCTTGTATGCATCTCCCTGCTAAATTAATTAACAATACATGATGGAAATTTTATAGAAGTGTGCTTGTAAAATATAGCTGATGTTCCTAATGTAAACAACAAGAACTCTTAATGACACTATTGAATAACATAACTCTGACATGTGCTCAAAAGTCAGACAATAAATATATTGCCTATTTAACTAGACTAATCAATTTGATTCAATGAATATGAAAATTGTAACAAAGGGTATAGTTGACCATTATCAAGTCATAGTAGCATTACAAATCTCTAACTAATTTAGAGTCTGAGTAATTTTTTGAATTTTAGTAACTATATATTTTTTAGTCTTTTGCGATTCCAAATGGTTGATCCCTCGATGTTTTAAGACTATTCACAGAGAAGTCAAAAAAAAAAAGGTGAACATAACATAGTGTTTAGAATAAGAGGGAAGGATGTGGAAAAAGAGGCATCTTAATATGATATATGGTAGTTATGAAGTCACACTGAAGTGGTTGGAAACTTAAGCTTTCTTCTAAATCTTGCAAAATGAAATATAATTAGTAGTAATGGGTATTAAAAAAAAAAAGTAAATAGCAAGACAGCACATCAAATGCTGCAAAATTAAAAAATTTAAAAAGTGAATGTGTTCAGAGTCAAAAGTATACTAGCATCTAACCAAGACACAGAAAGATTTACTAGGAATACAGTAATATTGCTCAGACATTAGCCCATGATAAACACTGATATCATTATAGCATAGTAGGCCTTTTTGCAAGTACTTTAGATAGTTTCTTCATATGTGAGTGGAAGGCGGAAACTATATGAAATTTTCTTATTAACTTCTATGTTTTACTTTCATATGTTTAAAACAACCTGCTGGTTAAACAAAGAAAAGCAAATAAGATGTCGAAGCGTAAGATGGAAAAAAAATCAAGTCATCAAATAGTAGGAAGGAAATACCCAAAAGTTCAAAACGAGAGGACTAACACAATATTAGCGAATAAGACTTGTGCTGGATAGTTAATTTTATAAAACCTATTAACGTAATATCTTTCCGATAAACATTAAATAACCTCAGCTACAACAGCCTCATCTTCAACTGGATTCATGGAACAAGTAGAGTAAACCATTCGTCCACCCACTTTAAGCAAAGCCATACCTGCAAACAGCAATACAATCCTGGCATAAGCCTAAACCTTGACAATTATGACCTTGAAAAATCTTACCAGTAAAAAATCCTCAAAAAGTATTATAAAAGAGTTTTTTCTTCATGGTCGTCTTCTTGCTTCTGTTTACTTAATGCATGTATGTTGACAACTTCAGAAGAAATGAAGCTTCAGATTTAGATCCAAAGATACAACAAAGGAAATGAACTTGGACATGCAATAAGCAAATAACTGCAATTGATGTGGTAAAGCACAGTATAAAAAAAAGCATACAGAAGAAGTTGTTGATCTATCTCAAAAGGTGTGAACCATTATTGTGGTGTCATGCTAGATGCTGCCTTAAATAATTTAAGGCACACATAGTGCTGAGGTTCCAGTCCAAATACAGCAACAACTCATTTTTTTAAAATAGACTAATCAATTTGTTCTTGCAAAGCAGAATGAAGCAAAAGAAGTTATGATCCATCAAAAATGCAAGTTCAAATCAGCATTAACTTCATTATGTAACACTTTTGACGAACTGTCATAGGGGTTAAATTGGCGAGAATTGAGGGACGAGAATACAAAATAATAATATCTTGCTACTCCGGATACATTTTATCAAATAGAGTGGAAAGATGTGGAAATGTGGAAGGAGTCAAGCTGGTAGTTAAAACTTAGGGACAAGAAAACCCCTATAGCAAAATGCTTTTGCTACTCCACATCTAGATCAAAAAGGATACAGAATAGGTTAGGATGACTCTAGCTAGAGCAAAGCATGACAAGTATACATGCACCTCTACAATGTTGTGTAATTACCAAATATGAACCCTAAGCAAAAAAGGGATAAGCATGTCAGTAGGGATGGCAATGGGTTGGGCATGGGTCAGGTAGGCCATAATGCATACCCATCTTATACTTGCCTCGAGGCAGGGTGGAGCAGATAGATCGAGTATGGTAAAACTACAAAAATCTTATATATATATATATATATACAAATCTCTCTTCTTTTTGACCTCGGGGAGGGCATTTGTGGAAAGTTATACATATCCGGGTGGGGTCAGGTTCAGGGCAAGTTTTACCATTACTTATACCCTACCCCACATCCACTGAGGATCGGGCAAAACTTGCCTCAAGATCGGGTTGGATCGGGTTCCCGATGGGGCGAAGTAAATTGCCACCCCTCTATGTCATATGATGATGCATCTATGATTGTTTCAGTCAAAGAGAACAAAAAATGAAAAACGTCTTAGGATAAGTACCCATGAATAGCAATTCAGCTAAAAACACTTAAACAAGCACTAAGATTAAACTAAGGATTCCTACCATAACTAAACAAGGACTAATTAAAATTTGGGAAAAAAACAAATTAAACTTAAAGTCACCATTAAGCTTACACAGATCCTTCAATAGGAGGAGAAGAACAACAGTATCATCATCATTATTTACATAAGCAAGCACTTATTGGCTCTAGTCCTAATCCTTTGGGAGAAATTTGCCAGTTCCTGGTTAGAACAGTAAAAGTGCCTGTCTGGCTTCCAGTTCTCAACAAATGGATAATCATAATTTTATCAATCTCATTCTTCTTGCACAAAAACTCTCTTTTTTTGTGAAAAAGTTTCATAGAGGCAACAGATCAGGCATTTAATGCACTTGTCTAATGAAAGCACGGGTGTTCACTAACCATAATTTCAAACGGCAATAAACAATTGAAATTTTGCGTAAATTCCAAGATAAATTCAGAAACTAATGACTTATAATTATCTTAAGTTTGCAACACTACTAGCTCCTGAACTAATCTTTTTTGAGACTTTCTCGCTTATACTTGCACACCAAAACTTTTCCATATGCTTTCACTCTGAAATAAGGGGCAACTTCCTGGTCCAAAGCAAAATAATTATGGCTTCAAATAACTCACATCAAATGTACGTGATAATCTCATTATCAAGGTCACCTTACCTCTTAGGCCCAAATCTAGTCAACACCATTACTACATAAGGCAGATGATGGCTTTACAACAAATACAGCAAGTTTCGACAAAACAAACAAAATTGATTAGGTGCACGCATGCACACACAGATGCACAAATACACACATCAGCACATGCTCCCAAAGAATTACTTTTCTCAAATAGCAAAATAGAAGCAGTTTTTGCCTCTATGTTCCATGTTATCAAGTCGAGCTGAACGTGGAACTAAAAGTCGAACTGAAAGTCACATGTCCACTTAAACACTTTACATATAAACAAATACAATATGCAAAAGACAGTTTTATATTTCCATCCATCAACTAGTTCGTGGAAGACACCTTCATTCATTATTCATTTATAGTTTCACAGGCTTAATTAAGAAACAATTCAAAATAAATATCTCACATGCTCATGTATCCTAGTTGGCATTTGTAAGATTCTTTCCACCAACAAATCAATTATTCCTATCCATAAAGCGGGGAATCAAATCTCCATACCCTTTTCCATTATCCTTTTCTATAAACTTTTCTATTATCATATTAAGGAAATTAATTGAAGATGAATTAATATCTTGCTACTTTCAAGATAAGTAGTGATCAAACCTGTATTTTAATTATTTAATTACTAAACTTTCCACCTTTGTCCTCCATACCTTCCATCTGTATGTGAAGGGTGTGATATTAATAGATAAATTATATGACAAATTATTTAATAATTTGGCTATTTAAACAGATAATATTAAAATATGATAAACTATTTAACAATAATATATGTATCATTTATGAATTATAATATCTGATTAATATTATTTTCAGAGATGAATTCAAGTGGCCTGTTGCCGACAATGATTGATTTAACACTGTGCACATGCAAGAGGCGTGCTAATACACAAGAGAGAAGTCTGTACATCATTGAAACCACATGATTCCACTATGTCTAACAATGACAGCAAAATTATGGGAAGCCAATAATACTAAATGTGGAAGTCTTAGTTAATGGAAGCAGAATATTTAAAAAGAAACTGATAAAAGTTCTATATTTGTTACCACGCATAGCAATCTCCACTTGGAGACGATGAAGACCATTCCCCATACCTGCATTCCTGAAGGTAGTTCATGTGTCTCAAGAGTATTAATTCAAAGAATAACATGACTACATATCAAGAAGAAGCGGACATGTAAAAGATTACCATTTTCTCCAAATATCGGGAGCCTTACGCAGAGTGCCATCACCACTGCAAGGAACGTCACATAATACACGATCAAATTGCAAAATGTTTGCTCTCAGTTCTTCTTGTCCTCCTTTGAAAGTCTCCATATGATCCACTGTTAAAGCGCAACTAGGAAAGTGCTGAGCTTCATGATTTGTTACCATCAAGTTGGCACTGCACATCCTTTTTGTCTGGTGGATGAGGAGATTGCATCTTTGAACATCAACATCATTAGCTATTACCTGGATTATGAAACACAGGGAAATCATGATTGCAACAGTAAAAACCAACACTCAGATTTAATTCAATCAGGATCTCAAATAAATAATGAATAAGATATAGCTTGGAGATAAAGGGGGGAAAGTAAAGCACCAGCCCATTGGGCAGTAATCCAGGTTTAGTTGATTGGTGTATGATTTCAAGCAACTGAAAAGTTTTAGATCCAGGGGCTGCACACACTGCATATATCAAGACAGTCAAACTAAACTTGAAAAATGACTAAGCAGTATTTTAAAATCAAAATTAAAATTAACAAGATTAGGTGTGAAATATGTAAAACTCCGAATCTGAAAGAAAAATTGCAAGCAATCTCCACCATTGTAAGGTAGGAACAACATGAGGGATAAGGGAAGATTGCCTAATGAGATTGATTTATGGGATTAAGGCTTGATTTTCTATTATTCAGGCTCAAAAATCATTCTAGCAAGGTAAATTTTCTCCCTCCCCCTTTTTTTCCTTATTCTATCTAAAATCCAGTTGGAATGTTGTGTTTAATTGACAAATTATGGGGATTTAGCAAACGACAATTAAATAATGTTTCATCATCAGATTCATGAATCAGAGCATGAATCAGAATCGAACCAATAATCTTTGGGGATTTGGAGCTGAATCACAAAACCTACCCCAAGAGTTGAGCAAATCCAAAAGATAACCCAAAAAAGGCCATCCTAAGGGTGCACCGGCCATGACTATGTATCCATTAATACCCTTTGTCAGCGCAATCCTTGATATAATGCAGACAATAAGCACCCCTAGTCGATACGATGCATCTGCCTAGGAAGGAGGACTATCACTGCATTAGTAGAAGATTCAGATGAGGCTGAAGACATTCAAGAAGAAAAAGATGAAATCCGTTATGTGACTGTGAAGACTGATTCAGGAAATGAGCCTTTGGATCTAATGGCACAATGTTCCGATATGTGGACAAGGGATAGCAACTTCCATACAATGGCCAGGCACAAAGGACATTCCAATACCGTCATAACTGATGGTGGGAGCAAGGATAATTTGGTTTCTACAAAACTAGTCAAGAGGTTGGGCATTAAAATTCATATCGAGAACCCTATTGGCTTGAATTTCCTCACAAAAGAAAATCACCATGGTTAGTGGTTACAACTTGCATGGGTCTATAATTTGCATATTCAGCTTGCAGGTCAGTAAAAGATTATGTTAGATGCTGTTTGGTCCATATGGATGCCTGTCATATTTTATTTGGATACCTTTGGTTGTACAATCAAGATGCTGTTCAAGTAATGAAGAGCAATAGTTACACAATTACAATCAATGGGTGACATCATTGTTTGCATCCCATCAAGAAACTGTAAATATTAAACATACTGCAAAATGAATTAGCAGCTTACTGTCAAGAATATGGTGATTTGGAAGTACATCCAAGAACAATGGAGGTACCTGCAGCAATTATTTAATATTAAATATATTTTCTAATAAATTGCCAAGAGTAAGAAACTGTTCCATGTGAAAGTAACAAGTTGAATTTTCAAATTGAAAACCTAATACAAAACTAGAAGGAAATGCCCACCATGCTAACAGCTTCCTGCCTTGTTATGTTGCCAACCTCATTTTCCTGCTTTAGAAACTCATGGAATCTGAAATTTAACAAAGAAAATGCATGATCCAACAGGATTTGTCAATTTGTCAAAAGTACTAGTTGAGTATTTTCATGAGATAATCACAAACAATTTTTTAATGAGCAATCATGCTGTTAACTACCAATAAAAAATATAATTTAGCAGTAAAAAATAAAGTAGATACCCGAGCATTACCTCTCAAGTGCTTGGTTTTTCCTCAGTTGCATCCTGGAAAAATTTAAATGCCAAGCAAGATTCCCAGGATACCAAGGCAAAGGTCTAATAGCTTCTATTTCATGTTCATCATTAACCTACCAACAATAAAGAATGACCAAAAAATAAATC
Source organism: Areca catechu (assembly GCA_021397845.1). Classification (NCBI taxonomy): domain Eukaryota; kingdom Viridiplantae; phylum Streptophyta; class Magnoliopsida; order Arecales; family Arecaceae; genus Areca; species Areca catechu. Next base: position 13,805,778 of record CM038052.1, read on the forward strand.
AAGGAGGGTCAAAAATAAATGACTTCTCCAGCATGGATATCAAGCAATGTAATACAGGGGATGGACACCTCAGCCTCCAGGTATTTCATGAAGTCATTTTCCAGTTGTGATAAAATGTCTGGAAAAAACTGGCAACTGAAAAAAATTAAAGAAAACTTTATTTTACCCAATGACAGCAGCACCAAAATTACAGCTTCAACTAAATTACAACATAAACCCTATATAGCAAGCATAATGCAAAATTACCTGGCATTGATTCTAAATGCAGCTGGCAGCGGCTTCCGGAGTAAAGAAACGAATTCTTCCCACTCATCTTCATGCACAATGCCTTGCTCCTATTTGCAAATTTAGACATTTTAAAAGGTTGAAATTTGAACAAAACTAGTGGTACCTAGAAATTCTAGGGAACAATATGTGGTATTATGTATCTATACTATTCAAACCAAGATTGTGGATAGAAAGTATCAAAAGCTTCTAAGATCAACCCAAAAGTAATACTATATTAACTCTTAAACTACTTCATCAACCATGCAAATAAACATCAAGAAAATCATTAAGCATTAGAAGTTTCAAGTTTTTCTTTAGACATTGTCTCAAAAGTCTCATATTGCACTGGCCCATGATGTCTCCTTCAAAGATAAATGAAAATAAAAATTAGATTTGGACAGACAATTTATATGTCATTAAGAAACTTGGTTCTTTTCAGTAACATTTTCAAGCTCCAACCATTCAACTCTCAAAGAACTATGACGGATTTAGCTAAAATAGTATCATTAGAGCTAATTTGGAACATCAACAGCAATTTGGAACATTTAAGTCCAGCAATTTTGCATTTACCAGTACATCCTTGGATGCTAGAAGTTGTAATACCATCCTTGTAGATAGATTAGGACACGTGATGCATTCAAATCATTATGATTGTATGAAACAATGGCTACTCATATAGCATATACTTTATTTTCCTCAAAAACAAGCATATACCTTGCACATGGTATATAGAATAATATTAATCAAGGATCATTGAACCACATCGAAACAAGCAACTCAAGCATGCTGAATAGGACCGATCAGTTGCAGAAAGGGTTTGGCCCAATCCAACTCCTAAACTAAACCCTTTTTAATAAAACGACCACCCCAGATCCTCTCCCTCTCTTTTGGTTGCGACAATGCTGCCTGGTGTTAGGCTTCTCCGGTAACAACTTCTATGGCTAGGTTAGGGTTCCATCATCACTATCATTGAACTATTCTTCTCTCTCCCCCTCCTTGTCTTTCCCAATGCTCTCTCTCTCTCTCTCTCTCTCTCTCTCTCTCTCTCTCTCTCTCTCTCTCTCTCTCTCTCTCTCTCTCTCTCCCTCCCTCTCTCATCTCCTAATCTCTCTTCCTCTCCCCCCTCTCTCGATGCGATGCAAGCTAGTGTTAGGGTTCCGTAATTATGGTAACTCCATGGCTAGGGTTAGGGTTCCATCGATGCCATCAATGAGGCATGTCTCTCTCATGTTCTCTCTCTCTTTCTCAATTTCTCTCCTAATCTCTCAATTCTCCTCCTCTTCTTTTCTCTCAATTCTTCTCTCCCGAGTTCCTCTTTCCTCTCCCCTCTCTTGATGCTCTAAAACAATGAAAATATTGCAACAACAATGGCTTTGTGATGATGACGATGACTAGGATAGGGTTCTATAACAACAATGATTCTGCAGATACGATTAGAGTTCCACTGCCACCGTCAATGAGGTATGCCTCTCTCCCTCCCTCCCCTTCACCTCCACCCTCTCCTTATCCCCCTGATTGTAGTATGCCTCGGCTAGGTACCATATGTACCAATACCATACCAAGCCAATCACCAACTGGTACAACAATTATTAACTGATAGACATACTAAAAAAAGGAAGAAGAAGAAGAACAATAAAATTTCAATTCCCTTTTACAACTTTGAAGAAGATAAAACAATTATAGAGATAATAGCTCATAACAGGTTGAACACTAAAAGTCATGGGAAAAACCATCACTAACAAAAAATTATGACCTATCTCTTTAGAACTTCAACCATAATTCCTTAATTCTTCGTGTTTTAAAAAAAAAAAACCTAGGTTACAAGGCATAGAATCAATTAATAGAAAAGGCACCAAGGTACAAAAATGATCTCCTAACCAAAAGACCTGGCAAACATTCAACTTCTCTTCTAGTCTCGTCTTCATCATATCTTCAAATATTGACTTGTCAAAATCATTATGTCGGTATGATGAAAAATGTACCTTACAATTTGTAAAATATGATCTCATAGATATGTTGTATAATTTGTTGTTGACTTGTCATTCCACTACCATGAGCACAACCACTGCCCTGGTTAATATGTGTCACTACCTGCCCACAAGTTTGCATTGTTTACACCCCAAACTCCTATCCTACCAGCTACAGCTAATGGAACTCGGTGAATTGCCTAAAATAATTAAGACATGACCTTTGTTTGCAATTAAACTAAAATTCACGCTTGCGATTGCATCGTATTTCAGACCATCATAAACAATCCTATGTTAGATGCTTCCAAATTCATTTACAAAATGCAAAGATTGGCTAGAAACCGTAAATTAAAGCTTAGAATTGCTTCCCGGGCCACATTTTAATTACTCACAATACATATATAGTTAAAAAAAATAAAAAATGGCTTTGGACATCACAACTACATACGAATTAACTTTACTATCGAAACTTTAAACAAGATGGCAAATTTAGAAAATCATCAGAACATTTTAATTCTGAAAGCGGCAATAAGAATCAATAACACGCCCATTCAGCTTAAAATCTGTACAGAGAACTCGAAAAAAGTATCTGGAAGGAACCTAAGCTCGGTGCACCAAGAATGGATATTGGTAATAGGTGAAAAGAGATGGGATTACCTTGTAGTACTCCTCAAATCCGGCGTTTTGGTTGGCGAAGGGCTCCCACGGGGGGTTCGAGTCGTCGGTGGAGGGGCCGTCTGTGTGGGTCTTCTTGGGGTTGTGCTTCCAGACGTTCTCCCGGCTCTGCTTGAAGTGCCGCCGCTGCGTGCGGCCACGCTTCTGCCCGCCGCCCATCAGCGCTCGCGCTCTCTCTTCCGTGGATCCGGTCTCGCTGGCCGCGAAAGGCTGTGCGGTCGGTGGGGGCGGAAGAATTTGGGTGTGGGGCTCGGACTCGTCGAGTGAGGTAAAGAAAAGGGTTTCCGGGCCAGGGTTTTAGCGCCTTGATCGTAGAACGCGGCACGTGCGGTGCACTTGATTATGCGAGGGGAAGGGGTTTTTTTTTTTTTTTTTTTTCGCACGCGCGCGTGGCAGACATGTTCGAGTTTCTAGCTGTCATTTAATGTGTATTAAGTATCACTAAAAATACATATATTTATATTTATATTACAATATATTTGACACTGCTTGAATGCATAAATTGGATCTTGTCTAGTGTTAAGGATATGAGCATATCCATTTAAAAAAATTTTGAAATTGATCATTTACTATAATAGTTTTAAAAACTCAAATCTATGCAAGAAAAATAAGATGAACAATTTTGATATAACTCTCTTTTAAGGTCTATTTGATTAGAGATAATCTGATATAAAAAAATTTTAAATTTTCATATTTGATATAAAAAATAAAAAAAAGATGGTAAAACAAGTAATGGATTACATGCTGATTTTCTAGAAAGAGAAGGTAAAATAAATATCATAAAAGGGTTGGTATTGTTAGAACATAAATAATTAAAAATATCAAATTTTGTTTAAGAATGATTAACAAAATAATATTTAAATAAACATTATAGAAAATGCTAAATCTAATAAAATCAATCCGGAAATATGTATAGCACTATCCTAAGGTATATTTAGGTCCCTTATTCAAGTACAATCAAAAAAGCCTTTCTAAGATACAACCAGAACTCTCTCTCCTCCAAATATAATAATGGAAGAAGTGGATGAATATTCTTTCAGCACCCTCAAAAGGAAGAAATATAAAATGAAAAAAAAGTAGAAAATATTATAAGCAAAAGAAGAATTCTTAGAATAAGTTTTTAAGGAAAAAGACTTTCAACTCTCAGAATTTAGAACTTAAGAAGAGAAGAAGAATTCTCGAATGGCTTGCTAAAAAAGGTTCCTCAAGGGATCTTTTATAGGTAACAAGATATGGAATTGGACTGGTCCATTAAAACTAGATTTAATCTCAATATTAATATCAGCCTTAATAAACAAAACATTCAAATATTAATAGGCCAAATATTTTGAAAATTAAATAGCTATTAATGATCATAAACAGCCAGAAAAATTAATAAATAAATACTAAAAAATATATAACGAATTGAAACTTGTTGGAATTAAAAATAATAAATAAAATATTAAGTAATGAGTTTAGTTGAGTGCGAAGCACATATCCGTACCCGTCACTATTTCAATTTACGCATATTAAAGATTTTCCTTCAAATCTTCTTAAACATCCCTAAAGGCTAAAGCAAATTATTTTCTCATAAAAAAGCTTCAGAGTTTTTCCCATTTTCGATGTGGGATAAAAAAATTTCCAATAGAAAGTATAAAAGTCAAAACATACTATTAGGAGGGAAAGATTATTTAAAAAAATTTGAGTTTCCCGCTCAAAGTTCCTACCAACAAGTATTTGGTAAATTTTTAAGTGATGGTAATCCATACTTAACAAAAATATCTCTAATAAAAAATTTATAATCATTGAATTTGTTTTAACATCTTTCTAAATTTATTTAATAAAGAGCTTTTGCAATACAATAAAAATATAAATGGCATAATACAAAGGATTATATAATTATAATCATTATATAAAAATTGATTGAACATAATAATGCTATCTTAGTATTAAAAAATTATTTTTTTATTGATGGATATATTTGTATATTTGATAATTGATGTGATAACTGCTGACATGGCCTTGGTGATGTATCGGATCACTTTATATACCACCAGTCAAGGTAGACCATGATGGCCCGCCCAGAGCGGTTAAATTAGGGATGAAAATGGATCGGATTGAATCGGATCATGAGTGATCCCGATTCAATCCAGTTATTTGATTGGGTCCTAATATTAGACCCAGACCTAACCCACTAAAAAATCGGATCAGGTCAGATCAGGTCCACTATCGAAATTTTTAATCAAGCAGGTTATTCGGATTGGATCAGATCCATGAATAATTAGGTTCTAATCTAAAAAAATTGGATCTAAATATGATTCGAATAAAGTATTGATAAATATATTTTAACTATTACATAGCTAACTATTATTAACCATAAAATAAATAACAAATAATATAATTTATAAAATAAATTAAGATATAAAAATAATTATAACTCTATCTCTATATTAAAAATAAGTTTCATATAAATTTTAAATTATAATTTAAAGATCTAAATAGATATAATCCTAACGGTATTAGTAGGTTCAAGTTAGATCGAGTCGGGTCGGGTCCAAATTCAGTAAACCCATATCCGACCTGAAAAATGAAATGGGTCTAAATTTAGGACCCGATCCGGATCCACTGGTCCCTAAAAATGGACTGGATCAGATCTAAACGGGTCAGGTTACAAGTCAACTCGATCCATTTGCAGCCTTAGGTTAAACCAACGATTAGGACAAGAGAACCCCTCCATTAAGGCTTGGCTATGGGATCCACTGGCCAACTAGTCCTTCCCAAACCTACTAGCTACTCTGGGACTGGGTAGTATTGATCCATCAAGTCTAGTTCGTCGATTTCCTACTCGATGCCAACTAGCTAGTCGGATGGACTAATAGCTTGTCCTAATTAATGGCTAAATCCCTTTTCCTGCTCAAGACTCACAGGGTTCGATGAGACATCATCTCCTTTGATCACATGTGTCCTGGTATAAATCATGGCGGACATAATCCTAACAGATTATGATACTATAACAGAAAAAGATTCCAATGATGAAGATCTAAGAAGACAGGATTCCCCACCTCAACCAAGTTTTTATGCTTGTTAAAGATGGATATCTCTACAATGATATTCTGTTATGCTATATAATCATATAAATAAGAGGGACCTCCGATTAGATATGTTCTATATATCCCACATGATTGCTCACATGCTCACTGGACCACCATAGGCTCTCAGCATCCAACTACAGTAGCCTCTCATTTACCATCCACTGACTTGAGTGTTAAAGTGTTCCCATCGATAATCCTAGTCCCAGGACCTTTTTGCAGGTCAGCATAATGGAATAGCCATTATTAGCCTATTGTCCCCACCGAAGGATACCGACACACCTCCATCATCGTTGGAGCTTAGTGATGGACGATCATATAGCAACAGATTGGCACACCAAGAAGGGAAGGGGCAGGCAATAGCTATATGGTGAACATCCACTTATTGGAGCTTGAAACCATGGTGGTAACGCGCATCCAAGATGCCTCCACCAGTTATGTCGGGAACCCTTCACACCATGACAATCAGCACAGCCAAGAGGTGAAGCCTATTGCTCCACCGCCTCCACTACCATTGACCCAGCAGGACCACTCAATGTCCTCACACAGCAGGTCCAAAATGTTGGTAACGGTGGTCCATGAACTACAGCACTAATAGTGATCCATGGCCACACAATAGCAACTCGGGACCCCAGCTATCCCCCTCACTGTTGCTCGTGCCAATAGCCAATCCTCCTAAGGAAGGTCGTCCTATTGGCGAGCCCCTCTTCACCGGTGGTCTCATTCCCCCCATCAGGCCAACCACCAGACCTCCTGAGGAGGATCCTACCACCATGGGGCCACCTGTCATATATAGTCTCCTATGCAGCACCAGCTTGATCCATCTCACTAGGAGCATCGGTCGAGGAAGGAGCCCAAACATGAGCATCCTGGATCTTCATCCACTTTGACCCCAGAGTCTTTTAAAGAGGGGTCCATTGATGCAGCTATTCGGTACCTAGCCGAACAACTCCTCGATGAGTACAATTGCATACTAGATGATCTCAACCACTAGTTTGCTAACTTGCAAGGTGAAAATCGAGAGCCAACGGGTTACAACACCTATTCTCCTCTTACCTATCGAGTTTTGGAGGGACTGATTCTTAATCGATTCAAAATATCTCATCTGGATCCATATGATGGAACCATAGATCTACTGGACTACTTGGAGAGCTATAAGGCTCTCATGCAAGTTTGAGGCACCACCAATGCCCTCCTTTGTATCGCCTTCCCAGCCACGCTATGTAAGGTAGCCCGAGCTTGGTACTCCTGACACAAGTCAAGGAGTATAAATTCCTTCAAGCAACTGGAGAAGAAGTTCGTTACTCACTTTGACACCTGCCGAAAGATGCTACGAAAGGCTGACAACCTTTTCTCTATCCTCGACGGGATAGAGAATCCTTGAGAGATTATGTGGCCTGATTTAAGATAGCTACATTAAAAGTATACAATTTGGACGAGTTTGTGACCATGTTGGCTATAAAGAGAAGGCTCTGCACTTCCCATTTTACCTACTCTCTAGATAAGAAGCATCCAAAGTCCTACCCAAAATTGTTGATCTGTGCATAGAAGTATATCTATACGGACGAGGTAGACCATACCCAGAGGGAGATGGACAGGAAGCCTAAAAGAAGCAACCCTAATGAGAACTAAGTGGAGCTCAAAAGATTCCTCCTGTCACCACCCTTGCTATCCAAACTAGAAGCCAGAAAAGAGCTCTTCCTATACTTTGCCACCTCCATGGAAGCGGTTAACTCCATGCTTGTCCAAGTAGATAATAAAGGGGTCTAAAGATCAATCTACTATACTAGCAAAATGCTTCATAATGCAAAGACTAGGTATTCCAAATATGAAAAAAAATATTTTCTCTCTAATCTTCTCTGCTCAGCATCTCAGGCCATATTTCCAAGTGCATCCTATAGTCATCCTCATCAACTAACCGCTCAAGGCTATACAACACAGGCCTCACACCTCCAGGCGATTGACAAAGTGGACAATCAATAAGTGAGTTTGATATTTTCCTTCGCCCGAGGTTGTCTATAAAGGCCCAGGTCTAGTTAACTTTCTAGTCAAATATACTTGGTCAGACTACAAGGCTAAGGATGCACCTGTTGAGTTTTCCATCGAACCATCTGATATGGATGACTTGGATCCTCCATGTAGATAGTGCTTTAAACTCGCAAGGGAGTGGAGCCGGACTCATCTTGGCAAATTTTGAAGGTGTAGTCGCCAAGTACACATTATATTTTCTATTCAAGGTAACGAACAACCAATCCAAATACGAAGCCCTATTGGCAGAACTAAAGCTGGCCAAAGAGCATCACCTAAGGATCTTCATTGAGTTACAACTCATAGTCGGTTAGGTCACCGACAAGTACGAGGCTCGGGACCCGATGATGGCCAAATACTTTGATAAGGTGCAGACCATCAAATCAGTACTTCAATACTTCGACATCTCTCTCATCCCCCAGAGTGAAAACGTCCAGGGCAGAACTCTCTCCCGGCTTGTGACCTTAGAGAACAACTCTTTCAAGTGAACATATATTAAATACCTAGAAACCCCCAGCATCAATAATATCGAGAAGGTCCAACAGGTCACCTACGAGCCAAGTTGGATAGACCCATTTATTAAGTACATCACTGAAGGTGTCCTACCCAACAATCATGAAGAGGCAAGGTTATTGAAATAAAGAGTTTTCTGGTTCATGCTGCTGGATGGATAGCTCTATAAAAAGTCCTTCTCGTATCCCCGGCTAAAGTGCCTAAGATCCATTAAGGCCGATTACATCCTTCAAGAAATCCATGAAGGTATCTATAGAAATCATATGAGGGCAGGTCTCTGGCCTACAAAGCATTAAGGTAAGGATATTATAGGCTCACCATATGGGAGGATGTAGTAGAGCTTGTCCGGAAGTATGACCAATACCAACGACATGCCAATATCTAACGATACTGGCTACTCAGCTCTCTTCACCCTAGTTGTTCGCCCAATGGGAGATAGATATCCTTGGTCTATTTTTTTCAGCATCTAGTCTACTTGTCATCATCAACTACTTCACCGAGTAGATGGAGGCAGAATCCCTGGCTCACATCATAGAGAGCAAAGTCAAAATATTCTTCTGGAAGTCAATCATTTGCAAGTTCGGGTTCCCTCATACCATAGTCATCGACAACGATCGATAGTCTGATAACCAGATGTTTAGAAAATTATGTGCCAAGTTTCACATCCATCACTAGTTCACATCCGTTGGTCATCCTCAAATGAATGGGAAAGCAGAAGTGATGAACCGGAGGATCCTTTAAGGCTTCAAGATTAGGTTGGACAAAACCAAATATAGGTAGGCCAAGGAGTTGCCCAGTATCTTGTGGGCATATCACACAACTTTCTAAACCTTAATAAAGGAGACCCCTTTTAACCTAGTCTTTGGCACGAAGGTGGTGATACCAATCGAGATCGGCCTCCTAATTATGAAAATTGAGTGTTATGATGAGTTGAGTAATTCGATCCAACTAAGGGCCAACCTTAATCTACTAGAGAAGACTCGAGACAAGACTTGCCTTTGCCTGGATACGCATTGGCAATGGGCCGCTCGATACTACAACTCCTAAGTAATATTGAAGACCTTCCATCCTAGAGATTTCATCTTACATTCTGCTAAAATTTTCAAACTAACTAAGCAAGGCAAATTGTCTCCTAATTGAGAAGGACCTTATCGGGTAACAGATACCTTACATCGAGGAGCCTACCGGATTGAGAAACCTGACGAGACTCCAATCCCTTAGACCTGGAATGTCGAGAACCTCTGGATGTACTATCAATGATGTACCCACTCTACTTAGAAATGAAAGAAATTTTCTCCAATAGAGTCCTTAGCCCTCTTCCAGTCTACAGGGCCTTTCCGGTCAACTAGCCATTAGTCGAGCTAAGATAGGTTGCTTCCTAACATCACACCTATCCAGTCAAGTAGCCATCGATCAAAATTAAGATGGGTCGCTTCCTAGCACCGCACCTATCTACTAACTGACCATCAATCTAAGCTAAGATGGATCACTTTTCAGCACCGCACCTATCCAGCCGATTAGCCATCGATTGAAGTTAAGACGGGTCACTTCTTAGCACCGCACCTATCTAGCCAACTAGCTATTGGTCGAAGTTAAGATGAATCACTTCCCAGCACTGTACCTATCCGGGCAACTAGCCATTGATCAAAATTAAGATGAATCACTTTCCAGCACTGTACCTATCCGGGCAACTAGCCATTGATCAAAGTTAAGATGGGTCACTTCCTAGCACTGCACCTATCTGGCCGACTAGTCTTTAGTCGAAGTTAAGACTGGTTGCTTCCTAGCACTGTACCTATCCAACCAATTAGCTATTAGTTGAAGTTAAGATGGGTCACTTTCCAGTAGTGTACCTATCTGGCCAACTAGCCATCAATCAAAGTTAAGATGGGTTGCTTCCTAACATCGTACCTATCCGACTGACTAGCTATTAATCAAGGTTAACATGGGTTGCTTCCTAGCACCTCACCTATCTAGTTAACTAGCCATTAGTCAAAGTTAAGATGGGTTGCTTTTCAGCACCGCACCAATATGGTAACTAGCCATCGATCGAAGTTAAGACGATTGCTTCTTAGCACCGCCATATCCGATCAACTAGCCATCAATCGAAGTTAAGATAGGTCGCTTCCCAACATCGCACCATCCGATAGACTGGCCATCGGTTGAAGTTAAGATAGGTCATGCCACTACACTGCCACCATTTATCCAATTAAATGTTAGATGAGTAAAAATCAAGGTCCATTTTGCAACTAACTTCTCGCGACCACCACATGCCCGATTAGAGGATTGGGGTACAAACCAAAAAGTCAACCTACTCGTTGGGAATTATATCGATTAGACCACTTGTTAACATGCATTCGTATAATGTGGACTTTAATATACATCCAGATGACATAAAGTTAGATATAAGATTTTCCAAAATAAATAAACTTTCATTACTAAGTGAACCTTTTACACAAAAATGGGATTGTGCCTGGTATAAAATAGAAAGAGGAAAGAAAATGATCAATTGCTAGGATCGGGGGATGGAGCCAAGCCAGACTTGACGGCCTCCACCATAGTGTTGATGATAGCCTCCATCTTATCCATCACCTGGGTGATGGCTCTCCATAGAAGCAGTTCCTCTCGTAGCTTGTAGTTCTTGACAGCCTCGACTTCCTCTAACTTCTCTACATCCTTAGTAGCAGCAACAGCTTCGACCTCCTCGACCTTGACGATCGAGGCCTCATTGGTGACTTTGGTCTTAGTCTCCCCCTCAACCTCCTCTTTTTCTTCTTGCTCCTTGGCCTCAGCAACAATGTCCGATAAATCAAGGCCGAAGAAGGCTTCAAAAATCTTTGCCTTGCATTCGGCGAATCCCTTCAAGTAGGCATCATAAATAGCCTCCCCCACTTCATTCTTGAAGTTCTCAGAATTCTTGTAATTCTTAATGGCCTAAGAAGCCACTGAGGTCGCCTCTGCTTCTATGTCTTGGCCCTATCTTCGATAGCTTTAACCTTCATCTCTACACCCTAGATAAAGGCTTGGCCAATGTCGAGGCTTTGGTTGGTAAGTGTAACTATCGACTACCGATACATCCCCTTAGAGGTGACATTAGCCAAGCAGATCTCCAAGTCAGCGGCATACTCCGTAGCTTTGTTGAGCTTCTCTTCATTCTCTCTCAGTTGGGTCTCAAGCCCTTGGACAGTGCTATGGGAAGCTTATAGTTCTTTTTTGAGCTTGGCTTCCTGAGCCTCACTCACAACGAGCTGGCCTTTTGAAAACTTGGCTTGCCTCTTAGCAATCTTGACCTTGTCCTTCAAAGAGTCTAACGACTCTATAGACTTGCTGAATAACTCTCTCATGGTGAAGATGTCATGGATAAGCTGCAAGAGAAGAGAGGCACATTAGCTATTTGGCACTTATGGAAATTAACTAGATGAAAGCCCAAGAAGTACTTGAAGGAATCATCTAATGATGCCCTATTTACATGCAGATTTTTCAAAAATTTTTAATTAATTAAAATTAATTAATGGCAGAAATAAAAACTACTCTAAGCATGCATACCAGGAACCAATCATGAACATGTAATATAGATATGTAAATAAAAATAAAAGTAAATTAAATCTACTTACCTATTGTATTATTCCATCTTCATTAGATTGGATTTAAAAAAAAATCTTGAGTTCCGCTAGAGCCGCGCACACACCCAGTTTCTACTGGTATCCATACAGAGATGGCTTAATTTAAGCCCTGAGGTCATATAAGTGCTAGCACCTTGTAAACCTCGCTTTGACCGTTGGATCAAATCTCCCTTCATTCTTTCTTTTTTCTCTATGTTAGAGATCTTGAAAGAAGAATAATCTCTTCTCAAGAAACCAAGTAAGAATATTTTTCTCTTCTTAAACTAAACCTTTCATTCAAGATCGAGAGAAAGAAGAGAAAAGAGGGCGATGATAACTATTTCTCTCCCTTTTTTTATGATCGATGGTGAATATCAAGAAGAAGGATGGGCGGTTGTATGTGAAACACCCTCTCACATTAAATCCAAAAGGAGAACCATGCACACTTGTACTTAGCACCCACCCCCTATTCTTCTTTTCTCACGCCACCTTAAAACTTATCTCTTCCTAGAGTCCTTTCTCATCTAGAATTAGGATAAGAGATTTAAATCAAATTCAAACACCTAATTTAGATAGATAAGGATAAAGGGAAGGGAGAAAATCTTGGAGACTCAAACTTCTTTGGCACCCCCATTATGATTCCATGCCATATCTGATTTTTTAACATGAAACAAAGGTGCTAATCCTTCTTTCTTACATGCTAATAAGAGAGATTAAGGCATGGGGAGGGAGAGAAAATTAGTTAGAAATTAGTTCAACCAATTAACTAACTAATTTTAACCAATTAGAAAACTAATTAACCTAATTTCCAACTAATTTAAGTTTAAATTCAAATCTATAATTAATTAAGAATTAGATCCTAATCTAATTAGGACCACTAAATCTAAATAGAATAGATTAAATCTAACAAAATTAAATCATATTTAATTCACCTAGGATTAGGTAACTAATTAGGTCAAATCTAATTGACTCGCAATAATTGCAATTATGTTAGTCTAAAATCTAATTGGGCCAGGTCATTATCCAAACTCAATCAAATCAAATCCAATTTAATTTATATTGAGCCTAATCATAATTAAATCTCTATATTCCATTTCTTCCTCGAGAAACACTTCTTCTATATCATCTATAAATATACCTCTATACTTTTTAAAGGATGGAAGATCCTACTAGACTTACAAGGTGGAGGAGGAACTAATGTATGGCACTATTTGAATGGGTTCTATAGGTTCTGTGGAGCAAAGGTTCCATGGCCCTTTGCTCTTCTGAGACTATCTCTTTGAGCTTAATTATCCTTCCACTACTATATTTACATTAAATTATTTAATTATGAATATAGATATTAGGTCATAACCTTTTTTTATCTATTTGAAAGAAGTATCTTAATGGCTCTTTAGGACACAGGCCATCAATGACCTAATATCTAACTCATCCATCTATATCTCATATAACTATGATAAAAAGAATTTAGAGTGAACCCTATTAGACAGATTAGCTAAGTTATGTAATCAAATCCTTAAAGATAATTAATAATTCCTATAATGGATTGAACCATATCTAATAGGATTTAATTTTTCTGCTTAGACATCTCATTGAGCTCGAGATGTAAGAGGAGTCTATTATGAGGTTATACCGAACAACTTGAGATGATACTAGAAATCTCCTCTGAGATATTTATTTTCTCGATCTAATCAAAGAACCTTAAGGAGCTTTCCATTGTTTGCATGTTGAATATGCTACACAATTAATATATACCCAAGCAAGTATATCTATGGTCCTCACCTATACACTTCAAGTTGACATCATCTCACAGGATCTCTCAAATCCCATGACACTCACTAACAGCTTAGCAAATGCATCTATGCAAGTAGAGATTGCTATTTATAAAATCATTTGAATCCAATTTATTTTTAAAATAAAGGATCAATGACTTCATGTTGAACAAAAATCAAATTTCTGCTCATTGCAGGTAATAGTCTTATTGAGCAGCTGACATACCTTCCAAAGATGTGTCATATTTTTTTTTCAAGGATTCTAGGTATAGGGATAATTCCTATGGCCATTAAGCTTGAATTAGAAATACTTTTTCATTGTCAATGGCCATGTCTTTGGAAAATCCCAATCTCTTGCTTCTTCTTCTAATTAGAGTATCTTTTGAAAGAGAAGGTTTGCTCCATATTGAGAAGCATATCCCTTGAACCTTTCAAGGGCCTTGTGATAGTCACCAATTTGTTGACCTAATTATCTTAATATTATTTAAATAATAATGTATAATAAACTGTCTATATGAATTAGACAAAGATGATTGTATCAAATCCATTTGTAATCTTTATATATCAACATACCCAAGCTTCTTAAACTCCTAGTCCTTAATCATTATCAAGCAATGATCATGGATCGATTGTACTTAGATCAGTCCAAACGGCTTGGTAACATAAGGTAATCCTAGTATATTATTGTATTGAGCCTGTCTAATTAATTTTTAATTTAAGAGTCTTTATAATAAGTTTAGGTTAATCAATTAGTTTAAGAATTAAGAAGATTGGAAGTTGACTTCAATCTATAAAGAGTAAAGATTCAAGTTAGATGATTGTATTTAATCTTAAATTTATTGTAGAAATTTTAAACAATACATTAGACTTTCACTATTTTTATAGATCTCTCACACTTCTCAGTGGAGATGCGGAAACCCCTATATGACTAGGGTTCCTAATGGGTACTGTAGTCCTACTGATTTCGTATATCTCATCTAACAGTTATTAGCAACACATAAATTAATGAGTGGATAACTCTTGTTCAAAGCTTCTCAAGTATGTTACAACTACTTAATCTCTAAATCATGTGGGCTCACCTGATAGTTATTGCCCACACTCCCTAGTTAAGTCAAACCCATCACTCATGCAAAATGAAGTTATCATTAGATCCCTCACCATGCCAGTTATTGGGCCCAATCCCATCTTCATCCACAACATCTCATGTTAATAGAGTGGTTACACCCCCAGATATAACTGAACCACCGTATCCAGCGGGGAACAATCAACACCCGAGAGACACCCACAACTTTACAATGGTGGAAGATCTATAACTTAATATTTACGAGAAGGTTTGGATTTAGATCTCTACTTTATTAGTCAGCCAATCTTATGTCTGACTAACCTACTAGCTAAACTAATTTAGGTCAGCTCAATTTAAAAACCTTTTGTGACTCTTCTTCATGAGTCAAATTATAGTGGCATGCACCCCTATACATCATAAAAGAATCCCATTGAATAGAAAGAGAGGGTCTTTAAACCCTACTTGCCCTTATGACTGGATGGCCATAGTGATGCACTTAATCCAAGTACTAATCTAAAGGGTCATATCATATATGAAAAAAGATTTAGGTCAACACATCTCATGTCTGATTAACCTTGTTTAGGTCAACATATCTAATATCTAAATAACCTGGTTTAGGTCATGATCGCTGTCATGGACGGTCAAAAATAATTTACCAGCTCAAACTCTATAGCTAAGGTCAGTCGAGATCGTATCCCCAGGAACCTGAGGGCTCAGTTATGATTGAAAAAGAATAAAGAAGAATAGTTTGGTTTGCTTGAAAAGAAAATAAAAAAAATAAATAGAAATTAAACTATTCTGCTACTGGGATTTCATAAAAGTATATATCTCGAAGGTTATGAGTTAATCTTGCAACTAACAAAGTTATATTTCTTTTATAATTTAACTTAAGATAATACCTGTCTTTCCTTGGCATGCCTCATATTCATAATAGATCATGACGCATCTCAAGAAAGTATAAAGTGTATCTCTTTTGGAAAATAATTATTAAGCTTAAGAGAATACCTATTTTGTCTCGGCATGCCCCGTGTCAGTAGATCATGGTGCATCTTCCAAAAATACTAGGTGTTCAACTCTTCTTCCCTCGGTATGCCCTGTATCCATAGATCATGGCGCATCTCTAGGAAGCAAGAATTATCCTTAATCATAATTTAATATGAAAGCATAGAAGAAAGCAAATAAAGAATTTATAACTAAATGTATAATCTTTTATTGCATATAAAAATAAAAGAAATACAAGAAAGGTGTAGAACAAAAGAACCCAGCTCAACCTTGTTACAAGGTCTCTTCCCTTCCAAGATTTCTGCACTAGTCGCTCATGGGTTGATCCCTTCCTCTCCCTCTATGCAAAGACTCTAGAGGGATTCCAGGAAGTGATGCTTCCAAGTAGAGGTACTGTAGCCTTTTTATAGGTATTAACAGGAGAGAGGTCTTCATGATTTTCTGATATGGGACTAAACAAGAGAGATCATAAAGGGCTGAGATTTAATTTTACAAAGAATCAATGGTTGGATGGAAGTTTTGATTATAATAGGAAATGGGTGGATATCAGGAAATCTACCCATAAATAAGACTTTCTGCTTGCTCCCTACCATCCATTGATTCCAAGTCCTAGTCAGAATTGGTCTTTAGATCACTATTTGATTACATATGGCCTTCTGGTCATCGAATCCTAATCAAACACCCAAATCCTATCGCGGTTCATGTGATCAAAGTTCAAAACTTGTCAAGGATGATGTTGGCCATTGGATTGGTCTTCTGATCATTTCATGGCCCTTGGATTGCACAGACTAGGAGGTGGTAGTAGTAATAAGAGATGGTAAGGAGACAATAGTGATGATAGGGGATCATGATGGTGGTCTCGATGAATCGAAAAAAAGTTGGTGACAAAAGCAGTGGCCAGTGGATGCATGGTCGGACTAAGATCTGGGTAGAGATGGTAGCATCTCGATGATGGAGAAGAAGATGGGGATGGTGGTGAGCACGAAGGCGGCGCTATCGGCATGAGAGGTAGTGGCACAAGCTATGGTGAGGAAACTCACCTCTATAGCCATGATGGTGATGGTAGATGGCCGGTGACGAGATCTTGGGACAAGAAGGAGGATGGCGATGGCGATGGCGATGGCAACGACGAGATGTCATGTGGTAGCTCCAATGGGTGGCTGATCATAATAGAGTGGAAAGGCCGACGATGGGTAGCACGTTGGAGATGGGTAGCTCGGTCAGGGAGGAGCAGTGGCAAGCGGTATTGGGCAGCTTCTCCGGTCGGCGATCTCGTGTCTAAAATCCCTTCATGACCCATGGTTCTGAGTCATGGACTGACAATAATGGTTGCCTATGGACCATTTAAAATTTTATAAACCAAGCAATCGGTGATGGACCGATTGCTTTAATATGCATACAAATTCCTTAGTAAACTTTGAACTTTAATTTTGGGCTCATTTTAAGTCCGATTTGCTTCAAACTTATTTTATTTTAATCCATAAATCGAGCTCTCTACATTGACGATCTTCTTTCCTATAAACAATATATAAAAGTATTACTTTTAAATAAATAAAGATAATTTAATTCATAAATTAATATTTATATGCATGTATATAATGTAATTATCAGGTCAGCACATCTAATATCTGACTAACCTGGTTTAGGTCAACACATTTAATATTTGACATACCTAGATTGGGTCAGCATATCTCATATCTGATTGGTTTAGATCTGTACATTTTATGTTTAAGTGACCTGGTGCATCACAACTTAATTAAATGGCACAATCTAATGTCTAACTAATCAAGATAGCATGAGTGAGCTCGAATCAATAAGCAACCTTATTCAAAACATAATCTACTAAATTAGCCAGGTAAGTAAAATTGATGGAAAGGTTCTACTATTTAATATCTTTCCTAGACACCAACTAAGTTGGCTAGGTAAGAGTTAGTCCCAATTAGAAACCATGATCAAAACTCACCTTAAACACTAATTGGTTTATCCATTTCAAATTAGTCAGCTTAATCAATTTAGATCGACCACTAAGCCAAATCAAGTCTTTAGATCAATTGATCGATGTCAATCATATCAACCAACTCAAGCCATTGATATGGTCATGAGCACTCTTGATCTAATCCTAATCAACTCTTGATTTGGTTTGATCAAGAGTTCAATCGAATGGGTTTAACCTAACCGAAGATTAGATGCAATCTAATTGCATGACCTAATCAATTTAACTCATGCACAATCCATCATGTTTTATGCTTTGGGTTAAGATATTAAATTCTTAATTTCATATCTAATAACCTTAATCTCATATCATAAAATATTGATTTAAGTCTTGAAAACCATTTTTAAATTGAGTCAATTTTATGCTAGAATAACCTTACACTATAAAAGGTTAACCTTATAATAGGACAACCTTATATCATTACAAGATTGAACCTAACTAATTTTAATTTTAAACCTTTAATTAGGCACATTATGAAGATGAGGATTTAGTCTAGATGTTGAAATAGTTTCAAATCTAAACTTTAAGGTTTAATCATCTCATGAAAAACTTAAAGACCTGAAAATTTCAAACATAGAAATTTTAGCACTCATGTATTCAAAAATTCATAACATTAAATCTAAAAATAATTTTTAAAATCTATGAATGAATATGAACCATGACTTCCTGATCTAAATTTCAAATCAAAAAACTAAATTTTTTGGATCTGATTTTCAAATCAGTTTGACTAAAATTTTAGATCTTGTACCGATCCAGATCACAAAAACTTTAGATCGAAAATTTTGATTTTCAACCAAACCTTTGGATATGAATTTTCATATCTAAAATTCTTAATTTCTAGATTTGATTTCAGATCTGAAATTCATTTTTAGATCTAAATTCTCAAATCAAAAATTAAAATTTTTAGATCTAATTTCAAATCTATACATGTTCATGAAGCATGACTTTGATACCACCTGAAGGAATCATCTAACGATCCTTAGTTTGCATGCAATTTTAAGATTTTTTTAATTAATTTAAATTAATTCATAATAAAAATAAAAATATATTCTAAGCATGCATAGTAGGAACCAATCATGAACATATAATATAGATCTGCAAATAAAAAATAAAATTAGATTAAATTCACTTACCTATTGTGCTATTCTGTTTTCATCATATCGGATCTGGAAAAAACCCCGGGTTTTGCTAAAGCCGTGCACATGCCCGACCTATACTGATATCGACACAGAGATGGCCTGATCAAAGTCCCGAGGCCATTGGAGTATTAGTACTTTGTAGGCCTCGCTTCGACCATTGAATCAAATCTCCCTACCATCTTACTTTTTTTCTTTATGTTAGAGATCTTGAAAGAAGAATGATCTCTTTTCAAGAAATCAAAGGAGAATATTTTTCCTATCTTGAACTGAAACTTTCATTCAAGATCGAGCGGAGGAAGAAAGAGGGTGATGAAAATTATTTTTCTCTCTTTTTTTTATGATTAATGGTGAATATCAAGAAGAAAGATGGGCAGTTGTATATGAAACACCCTCTCACGTTAAATCCAAAAGGAGAACCATGCACACTTGTATTTAGCACCCCCCTTCTATTCTTCGTTTCTCACACCATCTTAAAACTTATCTCTCCCTAGAGTCCCTTCTCATCTAGAATTAGGACAAGAGATTTAAATCAAATTCAAACACCTAATTTAGATAGATAAGGATAAGAGGAAGGGAGAAAACCTTGGAGACTCAAACTTCTTTGGCCCCCCCACTATGATTCCATGCCATATATTATTTTTTAACATGAAAGAAGGGCACTAACCCTTCTTTCTTACATGCTAATAAGAGAGATTAAGGCATGGGGAGGGAGAAAAAATTAGTTAAAATTAGTTTAACCAACTAACTAACTAATTATAACTAACTAAAAAACTAACGACCTAATTCCTAACTAATTTAGGTTTAAGTTTAAATCTATAACTAATTAGAAATTAGGTCTTAATCTAATTAGAACCACTAAATCCAAATAGAATAGATCAAACCTAATTAAATTAAACCAGATTTAATTTATCTAGGATTAGATAACTAATTAGGTTAAACTTAATTGGCTCGTGACAATTGCAATTAGGTTAGTCCAAAATCTAATTGGACTAGGTCATCACCCAAACTCAACCAAATCAAATCCAATTTAATTTGTATCGAGCCTAATTATAGTTAAATGATCAAATCATCTAATTAAATAATAACTTTTATAAGAAAGTTCTCCTTACTAAAATTAGTAGATGCTAAAAATAGAAGGTTCCAAGTTTATAACTATTACAATTTAGAACTTTTAAATATATAACTCTTACATATTTTAATCCAACCATGTGATCAGATCAAGCTCCTATTATATGTGACCCCTTAAATTCTATTCTATATGGTATTGAGATATATCATGATCTCCATCATAGTCTCATCAAACTCTTTTGATGGACCAGAATAATTTCAGCTCATCCCATCAAGGATAGTTGATCCGAAATGATTCTATTGGATTCTCATAATTTACCAGGAATGCCTAGCAAGATATAGTAGTAACCCAGCAGAATAAAAAAAAAAATCCTTGGTGTAGTTATTATGTGATTGAGTTCTTCTATCAAAAATCCCGACAAGATACAGATCATGAAAACTCGCCAAACCCTAAGCATCTATTATATATCAAATTTAATTAGTTTAAGTTCAATGTGAAATTCATAAAAACTCTTTTTTATCTTTCACCTACCACAATCATGAATTTTTGAACTTAGCTTCTTAAATTGTATAGGACTACACCTTAACTATTAAGATAGGTAGATCCCCTATAGTATGCTTCCACTCTTATAATGAACCTACTATAGCCAATGAACACTACAAGGGTCCAAATGACTAGGACTAATATTTTGTGTTATCAAACTACTACAATCTCATTATAAGTGGTCCAAGCACCACAGGTCAAAGAACCTCTCATATAACTACAGTATCAAAAAAGTCATTAACGAGTGAGTATACATCTATATGACTTCTCGTATTGGTCATGTTCAGTACCATCATTTTCTGACTACCACCTGTACTCTCACTCTAGTATCCCCATACTATAGACTTGAGACTATCTACCTTAAAAGGAAAGCAATCTATATATCAATCAAACCAGATCAATCATTATCCCCATAATATCCTACAATTGGGAGTATTTAGAAATTATCAATATTGACACATGCCTTAAATTTTTAAATTTTGAGAATATGTATCATTATCCATTAATTTCTTGGATGATACATAGATATATCATGTACGAAAAAAATAGCCTAATTATAATTATTAAATATAACTTTGTGTCTTAGAAATAAAATATGTATCAGCTAGATTGGCTTCTAGGGTATACATCTAATAGTACTTACCCCATGCAACTGGTGTATGGAATTAGTGAAGATTTTGTCCAAAGAACGAGACCGCTACTTTGCTTGGTATGGGAAAAAAAGTATATGGTCGAGTAGGTCATCGACCAGCTTCTTGTCCTTGAAGATGGAGGCAGACTGGAGCACTCTCTCCCTCAACTTGAGAATTTCTTCCCCGTTTGGGGAGATTCTCTAGGTGAAGATGGTCCTGCTTGGGGTGGAGGGCTTGGCGATCTAACCTTCACCACGAGAGATGGTGCTAGTGGAGCAGGCTAGCTCTGTGGTCGAATAGGGATACCAGAGAAGCAAGTGCTGAAGCGGGCGATGATAGCGATGAGATTTCCACCACCTCTATATCGAAAAAAGTGGGGGCTTTTTCCGGATGAGACACAGGAGTGTCCTTTAGTAATGGTACGACAGCGGGCATGGTGATTAGTGAATCTGTGCAAGGCCTCTTCTCTATTGCCTTCCTAGGTTTCCTGCCGACACTTTTTTTTTTACCAATGCTTTTTATATTATCCATTGAGAACTTCATGCCTGTGAAAGAGCCATATGTAGGATTTGGTTAGTTTAGAATAATCAAACTGAGAAGAGACATAGTAACTCTCACCTCTGGCTCATACTGGGCTGATCCTGGCCTCAAGCAAGTTTTGCTCTAACAATAAGTCCTGCTCTTTTGGGATCTTCAAATTGAGGAGCTGCTCATAGACCTTGTAGTTGATAGACACCAATTTAGGATCTTGATTTGGGGATTGATCTTGGTCACTCCAAACCTAATTCACCTCCTTACAAAAAATGAAGAAAAATTGACTCTTCTACCCTTTGATGGAAGAGGGCAAGTCGAAGTGGATGGTCCCCTAGTGGGGGGCTATGAACCACCACCCCCTCTCTATTGAGTGATGTTTAAGATAAAAATTGTCCTAAACAAAGAGAACCGAGGGACAATCCCGTGGAAATGGCAAAGGACCAAGAAGGAGCAAATGGTTCGGAAGGAGTTCAAGGTTAGATAGGCCGGGACGAAACAAATCCGGTCAAGCATGGTGGGAATGAAAGGATGGAAAGGTAGGCAGAGGCTCGCATAAAGACATGCTTCATATAGGGCTATTCCCCCTTCTGGGGCAGAGGTCACCGTACCAATTGGGTTTGGGGCCAAAATCCTAATATGGTCCAAAATCTCGTATATTCTTTAAAGATTGAGAATATTCATCCTAAATACAATTGATTTACACCCATTAGACTAGCAAAATCCTGAATCAGTGTAGGGGCCAAAATTGGCATCAAAGCCAAAATCAGGGCAAAGTGGCTAGTCTGACAAACTACCCTAAAAGGAAATTTCTCCTCTTCTTGGTCCAAAGGTTTGGGGCCTATACTGGTATGGCTCCTCCAGACCTAGAAGATTTGAGACATGGCTCACTTAGTGACTATCACCCTCAGATGAATTCATGTCACCAAGGAAGAAAGAGGAGAAAATAAAATCTAAGTGAGGAAAGGAGTCTACAAGAAGACAAGGGCCATCCCGCATGGTCCCTCTTGGGAATTCCTAAAGAAAATCTAAAAAGGATGAAGGCAGAAATTAAGAAGCTAGATAAAAGGAAGACCAACTTGTCAGAGAAAAGGACTTTGGGGGTATATTGGGCTTGAAGCACTCCTCCCTTGTCTCCGCTCTGCAAATCGATGAAGAAGTGGCCCTTGAAGCAATGTCAAGAACCCTCTTTGAACTAGGGCCACAATGGTTGGGATCTGATCCCCTCCGATGAGTGCTCTAGGATCTGGATGTGTGGCATGCACCCAATCAGATATGTCACATCACCTTGAGGTCTTCCTATCTCACTTAATGCTTAATCACGGGTGATGCAAAGTGAATCATTTCAAATCATTGTCCTAAGATATGTGGCCACTACCTACTAGCTGCAGGGAGACATGCAAGTCGCCTGCTGCACTAAAAATTAAATACAATCCCATGGCATGCCACGTCAATGACTCTCTCTCTTGTGATTGGAGCGCTAGGATAGCTGGCAACGTGATGCGGACATCGAGATGAATATTGAACCTGATCAGCTGACTCTATATCAGGACAGCCCGGTGATAGTTTGGCGAAGCCCAACCCAGACGTTTCGGTTCAGCTTCCAGCCCATGACGATTTGGGGCAGCCAGTCTCGCCAGCAGGAAACGTGCGCAGGTCCAGACGCCTTCAAGGGAAGCAAGTTTCAAATCTGACCTGTTTATGGAATGAAAACAATTAATTGGGAATTGGGCCGAAGGCCCAATTCACTATTAGCAACCATGGAGTTTCGGATCCGGGAAAACACCGGAGTCTTTAGTCTTATTATTATTATTATTTTATTAGGGCGTGAACTCTTGATCGGTTGTATGATTCTTTAAATACCGAACCAAGGAATAATAAAAGAGAGCATTTTATTTGGAATTTTTGGACGGTACTTGGTGTTTTCCGTGGAAGGCCTCCGGCTTTTCTTTTCCCCCTTGCGCATACCAGATCAAAAGCCTGGTTGGGAGAGGACGATTCCATGAGGAATCTCTTCCTTCCATTCCAAGTTCTTGATAAAAAAAAAAAAAAAGAAACAGGGACTCACGGTGAGAAACCCACCGTTCGTCCCTTCCAATCGTGAAGACCCAGATTGAAATCCGGGAGAGAGCTGGCAACGTGAGGAATCATGCTACCCTTCCAGTGCTTGATCGTTGCAGGTTTCAAAGGATTTTTTCTCATCTTGCTCAATCCTAGCATCCAAGAATTCTAAGAACCCGTTCTCGTTGAGTCGGGGTTTTGGTCGCTGCAGGTGTTTGACAACTGCCCTGCACCAGCTTGGTATCAGAGCCTTGATCCGTTCTTGATCTATCCTTGATCCATTCTTGATCTGTCCTTGATCCGTTCTTGATTAAAAAAAAAAAATTTCTGCCGGCAACCATGGGGCGGAACAACGAGGAGCCTTCTCTTCGTGACGTTGTGGTGACCCAGCAGCAGATGATGGCTGTTTTGCAAGCAATGATGGCACGGTTGGAGGTGCAAGATTATGCTATACCTCATCAAGATCGCAATGTACCTGACGAACATCGAGAAGGTGATGCCGACCCTTTCCAGAATATTGAAGATCCTCCACCATTGCAAAGAGGGCAGCAACCGCGGCGTGATGTAGTGCTTCCTAGGGATTTCAGACCGTCGCCTATGCATGACAATCAGACTCGTTGGGAGTCCGGGTTTCGGATTGAGATATCGGAGTTCAGAGGTGGATTGAATCCTGATGAGTATGTGGATTGGACCCTGCAGGTTGATGATGTTTTCCAGCTAAAAGAAGTGCCTTTGGACAAGCAAGTGCTGCTTATCACAATCCGATTCCGAGATCGAGCAGCGGCTTGGTGGCATGCACAGCACTACCGGAGGTATATGGATGGGAGGCCACCAATTGCATCATGGGCAGCCTTGAAGCAGGAGATGAATCGGGAGTTCCTTCCTCAGAACCATGAATAGGTCCTTTATTCTAAATTGCATGGTTTAACACAAGAAAATCGAAGCGTGGAAGATTATACTACAGAGTTCTACCGACTGGTGGCTCGAAACCGATTGATGGAGTCAGAACTGAGGTTGGTAGCTATGTATTTGCTTGGACTGCGATTCCCGATCCAAGATGCATTGGCTCTGCATCGGATTGACAGTGTTGGTGATGCGCACATGCGGGCGCAAGCAGTGGAGCGGAGCCTGATGCGGAATAGAGGGTTCCAGAGTAGAGGAAAATTATCTGGTCAGTTTTCGGGACAGAGTTCTGGTAGTAGGAGTGCACCTCCTGTGGTGAGGCAACAAACTTCGGCAGTTCCCCCGAGACCTACAGTGCCGAGTGGGGCTTCAGGTCCCCAGCAGAGGGTGGGCAGCAATTGAGCCAATGTTCGCTGCCATCGGTGTCATGACTTAGGACATTATGCCAATGAGTGCCCCAAGGCGCGTACCCAGTTACTTATGGAGGAGGAGCAAGAAGTTGAATTTCCCGAGGATGAGGAGTTCGAGGATGAGATGTATGTGATTGACCCAGACCACATCCAGGGAGAGAGTCTGATCATTAGGAGGATGTGTCTTTCACCAAGAGCTGGTGGAGATTGGCGTCGGCACGATATTTTCTCAACAAAGTGTACTGTAGCTGGTAAAACTTGCAAGGTAATTATTGATTCTGGAAGTTGGGAGAATGTGATTGCTGAGGAAGCTGTGAAGAAATTGGGGTTGATGACTGAGCCCCATCCTCAACCATACAAGCTCGGCTGGGTGAATCGAGATGCAGATATTCAGGTCAGTCGACGTTGTAGGTTGGCCTTGTCTTTTGGTCCTCAGCTTGAGATGTCAATAGTAGCTGATGTTGTACCGATGGATGCGACACATATCATTTTGGGATGACCTTGGCAGTTTGATAATAAAGCAGTGTATAATGGTTACACTCATACTTATATGCTACGACCAAATGGGAGACAAGTGATCTTGAAACCGCTACAGGACATGGCTGAACAGAAGATAGTAATTTGTTTGCCAAGCAGAGAGTTTGAGGCAAGTTTAGAGGGAGAAGATTTCTGTTTTGCCCTGGTTAGTAAGTCAGAAGAGTTTGGCCAGAATGGGGAGCAGGAGCTACATGATCTTCCTCAGGAGTTGGTGTCAGTTTTGGAGGAATTTCGGGATGTTGTACGGAGTGAGCTTCCTGCGGGTTTGCCACCACTTCGAGATATTCAGCATGAGATTGATCTGATTCCGGGTTCTATGTTGCCGAATAAGGCTCATTACCGAATGACCCCGCAGCAGCATGAAGAGCTGAAGAGGCAGGTTCAAGATCTTTTAGACAAAGGATTTGTACGGGAAAGCATTAGCCCGTGCGCGGTACCAGCACTTTTGGTGCCGAAAAAGGATGGTTCATGGCGTATGTGTGTTGACAGCCGGGCAATAAACAGAATTACTGTGAAGTATAGATTTCCAATACCGAGGCTGGATGATATGCTAGATCAGTTGAGTGGTGCCGTGTTCTTTACTAAGATTGATTTGAAAAGTGGGTATCATCAGATCAGAATGAAGCCAGGTGATGAATGGAAGACAGCCTTCAAGACAAAGGAAGGCCTGTATGAATGGTTGGTGATGCCATTCGGGCTATCTAATGCGCCTAGTACATTTATGCGAGTAATGAACCAGGTTATGCGTCCATTCCTTAGTTCTTTTGTTGTTGCATACTTTGATGATATATTGATATACAGTAAGATAGCACAAGAGCATGTTGAGCATGTTTCACAAGTTCTAACAGTATTACATGAAAACCAGCTTTTTGCTAACCCAGAGAAGTGTATTTGGATGGTAGACAAATTAATTTTTCTGGGATATGTTGTTACTGGTGATGGGATTCTTCCTGATGAAAGTAAGGTGCGAGCGATAGTGGACTGGCCAACACCTACAACTTTGACTGAATTGAGATCCTTTTTGGATCTTGCGGGTTTTACAGAAGATTTGTGAAGAGGTATAGTGAGATTGCTGCACCCTTAACAGACTTGTTGAAATTAAATCAGTTTGGATGGAATGACACTGCTCAGGCAGCATTTGATGAGATGAAAGTCAAGTTGACACAAGCACCACGGTTGGTTCTTCCAGATTTTGACAAGGTATTCGAAGTGGATTGTGATGCTTCGAAGACTGGGATTGGCGCAGTACTCAGCCAAGATGGGAGACCCGTTGCTTTCTACAGTGAGAAGCTTGGAGGTGCCAAACTGATGTATTCGGTTTATGATTTGGAGCTATACGCCATTGTGAGGTCATTGCAACATTGGTGACATTACTTGATCCAGCGAGAATTTGTGCTGTACTCAGATCATCAAGCATTAAAATTTCTATAGGGACAGCATAAGTTGAGCTCCGACATGCAAAATGGGTAAGTACTCTACAGGAGTATACTTTCAGCATCAAACATAAGTCAGGCACTTTGAACAAAGTGGCAGATGCTTTAAGTAGACGGAGTTTATTGATTGGTGCTATGCAAGTATATACCCTTGGGTTTGAAAGCATGAAGGATGATATCCGTGCAGATGAGCATTTCCAGAGCATTGTGACTGAATTGGAAGCTGGAGGTCGATTTGACTTCGTCCTACATGATGGATATTTGTTCCGTGGTAATTATCTCTGTATTCCTAATACTTCACTGCGTGTATTGATTATTCAGGAGCTGCATAATCAAGGACATTTTGGAAGAGACAAAACTGCATGGTTAATTCGTCAACGGTTTTATTGGCCTGGGCTTGACCGAGATGTCAAAGCCTTTGTGAAGAGATGCCGTTTGTGTCAGGAGTCCAAAGGATCAGATACAAATCAAGGTTTATATACCCCTTTACCGATTCCAGATGAGCCGTGGCGAGAGGTATCTATGGATTTTGTTGTAGGTTTACCACGGACAGTGAGAGGTCTAGACTCAATTATGGTAGTCGTAGATCGGTTCAGCAAGATGGCTTGTTTCTTGCCATGCAAAATGATATTTGATGCATCAAAAGTAGCTGATCTTTATTTTTCTACAGTTGTCCGACATTATGGGTTACCATCGTCGATAGTTTCGGACCGAGATAGCAAGTTTATGGGGCATTTCTGGCATGAATTGTGAAAAAAATTGGGTACAAAATTAAAATTCAGTAGTCTCTATCATCCTCAGACCGATGGGCAAACCGAGACTGTCAACCGAAGTCTTGGTAACTTGTTGAGAGCCAATGTGCAAGAATTTAAAAACTGGGATGTATGTTTGCCGAAGATTGAGTTTGAGTTCAATTCTTCAGTGAATCGTTCTACTGGTTTTGCACCCTTTTAGGTATTGTATGGATTTCTGCCAAGAGGACCACTTGATATTTTACCTGTTGATGTGCCAAACAAATCAAGTAAGAAGATAGAAGATCGAGTGGTTGATCTACATGAGGTGCACGCAACTATTAAAGCCAATCTAGAGCAAAATTATGCCAAGTATAAGGCTAAGGCTAATCAGACGCATCGACAGCAGACTTTTGAGGTTGGTGATTTGGTATGGGTCTTCTTGCCAAGAGAACGATATCCACAGGGGGCCTACTCCAAACTCAAACCAAAGAAAATTGGTCCTTGTCAGGTGTTGGAGAAATTTAGTGACAATGCCTACCGAGTTGAATTACCAGACGATGTCCTTATTTCTGATGTATTCAATATTCGACATCTAACCCCTTATGCAGGTGATAATTCAAGCTTGAGGACAAGCTTTTTAGAGGAAGGGAAGAGTGATGCGGACATCGAGATGAATATTGAACCTAATCAGCTGACTCATATATCAGGACAACCCAGTGATAGTTCAGCGAAGCCCAACCCAGACGTTTCGGTTCAGCTTCCGGCACATGACGATTTGGGGCAGCCAGCCTCACCAACAGGAAACGTGCGTAGGTCCAGACGCCTTCAAGGGAAGCAAGTTTCAAATTTGACCCATTTATGGGATGAAAATAATTAATTGGGAATTGGGTCGAAGGCCCAATTCACTATTAGCGCCCGTGGAGTTTCGGATCCGGGAAAACACTGGAGTCTTTAGTCTTATTATTATTATTATTATTTTATTAGGGCATGAACTCTTGATCGGTTGTATGATTCTTTAAATACCGAACCAAGGAATAATAAAAGATAGCATTTTATTTGGAATGTTTGGACGGTACTTGGTGTTTTCCGTGGAAGGCCACCGGCTTTTCTTTTCCCCCTTGCGCATACCAGGTCGAAAGCCTGGTTGGGAGAGGACGATTCCATGAGGAATCTCTTCCTTCCATTCCAAGTTCTTGATAAAAAAAAAAAAAACCACCGTTCGTCCCTTCCAATCGTGAAGACCCGGATTGAAATCCGGTAGAGGGCTGGCAACGTGAGGAATCACGCTGCCCTTCCAGCGCTTGATCGTTGCAGGTTTCAAATGATTCTTCCCCATCTCGCTAAGTCGGGATTTTGGTCACTGCAGGCGTTTGACAACCGCCCTGCACCACAACGTCCCACCAAGGAAGCAAGCCAACGTTCAAGCCCAACTTGGGTTCACCAATTTTCTACTCAATTCCAACTAGACTGACTGACAACTTGTCCTAATCCATGGCTAAATCCCTTCTCCTGCTTAGGACTCACAGGGTTTTATAAGATATCAGCCCCTTTGATCATAACTATCCTGGCATAAATCATGACAGACATGATCCTAATAGATTCTGACACCATAACAGAAAAGATTTTAATGATGAAGATCTAGAAAGACAGGATCCCACATCTTAATTAAGTTTGTTACACCTATCAGAGATGGATACCTTTGCAATGGCATTCTGTTATGCCTCGTAACTATACAAATAGATGAGAGGGACCTCCGACCAGGTATGTTCCATACATCCCATATGACCACTATAGGTTCTCAGCTTTGGCTGTCGTAGCCTCTCATTTACCATCCACTGACTTTAGCATCGGAGTGTCTCCATTGGTAACCCCAGTTCTGAGACCTTTTTGCAAGTCAACATAATGGAGCAGTCATTGCCAACCTCTTATCCTCGCTGAAGGATACTGGAGCACCTTCTATCACCACCAGAGATCAGTGATGGACAATCCGATGGCAACATAATGGATCTGGTATTATATTATAATCTTCACATATATACACGCATATGCATATATATATATATTAATTATTTTAATGTTGTAACTATTCTGGGTTGGGTTTAAGCTCATCCCTGACCAACCTAATTTGGCATAAGCTTAGAAGTTTTGATCCTAAAGCCTAACACAAGTTTTTTATATAACTTTATGATAACTTGACATAGTCGGTCAGGCTAGTTTGTGGATTGAATTAGTAATATAGATAGACCACACTGGATCTGAGAAATGAATGGTGGAGAGAGTGCCATGCTAGCTTGCCAAGGAAACTATGGCATAGAAAACTCAGAGTATATGGTGCCATGCGAAACATCGATATGTCTATTAATTTTACAAGGTAAAATTAGTTCCTCTATTCTGTAAATTTGCTAGTAATATTTGTCATGATAAATTACCTTCTAAAGTTATAGATAGATAAGTGTATAATATAAAGAATCATGGATTGTAAAAAATATAACAAGTTTCTTTCATATGTTAACAACTACAATGGTCCATAATTAGAGATGCAAATGAGTCGAGCTACTTGTGAGCTACTCAAGCTCGACTTGAGTTCAAGCTTGACTCGATTCAACTACTATCAAGCTCAAGTAGCTCGAATAGTTTTTCGAGTCAAGCTCGAGTAGCAAGATACTTGGCTCGAAAGATCACAAACCTACCCAGATATATATATAAGTAGATCGGGCTCCATTCAAATAAATTTGGAGCTAAATCAGGTCAAGTCAAAATTAGATAATAAGGATCATACATCAATGATCTAAGCCATTGAATATGATTTACTATATCAAAACTGCTTACATATCAAAAATAATATGATTTGGGAATCCCTAGTCTATGTATCAAGTGATCAAAAAATACATCTAATTTAATTTTATTTCAGCTGTCCAATTTGTGACTATTTGATATATAGGCTAAGAGTCTCCAAATAATATGATTTTTTTATTTGTAAATAGTTTTGAGATAGTAGATCATATCTAATAGCTTGGATCATCAATATAGGATCTCTATTATAGAATTTTGATCTAACTGGATTTGGCTCCAAATCCATTCGAATGGAGCCAAATCTACCTCTATATATAATAATAATATTTTTTATTTATAATATATATTAATATATATTATATATACATAAGTTAAGGCTCGATTTCGAGCTTGAATATGTTTTAGTTGATATTCGAGTTGAGCCAAGCCAAGTTCGAGTGTTGTCTTTTTTTATTGATCTGAATTTAGATATGGAATACTAAAGCTCGATCAATCTCGAGTCGAGTTTGAGCTTCTAACTACTCGACTTGGTTCGATTGCACCTTTATCCATAATTATGTTTTGGAAAACCCATATTAGAAGATCCTTGTAAGGTCTCTTGCAAGGAGATAGATTTATTTTTTTATTATTTTTTTGATAAATTAAATGTATTAAATTAAACTATACATGAATAAATATATCAATAAAATCAAAAAATATTTAAAAACTCAAAGTGAAGAGTAACATGAGACACCCAAAACATCGATGCTATATGA
Organism: Areca catechu; assembly: GCA_021397845.1. Taxonomy (NCBI): domain Eukaryota; kingdom Viridiplantae; phylum Streptophyta; class Magnoliopsida; order Arecales; family Arecaceae; genus Areca; species Areca catechu. The sequence goes on from CM038052.1 coordinate 13,837,268, forward strand.
TTAGCCACGTATAATGTCATCTAATTAACAGTACTCAATAAATATGAAACACCAAAATCAATTAAAAAATGTATCATGCTCTAACAATTTTGTAAAAATGGATGCAAAATTATATAGTTATGAAGTTGTGGAGAAGAAAGCCATTTGAATACTATCACGGAATCATCCTTAACGAAAACTTGTGAAGCCCACAACATGTGTATTGCATATTTCAAACCTTTTCATGAGGCACAAATCTCTGCTATTAAGAATTGTAATATTAAAAATCTTAACACTTCCCGTAAAAATGAATATACTAGTAGAACTTCTGATAATAAATCCATATCTATCAAAATGATCTTGATCATATACACTACCATCAAAATTGATCTTGAGAAAACAGGGGGTAAGAACTCTCAAGAAAAATAAATAAATTTAAGAGATTTAAAAACTACAAAATAAGAGTCACAAATTACCCCCATTATTATAGATCCTTTTGTAACTATCAATTGAACCAATTCCTAAACTTGTAAATAAGTTTTTAAAAAAAGATTAATCTAACACTTTGCATAGATCTCTGGAATATACAATTATTCCTTACCAAACAGATATTGTAAGTAGTATAATAAATTCGGAATAACTTCTATCCTTTTATCCTTATTGGAAGAGTTCGCTTTAACAACGTAATGCTAGAGGTAAATTAAGAACATGTCTAAAAATTTAGAAATTAATATAATTGAAATCATGTTCATAAACTAAATATTATAGAACTCAAAATGCTTTTGAAATTTGATATTTTTTGGAAATAATTAACCTTTATGAAGTGTTAAAATCTAGAGATGGCAATGGGTCAAATGAAGTTAACACTAGGTCAAGTTAGGGCAACACTATATGTAACAAGCCCTTTAGCTCATATCTACTCAAGGGTTGATCTCTATCCGGTTCCATAGCCGCCAAGGCCTAGCACATGATATGTAAGGTGACCATCAAGAAAATGAGAAATTATTGATTAGAATTGTTCTATCATGTATACCTTAAATTACCCAATAAAAAATTGGCACATTAGTTGAGAAAGTGAACAATTTTCATTCAAACCAGTAAAAGTTGGAGAAATTATTATTTAGAACCATTCTACCATGAATGTCTTGAACCATCCAATAAAAAACCAATACAACATCCAAGACAAGAAAAAGGTGCATCATTATCCAAGCTTGGTTAATAATTTTGAATGAAAAAAGGTTCCATAGGTAATTATAATTGGCTAACTAACAATTTTTGCTATTTTAAATAGAAAAAGTTTTATTTTCTTAAATAATATGATGATTTCTTATTAGATGGTCCAAGATATATGTGGTAAAACTAGGGATGGCAATGGATAAAGTACCCGTGAAATTTATCCCACGCATATCCGAACCTAATTACAATTTGTCCTACTTGAATCGGTCCCAAACATGATTATGAAATTAACCCCAAATTTCAAACCCATCCCATATTTAAATTCAAGTATCCGGCGGGTACTCGAACCATCTGATTATCTTGTAATATGATGGGTTACTCGGGTACTCGAACCTACCAGGATATCTGAAAGGCTAATTTAAGATAAGCCCAATGGACTACATCTGGTTGTATTTTTTTTTATTTTTGATAAAAACTGAGGTAGAAAGTCTAATGGATTGAACCTTAGTACCTAAGATAGTGGATAGGCTATGGGCTATCCAAGTATTTGAAGTTCAAATCCTTCCTTTCACTTATTATAAGTTTATTTTATAAAAAAATAAAAATATTTCTAGAATTGGGTTGAAGTAGTTGGTATCAATGGAACAAATCTTAAACCCATCCAAAACCTTATTAGGGTATGTTGAATGGGTCCTATTAGGATTTGAGATGGATCGAGTATCCAGAAAAATCCATCCGACTGCCATTCTAACCAATAATATCTTCAAAAGTTGTCAGCTAATGATTAAATTGAATTCTTTTTTATTCAAAATATTCAATGAAGCTTGGATAATAGTGATTTTTATTTATTTCTATTTTTACAGTTTTATTTGACATAGTTAGATGAAATCTTCTACACCAATTTTACAATGTGATTAGGTATATATCTGCCAAAAATAGAGAGCACCAACAAAAAAAAACTTTAAAATTTATATTTTAAGCAAAAACTTCAATGGTCCTGCAACACTTTTACTAGAGCTAAGTCCTAATTAGTGATACATGTATCATGCAGTTTCATAAGACCGTATGTGTTGAATTAATGGTAAACACTTATCTTATCACAAGGTTCGCTTCGGTGATAGGTGGAAGCTGTGACTTGGTTTTCATGCCTACCCATCGTTCTCCTTGGATTTCTATCGAACATCTGTGGTGATTCATCTTCAGGGGTAATGGTTGAAAAATGAAAGCTTCGAAAGGGGGATGGCCGAGGGTCCTCCGACTCCATCAAGGAAGATCGTTCCTGAGCTCGTGTTGTGTAAGGTTTTTCCCGTGGTGCTTCCTAGACTTCCCACAAAATATCCGAGGAAGAAATCGACCAACTGCAAGGCTACTTCACAAGAGTTCTTGAGCTTCCCCATTCTATGATGGAAGAGTCTCATCGCTAGTGGAAGAATATATTGGTATTTGTGAGGAGCTTGAGGCGCAGGGTGCCGGTCGATTGGGTGGCGTGGGAGGTCAAACTAAAGCACAAATTCAAGGAGGAGCTAGAGGTGTTCCCAATAATTGAAGACCACTTGCTTCTCCGGTTCAAGAACGAAGGTGACTGTGCTTTGGCTCACATAGGAGGGCCCTGGTTCATCGCTGAGCGGCTACTAGCAATGGAGCCTTGAGAGCCAAATTTCATTCCAAGTTGCCGACTGATCCAGAAGATAGTAGTTTGGCTCAGGTTGCCAGGCCTTCTGATGGAGTTTTGGCTTTCAACTACGATCATGGCGATAATGACGGAGGCAAAAAGATCTTTGGCCATCGATGACTTCACTGAAAATCTCAAGAAGACTGGTTATGCTCGGGTGAAAGTGAAGCTTGATACTAGCAACCACTTGAAGCCTGGAATTCTAATATAGGGAAGGAATGGGCACTTCTGGTAGTAGTTCTTGTATAAGAATTTATTGATTATCTGCTAATGATTCGAGAGGATGGGCCATCTGGATGACGTCTGCAGGTTCCCTAAAGGTTCTTCTTCATTAGAAAGTGCTCAGTGCCAGATCTTGCCAGAGAATATGGTGGTTGCTGGGGGGAGGAGTCCATGGTTAGGCGTGCCCCCTGGTCCAAGGGAATAGAACTACTGATGGGGGAGGCCGACCTAAGCTCGGTCCATGGCTGGTGACCTCCCGCATCAGACAACCCCGTGCTTCCAAGGCTCCAGTGAGAGGTAGAAGGGACCAAGATAAGCTTAATGAGAAGTGCCCTGACTCTTCAGACCCATTCTTGTCTTCCCCACCATTGAGTTTCCCAAGAAATCACTTTTCTCCACCCAACTTGCCACCAAACTCAGATAGTTGGAAAAAGCTAACTAAAGTGGCTCGCCACTGGTCACCTGGTTCTAGTGAAGGTGAGCCAATGAGGGAAGATGCGGCTATTGGGAATGCGATCTCTGCTCTCAAATTGTTGGGTGACTAGATGGACCTGGGCATCACTAAAGATTCTGGTCCATAGGATGTGGCTATGAGTGATCCTTCTATGGGGTCCTTGAAGAGAGCTAGGAGCCCTCTGAAGTCGGCCCCTTTAAACTTGTCCACTCCTGTCCAAGGTAAACAGCCCTTGACTTCTTCGACCTCAACCTCGACTTCATCGGCCTCCGATTAGGTTAGCTCCCCTTCTCCTTTCTTGGGTGGGGGTCAGGTCAAGGGAGGTTCCAAGAGGTCTATGTACTCTCCATCCTCTGGACCCTCTGTTATGGCATTAGTTTCCTCTACTTTGCTGGATGTTTGCCAAGCAATGGATGTAGTTTATGATTTTTTGGGAGGGATAGTGGACTCTGGTTTGGATGATGTGGAGTCTCTATGAGGGATCTCTGAATCAGTTACCGGTACTGTTGAATTTTGCCGGACTGGCTCCTCTACTGTTGCATGAGTGAAGGTTTCTAGGGAGATAAGGGGAAGGGCTATCTCCAAATTATGCAAGTTAGTGGTGGGGGGAAGGAGCTTGATTCTTTACAGGTCCATGCAGGTGCTAAGGGCCTGAGAATTATGGCAAGCCTTCTAGTCCAGTGCCTGGAAGGGGGTAGTCATCCAATGTGGGCAGAGGGACTCCATCAGGTGATGACTCTCTAGGGCCTGTCACTGATGAAAAATCAAGCCGGCCATGAGGTGATCACTAAGCAATTGAAGGATGCCCTCTTTGCAGGAGGGTCAGGGACTTCAAACATTAATTAAGTCTTTATGAAGGTTATGTTTTAGAATGTTAGGGATACAAGAAAGTTCTCCTTTTATTCTACCTTTCGTAGATTAAGATAGCTGTATAATCTTAATTTTTGTGTTTTGTTAGAAACTAGGCTCTGTGGCCCAGGTTTGGATCATTTTCGTCACTGGATTCAGGGAGATTGAGGTTGTTATGCTATTGATTCCCAGGGTTTGTTGGGTGGTATCATTGTAGTTTGGCACAGGGGGGTGGCCAGGGTGGATATTTTTAATTTCAGTTCTCAACAAGTATCCATAATTATTTCTGAAATTGGTGGTCCAACTTGGCTGCTTTCCGGGGTCTATGCTAGCATAAATTACAATGAGAGGAGAATAATATGGCAAGAGGTTTCTGCATTAGTGGACCAGGGCATACCTACAATCATTGCGGGGGATTTTAATTATGTACTTGGTGCTGAGGATAAGAGAAGTAGAAGATCTTTTGTAGAGGATGTTGCTTCTAGAGAATTTGCTTAGTTTTTACAAATCAATGGTCGGTGGATTTGGGGTTTGTGGAGCCCCACTTTACTTGGTGTAATAATCGATCTGGTGCGGCTAGAGTTTAGGAGCATATTGACAAGATGTTTGCTACTCTAAACTGGCTCCTCATGCATCCTGAGCACCGGGTTCATCATCTACCTAGAATTGCTTCTGACTACTATTCGGTCCTTCTCACTATGATTGCCTTGGCCCCTTATCATGCTCCTTTCAGATTTAAGAAGTTTTGGTTGGCTTATCCTGATTCATGGGATATTATCAAGGAGGTATGGAGGTTACCTGTTCAGGGGATGCAAGGTATCGAATTTCCCGCAGGCTCTTCTTAGTCAAGCACCGATTTCTCTGGTGGAATAAGGAAGGGGTTGGTAATATCTCCTCTTCATTGAATTCAGTAGAGACCCCCATCAATGTCCTCCAGGAGAGGGAGGAGGGTGAAGGGGGATTAGGGGATGCTGATTTGGCTACTCTACGAAGCATTTGTCCATGCATCATGCCTTTCTAAGTCAATAGAAGATTATATGGAGACAAAAATTCAAAATACAGTGGTTGAAAGAGGGGGACAAGAATACTCAATTCTTTCATCAGGCCACTGTTATCCATCGGCACAGAAATCGAATCAGGGCACTGCAATCTTTAAAGAGGAGTTGATTGGAGGACGCTAACGATGTTAGGCATGAGATTATCAGATTCTTTTCTTCTAGATGGGCAAGGCCTTTGGATGACCCTCTCTCCTTCTACTCCCCTCGCCTTGAGGCTCAGGTTTCTCCAAATGAGAATTATCACCTGCTTAGTCTGATTTCTATGGAAGAGATTCGGTGTGTCCTCTGGTCCATGGATGAGGACAAAGCTCCTGGTCTTGATGGATTTTCATCCTGGTCCTGATGACCCTCTCTCCTTCTACTCCCCTCGCCTTGAGGCTCAGATTTCTCCAAATGAGAATTATCACCTACTTAGTTTGATTTTTATTGAGGAGATTCGGTGTGTCCTCTAGTCCATGGATGAGGACAGAGCTCCTGGTCCTGATGGATTTTCATCCTTATTTTTTAGGAGATATTGGTATATCATCTAGCAGGAAGTTTTATCTGGGGTACAAGAATTTTTTGCCACTGGTCACATACCTAATAGCTGGAAGCAGATCTTTATTACTATTGTCCCAAAGCATCCTGATGTTTCTGAGTGAGACACTTTAGGCCTATCTGCTTATACAATACTTTGTACAAACTCCGTGTTAAATGTTTGGCTAACAGGATGAAGCCTATTCTCTCTAAGCTCATATCTCCTGAGCATGGTGCTTTTGTTAGGGGTCATTATATCTTGGACAATATTCTTATAGTACAGGAATTTATGCATGATCTTCGGAAAGCCCCTACTAATTGGACATTGATGGCCATCAAGCTTGATATGGAGAGGGCCTATGATCAGATGCACTAAAGGTTCTTGGAGTCAGCTTTGAGGGACTTCAGTTTTTATCAGGCTTGGGTTTCTCAGATTATGGCTTGCATTATCAACCTTGCTTTTGCTATTCTTATCAATGGGACCTTTTCGAAATTCTTTCATTCTAATATTGGCCTTCGTTAAGATTGTCCCTTCTCTCCTTATTTGTTTATTATATATGCTGATTCTTTATCGCGAGCTTTGCGGGTGGTAGCGCAGGAGTTAACTATTCAACCATATCTTCTCGCTCTTGGTGCCTCACCGATCTTACACTTATTATTTACAGATGACTACCTACTATTGGGCCATGCCTCACTAGCTTCGGCGATGGGATTCAGGATGGTTCTCAAGCATTATTGTTTGTCTTCAGGTCAGAAGGTTAATCTTCATAAATCGGAGGTTCGCTTCAACCCAAAGACTCCTGATCGATTACGACGCTCAATCCAGGGGATTCTTGGAATTGCTAATCATGATGGTTGCCTTTGTTATTTGGAAGTTCCTATTTTTAGTGGGAGACTTTGTAGGGCGGATTGTCATATGGTCATGCAATCTGTTCAGGAGAGGGTGGAGGGTTGGCAGGGTAAAGCCTTCTCTTTCATGGACAGGTTAACCTTAGTCAGGTCAGTCCTCACTTCTCTCCCAGCATTCTCGATCTCTAATGTTATCATTTCCAAGTCTATCATTCTCAAGGTGGAACAAACTATCCGGTCTTTTCTTTGGTCTTCATCTAATGCTCAAAGGAGAGTTCACCTATTAGGGTGGAGTGTTGTTAGTCAGCTAATTTGGGATGGGGGGCTTGGTATTTACTCTTTGATGGTGAGGAGGGAGTCTCTGATTGCGAGACATGTTGCTAGACTTATGTTAGGCTCGGAAAGTATGTGGACTTCTATGATGAGAATTCGTTATGGCTCTTTTTCCATGCTGTCAGACGAGGAGCCTCGCACGGCCCGGCATAGCTCTGTGATTTGGAGAGAGATGAGGGTGAGGGCCTCTGTTGTTATTTTCCATATGAGATGGGTGATGGTAGATTGATTAATTTCATGCATGACCCCTGGATCTTGGATGTTCCTTTAGCCAGGTGGCCTACTTTTATTGCTATGGATGTTTCTGATATCAGGACTGTTGCTGATCTCTTGACTGCTGATGGCACTTACTAGAGTTCTTTCAAGATCATTCGAACTTTTGGGGATATTATGGGAGCTACGGTCCTTTCTATTATTCTGTCGGCCCATCCTTCCATTGATATTAGAGTTTGGAGGTCTTCTATTGTGCCTAGAGTTCCACTGTCAGACTTGTATTCTATTTTCAGCTTGGAGCCACAAAGGAGACTTGATATTAGTTAGATCTAGTCTTTGGGGGTGCACCCTAGGGTGTCTCTCTTCCTGTAGAAAGTTGCTTGACATCATCTCTCGACAAGATCTCTTCTCAATGCTAAAGGGATTCGGCTGCCCCCTCCTACCCAGCTTGTGATGCGAATGCTGAGTCCATTGAGCATGTATTATATTCCTTTGTCCAAGGGTCAGTAAGTCTGGAGGACGACAAGATTGGATCACTTTTTCAAGCATTCTGAGAATCTTGTGGGTACCTTTTTGGACCTCCTAAGGTCGCATATTGCTCACTTCTCTCCAGCTTTTCCCGCTTATATTGCTTATCATGTCTGGCTTACCAGAATGCTCTGGTCTTCAGTTCCTCTAAGTGCACCACCGAGGTTCTTGTTGAAAGAGCACGGGCTCATATGGAGGAGTTCCAGATGGTGACTGCAGCATCCACAGAGACCTGGGGTTCTGGTTTCGCTCCTCGAGCGCCCCAAAGGGTTTTCATTGCTTAGGACCCCCTCCTTCGAGGTATGTTAAGGTCAATTTTGATAGGAGTGAGGGGATCGAATGGAGAGGCCAGATTTGTTATCCATGGATCTGTCGTGGGCATTATTGCCACCGGGGTTGTTATCTTGTTGACTCTACTATTCCTCTGGCGGAACTTAGAGCAGCTTGGGCTGATATTCGGTATGCCCACCAGTTCCTTCAATTGGATCATCTCATTCTTGAGGGGCATTCTGCCACTGTTATTTCATAGATCAGGAAGGCTATCAATTCCATTCCTGCTCATCTCTTGATTCGTGATATCGCTCTTTGGTTGCGAGGTTGCTCCTCCATTGTGATCAGGCATGTGTATCGAGAGGCTAACACAGTGGATAATTGGGTGGCCTCCTATGTTGCCAGTCATTTGAGTCAGGTATTTTGGACTAACTTCAGCGACACTCCTTCTGCTTTTAGGAAATGTATTTTTTTTTGACTTTTTGGATGTATTCATACCAAGACTGTTGGTTAAATGATTCGCTTTACCAAAAAAAATACTTATATTCATCTAATATATATATCATTTTTGACAACCTCAGCAAATATAATGAAAGGCCACCTAGCATGATTGTAAGCAAAAGCTATTCTGCCCAAAGCTTGCAAGTGGATTTGTTAGAACCTTATTCTTCCTTGCAACCAATCCTCGGCTAGCTAGATCTCTATCATGTACCAAAAGCATAACCTAAACCTAGCCATTTTGCACAAGTATTTATGTGATTTACCCATCATAGGCTTGAGTGCCATTTGGGACCTGCCATGATGCACATTTATGTACATTAAATAGTTTCCAACTATATTATACTATTATTAAAGCAAGAAATTTCCAATATTTATCTTTGTTTATCATGCCAGTTTTTAATTTTTAAAATATTTTTATATATTGCATCAGCATGCATTGCACATGAATTGTGACTCTTTAGGCAGGTGTAACTCCTTTATGTACATTAAACAGTTCCCAATTGTTATATCCCTCTCATCCAGGCCCATTAAAGGCCCAAGGCCCATCAAGGCCCATTAAGGCCCATCAAGGCCCAAGGCTCATCAAGGCCAACCACTTCGGTTATTCTGTTATTCGGTTACAACCACTTCGGTTATTCGGTTATGTGGCTATAATCATATTCTGTTTTTCGGTTACAACCACTTTGGTTATTCGGTTATGTGGTTACAACCATATTCTGTTATTCTGTTATTCGGCTACAACCACTTCGGTTATTCGGTTATGTGGTTACAACCTTATTCTGTTATTTTGTTTTTCGGTTACAACCACTTCGGTTATTCGGTTATGTTGTTACAACCATATTCTGTTATTCTGTTACAACCACCTCAACCATATTCGGTTATCACAACCTCTATAAATAGGGTAAGAGGGGACACTCCAAAAAAAAAGCAAGGCCACTCCATTCTACTCATTTCCTTTTCCATCTATGCTATTTTTGAATTCTCCATTCTGTTGATGCCTAGATCACCCACTGACTTGAACGTCGGAGTGTCCCCCGTCGAAAATCCGGTCCGAAATCTTTTGCAGGTACCCGGGAGCAGGATTAGGAGCACGAGCAAGATGCCCGATGCTACCGAAGTTTTAGCCCAGATGATCTGGCGGCAACACCAACTATATATTATGCTATTAAAATAAAACTTTTCCTATGTCTTTGTTTAGCAGACTACAAGCTTCAATTTTAACATATTGTTATCCATTATTTTTAATTGACTGTCATAATTAAATTAATCTTTGTTGACTAAAATATATATTTGTGGTTCTTGATTTTAATATTATTTCATATCAAATCTTAAAAGAAACATAAATGTCCTGCAATATAAAATATTAATTTCTAGTAAAAATAAAAATCTAAAACGCATGGACCCACAAGATTAATTGGTGGGCCCATAGGAGTTCCTGGGCCCAATTGGGTAAATAGGTTGACGGAATTTCTGGGGAAGAGAATCGATGAAGCACCTTACCGAGGATTGGATGCTGGGTATCGAAGCAACCTCTGCCTGTTAGCTTCCCCGGTTGCCGCGCTTTATTCTTTATTCTTTATTCTTTATTCTTTATTCTTAATTTCCATCAGTGTACGTTTCCCATTAAAAACCACCCTTATCCCTTTCCCCGTTAAAAACCACCCTTAACCCTTTCCAGTCCCGGACCATCAACGTGAGGGCCTTGAACAGCCCTTCCAACTCCACCGCCCTCAGAAAATATCCACCCACTTGTTCATAAATCCGGGCCATATATCAAGGGAATGGGAACATCTCAAACTACAGTGTACCCCATGGCAATATATACGCACATAGGAACACCTCCCTACCCTATAAAATCCCTCAGCCAATTGATGTCTGTGCTGCCGCCAACGCAAATTTAAAGCCGACATGTCTCACCTCTTCGTCTTTCTTCTCCTCTCCTCCTTTGTTGCACCAAAGATCGCCATTGCTACCACCAAACTAAGGCATGGATACTACTCGGAGACGTGTCCCGAGGCCGAGTCCATCGTGCGGTCGGTGATACACCGAGCCATGATCCGAGAGCCCAGGAGTGCCGCCTCTATCCTGAGGCTTCAGTTCCATGACTGCTTTGTTAATGTAAGCCATGAGCTTATGAACTTCTCGTTCCTTCTTATTTTTATCACCGTAACGTATCTTTAAATAGTTTTTTTTTTTTTTTCTTTTTCTTTTTTTGGTTGTTGTTTTTGTCATTAAATATTTCCTTTATATGGTTTACTAGCTTCATTTTGCCTTCTCTAACTTGGTCTTGCTTGCAGGGATGTGATGGTTCTGCGTTATTGGATGACACGCCAACCATGCTCGGCGAGAAGCTGGCTTTGTCCAACATCAACTCTCTCCGTGATTACGAGGTGATCGACGAGGTCAAGGAGGCGTTGGAGCAGCGATGCCCCGGGGTCGTCTCGTGCGCCGATATCATCATCATGGCCGCAAGAGATGCCGTTGTACTGGTAAACTTGATGACATTAATTCTTTACAAGAATCACTACTTCTCTCAGTGTGTCCAGTTTTTACACCATACTTTCATCAACCAAGAAAATTCTGTTTGGAATAAAGACCGTAAAATAAAATTAGAAACAATAAATATAAATTATATGTCCTGTCCTTAGATTGTTAGAAAGTAATGTTATGAAATAAAATCTAGAAATAATGAAAATGATCTATCTGTATTATCCTAAAGCACTAAACGGTGATATGTAGAACAGTAAAACAGTGAATCATAAAATTGTGTTTTAGGAATTTTTAGAACAGTAATATAAATACAAGAATCATAAAATTGAGTTTTAGAAATTCTGACCGGAGACATGCAGAGGCACTGTCCTAAGACGAATCTCGGCCCTCGTGCAGGATTCAATCCAAGAACTCTGCTCCAAGATACAACCGGGTATCCCTCCTGCAGGCACGACTGTGAAATGACTGACAACGGTTTCGCCCAGCAGTGAAACAAGATTAAAATTGGAAAAAAAGAAAACCTATAACGCAAGAGAGTTATAGATCGGGAAAAGAGCAGATTGAGAGAGATAGGAAGAGAAAGTCCGTAGAGATACTCATCTGTGATCTGACTCCATCCTTTTATAGATGGAGAAACGCCGTGAAGAAGAGACACTGCTCGGTGAAGACGCGACGCGGTACAGCGGAGGACGGACGCTCGGAGAAGACCGCTATTCAGAAGTCACCACGTCGTGCGTGCGAACCGGACCGCGCGCGAACCGAACCGAACCGGGCCAGGCCGGGCGCGCGTATGTGAGTGGTCCAAGACGGTACAAGGCCAAACGGAAGAGGGATCATATTTAAATGTCTTTGGGATGTTCTCCTTTTTTCTGTAGGACTAAAGGAATGGCTTGGAGGGAATTTTGGATTTTCCCTCCAAACCTCTAACAAATTCTAGGACTAATTTTTGATCTGGCTTTAATTTCATTCTTATCCGTTCCTGTTTGAGGATTCCTTATTCATAGAATTCGAATGAATCAGGGCTAAAAGGATCGGATCAAGGAATAATTTTCAGTATATTTTAGTGCATTAATTTGCTATTTTAATTATGTAGAGGGTCTGTTTAAGAATTAGTTATATCATTTACAGCATATCTGTGTGCTTATTTTTGGCAGAGTGGAGGACCCAGCTGGGAAGTGAAACTAGGAAGAGAGGACTGCTTAACGGCTAGCCAAGAGGACTCCAACAATATCATGCCTAGTCCCAGAGCCAATGCTACCTTCCTCGTCGACCTCTTCCACCAATTCAATCTAAGCATTACCGACTTGGTCGCCCTCTCGGGTTCTCACTCCATCGGCCAGGCTCGATGCTTCTCGGTAGTCTTCCGTCTCTACGATCAATCCGGCACGGGCCGGCCTGATCCAGAAATGGACACCGGTTATCGAAAGAAGCTCGATGAACTATGTCCAAAGGGTGGGGATGAGAACGTGACCGGCGGTCTCGACGCCACTCCGGTTGTGTTCGATAACCGGTACTTCAAGGACTTGGTTCAGAAAAAGGGGTTCCTCAACTCCGATCAGACTTTGTACTCAGCGGATGCGAGGACTAGAAAGGTGGTTAAAAAGTTCAGCCGTGATCAAGCGGCGTTCTTCTCGGCCTTCATCGAAGGAATGGTTAAGATGGGTGAATTGCAATCTGATAAGAGAGGAGAGATCAGGAGGCATTGTCGAGTGGTGAATGATTGGCTACCCCATGCGGCCATATAGAATTTTTACTTGGAAAATGAATGAATGATCGAGCATTTGTGGGAACTAGTGAATTGGTGAAGACATGCATAGTCGCTAAGAATGCATGGTATTTTGTCATATAGCATAAGATAACCATTTATATATTATATGGATGATTATGCTGGCTTTATTTTTATGGTTTTTGTGGATGTGTTTCTTACCTTGTCTATGGGAAGCTTTACCTTAACGTAGGATGGTTTCCTGGAAGGAATCTCTTCCCATTGAGATAAGACCAGGCTTAGCAATTCATAAACCGAAGAAGGACCGTCTTTTGAGATAAGACCAGGCTTAGCACGTACTGTTTTGGGGGCGAGAAGGCAGAGGAGGAAGAAGGCGGCTGATCGAGAGAGGGGTCGAAGGAGGCGCTCTTATCGGCAGCGACGAAGGAGCTAGGACGGGGCCAGCATAGGCGGAGCCAGTGATAAGAGGTGGGATTTGTGGGCGCGGGGGCAGAGGACGTGGATGAAGAGGAGCGAGAGGTGTAGGAAAATTTTCTCGAGGTTAGAAGCAAAAACGTTTATCATGCATACCGGCCGGTATCCGTTATAATTCCCATCATTTTCAAACTTTTGGAAGATATAATCACATGAACATTTAAGGTATAATCCTTTTCTATAGCATCCTCTCATGACAGACCGTTCATGATGAAGCAAGCCATGAAAACCTAAAAAATTATATATCATCAGGAGTGAAGAGGAGATCTAGTCTATTATTTATAAACAAACCTGTCCTTCCATTATAGACCGGTTGGACCAAGGTCTATACTGTGCCGTCTCAATCATACCAACCCATATGAGGTGCTCCTAGTCCAAACAACGATCACATAACATTGGACCCATCATACGTCTATCAACATGGACCATAAAATCAACCTGCAAGTAAAATATTAATAAAAAAAATATGATCCAATCCAGGATGGTAAAAAATTTTAATTAATAAAAAAATTCTTACAAGAGGAGGATGGAGGCAGCCCATCATCTCCTCACCAGGGTGGTAAAATATGATCCAATCCATCGATACAACATGCATTCAACATAAATTACAGATTGTAAATATATTAGATTTGAATTTAAATTTTCTAACATACATAATCCATTTAACCCTTTTAATTTTTTTATTTAAATATAAATCACTGTATATTTATATTTTATCAAGATTTTTTTTTTGTAGCTTAAATTTTAAAAAAAAATTTCAAAATTTTTTTTGATGTTATCCTGTTTCCCATGATCCACATAATATAGGCAACATGCCTCATGCAAAGAGCCACAAGGTTTTTCTCACCAAGACTCCCTTTGCCCTTACCGAGAATAGTCCTTCCAATCACCACCGTCCCCACCATTGTCACCCCTTCTTTCCAAGAATGATTTTTCTTCTAATCACAGTCGTCCCCACCACCATCATCCCATTTCTTCTCCCAATCACCATCGTCATCCCCTTCTTCCGAATGCTTTCGCTCTACCCTTTCCATTTTCTGATCCAAGCCTCACCACTATTGCATTCTTCTACTGATTGCCACCATCCCCACCCCTACGTCACCGTCGTTGTCCACCATAATCACTCATCCCTCCCCGCTGCTATACATGATCTCGATTTTGCTGTTAGGGTTCGAGGTAAGGATCTAATGGTGATGCAGAACGGCTATGGTCACAGTGGTTGCTCAGATCCTCTACCACTCCCTCGCCGGTCCTCTCCTCCGACCTCTTCTCTCCCACAAGACCTCCATAGTATCTCCATAGGTGCACTAGCAGTACTGTATGAGTTCTCGAATTCATGCAAGTTCCTAGGCAGTCCTAGGGAGGTGGAGGGGAGGCTTCAACATCTATGGAAGGACTACGCAAGGCATGTGAAGCAGGTATGGGGGAGTAGCAGTGCAACAACAATGCTAGCCTTGCCAATGAGGAGAGGAGTTCTAGATAATCCATTTATTAAATGAGACATATTCGGTTTTCAAAATCTGACTTATTTAATAAATAGGTTGACTTATTTAATAAATAGGTTGACTTATTTAATAAATAGGTTGGGTTCGAGTTTAAGCTTTTTTGACCGATCCATTTCTAACCCGACCATTTATAGTTGATCCAACTCACTTGCCATCCCTATCTCTAATAGCTTCCTAAATTACCAAAATATCCCCATGCATTCTTAAATGTTAACCGTAGAATTCCATTACGATGCTTGCCATCCCTATCTTAACTTTCCATCGGCTGTAATCAAATTGGATGAACGAACGATACAAAAAAACTAAAAAAAATTATATATAATATTTAAGAAAGTACAGTAGCAAATCACATAATTTAATCATTCATAAAATCAAAAGTCATTCTATCCATAAAGAAATTGCATGAAATAGGGTTTTTTTTGTTTTTTTTTTGTTTGTGTGTGTGTGTGTGGGGGGGGGGGGGGGGTGAAGGGAGATTTCTAATAGTTGAGGAAGCACCTGGATTTACGAAACATGAGAGCAGTCACATATGCGGCATTTGGAAACCATTCAGCGAGGTTGAAGATTTCAGAATTCAGGGAGAAAGACATCTGATAAAAATAGATAAAATTTAGAAAAAGTTTGAAGTTAAATTAAAAAATATTAAATCATCAAATATAAATATTTGTAGAAAAAAAGCATCACCTCCAACATGTTTCAGTAACAAAGAGTTCTTAATATGATTAAACTGAATATGGCTAAGTTTTCGCTGAGGGCAGTTGCTGTGTATTGGGTTCCATGTCATTGTCCTTGTTTGGATTGTGCTTAGGGTTTCTTGTGGGTTTCTGAGCTGGGGGATGTCCGAAGGGGAGAAGCTTCGATCTACCGAAGGAACTGATTCCGATGGTAAGGGAGAGGGCGTGCGATCATGGGCAAAGGTGGTGGAGGGATCAGCTCGAGCTCCGCTATGGTCCTCTTACAAGCTTTCGGAGGCGGAGATTGATCAACTCCAGAGGAGTTTTACCAAGGTTTTGGTCATGTCGAGGATGGTGATCGACAAGTCTCGCCGGAACTGGAAAGGAGTGGCAGTGATATTTCGAAGCTTGGAATGTAGGGTTTCGACGATCTCGATATCCAAGGAGGTTCGGGTTAGGCTGAGTTTGGACTACGAGCCGGAGGTGTTTCCTATCGGTGAGGACCACATCGTTCTCCGACTAAGCTCAGAGGGGGACTGCGTGAAAGTAAAGGAGGGTGGGTCGTGGTTTATTGGTGGATAGTTGATGGCATTGGCCGCGTGGGAGCCGGATTTTCTTCCGGGTCGCAAGCTGATAAACAAAACAGTTGTATGGTTGCATCTCCTAGAGCTCCCTTTGGAGTATTGGCTTCTATCTGCGATCATAGAGGTTGCGAGGGAAGCAGGACACCTACTCTCTATTGACAGCTTCACTGATAAGATGAGGAAGACTAGTTACGCTAGGGTAAGGGTGGAACTCGATGCTTCTAGGCCTCTGCTTCCAGGTGTTCAGATTCAGGGGCAGCGGTCGATTTTCTGGCAACAATTTGTTTATGAGAACCTTCCATCGATTTGCTTCCACTATGGCCAGATAGGTCACACGGTTGGTGGTTTCCGGTTCTCGAGCGAAGCCCAGTAGGTCAAAACGGCCTCCTCTGGTGTGTCTCCAGAGAACTTTGTGAATGAAGCTGGAGGGGAAGGTGGGAAGATACAGGGTTCGGAGATTCCATAGGAAGTGTAGTTGGTTAGCGGGGGTCGCCTCACGTTCGGACTATGGATAACCACCTCAAAGATTCGTCAACCTCGTTCGATGGATGCCCCGATGAAGGGGATTCGAGAGTCAGACAAAGGTAAGGGCCCTGCTTCCTCCTCTGGCCCTTCTTCCTCTTCCCCGCCTCGGTCGTCTCCGGCTCCATGCTCTTCATCCCCCAATTCACCGCCAAATTCGGAAGGCTGGCAGAAGCCAACAAAAGTGGATCATTGTCGCTCTCCAAAAGCTAGATCTTTCGATCTATCAGAGAGTAACAGAGCTTTCTAGGGGATGGAGGGGATCTTCGGCCCGCTTGCTAATTGTATGGATCTAGTCCTGGTCGAAATGGATCATAGAGATCAGTAGATGCTGGAGTATGGGTCAATCTCATTGAAACGAACTCGAAGTCCTCCAAGGGCCTCCTCTCCTCCAACTCTCAAGTCGGCCTCGGTCTCGGCTGCTCAGGTTAGCATTACTAAACCTTGTATGTTAACGGACAAGGTGGAGAAAGCATCCGAGGAGGGGAACCAATCTCTGTGTTCTAAGGCTTCTCCTGTAGCTAGTTCTTCTTCAGTGTTGTGTAAAACAGGAGAGTTGAAGAGGGAGGTTAGGAGGGTTGGAGGGAAGTCAGGGGATGGTAGGGTTGGATCTGGTTCTTCTGGTGGCCGAGGGGATATGAAGGGGAGGGCCTTGGCTCGGGTCTCTAGGGAGGGGGTTTCTAGGTTATCTGGGGTTTCTGGTGTGGAGGGGGTTTCTAGTGCTACAGTGGTTGTTAGGGAGGTGGGTGTGGTTTCTGGGTTGGAGGTCGTATCTGGAGGTGTAAGGGCTGCTGTGATTTCTGGGGTTTCTGATTCTTTAGGGATGTCAGGGATTTCTGGGAGGCTTGGTAGGGGGAAAGGGTTTCTGTGGCTGTGGGGGGCTTAGGCCTGGCTGGAGGATCTGATGCTTCTGAGAGGGGTTTTGTTGATGCTTTGGGTCCTGCTGCTATTAACGGTTTGGAGGGTGCTAGGGGCTCTAGGCCAGAGGATATGCTGGGGCATGAGGGTATCTGTGTCAAGCTCAAGGGTGCTCTGGAGGCTGTGGGTGGGTCTTCTGAGGGCCCGGCTCTAGGGGTAGACTCTGTGGGGGAAGGAGGACAGGGGTCTAGTATAACAGGGTTCAAATCAACCAAGTGTGTTAGGTCATGAGATCAGGCCTGTCTGGGCCCTGGTTCTCCTTATGCTTGTCAACTTTGTAATGAAAGTTTTTGTTTGGAATGTAAGGGGGCCGAGCAAACCCTCATTTTTATCACTTATGGTAGGTTTCTTCAGTTACATCATCCTCAGATTTGTATTCTGTTGGAGACGAGATTTGCTGGGTCGAGTTTGGAATGAGTGCGGCGCAGAGTCCCCCGTGACTGGGGCTTTTATTATGTTGATTCTCATGGCCTGGCCGGGGGTATCATTGTGACTTGGGATCAGGGAGCTGCCAAAATTAATGTCTTCCATCGATCTCCTCAGTTGGTCGCTATTGTGGTGTCCGAACCA
Source organism: Areca catechu (assembly GCA_021397845.1). NCBI lineage: Eukaryota > Viridiplantae > Streptophyta > Magnoliopsida > Arecales > Arecaceae > Areca > Areca catechu. The sequence continues at coordinate 13,855,351 of CM038052.1, forward strand.
AACCGCCCTACGTGGCTCTTATGCAGCGTCTATGCCAGCACGTCGTATAGGGAACATAGGGTGGTCTGGGAGGAGGCTTCTGCTCTAATTGATTAGGGTGTTCCCACTATTATTGATGGGGATTTCAATTTTATAGATCAGGCCGAGGATAAGCAGGGGGTAGACCCTTCTCGGAGGATGTTGGCACCAGTGAGTTTATACAATTTATTCATAACAATGGTTTGGTCGATATGGGGTTTGTGGGTCCGTGCTACACTTGGTGCAACAATCAATCTAGTCCTGCCATAGTATGGGAATGACTTGATCGGTTCTATGCTACCCCCTCGTGGCTCACTCTGTTTCCGGAGCACATTGTTCATCATCTCAGCCGTATAGCTTCAGATCACTATCATATTCTCTTATCAATTGATCATGCAGTTCAGAGATCCACTCATTTCATATTTGAAAAATTCTAGCTCTCTTATCCGAGATCCAGAGATATTATTAGGGAGGTATGGAGGATTCCGGTCCTAGGTGATGCTTTCTACCGGATTTCTCGGAGGATAGAGCTGCTTAGGAGGCATCTTTTCATGTGGAATAAGGTTGAGGTGGGCAATGTGATGACTAAGATTAAGTCCGTGGAGAGTACTATTAATGCTCTGCAGGACAAGGAGGATAGGTTAGGGTATTTATCGCAGGAGGATATGGAGGTTCTTCGATCCTACCTATCTTTGCATCATGCCCTTTTATAGAATCAGGAGGTTATCTGGCGTCAAAAGTCCAGAGTGAAGTGGTTGAAGGAGGGTGACAGAAACACCCATTTTCCATTAAGCTACTATTATTCGCAGACATAGAAATAGAATCAAGCTCTTTATTCGGCTGATGGTGTTTGGCTTGAAGATGATGAAGCCATAAGAAGGGAGATTTTGTTATATTTTACTTCTAGGTGGATGGCTTCAACCGTCTCACTCACTCTTTTTCTTCTTATCCTTCTATGGTTTCTATTTCAACTTTCCAAAACTCTATGCTCCTGGCTCAGGTGCTTGATGAGGAGGTTAAATATGTCCTTTGGTCTCTCGGGGAGGATAAAGCCCCTGGTCCTAACAGGTTTTCCCCGTTTTTCTTTCGGTCTCACTGGGAGATTTTCCGTGCATATATGGTTGCAACCATTCACTTGTTTTTTGCTTATGGGAGGATGTCTAACACCTGAAAGTAAACTTATGTTACTCTTATACCTAAGTGCTATAATACTTTTGAGTCCAGTCATTATCGGCATATTAGCTTGTGCAACACTCTTTACAAAATTTATGCTAAATTATTAGCCAACAAAATGAAAGCTATTCTTCCTCATTTAATCTGCCGAGAATAGGGTGCTTTTGTTGCTGGTCGGAATATATCTGATAATGTGCTTCTTGCCCAGGAGTTTATGTATGATCTTCGTCATGCTCCTCCTCGTTGCAGTCCGATGGCTATTAAGATTGATATGGAAAGGGCGTATGACTGCGTTAATTGGGACTTTTTGTTCAGAGCTATGGACAATTTCGGCTTTCACCGATCTTGGATATCTAAGATCAAGTCGTGCATCATCAGGCTTTCTTTTTCTATACTGATTAATGGCACCCTCACGGAGTTCTTTTTTCCGACTATGGGTCTCCATCAAGGTTGTCCCCTCTCTCCATACCTATTTATTATTTGTGCTGATTTCCTGTCGAGAGTGATGCGAGCAGCTGTGCGGGATTCAGTGATTCAACCATATATTCCTATATTGCTCCTCCAATCTCACATCTTTTATTTGCAGATGACTGTTTGCTCCTCGGACGTGCCTCGATTATCTGTGCTCAAGGTTTTCGGAGAGTGATGGAGGACTATTGTTTGGCCTTGGGCCAAAGAATTAATCTTCAAAAATTAGGTATCTATTTCATCCTCAGGACTCCTACCAGATTGCATCGCAGGATCAGGGATATTCTTGGTATTGTAGAGCGAAATGGTTCACTCTCTTATTTGGGTGTCCCTATATCTGGTGCTAGGCTGAGCAGGATGAAGTGTGCCCTGTTGGTGTCTGCTATAAGGGACAGGATTGAAGGCTGGCAGGATAGATCCCTCTCTTCTATGGGATGGATCACCCTCATTCGATCTGTCCTTACTTCTCTTCCGATATATCTTCTTTCTAATTCGGTTATTCCGAAGACTGTCATTCTCAAGTTGGACCAGATGATCTATGCTTTCCTTTGGGATTCATCTACAGGCCAGTGGAGGATCCATTTAATCAGATGGGAGATAGTTTGTCTGCCGCTTCAGCTTGGGGGCTTGGGGATTCACTGTCCTGTTTCCAGGCAAGAGGCTTTCATGGCTAGGCATATTGCCAGATATTTTCTGTCCCCTGACAATTTATGGTCTACCTTCATGAGGGCCAGGTATGGTGATATCTCTATTGATCTCGATAACCTATATATTCCTCCCAGGCATTGCTCACCTATTTGGAGGGAGATGGTTGCCAGGGCGTCGACTATTATGCCTCACTTTTCCTAGGTTATTGGGGATGGCAGTTCGATCAGATTCATGATGGACCCCTAGATTTTGGAAATTCCTCGGATATGGTGGTCGACCTTTATTTCAGTGCTCACGTCGAAGACGATTTCTATCTCTGATCTATTGGTTCCTGGGCAGTCCCAGTGGGATCAGGGTGCTGTTGCTTCGATCTTTGGAGACATCCTTGGTCACCGGGTGTTATCTATCATCCTACCAATCTTTCCTTGCCCAGACACCAGAGTGTGGAGACAGTCGACTTCATCTCGGGTGCCGATGCCTAGTCTGATATCTATTTTTGCTCCACAACCTCTGATGCCTCGGGACTTTGGGTAGATTTGGTCTTTTCCAGTTCATCCTAAGTTCTCCCTTTTTTTATGGAAACTTGTCTGGCATCGCCTTCCTAGTCGGGACTTTTTATCATCCAGAGGTCTTATATTACCTTCTTCCTGCCCTGTCTATGGAGCTGAGTATGAAACACAGACCCACGCTTTGTTTCAGTGCAGCCGAGTAAGGTTTGTGTGGCGGGTGGTAGGATTTCAGGACATGATCAGTCAGGTTGATGATGCGGATGACTCTTTTATGATCCTATTGAGCTCGGGCACTGTGTTCTCTTCTGCCTCTCTTCTTGCTTATTTAGCTTATCATATCTGGCTCTCTCGTAATCACCTGATTTTCAACTCTGTTAGATGGTCTTCTAGGATAATTGTCGAGAGAGCTCGGGTCAGTGCTGGGGAGTATCGGAGTTCGTCTGTGATGTCTTCAGAGATCTAGGGTTCCTCTTCCGCTCTTCGAGCATCCCCTCCGATGTTCATCTCCTAAGAACCCCCTCCTCCGCTTTTCTTCACAGTTAGCTTTGATGGGAGTCTCCGGAATCGGCAGAGAGGTGCGGCTTTCGTTATCTACGACTCTCGCCTTGGTTTCTTACTGCAGGTGGTTTCTTAGTTCAAGATTCCTCCATTCTTGGAGTAGAGTTATATGCGGCCTGGGCGAGGATCAAGTTCGCCCGTCAAGTTCTCCATCTGGACCGCCTGACCATTGAGAGCAACTCAGCGACTATTGTATCTTGAATTAGACAGACGCTAAGAGTGTCAGCGGCTCACCCTATTATTCGAAACATTGAACTCCTCCTGCAAGGTTGTGCCTATATTGCGATGCATCACATTTATAGGAAGGCCAACTCAATTACGAATTGGATAACCTCCTTTGTGGCTTATCACACTGATTCTTTTGTCTGGTCCGATTAACTCTCTGCTCCTGTACAATCTAGAAATGTTTTACTTTCTGACTATCTGGATTATATTCATTCTCGTTTCTCGTAATGAATATACCATTTTTATCAAAAAAAAAAAATCTTAATGTTCAAATTACACCTTGGAAAGAAGAATAAGAAGTATTAAGAAAAAATATCAGAACTCTTTTAAGTTGAGAACCGAGGAAAGGAGAATTCAGTGTTTAAAATTTTCTTTTTTGAAAACCATTTTCTAAAAATATATTGACATCCTCTTTATACATATAAAGAACACAAATTTTCCCTATCCTATTCAACCAGACTTTTTTTGCATCTTTCATGACAAACAGCAATGTCACAATCAAACAGGGGCAACATCCATCCACCAACTCCCTCTTCTGATTTTCAACTCTTCATATGATTATCTCAAAGTTTTGAAGACAGGTACTCAACACAAAAGGAATGACCCAATATACCTAAAAATAGTTTTTGCATCCACAACTTAATATCAAGAGGCAATATTTCAATCCAATGCAACATCCCAAAATCTAAGACAACCGGCAGAAAGACAAAATTCATCTCAAACAAATGGAAATGCTCATTGTCTAAATACTGTTTTCCTTGAATCAGACATGTCTTCTATACTGCAACAGATAGCTTGGAGGCAGCAGAGAGCTTAGACCTTCTCTTTGCCAAGCTCTCGCTCCTGCGCTCACGTTGCTCCCTCAGCCTGGTGGCAAGGAGCTTCTGGTATTCAGCAGCTTCAGCCTTGGCCTTCGCAATCCTCTTCTTCTTCTCAGCGATCCTGGCTCGCTTCCTTTGCAGGGTCAAGGGAGTTACCAACCTCTGAATCTTAGGGGCCTTACTGCACTTCTTTCCTGCAATATTTATATGCACAAGAACATGGTTAGGAAACTTTTCTTTCTTTGCGCCCCACCCCCCCCCCCAACAAAAAAAAAAAAAACTTTAACATGATCTAAGATCAGCTAGGGCCCACGATAGGTCCCATGTTGGAAATACAATTGTCTAGATGCAAGATGCATTTGTGATGAAAACAGCTTCAAAATAGTCCAAGGGCTGCTTTTTTCCCATAAATGCTAAAAAAGAAAATAGTACTTGCAGCAAACTTCAATATAAAAACCTGAAAATATAGAATCCGAGAAGGCAGGTCATTCACTTACTACATTTTGCCTGCAGTAACTTGAGCACAAGAAACATGAAAAATCCAATTGGCAATTGCAACAAAAATGAATCTAGATTGACCTAAATGAACAGCATCTTAAGATGGCAGTTAAAAGTCATTACATAAAGGCAATCCCAACAGCATAGCTTACGTCAAAATGCCATGATTGATGTATTACATTGCTTCTGATTATCCTTCAAGTAAGAAGATGATGAGATGATCTAGACAATTGTTGCACATACTGTTCACGTCCAAAAACACAACATCCACACTTCTCCAGGGCCAGTTATTTTGGAACAGAATATTAGAAAACTTCTTATCCCAACGAAATAAATCAGCATAGCTGCAACACCTATCATATGGTCCCAAAAAAAAAACACATGCTGTACTCTAACATCAGGATTTTATAGAACTGTGTTCATTTAATATTAATAATACTGACAACATTCAATCGTTGGATTAATGTTTATGACAACAAAATCTTAAATAATCCATTTTTTGGTGGAAATCTGCAATGGGTGACAAGTGGCCTCTTGTGAAAATGTAATAAACAACTGTGGAAGTCCCAATAAGACACCAACTCAAATGCAACAGTAAACTAATAAATAGAAATTTATTAATGATTACAAAGAACCAATCATACAATTTCACAAAATGAGTAATGTTCATACTCCGTTGAACCCTGATTTGTTCATCTGCATCTGGCAGATGAATATCTCTACAGTTTTCGCTCATGTTATATTATTCACTCACTCCATTGTTGTCCATATTACTTAATCTAGGATAACTTCTTTTGTAATACGAAATTCCACAAATATCCACCAATAAAACAAGAGCCCTTGCAAAGTTAGCAGCAACCTCTAGACCATTGCATGCACACATAAGTCAATTTACAAGAAAGAATAAAAATATTCACCTACAAAAAGCTATTACATTCTAAGGATGCATAAACAAAATGAGAGCAAAACTTGACCCACCTGACTTCGTGGTAAAGGTTCGGCGGTACGTGTTGACGTACTTGCGGACATCATCCTCTTTGGACAGGTTGAATAACTTCCGGATTTTTGAGGCCCTCTTTGGCCCTCTCATTCTTGGTTTCTCAATATCAGTCAAACCAGGAAGATCATTTTCACCTTTCTTAACAATCACCAAGTTCAAAACTGAGAGATCAGGACTGACAATACAACCACGAACAGATTTCCTCCTGCGCTCACCATTTCGCCTGCCATATCCACGAAAGCATGGTGTTCCTGCACTTTAAACAATATAGGAAAAAATAAAGTGGAAGTTTACATAACTCCGAAGATACATATAAACCACCTAATAGTCACTTATTAGTGAATGCTGGATGAACTTTTTGGATGTTTTATAAGGGGGTTGCGGTTATTTATTTATTCTGCATAGCAAAGTGAATACTCGACCCAAGAAACTGAAATGAGCTTGCCTCTATGCAGCAATAGGCGGACACGACCAGGAGTTAGTACTCCCTGCTTCATGGGAAACCCTTGTTTGTCACATCCTCCCATAATTTTAAAAACATAGCCCTTGAACTCCTGTACAAAATAGAAGGTACTATGACTAGAATGATCTTGGGCTGACAATATGAATCAAGTGGAAGTTAATTAAGTATGAAAATCCATAGTTAAGGTGACATCTGGTTGAATCATACCTCTCCAAGAGCATCTCCACTAACTTCCTGAGAAATCCTCTTGTCAAAAAAGGCCCGACTGTACAATTACCCAAGAATATAAATAGATCATCAATGATCATAAAAATCTTAATAATATAAATAGATCATCATTGATCATAAAAATTTTAATAAACATAATAGACAGGTAAGTTTTTTGCAAGTAACGTGAAGCACTGGAACTGCAGGAAACAATCAGCAGATAATAATTATCCAAGTTATTCAAACACTAAACAACATGATGATAACTCGCATCTTTTTCATCAACAAATCATATTCTAGCAAGCAAACTTCCTAATTGCATTTCTTCTTCCCTCTAGTTCTAAGTCATAAACTACTATGTTCATCAATTGATTTCACAAATTTTTCAAATGTTTGATCATTTAGGGCTGCAAAATTAGTTAGCCCAAAATAAAATGAAAGCATTGTGATAATATTTTTCTCCATTCAAATTACTAGTCTAATAGCAAACAGATAAGACCATTTTTGCAAAGAACTTCAATGAAATATCTTGCAGTACAAGGCAAATTATGCTATAAACCCTTCTCTTACTAGAGCACGAGTTCTAATAAGGGTCTTTTACTTCAAATTTAGGTTTAGTGTTCCAAATGAAAAAAACTGAGACTTCCTCATTTTATTTTGGTAGAACATACTCAAGGTAGGAGGGCCATCTTAGTGATGCATAACAAAAAAACAAATCCAGAGAACTAGCATGTTTATGACATGACAATAGTGCATCCTTTGATAGTTTCCAATGAAGCCTCCCCAAAATTCTAGGCTTCAATATTTCACTTTGCCAAAATGTATTAATTAACATGAGTGAGCCATTTCCCTCACAATGACAGAGTCACACTAACACCGCTCCCACATAACATCAGTATTTTTAAATTAAAAAAAGAATGTAATTAATAACAGGATCTTGAAATTTCCAATTCACAATGATGGTGCAAGAACTGAAGCACATAGGTTTCCTTAAGACCTTGTTTGTGGTGTACGTGACAGTTATAGAGATATTAAACTGGATCACTGATGTTCAACTTTAAAATTGAAATCATGCGAGAAAAGGTTGTAAATCCAAACAACCTGGAGTAAGAACAAATTTATGACCTATGAGATGGACCACTTGATTGCATCTGTATTCAAAAACAACACAAATTACGCACATAAACACCATCCTAACAAACTTGTCGCCATAGGAAGCCTTAGTTCGGGACTATTTTACAGGAAGAAGATGAAGGAGAGAAAAGTGGGTAAAGAAGGTTACTCTTAAAAGCTTAAGAAATGTAAGGTCGAAAAATTGCCAATAGTTTTATGTAAGGATAATTGGCAGTCATTATTTCTTATTCAATCCTTTTTTGAGGCCTTTTTAATTGACTTGTGTGCCATAAACAGCAAGGTCTGAATTTTGCAGTGCTCTAAACAACCATTAGTATTGATTGATTTTCTCACCTATATTCATTTCCCTAAGGTATTGTAAAAAAGGAAGAGAGGTAAGATTTATGCAGACCACCCTAACATCTTGATATCAGATTCATGAAGATCCATGGATCCAACAGCTTACTCTTTCACAATTTCCAGAGTTGCACGATACATAAATTAAAGAAGAAAAGTGATATGGAAAATTCTCTAGTGAATCGCTCAAATATTTTTCAAAACTCGGGCTTATCCATGGTACGTTATCATGATACTCCAAGCCACGCAATCTGACCACTTGGACAGAAACTTATAGGTAGCTTCTAAATGAAGAAACTCAATTACAAAAAAGCAGCCGTTCAATCTGAAAGAAACTAACTATACACCATGCTGATCTTTCCAAAAAAAATCGAAAGCCAGTAACTATTCACCAACTATTTCATTCTAATATCCAACCCTTCCAGGCTTAGGTGCTCATGCCAAACTTGACATCAAAAACCAGAAACGAGATACTACCTCCTTAGCACAAGTTACTAACAAGCAGCCAGTCGATAACTAAAATCGAGAAATTTTAGTTACGACAACATCGAACTACAGGGGAAACTAAAGAGAGAGCAGATGATAGGGAAAAAAAAACATAAACAACGATGCTAATATATATAGAACTACTAGAAGAACAGATAGACACATCAAGCATTATTATTTGAAACAGATGCTCACAGTTTCTGGTCGTCATCGATCTCAAGCTTCTTCTGGCACCCAGTGGTAGGATTCGCGATATTAAACTGCATTTTAGAGGGAAAAAATAACAATAAATAGACCAGAAAACCAAAAAAAGGCGTAGAAATTCTCCGAGTAGAAACATTAGTAAGAAAATCACCAAGAAAACGATAAAAAAATTTTAAAAAATAATCTTTTCTACATTCAGGACTAGGTTTTGATGGATAGAGGGATCACCTTCATCTTGGATCACACCTCCCTCGCGCAAGTGCGGTCGGAAGAGAGCGCGGCACCGAGAGAAGACGAGAGGGGAGAAGGAGCGGCTGCTAGGGTTTTCTCCGAGGGCCGGGGTTTTCAACTTGTCCCCTACCATACGAAAGATGGGCACGTGCGATACAGTTCATGTGAAGGGATGGTTGGATGTTTTTTTTTTTTATAATAAAATGAAGCATTTAAATTATAATTTTAAAACGAATACATCCAAAATAATTAAAATGGATAATATTATAAAAAATTAGAGACATCTCTCAAGTAAGACCATAATATATGATCTGAATGATTATCAACATAGAAAACCATCCAAACAGCCACAAAATTAGCCATCCAATAGACATGTCGTAGCACAACTTTACAAAAAAAAAACAATATCTCAAATAAAAGGATGTGTGGGCTTGGACCTCAAAGCATGATGAATCCAGGATACTACCATAGTTGAATCATCCTCGATAATCACTTGGTCCAATTGTAAGATCCTTTAGGCGTACCGAATGCCAGCCCAAGCAGCCTGAAGCTCCATGGCAAGAACCGTCGGGTCATGGAGATGGCACCCACCAGTAGCAAGAATACCGATCTCAGAATCATGGATAACAAAAGCAGCATCCTTGTGTCTATCCATGATACTTCCATCAAAATTAATTATGAAAAACCTTGGAGAAGGAGGTTCCAAGAAATAAAAACCCGGCGGGGCACTCAAAGAGCAAAAGCAAGACCCCAGGACTCCGTGGTCAACACAGTCAACCTGTGATACTTCTCAGCATGGGCCTAAGCTCTTTCAACAATAACCCTGGTCAGGCATCTAGAAGAGCTAAAGACTATAGCATTTCGGGTGAGCTAAATGTGATAAGCAATATAAGCCATAAAAATAATGGATAGAAGAACAGTACCCGACTGGAGCAGCTCCAGGAAAGTATCCACTCGATCCTCAGAATGTATAAATAACCCGTCAAATCCAACCATCCACTAAACCTGCCATGCCCTCTGATAAAGAAATAGAACATGTAGCAGAGACTCACCATCAGCCCCACAGGCTGGGTAGAAAGGGGGCAAATGAAGACCTCTTGCTATAAGAAACGATATAGTAGGGAGACGGCGCCAAGCAACTTTTCACAAAAAGAAAGATACTCTAGGATGAACAGGAAGCAACCAAATCCAACCAATATCAAGAGTCGTACGAGGCACAGGGCCAAAGATAGAGAGCAAGTCTAACATCTAGGCTCTAGGAATGGCAGAGTGACCCAAATCCTAATATCTAGACAAGGATGAACAAGCAACATAATAGATAAAACCCTCTGATCCAAAATATCCCAAAAAGCTCGAGTGACCATCGAAGAATCCCACTAAGAACAATCCTGTATGAAAAGATCAGAGATAGACAAGATGTCAGGAATATCCATAGAGATGAAAGTCAACCAATGGGCTAAAGGAACATCCGATATCCATAGGTCAATCATAAAGCTAATCGATTTGCCATCCCCCACAACTCATCTCATTTGATGAAGAATATCCGATGCCCTAGCAAGCATCTCCCTCCATATAGTAGAGCAATGCTGAGCAGGGCTAATACCCCCTCATAGATAACAGAAGGAGAACCATATCTAGCCTTCATTATAGTAGTCCACATGCTATCAGGGCAAAGTAAGAACCTGACAATATATCTCCCCAACAAGGCCTCCCTCCTAATCAGAAAAGATTGAATACCAAGGTTCCCATTCTGAATAAGTTGACAGACTAATTCCCTGACAACTAGAGGCAAAACCCCACAAGAAAGCATGGATGGTTTGCTCCATCTTGAGAATTATAGACTTGGGTATGACAGTATTAGATAGCATATACACCGGAAGAGAAGTGAGAACCAACCTGATCAAAGTGATCCTGTCCATGGAAGAAAGAGCTCTACCCTGCCAACTCTCGACCCTCTCCTGAATAGCCTGCACCAACAGAGCACAATCCACCGTAAGGAGAGTACTCCCTAAGATAAGAACACCCATATACCACAAAGCACCCTCACGCACAGCAATCCCGAGTATTTCATGAATCATACGGCGGAGGCAGAGAGGAGTCTTAGGACTAAGATGAATCTTAGATTTTAGAATTAACTCTTTGTCCAAAAGCCAAGCAGTAATCCTCCATCACCCTCTTGAAGTCCTATGCACAAGCGATCGAAGCCCGGTCCAAAAACAAACAATAGATATGAGATAGGAGGAGCACCAGGAGCGGGGATGTATGGCTAAATCACTGATTCCCATGCCACTGCTTGCAATGCTCGTGATAAGGAGTCAGCATAAATAATGAATAGATGCGGTGAGAGAGGGCAACTTTAGCGAAGGCTAACATTAGAATGGAAGAACTCCGTTGGAGAGCCATTGATTAAAAGAGCAAAGGAAGGTTTGACAATACAAGCCATAATCCTAGAAATCCATACATGATGAAAAATAAAATCCTCCATAGCTTTCTCCAGAAACCCCAAATGCATACTGTTGCCGCCAAGATCGTCGTGGCCCGTATCTACTGCCGGTGCCGAAGTGCGCTCCCTTCACTGCCTAGCGGTCCTCCGGTCTTGGACCTGCGAAATAGGGGTTAGTGACCCGGGCAGGGGTTTCCGGAGGGGGCACTCCAACGGTCAAGTCAGTGACGATCTAGGAGAACAGATCCTCCTAGTCGGGCCTCTCTTGATGGACTCCGCACTAGGAGGAGTAAAGGGTGTGAAAATGAAGGCGAAAACGTAGCAGGGGGAGAATGATAGTGGGGACATAGGGGTTCCCTGTCCTACCGCCTCTCCTTGTTTCTCTCATTTTCCTTCGATTGTGGTGGTGGTGGTGGTGCCATGCCCCCCCTCCCAGTGGGGCTTGTACCCTCTTTTTCTTTGTGTTATGGCCTGTGTTTTGTTGTTGTTGTGTTACCTCCAAGTTTGTTGCGAACTAGATTACCGTTCGGCGTTCATCTCGGAATCTCCACCGAGCCATCAGGCGTGTGCGGCGGTGTCCCGAGGATCCTTTCCCGATTCATGATAAGGGAAGCTATAATGCGCTCCGACACTCCTCTTGGTCCCTCATTTCGGGAAACTTGGCAGTACCTCGAACGGTGGGCCACCACCCCCGGGATTCGAATCTCCTAGTTGGCTTCCTCTCTTGGGTGGTCCAAGTGGTTGGTGAGGAGTGTGGCATCTCGATCAATGTGCTTCTTTCCTTTCCAGTGTAATCGGTGGCTGCAGGCGGTCGGTTCGGTCCAGCAGGTGCTCTAGTGTAGTCCTCGGGCGGCTCGCCAACGTTCTGGGCTGGCAGGGATCTCATCCGAGCTGAGACTGAGCTAGAATGGCAGGGCTCGCTCCGACATAGATGCTCCGAGCTCGCGGGGGCATCTTGTTGGAGGATGGTAGAGTGCGGGCCCGGTCTAGAGGGCTCGTGCTCGGAGAGTTTCCACGTGATGGAGGAGTACTGAGCTCGACTCCGACCACAGGGCTCAAACCTCTGTGGGTCTCGCTCTGGAGGGCGGAGTGTGGGCCCGATCTAGAGGGCTTGCGCTTGGAGAGGCTCCACGTGGCGGAAGAGTACTGAGCTCGACTCCGACCATAGGGCTCAAACCTCCGAGGGTCCCGCTCTGGAGGGCGGAGTGCGTGCCCGGTCCAGAGGGCTCGCGCTTGGAGAGGCTCCACGTGGTGGAGGAGTGCTGAGCTCTACTCCGATCATAGGGCTCAAACCTCCGAGGGTCTCGCTCTGGAGGGCAGAGTGCGGGCCCGGTCCAAAGGGCTCGCGCTCGGAGAGGCTCCACGTGGCGGAGGAGTGATGAGCTTGACTTCGGCCACAGGGCTCAAACCTCTGAGGGTCTCGCTCTGGAGGGTGGAGTGCGGGCCCGGTCCAGAGGGCTCGCGCTCGGAGAGGCTCCACGTGGTGGAGGAGTGCTGAGCTCAACTCCAACCACAGGGCTCAAACCTCCGAGGGTCTCGCTCTGGAGGGTGGAGTGCGGAGTGTGGGCCCGGTCCAGAGGGCTCGTGCTTGGAGAGGCTCCACGTGGCAGAGGAGTGCTGAGCTCGACTCCGACCACGGGGCTCAAACCTCCGAGGGTCTCGCTTTGGAGGGCGGAGTGCGGGCCCGGTCCAGAGAGCTCGCGCTCGGAGAGGCTCCACGTGGCGGAGGAGTGCTGAGCTCGACTCCGACCACAGGGCTCAAACCTCCGAGGGTCTCGCTTTGGAGGGCGGAGTGCGGGCCCGGTCCAGAGAGCTCACGCTCGGAGAGGCTCCACATGGCGGAGGAGTGCTGAGCTCGACTCCGACCTCAGGGCTCAAACCTCCGAGGGTCTCGCTCTGGAGGGTGGAGTGCAGGCCCGGTTCAGAGGGCTCGTACTCGGAGAGGCTCCACGTGGCGGAGGAGTGCTGAGCTCGACTCTGACCACAAGGCTCAAACCTCCGAGGGTCTCGCTCTGGAGGGCGGAGTGCAGGCCTGGTCCAAAGGGCTCGCACTCGGAGAAGCTCCACATGGCGGAGGAGTGCTGAGCTCGACTCCAACCACAAGACTCAAACCTTCGAGGGTCTCGCTCTGGAGGGCGGAGTGCGGCTCCGGCCTAGGCATCCCAAGCTCGCGGGGCCGATCTAGCAGAGGACGGAGCTCAGGTCGTTGTCTCGAGGGAGCTCAGCTCAGCTCGGCAGTGGAGTAGGGGTGGAGAATCGATGCGGTGTCCAACATGGCATCTTCCCTTGACGTGGTGCCTGTCGGCTCCCCCACGTCAGCGATCCTGCCACATCATTTGCCCTCCATTCTCGAGGCTCGTTAGTGCATGGCGCGTGGGCTGAAGGGAGTAATTATGGTGCTGACATGGAAAGGCGGAGATCTGGCACGATGATGGCCATGATTGCTGGCACTTCGAGGGACGGTCCTATGGACCAATACGGGGATGTCACATGGCCATGTCCGAGGAGTAGTTATTGTTGGCACAGAATTCAGAGCAGCCGGGACGTCGTTTTCATCGATGGGTAGCACGTGGTATGGATCCGTTAGCGAAGGAGTCGGATCGGTACGAATCCATGGGGTAATTTCAAAATGAAAGGAGGGCCTTACCCGAAACATCCATTCTTTTGAATTCTCCGTGTTTGCTGCTGCGTCCAAGCTTTCTTCTTCCTCACAATTGCCTCGGGTTTTCTAAGGAACCAGGTTAGTCTCTCCTTCCTTCTCTTCCCGCCAAAGTAGGGTTCTTTCTCCGGGTCTGGGGTCTCCTTCGAGTTGAGTTTGCTCTTCCATCCCCCACTTCAAGTCCTTCATTCCCCTTATTCTTGAGGATGTCCCGCTTTGGCCCGGGCTTCCGCCCCTCCACTGATCAAGGCGAGGCCGGTCCTTCCGAGCGGAGGCCGGCATCTTCTTCTTCTTCTGGCAGGAAGGAGGATGCAACTCACTTTGAGTTTAGTAGGAGGCGTTCTCCCGGTCCGGTACTCATCAGGGAACCAGGATCCAGTCCTTCTCTCCCTCCTCCTTCTTCTGTTCCCATTTCTGAGTACGTCCGGTCCACAGGTCCTGGCGGGGTTGCCTCGACGATCACCGCCGAGGAACTAGAGACCGTTCGGGATGTCTATGGCATCCCAAGTACTGTTTGGCTCATGATCCCTCGTCCGAGGGAACGGGTCACTTCTAGTGGCCCAGGCCACCTTGCTTTTTATGAGGAGACCTTCTCCGGGAGTCTTTGATTTCCTTTTCACCCTTTCTTCCTGTCTATCTTGGACAACTACCATTTGGTCCCTGCACAGTTAGTGCCAAACACCATTAGAGTCATCTTCTCTTTCATTGTGCTCTGCCACCTCCACGGGTTTGTTGCTCGATTTTCTTTGTTCAGGGCCTTCTTCGCCCTGAAGTGCCACCCGACTGAGGATGGGTGGTGATCCTTGTCCTCCCGCCCGAAGGGCATTAGATTCGAGCTCCCCTCTTCCATCAGGGGATGGAAGAGTAAATTCTTCTTTGTTGAGGTTGAGGGGGTCGACTGGATCTGGAGCGATCCGGACAAGTCCCCCAACCGAAATTATGTGGTCGATGCGGCTGATAGGGATGACTACGAGAAGCTCCACACTGCCCAGATTCCTCCTCTCGAGGTCCTGTTATCTGAGCAGAACCTCACCGACTCCGGGGTCGACCCAATGAATGGGTTGGGTGAGTTCGACCTGAACTTTCCTTCTCTTTTCTTGCATTTCTTGCATTGCTTCCTACAGATTCTGACAGTTGTGTGACTTGCATGCAGGGATGATTTTCTTCGAGAGTGATCTACTGGCGATCACTCGGAAGAGGCCGCCAACCGGGCTGGCGGGGAGCCTCCATCGAGGTGGGTCCAGGGCAAAAGCGCTCCTGTGGCTGCCCCTGCCGTAGTGGCTGGTCCAAGCTCGGCTGCTCCATCCGGTCAGAGCTCGGGGGCGACTCAAGCTGCCCCTACGCCAGTGGAGAGGGTGGCATCCGCCGCATCGAGGCCGGTCCAGCAAGAGGCCCGGAAGGTCCCCAAGTGACGTGGTCATCAAGGGGTGGCCCCTGCTGCAGAGCCTAAAGTAGTGGCCCGGGCAAGGGCCGCAGTTGCTGCCACTACATCTTGCAGTCCTCCGAGTCCACCTGTGATCGAGATTAGGGATGAGGAGGTTCGGGCCACGACCAAGATCGTGACTGAGGCACCGCCTGCACCGGTGCCAGCTCCTCAGCCTGCCTCTCGAGGCCTTACAGCTAGCGGGGCAAGGTCGCCCACTCCAGGAGAGGGTAGGAGGGAGGAGGCGCGATGCCGTCTCCCCTTCAAGATGGGGCCAGAAAGCTCGTTTCTCCGGAGTCCCGAACTGGCCGAGCGCATGATGGACTTCTCGATCCAGACATGCGACCAGCAGGACATGGCCGGAATGCGGCTGGGCGATGTCATCAGCACCATCTTCCCCCAGCTCTACTCGGTGAGCCATCCCTTTCTTCTTTCTTCCTCTCTTTTTTTTGGGGGGGCTGATCTCTTTTCATAGTACAGATCGGTGCTGAGGCCCTCTTCATTAAGGGCTATTATAAAAAATGGGAGCATCTCGAGCGGCAACAGGCGGCCGAGATCGAATCCCTGAAAACCGACCTGAAGGAGAAGGCCGGGGCGAATGGGGCACTCGAACATAAGGTCAAAGACCTGGAGAGGTAGCTCGCCGATGCCGAGGGGCAAGCGAAGAGACTCTTGGAGGCCCGTGACCTGGAGCGGAGTCGCTCAAAAAAATCCATCGACGATCTCTCCACCGTCAAGAAGAAATTAAACTGGTATAGTATCGAGGCTGACCGGCACAAGGAGGCCTCCCGAACTGCCCAGGCGGAGCTGGCAGCAGGGAAGGAGAAGCTGGCCACAGCTGAGAAGGCGGCAGAGGTGGCGACCAAGTCGACGAAGGCTGCCAGAATGGAGGCCGCCGAGGCGAGGAAGGGGGCTGCCGAGGCCAAGAAGGGTGCCGAGGAGGCCGTTGCGAAGTTCAAGGCTTTGGAGGAGTTCGTCGCCGAGATTCATCGATGGCGTCGGACTCCTTCTACAAGGGCTTCATGTTCTTGCATGACCGGATCGAGGCACTTGTTCCCGAGAAGAGCCGTAACCATCTCAAATATCCTTCGACCTCGGACACGGAGCCCGACGAGGAGGCTGTTGAGGAAGCTATGGCCTCAGAGCCTCCGACACCAGCCGAGGCCGAACCGTCCGAGACTAGAGCCTCTCAGCTAGATGTTCCTGAATGCGAGAACTCTCAGCCTCAGGGCTCAGTAGGGGGGCTGGCCGGCGCGGAGTAGCCCTTCTCTTTTTTGCTTTGTATTTTTGCTTATGTGCTTGGTCAGGGTCACCCGGCATGCCGGGGGCCCACAAAATGCTTGTAACTGGTATTTGATCAATAAAACCTGAATTTCCTTGCAACCTGTCTTTCGCTTGGCTTTTCCCTCCTTTTTCTCTTTCTTTCACTCCCCTTCTTCTTCTTCTCTCCTTTTTTTTTATGAGTGGGGAGATCAGAGAAGAGGGCCTCACCTTACCTGGGGTTGAGTTATTAGACTTCAATGTCATCAAGTTGGGCACAAGGTTATGACATTTAAGAGCTGCTGGGCTCGGTGGTGTTGTCGATTGAGAGCTGTGTGGCTCGAAGGTCCCTTGGCCAAAGATCTGAGCTCCGGTCTCGGGTTGGCGTCCTGGAGCTGGGCTCGGGGATGTTGATGACTGAGAGTTGCGTGGCTCGAAGGTCCCTTGGTTGGAGATCTGAGTTTCAGTCCTGGGTTAAAAAATGATAGTTCTATTGCCATGTTTCCCTCTCGTTCTCTTTCTTTCCTTCCCCTCTCTTCTTTTTTTTTTTTTTTGATGAGTGGGGAGATTAGAGAAGAGGGTCACAGGGTTTGATTACCTTAGAGCTAGGCTCGAGGCCTTCCTGGATGGAGAGCTGGGCTCCGGTCCAAGAGTTGCCTGAGGGCTTGGCTCAGGTCTTTGGCGCCTTGGAGCTGGGCTCAAGGCGTTGATAGGAGCTGCTTGGCTCTAAGATCCCTTGGCGTCTCGGAGCTGGACGCTGTCAATTCTTTCCTGCAAGACATATAGATACTCGTACAAGGAAAAAGTCATTATCATTATTATTGATAGGAAATCTTACATCATCGGTGGCGTCTTCGTAGACCGCGGGCATTCCATGTCTGGGGGAGCCTGACGCCATCGAGATCTTCGAGGTAATATGCCTTTTGTGAAGGGGCTTCGGTTGTCCTGTAGGGACCTTCCCAGTTCGGTGGGAGCTCGTCATGTTCCCGGGACTGATACGCTTCTGCCCGGCACGACACCAGGTCTCCGGGCCCGAAGGTTCTTGGCCAAACCCAGGCATTATAGTGCCAGGGCTGCTCATTGCCGGCGAGTTTTGTTGAAGTCGGCATCGAGCAGGTTGGGCCTGAGTCAATCTCAAGATGACATTGTGGGCTGTATGAAGCCCGTTGATCGCAAAAGTCGTCATAACGGTGCTCTTGGAGGGGGCGTCATAAGGAAGCACGCCTGCTAAGTTTCCGTTATCGACCATGATGCATTTTTTTAGGATGGTTCCCGATCGTCATCCTGACGACCACGGCATCATTATTTATATTTCTTTCCCGCTTTCTCCTTCTTGCAGAGTGGGGAGTACATTCTCAGGGTCCCCTGCCCCCCGGGTCCTCTTGGACGCGTGCGTAGCTCCCCAGGAGATCACGCCCACCAGCTTCTTAGTGGGACGGCTGTCGATGGTTGGAGCTGGCGGGAGAGCGACGAGTGCCTGGGGCCCCACTTGAGGTCTGCCCCTCGCAAACCTTTTGAGGTAGCCTCTCTTGATGAGTTTCTCAATTTTCCATTTGAGGTTGCGATATTCCTCGGTGTCATGGTCGTGGTCACGGTGAAAGCGACAGTACTTTATCTTGTCACGGCCGGTGAGGGACTTCAATGGTGGTGGGCGTTGTAGCCCGCTGGCTCGCTAGTCGAGCCTTGCATACTAGCGAACCGGCGGGAGAACTCCGCTAGCTTGCGCTCATGTTTCTCCAGGCGCCTTTCCGCTGCGCGCCTGATGGCTTCGTCAGCGGACCCCTCCGTCGAAGGAGACGGAGGAGGTGACATGGGTGCCTCGGGAAGGGGAGTCCCCTTCATGGCTGGTGGAGGCCTCTCATGCTTGTGTTGTCACCATCCTTCCGTGGAGTGTTAATCTGCAAAGAGATGGAGGGCTTGATCCCCCCTACCTGGCGTGCCAATCTATTACCGCCAAGATCGTCGTGGCCCGTAGCTGCTGTTGGTGCCGGAGTGCACTGCCTGGTAGTCCTCTGGTCCTGGACCTACAAAATAGGGGTTAGTTATCCTAGCCGGGGTTTCTGGCGGGGGCACTCCGACGGTCAAGTCAGTGACGATCTAGGAAAATGAATCCTCCTGGTCGGGCCCCTCTTGATGGACTCCGCACTAGGAGAAGTAAAGGGTGTGAGAATGAAGGCGAAAATGTAGCAGCGGGAGAATGATAGCGGGGACAGAGGGGTTCCCTGTCCTACCGCCTCTCCTTATTTCCCTCGTTTTCCTTCGATTGTGGTGGTGGTGGTGGTGCCGTGCCCCCCTCCCGGTGGGGCTTGCACCCTCTTTTTCTTTGTGTTATGACCTGTATTTTGTTGTTGTTGTGTTACCTCCAAGTTTGTTGCAAACTAGGTTACCGTTGGGCATTCATCTCGGGATCTCCACCGGGCTGTCAAGCGCGTGCGGTGGTGTCCCGAGGAGCCTTTCCCGATTCATTATAAGGGGAGCTGTCATGCGCTCTGACACTCCTCTTGGTCGCCTCATTCCGGGAAACTTGGTAGTACCTCGAAAGGTGGGCCGCCACCCCTGGGATTCGAATCTCCTAGTTGGCTTCCTCTCTTGGGTGGTCCAGGTGGTTGGTGAAGAGCGTGGCATCTTGATCAGTGTGCTTCTTCCCTTTCCACTGTAACTGGCGACTGTAGGGGGTCGGTTCGGTCCAGCAGGTGCTCCAGTGTAGTCCTCGAGTGGCTCGCTGGCATTCTGGGCTGGCAGGGCCCTCATCCGAGTTGGGGCTGAGCTGGAATGGCAGGGCTCACTCCGACCTAGACGCTTCGAGCTTACAGGGGCATCTTTTTGGAGGATGGTAGAGTGCGGGCCCGGTCTAGAGGGATCGCGCTCGGAGAGGATCCACGTGGTGGAGTGCTGAGCTCAACTCCGACCACAGGGCTCAAACCTTCGAGGGTCTCGCTCTGGAGGGCGAAGTGCTGGCCCGGTCCAGAGGGCTCGCGCTCGGAGAGGCTCCACGTGACGGAGGAGTGCAGAGCTCGACTTCGACCACAGGGCTCAAACCTCTGAGGGTCTCGCTCTAGAGGGTGGAGTGCGGGCCCGGTCCAGAGGGCTCGTGCTCAGAGAGGCTCCACATGGCGAAGGAGTGCTGAGCTTGACTCCGACCACAGGGCTCAAACCTCCGAGGGTCTCACTCTAGAGGGCGGAGTGCGGGCCTGGTCCAGAAGGCTCGCGCTCGGAGAGGCTCCACGTGGCGGAGGAGTGCTGAGCTCGACTCCGACCACAAGGCTCAAACCTCCGAGGGTCTCGCTCTGGAGGGCGGAGTGTGGGCCCGGTCCAAAGGGCTCGTGCTTAGAGAGGCTCCACGTGGCGGAGGAGTGCTGAGCTCGACTCTGACCACAGGGCTCAAACCTCCAAGGGTCTTGCTCAGGAGGGCGGAGTGCGGGCTCGGTCCAGAGGGATCACGCTCGGAGAGGCTCCACGTGGTGGAGTGCTGAGCTCGACTCCGACAATAGGGCTCAAACCTCCAAAGGTCTCGCTCTAGAGGGTGGAGTGCGGGCCCGATCTAGAGGGCTCGTGCTCGGAGAGGCTCCACGTGGCAGAGGAATATTGAGCTCGACTCTGACCACATAGCTCAAACCTCTGAGGGTCTCGCTCTGGAGGGCGGAGTGCGGGCTCGGTCTAGAGGGCTCATGCTCGGAGAGGCTCCATGTGGCGGAGGAGTGCTGAGCTCGACTTCGACCACAGGGCTCAAACCTCTGAGGGTCTCGCTCTGGAGGGCGGAGTGGAGTGCTGGCCCGGTCTAGAGGGCTCGCGCTCGGAGAGGCTCCACGTGGTGGAGGAGTGTTGAGCTCGACTTCGACCACAGGGCTCAAACCTTCGAGGGTCTCGCTCTGGAGGGCGGAGTGCAGCTCCGGCCTAGGCATCCCGAGCTCGCGGGCCCGACCTGGCGGAGGACGGAGCTCAGGTCGCTGTCTCGAGGGAGCTCAGCTCAGCTCGGCAGCAGAGTAGGGGCGGAGAATCGATGCGGTGTCCAACGTGGCATCTTTCCTTGACGTGGCGCTTGTCGGCTCCCCCACGTCATCGATCCTGCCACATCACATACAATCATAAGCCCTATCCATATCAAGCTTGATAGCCATCAGACTGCGATGAACCAATGCTTTTTGGAGATCAAACATAAACTCTTGCGCAATAAGAATATTGTCAGAAATACACCGACCCCCATCGAAAGCAACTTGCTCAGGACAGATAAGATGCAGAAGAATAGACTTCATCCTATTAGCTAACAGTTTAAGATAGCTTATAAATATGTTACACAAAATGATAGACCTGAAGTGACTCGGCTCACAGGCATCGGAGCGCTTCAGGATAAGAGTAACAAAAGTATGCTTCCAGCAATTAGGCATCCGACCAGAGACAAAAAATTGCTACACAGCAGAAACAACATCACAGTAGAGAAAATTCCAATATCTCCAAAAAAATATAGGAAAAAAGCCATCTGAACTAGGAGCTTTATCCTCATCCAAAGACTAGAGAACTGTCCAAACCTCATCCTCAGAAACAGGATAGAGAAGGCCAAGGTTCTCATGAGAAAAAACCACAAACTCAGGAAGAGGAAAAGAAAATTAACGAGGGCCCCCGATGGATTCAATCTACCTAGATCTAAAAAATAAGGTGATCTCCCTCTTGATGTCATCAACATCCTCAATCCACTGGCCATCAGAAGACTGAAGAGCTCTTATTCAATTTCTATGCCTACGAATAATGGTGACCTGATGAAAGAAACTGGTATTCCTATCCCCCTCCTTAAGCCACTAAACTCTAAATTCTCCAGATCACCTCCTGTTGGTTAAGAAGAGCATGATGCATGGATAGGTGACTTCGAAGAGCAGACATATCAACCTCCGACAAACCCCTGATCCTCTCCTTCTCCTGAAGGGCATTAATGGTGCTTTCCACAGACTCCAATTTGGAGAAAACATTTCCCACCTTAACCCTATTCCACATGAGTAAATGCCTTCTAACAAGCTCCAATCTACGGGAAATCCGATAAGTAGCGTCACCCCGGACAGGTATCCTCCAAACCTCCCTAACAATCTTCCAAGATCTGGGATAAGAGAGCCAGAATTTTTCAAACCTGAAAGGAGCATGGCACTGAACAGAAGCATTGGTGGAAATAAAGATTAGGTAGTGATCAGAAGCGATTCTAGTAAGATGCCTCACCAAATGAACAGGGTGCAGTTGAAGCCTAGAAGGAGTGGCAAAGAATTTGTCAATCCTCTCCCACACTCTTGATGCTCCAGATCGATTATTGCACCAGGTAAAGTGGGGTCCTACAAAACCCAAATCTAGCAAGCCATTTGATTGCAAAAATATACCAAATTCTCTAAAAGCAGAATCTTCCATAAAGAGTCTTCCACCTCTCTTATCCTCAGCCCGATTAATGCAATTAAAATCTCCTGCAACCACAATTGGAATTCCTTGATCAATCAAAGCGAAGGCCTCCTGCCACAAAACTCTTCTCTCCTTGTAATCCATACATGCATAGACCCTATATAAAAGCCAAGTTGGTCCGTTAGGTTCAGACACCATAATAGTCACATGCTGGGAGGAATGATGAAAGACATCAACCTTAGCAGTCCCCTGGTCCCAAGTTGCAATAATACCATCGGACAAATCCTGAGAGTCAACAAAATAAAAATCCCAATCACTGGAAAAACGGCACCGGATATGCTCCAAGCTGGGTCCATAGAGTCTAGTCTCAAGAAGAACACATAGTTGAGGATGATACGACCGACCAAATCTATAAAAAGAAGAATAGAAGGAGAGTTTTCCCGCCTCCTGAACATTCCAAACAAGGATTCTCATGACAACAAATTAACTATTTTTGGTGATGCCCGACCTCGGCCCAACACCCTCCATAGAACCTTCACCCTTCTTCTCCCCTACTCCAGTCTCCCCAGCAGCCATCAAGGCCAACCTCAATTTCCTTGCTATTGCCTCATGTCCCAGAGCACCCTCACTGAAACCGAATCTATCCACCATAACATCAGAGATCCCTTGAGAAGAAGAAGACCCACCCTCCCTGGAGGGAACACACTGTGAGCAGACACTGGACACTACAGGATTTGCCACTTTTGTAGATCTCCCACCCTCCTGCAACTCTCGGACAATCGACGGTGAACTCCCCTTACCCCTACTAACTGAAGTAATTGGGCAGTCTTTCACAAGTGAAGAGGACAAGGAGGCCCCCACCACATCCCTAACAGGCAACATAGCATCAGAATTAGCCGGCATAGAGGGTCTGCCCTCCGCTTCAGATGGAGAAAGTAGAGCAGGCCCCCAGCCCCACTCCCCTCCATTGTTTCCCCTTTTTCCACCCTGACCCTCCTTGACTCCCTATGTTTTTCACCAGACAGCCCCTTAGCAGAAATAGAAGCAAGGGAAGGAGCAACCATAATTGATTGAGGTAGAGCATCTTCTTTAATCCCCTTACCCCCCTTATCCCTAGCCATATAAGGAGCTAAGGGACTTATCAGAATGAAGGTAAGAACGGTCGAAGCAGAGATAGACTTCGAAGGAGAGGCACCTTGAGAAATTGAACTAGATGACTTCGGAGGGCTATGGCCTCTCTTCAATGACAGGGACCCATAATCCAGCATCTATTGATCCCGCGGGCCGGCGTCCTCAGGTAAGCCCAATTCCATACAGTCTCCTAATGGGCCAAAGGCACCAATAACCGACACTGGAGCAATACCATTCCCTGAGAGATCATCTGTGATGGCTCCCAGCGAACGCCGACGTGCCACTTTTGATGGCTTCTACCATCCATCTGAATCCGATGGTGAGTTGGGGAGGAAGTATTTGGTGTCGATGAAGTCCTAGGTGGTGAAGATGGAGAATTAGAGGACAATAGGGGCTCCTTACCATTTTCCAAGTCCCGCCTCCCCTTACCTGAGACTCTAGAAGGCCATGGTTGTCTGATGCGAGAAGTGATGAGCCACGATCCAAGCCTCAGTTGGCCCCCACCTTCGTAACCCTTCCCCTCGGCCACCCTTGGAACTGGATCTTCCCCTCCAGCGTCCCCGTCCTTAGTAACAAAGTTCTCCAAACGGAGAGAAAAGCTTCCACCACCCAATGACGAAACCTCCTCTAAGAACGGGCAGCAATCATCTGCATGTCCCAACCTCCCACAAAGGTAGAAAATAGTGAGAAGGTTTTCATAGATGAATTATTGCCAAAAAACACCCTTTTCCCACTGGATTAGGATACCTGGTTTGAGAGGCTTCGCAGCATCTATCTCCACCCTGACCTGAGTATAGCCCATTTTCTACAATAAATTCATGAAATCGTAAATGGACAATGGCCTACCTACTTCCGCCACAACTGCCATGATTGCCATTGAGAACCAATATTCGAGAGGAAGCTCCAGAAGATGCAACCATACCATTGTCTTTTGGATAGGCTTATGACCAGGATTGAAGTTGGGCTCCTAGGTGTCAATCGCCAGTAGCTGGCCAGTAACGAACCATGGCCCTCCATTCTTCACCTTAGCATAGTCTGCCTCCGACTTAACCCGTATAACAATGTGATTCTCCATGATCGAAAAGACCGCGAGGTCATAATCAAGCTTCAACTAAACCCTAACCTCCTTGGATACCCACAATGCCGGAATCCTGCATCCCAAAACTCTTGATAACCACCGCCAAACCCTCCCAATACCGCAAGGAGTCATCGATCAGAGTCTCCGGTAGTTCAAGAATTTTAGAGCAATATGATTGGAGCTGATCTATCTCATCATTTGTGATCTTGTGGGATGTCCACGAAGGACCACGGGGAGGACCCTGGACAATACGAGCCCATGTCCGGTCTCTTTCCCCCAAACTAGTAGAGTCCTGACCATCATCCCGTCGGTGATATCCCTCTTCCACCATACACCCACCAGTAGCTCAAAGAAAACACGAAGAGAAGAAAGGAAAAACACAGCACCCAAGACAACCACTATATTTTATTCTTGGAAGGAGGAAGTGCTGGGTGGATGGAACCGCATGTTTAGTTTCGGTTGGATGTTCTTGAATTATATATATATATATATATATATATATATATATATATATATATATATATATATTGGATGCAAAGTCTTGCATGCTAGACTTTAAAAAGATTACATAAACATGCCTTTATGTTTTATTTCAATTTCACTTATATCCTATCAATTTTAAAATATCTTAATTAGATCATTCAAATTAGTAAACTATATCAATATAATATTATCTTTCAAAAAGTTAAAAATATTCATTTTTATTTTGAAAGGTATTTTAATAGCGATCCTTTAAATTTTAAATGATGCTCATTTTGCATCCTTTGAACTTTTGATATTTTTTTTCTAATAAAATTTTGGCAATGATCCCCGTCCATTCATTGCTCAGGTCAAGCAATCTCTTCTCCTTCATGTATAAGCATGGCAACCTCTTAAAATCCTTCCATCCATCTACCATAAAAGCCCTAGGTAGTAATACCTTTTTTTTCTAATTTTTTTCATATAAAAGCATGATTAGGATAAATATTGAATTCATGTTTATCTCTTTAGTGACCAACCTAAAGGATATTGGATCGAAATCATAGTTTTAGGGTTGTTCTTTAGATATTTGATAGCATGGAATGGGGTAAGGCTATTGAGTTTTGTTTTGATTAATGATCTTTATTCCAATTCCATTGAAATATTTTGTGGTCCCTCTATATGGATGTATTATGGTTCTATTTTTGTTATACATGGGCATGACAAATGGGTTCCAATGGAAGCATGAAAAAGCCAAACTTATGCCCTTTTCAATGTACAATGAAAGCATTGAAATGCTACTGATGCCAATATGTATTTCTAATATTTTAAAATATACAATGCATAGTGCATATGTTCAATGCTTTTATAGACAAATATTTTTACTTTTTTAAGTACACTTTTTTAGTGTATTATCTGAGTTATTCCTTATATGGGGATGGACTCCGATTTCTTTACCATACAGATCTACTATAATAGATCTGTCAAGTACCATCCAAGCTACCATTAGGGCCCATTCTTTTGTAGATAAATATCATAAAAAAGTTGGTCAACTTTTTTATTGAACAACTTATCCATATTCTTGTACTTTTTAAGATGGATAAACTATTTTTTCTGGATAACATTTATCCATGAATTAGTAGAAAAATCTTATCCATCTGGCAGGTGGCTAAATATTTTTTCACCAGCCAGGTAAAGTAAACATTCAATTTTTTTTTTTAAATGCCTTCTTCTAATTTTTATTGCCTCCTCATTTAATGTCCAATAACTCAATTATCCACTATCCCCAAACTCTAGTCCACATAAAGGGTGTTATAAAAAATATGGATAAATTTTAGCAATTTATCCAGAAAATTAATAATGTAAAAAACATGAATAACAAATTTTAAAACTACTTTCTCATATATAAAAGAATATGGACGAATCATTTTTCTATCTAAATGTTGTCTAAAAAATATTTATCTAGAAAAATATAGATTTCTAGCTAAATCTTTTACCCATAAAAGAATGAGCCTTTATAGTGAGGGCAATGTAAAATATTTTGATAACTATGATAGAGATAAATTCAGTATCACAGAATTAGAGAATATGATGGAATAATTATGGTATACAAACTGTACCTACTTTTTTATCTCATGCCTAGACAAATATTAGAAAATAACTTGAGAGAATTAAAAAGTGATGATGATATATTAGAGATATTGGCTTCTATCCAAAGTACTAACATGAGAACATATATGTGGAGCACCAAGCTAATACAGTAGATATTCCTTCATCATAGATAGACAATAAGAGCTCAATGGTGCATATCCCGGTCATAAGGATAGAGACCACCAAGAAAGATGCAACTACATCAATACCAAAGACTCGAACAAAGAGATTAGTAGTAAAAAGGAATGGTGGCTTTAGATTTAAAGTTAATAAGAAATTGAAAGGGGTTGCAGCTGCTACTTCAAATCCTATAATTGGCAGTGAGAGCAGTAGTGATTAATCACTTAGCTATGTGATTCGGACAATGATGATGATCTATTTGATGATTATGTAGATAGAGATATTGAGGAGTAAGGAACTTGGGCACAACATTCTTCTCTTTATGGGGATGCTGGGTTTTTTAGAGGGGAGCACCTCATGATAGGGAACCGGAGAGTAGTAGTAGCTTCCATCTTTGCAACTTAGGCACTAATAATGATTCAGATTTTGGGATTCAAGATTCTGATTAATCTCAATTCAATGAACCCATGGATTTAAAAAAAAAACTAGTAAATTTTCAGTTAGAATGACTTTTAACAATGCTGCACAATTTAAGAAGGTGTTGCGGCTTTATAGTATGTAGGAAGGTTTTGATTGTGTACAAGTAAAACGAGGCCAGTCAAGTTACTGTTATATGCAAGTTTGTATATGAGTGGAGGATTCATGATTCACTAGTACAAAGAAAAATGGCCTATTAAATAAAGACCTTCTAATATATACATAATTGTAGACGGCAATTTGAGAATCACAAGTCTAAGTTTCTAGCAGAGAAGTACCTTGAGAGATTAGAAGTGAGAAAATAAAGTATCAAGGGCTTGTGAGAATAAGTTAGGAGAGATGTGAAGGTTTCTGTTTCGAGAGCACAATGTTACAGGGCTAAGAGTAGAGCATTGGAGATTAATTAGGATAACCATAGGAAGCAGTATGCCCACTTGCAGGTATACTGTCAGATCAGAAAAGCTAATCCTAGGAGTACAATGTTGATGGATGTTAGTAGGCCCGATGAGACTAGCCAGCTCATTTTTAGGAGGTTATACTATTATCTTATAACATGCAAGCATGGCTTCATCAAAGGTTATAGACCTATCATCGATCTGGATGGTTATTACTTGAAAGGTTTATTTGGAGGGCAGCTCCTAGCTGTAGTGGGGGAGGATAGTAATGAAAATATTTTTTCTGTTGCCTGGGCCATGGTTGAGGATAAGATGAAAGATAGCTAGAGTTGGTTTTTAGCATGCTTATTATAAGATATTAGTCCATTAGAAGAGTATGGTTGGACCTTTATGTCTAATAGACAAAGGTATATTTGTCTTATTCAAAACTTGTATTTTTTAATACACTTGATTCTGTATTATAAATAATTGGTTCACTTCAATTTTTTTGTAGCGTATTGTTGAGACCTTCCAAAGTATTATTTCCACTGCTGATCACAGATTTGTGTGAGATACTTGCACATCAATTTTAAAACCATTGGGTTTAAGGGCAAGAACTATAGAGATACCTTTTGGAAGTGTGTTAGGGCAACCACACTTCCTGACTTTGAGGTTGCCATGGAGGAGATGCTATACTTTGACGAGGCAACATGGTAATAACTCTGACAGCACCCTACTAAGCTATAGTCGAGGCATGCTTCAGCATTAGAAGCAAGTCGAGCATGCTATTGAACAACATATGCATGTCCTTCAATAAGTATATTATAGATGCTAAAGATAAGCCTATGATCATCTTGTTTGAGACTATTCAAAGACTATTGATGCAGTAGTTCTAAGCAAAAAGAGAAAGCTTATAGAAAATTACAAGTTCATAATGCCTTAAGATTCAAATAAAGTTGGAGAAGATAAAGTTGGAGGCCATGGACTACTGCTTCATATGGAGAGGAGGTCACAAATTTGAAGTTGAGTATTACAATAACAAATTTATTATGGATTTGGAGGAGAGTATATGTCGATATAGGGTACAAAATTTAACTGGCATCCCAAGCTGCTACGATGCAGCAGATATTATGCATGTTAGAAAAGAAGCAGAACACTTTGTTAATGTATAATATGCTGAAGCAACATGGGCATTGACCTACGAGCATATCATTGAGCCAATACCAAGTATGAGATCTTGGCCAAGAATAAAATATCCCATTGTATCCTCCTTTCCCTAAGGGCTTCTCTAGGTAGACCTAAGGAGGCATGAAGAAAAGAAAATTATAAGCCAAAAAAATTAGTAAAGTCAAAAGATGGGCACATCCTTAAGATGTAGAAATTATCAATAATGGGGCCATAACTCTAGGACTTGCAAAGGCCTTAGGAAGGAGAAGGTAAAGAAGAAACTGTTGAAAAAAGTGAATAGAAATTTTTTTATTCCTAAACTATCCTGTGGAAAGGGAAACTATCCTGTGGGATGAAAACTATCCTGTGAGATGGAAACTTTTAGTCCCACATAGAAAGATTGGAAAAAGAGAAGGCTCTTTATAAGAAAACCTTTTCCCAAGCTCTTACTTCTAGGCTCACCATAGGTGGAGAGCTTGAGGGTGATCACACACGTGTGCAATGGGCGATAAGGGTGCAATGGGCGCTTTGTAGGTACACGTACGCATCGTCGCGAGGAGCTTAGGAAGCCTTTAAATTTTTCCTGATTAAACATATCAAACAGTTGAGATTGATTGGCACCAGATCAAGGTTCCAGAGAGACGAGTTAGCTCGATTCTGATAGGAGCCAACTCGGATGACTGGCCAGGTCGAGTCGACTCAGATCCGCAAAACGGGAATACACGGTCTAGACGAGTCGACTCGACCAGGGTCGAGCTAGCTCGGATCCACAGAACCGTATCATGCAGTCTGGACGAGTCGGCTCGACCAGGATCAAGCTGGCTCGGATCCATAGAGCTATATCATGCGGTCTAGATGAGTCGACTTGAGGGAATCAAGCTGACTCAACCAGAGCGCTCTCTGCTACAAGGAGCTGACTCGAGGAATTCGAGCTGACTCGGATAACAGGATTTCAGAATTGTGAAACAATAGATCACGGGTTCGTTCACGGATCAACGTTTCTTCTGAGATCAGGGGTGCCATCGAATCATGAAACGACGCATTGAGAAGTGCTCTAATCGCGTGATCTAGAGATCACGGTACGAATCAGCGTATCATAGCATCTGATCACGATTGAAGAAACGTATCGATCGCGTAAAGGCATATCTCACTACGAAACGACATCGAAAACTCCCTCCGATGAAATCAGAAGGTTACTTCCAAGGGGCACCTTAAGGCTATAAATAGGTCCCCATTCCTTATTCATTTCATCGCATTCATTCCAGTATTTTCCTTCATTCTTTTAGGCATTTGCATACTTTGAATAAATAGAGTATAGCTATAGTGCATACAAAGAGAGAAAAGCATTCCTGGTTCAAATTTCTGGTGAATTGTAGTGCTGCTTTCACCAGAAGAAGACCGTTGTATCCTGGGAAACAATCGTCATAAAATCATAAGCACCATTGCATGACGAAATTGTCTTAAGGACATAGAGTGTAACTTTAGACCCGGTCTTGTTAATTAGGTAGCCATTGTTCATACACATCCTACCTCCAACAATCTTAAGACAATTTTCTTCATACTGGAGTGCTACTCAAGTGATGGCAATAATGGTTGCACCAGTTCAGGCCGAGAAGCCAGAGAAATTTAGTAGCACCGACTTCAAGAGATGGCAACAGAAGATGATGTTCTATCTAACAACTCTGAATTTGGTAAGAGTTCTCAACGAAGATCCACCAGTCCTAAAGGAAGGAGAGAATGACAAGCAGATTGTTGCTGCTGTCGATGCATAGAAGCATTTAAACTTCCTATGCAAAAACTACATCCTTAATGGATTAGAAAATACTCAGTACAATGTGTACAGTATTATAAGCATAGCAAAAGAGCTGTGGGCATCCTTGGACAAGAAGTACAAGACCGAGGATGCAGGCCATAAGAAATTTGTGGTCGACAGATTTCTTGACTATAAGATGGTAGATTACAAGACCGTCTTGGAGCAAGTTCAAGAACTGCAGATCATACTGCATGAGATGCATGTAGAAAGGATGTCTCTGAGTGAGTCATTCCAGGTAGCTACTATAATTGAGAAGCTACCTCCATCATGGAAAGACTTCAAGAACTACCTGAAGCATAAACAGAAGGAGATGGGACTTGAAGATCTGATTGTCCGCCTGAGGATCGAAGAAGACATGTTGCCCATAAATGGAGCCCAAGAGGGGGGGTGAATTAGGTCTTTTAAAAATTTAATATAATAAAATGAAGGTCCAGTGGTGCTTGTGAGCAATAATAAATTTGATGCAAGATGATAGCAATAATTAAAGAGTACGAGAGGAAAAGAGCAATCACACACAAACACAAAGTTTATAGTAGTTCGGTGCAAACCGAGCACCTACATCCACTCCCCAAGCCACCCTTGGGAATTCTACTATAATTCATACCAGATTACAGTCGACTTGTTTTTCACAAGGCTCACAAGTCAAAACCTAAGTTGGTTTTGTCACTTAGGCTTACCAACAAACCTTAACACTTGTTTTGTCTTCGGGCTCACAAGTTAACCCTAGTTGGTTTTGTCCCTTTGGCTCACCAACAAACCACAATAACCTTCTTTCAAGACACCCTTGAAAGCAAGGTCAAATCACAATAAAAACAGATATGAAATTTAAAAGCTACAACAAACTCTCTTCAAGAGTAGATTGGAATCTTTGAAGCTCAAAAGGATGCTTTGTCTTCACTCTTCTTCAAGGTGCCTCTTTTTGGAATGAAGTAAGGATGAGCTTGTAGGCTTTTCAGTGGAATCAAGCTAGAAGAGGCTTTTGATATGAAGTTTGGAGAGAATATTGGCTTTATGGCTTTTGAGTGGACTTGAATGCACTTGAATAGACTTCTCTTCACTTCTCTCTTGCTTTCTCTTGCTTTAAAATGAGGTTGGTGGAGCTTAAATACATCAAAAACCTTCTAAAAATGGTTTGTGACCATTGGTGCATTGGAAATAGCCATTTAGAGCTTGAAAACCAAGTTTTGCAAGCCAGAAAAATAGATCCGTTAGAGCTGTCAGGCTGCAAGTATCGATACTTGGCTGTCAAGTGTCGGCACTTGGCTGTCAGGTGTCGACACTTGATTTCTAGGTGTCGACACTTGAACATTCAAGTGCCGACACTTGATGCACAGGTGTCGACACTTGACACAAAAATCCTCAAAACTACAAAGTTCTGTATTTTCAAAAATCTCAGGCCTTGAGTCGACACTTGGAACCTAAGTGTCGACACTTGGTGTCGACACTTGAATATAGGTGTCGACACTTGGCGTGCCAAGAATTTTTGTCTGTGCCAAATGCTGAAATGTCGACACTTGACTGTCCAGGTGTCGACACTTGAGACTGAAAACTTTCAGATTCAAGTGTAAATGCCTTGAAAACACAAATAAAATTCATGAATACATAAACACATAATATTTAAACATTTATAAGCCATTTTTTCAATGAAAAGGATGCCCAGATTTGTGATAATTGCTCCGTGCCATTACGTGCCATACACCATAAGTTTTTGGAATTTTGAGGTGCTTTCTTCCTGAAAACTCACAACTCGAAATCCTCATTAGAATACAATATGCACTTAATGTTTTGTTATTCATCAAAATCACTGGATAGAGCCAACAATCTCCCCCTTTTTGATGATGACAAAACCTTGAGAAAAAAAGGCAATATAGTTCAAACTTTAACCATTTAATTTATAAATATGAATTTTAGTCACAATAGAGGCAAAAACTTTATAGATAGGAGGAAACAATCTCCCCCTTAATTAGATACTTCTTATTAAGGTAAACTTCAAAGATTCTTGCAAGGTGAAATCAATATAATCAATACAATACACCTTTTTCTCAACAAATCAATAAAATCAAAATCAATACATGTTCTCCCCCTTTTTGTCAATCATTAGAAAGGAAAATAACCTCCCCCTCACAATGAGCATGGAGACAAAAAGATAGTAGAGAAACAAATAACATAGATATCAGAGCTGAAATTATGCTAATATCAAAGAGTATCAGAGCTAAAATATACCAAGATAAAGGAGTATCAGAGCCAAAGAATAGTAAACTGATTTAGTGAAGCACAAAATTTGCCAAGAGTACTGAACAGAAACATATATATATAATAAGTTTTCAGTACAAAATTTGCTGAGACATCAGCAAGAGCTGAAACATATATAAATCATCAGAGTCAAACATGTATCAAATATACAATATAAGAGCTAAAACAGACATCTGTGAGGCTAATCCTCATCAGATGGAACATCAAGACTGAAAGGAGCACTGATCCTAGATCTGGTGGCTAATGCCCTAGGAGGTGCTAAAGCTCTACGACTCCTAGTGCGACCGGAAGGACCAAAGGCAGGTACAACCCTGGAAGATCTAGTGGAAGGAGGTGAAAGACGATCAGCTGGTGCAATAAGATCCGGTGTGGAGTCAACCAAGGCAGTAGCAAGAGCTGGTGTAGTAGGAGGATCTCGACTGACCATCTCATAAGCATCGGCACCGCCAACACTGTCGCTGTCACTGTCCACTACCTCTGTAACTCTGTCAATATCCTGATCACCACCCTCAGCATAATCAGCATGGTCGCTCTGGTGATCGTCGCCATCATCATCATCATCATCATCGTCAGATCGTGCAAGTGCAGGGGCTGCAGGAGGTATAAATGATCTCAACAGACTCTCAATGCGAGTAAATCCCTCCTCCATGGATCTGCGAATCTCAGCATGCTCCGAGGTAGTATGTGCTCATAGAAGCTCGACCTCGCTATGCAGCTGAGTGACCTCACCTTTGATCTCTGTAAACTGTGCTCTAGCATGCTCCTCAAAAGATAGTCCTGTAGATGGTGGTGGAGGAGCTGAAGTGTCAGGAGACAGGTGCTCTGCCTGTGTCGATGGTACATCTACTGGAGGAAGAACTGCTGGCTCAGATGGTCCAGCCTCAGCCTCTCGAATCTCGTCCTCCTCATCTGGCTCCTGGCCAGACTCTCTGCGAACCCATCGACCTCCAACCATCCTGTATCCCATCCGGTGCAATGACCTCTCGTCGTACACATCCGTGTGTAGTATCTCCTTGGGGATCTCCCCCTCCAATGATACTCCACAAGCTCTGAAAAGTTGGGTCAGTGCCATGCCGTATGGCAAACAGTGTCGGCGCTGAGTGGCAGCATCATACATCTGTGACAGCATCAGAGTGGGTATATCTATCTGTCTCCTCTCAATCAGACTGGTCATCACCATCAACTCCCTCTCGGTGATGAAGTCGAATCTGCCAGTCTTCAGTAGTAGGATCCGTGCAGTAATATGGTGCAGTAGGCGCATCTCTAATGATAACTGATTCGCGGTAACCACTGATATACCGCGAACATCCTCTCTCTCAAAGATGCACCTAAATGCCGCCTCTCTATCATCCACTGAAAAAGCATAGACTCCTCTCCGGGGTATCTCCCATACACGGCTCAGAAGCTCATCAGTCAAAGAGATCTGAATACCCCTAACAGATGTCGTCCATAGTAGTCGTCGACAGTCCAGTGCACCATAGAACTCCCTCACTAGGTGAGGATAGTACCTCTCCTGCATGGTGCAGAAGGGTACTAGTCCTGCATCAGTGAGTATCTGCCTAATACCAAAGTGGTGCCTGTCGAAGCACTGCAAGTCAACTCTCCTCCCTGAAGCTACAAACTTCCCTGCCATCCTCTCTGCAGGGGGGAGCTCGGTGTGGCTATACTGCTCGGCTGTGCTGAATCAAATATAGCCTTCGACCTCCTCTCAATACCATGACTGGGCCTCTCCCTAACTGCAAGTCTCTTCCTGGGACCCATTACAGCCAACTGACCAGGAAAAAGGAAGAAAGGCTTAGAACAAGGGACTGGCTACATGTTGAGATTAGAAGAATGTTCAGATAGGTTTCGAAAACCAGAATCAACAATGTTTGAAAAATTATAAAAATAATATTTGTAGAAAATATATTTTGATTAAATGACAAACTTCCGAACAAAATTTGT
The DNA here is from genome assembly GCA_021397845.1 of Areca catechu. Taxonomy (NCBI): domain Eukaryota; kingdom Viridiplantae; phylum Streptophyta; class Magnoliopsida; order Arecales; family Arecaceae; genus Areca; species Areca catechu. Next base: position 13,889,954 of record CM038052.1, read on the forward strand.
AGAAATATTTTTGTTTGGTAGAGCACATTTGAATCTTTGAAAAATAATTTTTGTAAGGTCTAAAAATCAAAAACCATGGGATTTGGGTCTAAACACTTAGAGTTTTAGCAAATAGGCGAAAATGTCACAAATGTATCACGAAAAACCTTTCCAAATCGTTAATAAATGGATTTAGTAAATTTAATTTAGATGAAAACCCAATTTATTTCGTCCAAAATTAATGAAACAGTATTTTTTGCGAAAATGGGGTGAAAACGACCAAAAGATGAGAGAAATCCGAAAAAAATAAGTTTAAAACACTAATCCCTCAAATGGAGTTTTAGAAATCCACTAAAACATGCAAAAATACGGTTAGATTCATGAAAAATACTCGAAAAACCCAAAACACGGTTGTTTGGTTCGAAAACAACAAAATTAAAAATAAGGAAAAATAAAATGAAATTAGAAAGGGAAACACCTGATTTGTGAAGATTGAGGGGTGAAAGGACGGATTTGGACAGAGGGGACCACTGTCCCAAGAAATCAGGGGGGAAGAAAATTTCAAAAAACCTTCGTTCGGTCCGTTTAAAAACAATTTCAGATTTGCAAGTGTCGACACTTCGGATATGTCAAGTGTCGACACTTGGTCAGGTGTCGACACTTGACACTTTCCAAGTGTCGACACTTGGCCAAAAAATTCGAAAAAATCTGGAAAAAATAGGAAAAATTTTGATAAAGTTTTGGGGCTTTAATCAATAGGTTTTGAGCTTTAGGATTTAGGTAAAATTGATACTAAGAGAGTTCTAGGAGAATGGATAAATGACACATAACTCTCTTCTAATCAGACAGAACCTATCCTCACTTAAAGGCTTTGTAAACACATCAGCTAACTGATCATTAGTACAAACAAAATCAAGAATTACATTAGAGTTTTATATATGATCTCTTATGAAATGATGTCTTATTTTAATGTGTTTACTTCTTGAATGTTGCACAGGATTTTTAGATAGGTTGATTGCACTAGTATTGTCACATCTTATGGGTGTCTTAGTTAGTTTAATGCCAAAATCTTCGAGTTGTTGTTTGATCCAGAGGATTTGAGCACAACAACTCCCAGCTGCTATATATTCGGCTTCCGCCGTAGATAGAGCAACTGAGTTCTGTTTCTTGCTACTCCAAGAGATCAAATTTACTCCAAGAAACTGACAGGTTCCACTAGTATTTTTACGATCAAGTTTACACCCAGCAAAGTCAGCATCAGAATAAGCAATCAAATCAAATGAAGAATCTCTAGAGTACCATAAACCAATTTTAATTGAGTCAGATAGATATCTAAGTATGCGTTTAACAGCCAAAAGATGAGACTCTTTAGGATTAGACTGATATCTAGCACACATACAGACACTAAACATAATATCTGGCCTACTGGCAGTAAGATATAACAATGAACTAATCATGCCACGATATAATTTTTGGTCTATAGACTTACCTGATTTGTCCTTGTCAAGTCTACATGTAGAGCTCATAGGGGTACCTAATGGCTTAGTGTTCTCCATTCCAAACTTCTTGAGTATTTCTTTTGTGTATTTTGTTTGGTTGATGAAGATCCCCTCTTTGGTTGCCTTATCTGGAGTCCGAGGAAGAAATTCAGTTCTCCCATCATGCTCATCTCGAACTCACCCTGCATTAATCTTGCAAAATCTTGATAAAAAGTTTCATCAGTAGCACCAAATATTATATCATCTACATAGATTTGTTCTACTAAGAGATCATCATTCTTTTTCTTTAAAAATAATGTTTTATCTACATTACCTCTAGTAAAATCATTTTTCAGTAAAAAGGAGCTTAAATGATCATACCAAACTCTTGGAGCTTGTTTCAATCCATATAAAGCTTTATGAAGTTTATAAACATGATTTGAAAATTTGGAATTTTCAAAACCAGGGGGTTGTTCAACATAAACTTCTTCTTCAATTAATCCATTGAAAAAGGCACTTTTAACATCCATTTGATATAGTTTGAAATTCATGAAGCAAGAAAAAGCCAACAATAGCCTAATTGCCTCAAGTCTAGCCACAGGAGAAAAGGTTTCATCAAAATCTATCCCTTCCTCTTGATTGTATCCTTTGGCAACTAGTCTAGCTTTATTTCTAATTACTATTCCATTTTCATCAAGTTTATTTCGAAAAACCCATTTTGTGCCAATAATTGATGTATTTGAAGGCCTATCCACTAGTGTCCAAACATTGTTCTTTTTAAATTGATTAAGTTCATCTTGCATAGCATTTATCCAATTACTATCATATTCAGCTTCCTCAATAGTTTTAGGTTCAATTTGAGATACAAAAGCTAAGTAATCACAAATATTTCTAAGAGATGATCGAGTACTTACACCTTTAGATTGATCACCTATAATTAGTTCTTTTGGGTGTCCATGAGCATACCTCCATTCTTTTGGTAATGGATCAACAGTTGAAGTATTTTCATCACCTTGTGCTTGATCTCCTTCAGTGTTTTGATCATCGTTCTGTTCCTTGGTAAGTCCTTCATTGTTGTTTATTTCTTCAATTTTCTTGATACCTGTTTCATCAAAAAGTACATCTTCTTTTCTCGAAGATTTTTGGTTAGTTTCATCAAATACCACATGTATGGATTCTTCAACAACAAGTATTCTTCTGTTGAAGACCCTGTATGCCTTATTAGATGTGGAGTAGCCTAGAAAGACTCCCTCATCTGATTTGGCATCAAATTTACTCAAATTATCTTTGCCATTGTTTAAGATGAAACAACGGCATCCAAAAACATGAAAATAATGAATTGAAGGTTTTCTACCCTTCCAAAGCTCATAAGGGGTTTTCTTTAAAATCGGTCGAATTAAAACTCGATTTAAAATATAGCATGCAGTATTTATGGCTTCCGTCCAAAAGTATCTAGGTAAATCATTTTCACAAAGCATGGTGCGTGCCATTTCTTCAAGAGTTTTATTTTTTCTTTCTACTACCCTATTTTGTTGAGATGTCCTAGGTACAAAAAAATTGTGATGAATTCCATTTTCAATACAGAATTTATCAAAATCGGCATTTTAAATTCAGTTCCATGATCACTTCTTAAAGATACTACTGAAACACCTTTTTCATTCAAAACTCTTTTATGAAATCTAATAAATTCAGAAAACGTTTCATCTTTATGTGCTAAAAACATAACCCAAGTAAAATGTGAGAAATCATCTACAATGACTAGACCATACTTCTTACCTCCCAAACTAGATGTTCTAGTAGGCCCAAAGAGGTCCATATGAAGCAATTTCAAAGGTCTAGATTTAGAGATTACTTCTTTTGGTTTGAAAGAAGATTTTGTTTGTTTTCCAAGTTGACATGCACTGCAAATCTTATCTTTTTCAAAATTGAGTTTAGGCAAATCCTTTACTAAATTCCTTTTGCTAAGTTTTGAAATTAAATGCATGCTTGCATGTCCTAGTCTACGATGCCAAAGCTAACTAGTTTCATCGATCTTGGCTTCCATTGCCACTAGACATTGACCTTTCTGAATAGGGAGATCATCAAGATCAACCATATAAATATTGCCATGCCTATGACCGATGAACTTAATGCCATTATCATCTAGACTAGAAACAATGCACAAAGAAGATTCAAAAACAACTTTAAAATTTTTGTCACAAAATTGACTAATGCTAAGCAAGTTATGTTTTAATCCATCAACATATAAAACATTATTAATATAAGAGGTAGGGATGATATGGATTTTATCAATACCGATAATTTTGCCCTTTCCATTATCACCAAAAGTTACATTGCCACCATTTTGATATGTGAGTGATGAGAACTGCTCCACATCTCCTGTCATATGCCTTGAGCAACCGCTATCAAGGTACCACATCCTTTTCTTGTTGGTTGCAAGGCATACCTGCAATAAAGATCAAGTGGAGACTTTAGGTACCCAAGCATCTTGTGTCCTTTTTGGTTAGTGGCATTGGTTCCTTTTGGAACCCAAACTTTCTTAATGTTATTTAATTTTCTTTTGTTGCACATATAAGATTTATGTCCTTTAATACCACAAGTATAGCATGTAATGGATGAAGATGCAGGTATAAAGAAATTTTTAAAGAGTTTCAGTTTCTTATGAGTTCTGAATCCTAAGCCAGCTTTGTCAAATACTGCTCTTTGGTTATTTAATAGTAAATTTAATTTTTCAGAACTGTAAGTAAATTTTTCAACAAAAGGTTTTAGTTTTTCGATTTCTTCTTTATATCTTTTATTTTCTATTAAAATTTCTTTGCTTGATTTTGACAGATTTTTAGTTGAAAGTAAGTCACTTTTCCTTTTAAAAATATCCTTTTCTTTTTCAAGTGCCATAATCTTATCATTTTATTTTTTATTTTGTATTAGAAGACATTCATTTTCATTTGAAAGGTTGTTATTTGTTTTTGCTAGATCCAAGTTTTGCTTCTTTAAATCCTTATGTTTTAATTTTAACTTTTGAAATTGTATTACTAGTTCATCAAAAATCTCATGAAGCTCATCAAAGGTAAATTCATTTTCAGTTTCAGAACATACCTCTTCTTGATCGGCCATCAGACAGAAGTTTGCTACCTCCTGCTGTTCTTCCTTAGAGCTGGAGTCTTCACTTTCACTCCAGGTCGCCATCATGGCTTTCTTTCTTAGCTTTCTTCTACTTTTCTTTAATAAGGGGCAGTCTATCTTAAAGTGCCCGGGTTTTTTACACTCAAAATAGGTAGGCTGTTCCTTCTCTTTTTCTTTGTCCTTTTCCTTGCTCGGCTCACCTTTCAGAGGTTTCTTCTTGTAATTGAACTTTTTCTTCCTCATGAACCTTCTGAATTTCCTAGCTAACAGAGCCGTTTCATCTTCTTCGTCATCCTCTTCAGAGTCTTCGCTTGAGTCCTCTCTAGTAGTAGATTTGAATGTAATCCCCTTCTTCTTCTTGTCCACCTCTCCGTTCTTTTGTTTGAGGGAGAGCTCATAAGTCATTAAAGAGCCCAGCAGTTGTTCCAGCGGGAGAGTGTTGACATCTTTAGCTTCTTCAATTGCAGTGACCTTTGCATCCCATGAAGCTGGCAGAGACTTGAGAAGTTTATTCATAAGTTCACCGTTAGAAATAATTTTTCCTAGACTTCTCATGCCATTCACAATGTTTGTGAACCTAGTATATATCTCATTGATAGACTCAGTAGGTTCCATTTTAAACATTTCATATGTGTGAATTAGCATGTTGACCTTAGTGGTTTTCACTTGGTGTGTACCCTCATGGGTAACCTCAAGTGTATCCCAAATCTCCTTAGCGGAGAGATAATTTGATATTCTATTAAATTCACTAGGGTCAAGAGAACAAAATAAAAGGTTCATTGCCTTAGCATTAAGCTCAATTTGCTTAATGTCATTCTCATCCCAATCATCTTCCATTTTTGGAGTGAGAATGCCATTAATCATCATTGTAGGCTGATGAGGACCTTTTACAATAGTTCTCCACAGATTATAATCAAGTGCTTGAATAAATATGCGCATGCGTGTCTTCCAGTATGTGTAGTTTGTGCCATTAAAAAGTGGGGGTTGGTTTGAAGCTTGACCTTCTACAATACCCATGCCTATTGGGGCTGCCATGATCTTTTACTCAAGATCCTTGGACCTACAAGAGAGTACCGGTGCTCTGATACCACTTGTTGCCCAGAAATGGAGCCCAAGAGGGGGGGTGAATTGGGTCTTTTAAAAATTTAATACAATAAAATGAAGGTCCAGTGGTGCTTGTGAGCAATAATAAATTTGATGCAAGATGATAGCAATAATTAAAGAGTACGAGAGGAAAAGAGCAATCACACACAAACACAAAGTTTATAGTGGTTTGGTGCAAACCTAGCACCTACATCCACTTCCCAAGCCACCCTTGGGAATTTCACTATAATCCACACCAGATTACAGTCGACTTGTTTTTCACAAGGCTCACAAGTCAAAACCTAAGTTGGTTTTGTCACTTAAGCTTACCAACAAACCTTAACACTTGTTTTGTCTTCGGGCTCACAAGTTAACCCTAGTTGGTTTTGTCCCTTTGGCTCATCAACAAACCACAATAACCTTCTTTCAAGACATCCTTGAAAGCAAGGTCAAATCACAATAAAAACATATATGAAATTTAAAAGCTAAAACAAAAACTCTTCAAGAGTAGATTGAAATCTTTGAAGCTCAAAAGGATGCTTTGTCTTCACTCTTCTTCAAGGTGCCTCTTTTTGGAATGAAGTAAGGATGAGCTTGTAGGCTTTTCAGTGGAATCAAGCTAGAAGAGGCTTTTGATGTGAAGTTTGGAGAGAATATTGGCTTTATGGCTTTTGAGTGGACTTGAATGCACTTGAATAGACTTCTCTTCACTTCTCTCTTGCTTTCTCTTGCTTTAAAATGAGGTTGGTGGAGCTTAAATACACCAAAAACCTTCTAAAAATGGTTTGTGACCATTGGTGCATTGGAAATAGCCGTTTGGAGCTTGAAAACCAAGTTCTGCAAGCCAGAAAAATAGATCCGTTAGAGCTATCAAGCTGCAAGTGTCGACACTTGGCTGTCAGGTGTCGACACTAGATTTCTAGGTGTCGACACTTGAACATACAAGTGTCGACACTTGATGCACAGGTGTCGACACTTGACACAAAAATCCTCAAAACCATAAAGTTCTGTATTTTCAAAAATCTCAGGCCTTGAGTCGACACTTGGAACCTAAGTGTCGACACTTGAATATAGGTATCGACACTTGGTGTGCCAAAGATTTTTGTCTGTGCCAAATGCTGAAGTGTCGATACTTTACTGTCTAGGTGTCGATACTTGAGACTGAAAAATTTCAGATTCAAGTATAAATACCTCGAAAATACAAATAAAATTCATGAATACATAAACACATAATATTTAAACATTTATAAGCCCTTTTTCAATGAAGAGGATGCCCGGATTTGTGAGAATTGCTCTGTGCCATTACGTGCCATACACCATAAGTTTTTGGAATTTTGAGGTGCTTTCTTCCTAAAAACTCACAACTTGAAATCCTCATTAGAATACAATATGCACTCAATGTTTTGTTATTCAACAAAATCACTGGGTGGAGCCAACAAGACAACAAGAGCTATGATAAGAAGACAGGAAGACATCTTTCTGAGCCTAAGGCCAACCTCATGGAAGGAAAGGCCAACAAGAAGAAACGCAGGTTTCCTGGAGAAGGCTATAAATAGAAGAAAGACAATCTTAAGAAATTCAAAGGAAAGTGCTTCAGCTTCATTTATGGTAAAATAGGCCATAAATCCAAGGATTGTCATTTCAAAGAAAAAGAAAAGAAAGAAGTCAATACTACTGAAGATACCCTATCCCGTGAAATGTCAGAGATGATGTTGTCAGCAGTTGTGTTTAAAGCAAACATGGTTGATAAACCAAATTAATGGCATGTTGACACTGGAGCTACTCGACATGTCTGCTCTGATAAGAGTATGTTCTCATCATATACTCCTATCAGAGGTAGAAATCTGCTAATGGATAACTCCGTTACATCGAAGATAGAAGGAATTGACCGCATTATTCTAAAGATGATATCTGGCAAAGAGCTTCTACTGAACGATGTACTGCATATTCCTGACATCCGTAAGAACTTGGTATCAGGCTCCCTCCTAAGCATACATGGATTTAGGATGGTGTTTGAGTCTGATAAATTTATACTTACTAAAGGAGGGATCTTTCTGGGTAGAGGTTACTTGAATAATGGATTATTCAAGATGAATGTAATGACTGTACATCGCAACCTTGAAAAGAATAAAGATTCTTCTTTTATTTATATGGTTGACTCCTCTTATCTATGGCATGATAGATTAGGTCATGTGAATTTTAATTTATTACAGAAGTTAATGAATTTAGAATTATTACCTAATCATGAAATCGATCCATATTATAGATGTGAGATATGTGTTGAAGCTAAGCTAGCCAAAACACCGTTCCATTTAGTGGAAAGGAATACTTATCCTCTAGATTTGATCCACAGTGATCTATGTGATTTGAAGTCAATACAATCTAGAGAAGGTAAAAAGTATTTTATAACATTTATTGATGATTCAACTAAATACTATTATGTGTATCTACTAAAGTCTAAAGATGAGGCTTTAGATATGTTTAAATATTATAAAAATGAGGTTGAAAATCAGCTTGGTAAAAAGATCAAGGCTATAAGAAGTGATAGAGGTGGTGAATACGATGCATTGTTTAATGACTTTTGTTAAGAACATGGCATTGTTCATCAAACTACAGCTTCTTATTCATCTCAATCTAATGGACTTGCTGAACGCAAAAATCGAACATTGAAAGAAATGATGAATGCCATGTTGATAAATTCTGGTATACCATAGATTTATGGGGAGAAGCAATTATCTCGGCTAATCATATTCTTAACAAAATACCTCTTAGGAAGAAGGACATCACTCCATATGAGTTATGGAAAGGGAAAAAGCTTTCTTATAATTACCTAAAAGTGTGGGGGTGTCTAGCTAAAGTAGCTATTCCAGATCTCAAAAAGGTCAAAATAGGACCTAAAACGGTTGATTGTATTTTTATTGGTTATGCACAAAATAGTAATGCATATCGCTTTCTTGTACATAAATCAGATATATCTGATATACAGGAAAATACAATCATGGAATCAAGAAATGCATCATTTTTTGAAGAGATATTTTCTTATAAAGGGATATCTGGTACAAGTTCAAATAAAAGAACTTATGATAATTTAGCAAGTAGTAGTCATCAGGAAAAACATCCTTAAGGTGAACCTGAACGTAGTAAGAGATCTAAAGTTATAAAATCTTTTGGTCCTGACTACATTACATACATAATAGAAAATGTACCTCAGACATTCAAAGAGGCAATGTCTATACCAGAAGCATCCTTTTAGAAAGAAGCTATTAATAGCGAAATTGAGTCCATCATGCATAATCATACCTGGAAATTGGTAGATTTACCATCGGGTATAAAGCCTTTGGGGTGTAAATGGATTTTCAAGAAGAAGCTAAAGGCTGATGGATCAATTGATAAATATAAAGCTAGATTAGTAGCTAAAGGCTTTAAACAAAAGAAGGCATAGACTTCTTTGATACTTATTCACCTGTAACAAGGTAACATCTATAAGAATGTTAATCACTATTGCAGCCATTAACAATCTTGAAATACATCAAATAGATATAAAAAAAGCTTTCCTTAATAGTGAATTAGAAGAAAAAATTTATATAGAACAACCTGAAGGGTTTGTGGTTCTAGACAAAGAAAAGAAGGTGTGCAGACTTGTGAAATCCTTATGTGGATTAAAACAAGCATCTAAATAATGGCATATAAAATTTGATAATGTCATGCTGTCCAATGAATTCAAAATCAATGAATGTGATAAATGTGTATATGCCAAAATTATACCTACATGGTATGTGTTAGTCTGCTTATACGTGGATGATTTGTTAATCATAGGTAGTGATACTGATATGATTAAACAAACAAATAAAATGTTGATCAAATATTTTGATATGAAAGATATGGGTATCGCAAACGTTATACTAGGGATTAAAATTACTAAAACGTCTGATGGAATAATATTATCTCAATCTCATTATATTGAAAAAATATTAGATAAATTCAATGAGTATGATACCAGCCCGCTTAGAACACCTGTAGATATTAATCTACATCTTGCTAAGCATACTTCACAACCCATATCATAATTGGAATATTCACGTATAATTGGCTGTTTAATGTATGTCATGAATTGCACCCATCCTGACATAGCATATGCTGTCAATAAATTAAGCATATTTACTAGTAATCCATGTCCAAATCATTGGATAGTACTAGTAAGGGTATTAAGATATCTACGATATATCCTAAATTCTGGATTACATTATACAACATATCCAACTGTACTAGAAGGATACAGTGATGCTAACTGGATATCTTCTTCAGAAGATATAAAATCCACTAGTGGATATGTGTTCACCTTAGGAGGAGGTGCAATGTCATGGAAATCTCCAAAATAAACTTGTATAGCTCGATCCACTATGAAATCAGAGTTTATAGCTTTAGATAAAGCTGGAGAAGAAGCAGAATGGCTTCGAGATTTTTTGGAGGATATTCCATGTTGGTCAAAACCTGTGTCTGCAATATGTATCCATTGTGATAATCAATCAGCTATTTGCAGAGCACAGAATAAAATATATAATGGTAAGTCTAGACATATACGTCGCAGACATGATACCATTAAGCAATTACTTGAAAATGAAGTTATCTCTATTGACTATATTCAGTCAAAGAAAAACCTTGCGGATCCACTGACAAAAGATTTACCTAGAGATCAAGTAAATTGTATATCGAGGGGAATGGGTTTAAAGCCTATAAATAAATCTTCATAGTGGATACCCAACCTAGTTGACTGGAGATCCCAAGATCTAGGTTTAAAAGGGACAACTAAATTATGAAGATGTCAACATAGCACTAAGGATGTAAAATCCTACTCATTCCTATGATAATCAATGCTACTTGCTAAAGGTACTAGGATAAGAATAGCTTTTAATGATTCTTATGATATGAATATCATGTGGGGTATAGCAGGATACTCTTAATAAGAATTACCTATATGAGTATGAACTGGGCCAATTCTATGAGAATTTTAAAGACTTTAATTCTCTAAAGCACTCATGAGACTAGGAGTTGTTCATGGCCAAAATGAACACAACCATGAGAACCAAAAAGAATGCTCGAAAAGAAGTTGTGTGATTGTTATTGTCTTAATTTATATCAAACGCTAAAAGTTCAAAACATCACATTCACTTTTAGCAAGTAAACTCGATAACAAAATACTAAGGAAGGTTTAAAGCCACAAGCTACCTATCTTGATGCAACTTCATTCCACTTCTCTCTTTAAGTGTCTGTATATTCATTTGCATTTTAAAAAAAAAAATCCATGTTTATGGGGGATCGGATCGCCTTTACTGATTTTTGATCTTAGTCCAAAATTTCATTCATGTGGGAGATTGTTGGAAAAAGAGAATAGAAATTTTTTTATTTCTAAACTATCCTGTAAAAAGGGAAACTATCCTATGGGATGGAAACTATCCTGTGAGATGGAAACTTTTAGTCCCACATGGAAAGATTGGAAAAAGAGAAGGCTCTTTATAAGAAAACCTTTTTCCAAGCTCTTACTTCTAGGCTCACCATAGGTAGAGAGCTTGAGGATGATGCGAAGCATCACCAGCACATGCACGCACGTGTGCGACGGGCGACAAGAGCGCAATGGGCGCTTTGTAGGTGCACTTTGTACTTCGCACGTACGCATCATCGCGAGGAGCTTAAAGAGCCTTTAAAATTTTCCTGATCAAACAGATCAGATGGTCGAGATTGATTGGCACCAGATCAAGGTTGCAGGGAGACGAGTCGACTCGATTTTGATAGGAGCCGACTCGGATGACTGGCCGGGTCGAGTCGACTCGGATCCGCAGAATGAGAATATATGGTCTAGACGAGTTGACTTGACCAGGGTCGAGCTGGCTCGGATCCACAGAACTGTGTCATGCAGTCTGGACGAGTCGGCTGGACCAGGGTCGAGCTGGCTCGGATCCACAGAGCCGTATCATGCGGTCTGGATGAGTCGACTCGAGGAAATCGAGCCGACTCGACCAGGGCACTCTCTGCAGCAAGGAGCCGACTCGAGGAATTCGAGCTGACTCGGATAACGGGATTTCAGAATCGTGAAACAACGGATCACGCGTCCGGAGGCATAATCACGCATCCGTTCATGGATCAACGTTTCTTCTGAGATCAGGGATGCCATTGGATCGTGAAATGATGTATTGAGAAGCGCACTAATCACGTGATCTGGAGATCATGGTACGAATTAGCGTATCATGGCATCCGATCGTGATTGAAGAAACGTATCGATCACGTAAATGCATATCTCACTACGAAACGACATCGGAAACTCCCTCCGATGAAATCAGAAGGTTGCTTCCAAGGGGCACCTTAAGGCTATAATAGGTCCCCATTCCTCATTCATTTCATGGCATTCATTCCAGTATTTTCCTTTCTTCTTTTAGGCATTTGCATACTCTGAATAAATAGAGTATAGCTATAGTGCATCGTAAGTCTCTCAGGCATTTGCATACTCTGAAAACAGAGTATAGCTATAATGCATACAAAGAGAGAAAAGCATTCCTGGTTTGAATTTCTGGTGAATTGTAGTGCTGCTTTCACCAGAAGAAGACCGTTGTATCCTGGAAGACAATCGTCATAAAACCGTAAGCACCATTGCGGGACGAAATTATCTTAAGGACATAGAGTGTAACTCTAGACTCGGTCTTGTCAATTAGGTAGCCATTGTTCATACACATCCTACCACCAACAGAAACAAGATACTACTGCATCCAGTCAAAGTGAAAGCCAAATTAATAGGAAAATAGAGAGATATGAGTTATGTTTATATTCAATGTTGTTAAAGAGAGAGATCACATGCGTGTGCTTATCTTTCTGCACTTTTTTTACAAGCTCAAGCAAGTAGGAGAAGAAAGAAAGCAAATTCATGGGGTACTTCCTCCTAGCCTCTATCCTCACAGCCAGGTGCACTCTCCTCTCAGCCAGCTCCCTCCCAGTATCCCTTCTCGTAGCCAACAGCAACTCATTCCTCTCATCTAGCAATCCTCATTTGTCTTTGGCAGTCTCATCATCTTTTCAACCATGAGATATATCAAGACCATTTTGGATATATCATTTTAACTATATCATTTTGGATAATTAGGATATCATTTTGGTTGTGGCCTTGATTATATTTTACATATACTTGAGCCTATATCCTGATACATTGTATTATCTTGTGAAACATTGTGATACATTCATATATCATTGTAAAATATTATGATATTTTGATACATTGTGATATCAATATCTTACAGGTACCCCAAAACTATATATGCTAATATGCCTCTATTTAACTATTTGTGATGCATTCGTGTATCATTATAAAACATTATAAAATATTATGAAATATTAAAGAATATTTCAATTCATTATAATTTCTTTGCAAAATCTTTTATACGGTATGATCTTTTATTAAACATTAAGATATTTTCATATATTATGTCAAAAAAATGTCTTATATGTATCCTCGAATTGTATATGGTAATATGCCTCTACTCAAATTTTTGTTATACGAAGCGATGTATATTTAACTGTCTGATAGTACAGGGATATAAGTATAACAAAAATGATAGTAGAGGGGGTGTAAATGTAACAAAATGAAAAGTTTAGGATGGCTCATTACTACTTTATAATATAAAAGGGGATAAGTTTGCAATGGTTGAAAGAGATCCGGGAAGCAAATTAATACTCTAATTTAATTAGAGTAATATATATCAAAGTTTTGATGCTATTAAAATAAAAAAAGAAAAAAATCTATCATCTTTACATTTAGTCATTCTTTTAAAACTGTATATGAAAGATCATAAGATATTTTATAGCATGACTGTTGTTTAGCTTCGAACAGCTCTTCATGTTCCATGATGACATATTAAGATATATAAAATTTATAGTACTCGAGAGTTTAAAGTCATATGGTATCAGATGGATCATCCAACTACATTATTCTACTCTTCTATTGATTAAAAATAGATATTGCATAAAACATTTACTTAATTATCATATTTGTAAGAGGAGATGGGATTATTTTTCTGACAAAGTGATATATATTTAAAGATATCTAATTAGTTTTATTCCTGAATCAAAGTAATATATATGCAATAATATAAATAAATATATACCACTTGTCCAAAATATGTATATTAGAATGTTTAATAAGGAATAGGTTTTGCACCACATGTGATGAATATATCCCTAGGAGGAATGATAGCACCGGAGCTTCATAAAGTAATTTAAATCAAGATGAGAATGATATTCTAACTTCAAGAAATAAAGTTAAATAATAAGGTATTATAACAAGCTACTTGGAATGTCACCAAAATAAAGTATAGTTAGTGGATTTAAAATCCATAACCGATTACATAAAAAATCATAGCAATCCAGCATGCAAGCATACATCAAGCAACCCATCTGACCCTTCGTTTATAGCTTTGCATTTGGCCCTCAAGCTTTTTGTTTTATTACAAAAGCCTGTTGATAATATTCTTGTCCTCACATTTAGGTGGATCATGCCAACAAAAGTATCCACAACTTCCATTTACCTAGAAAAACAATTTAAAGTTAAAGCTAAAAATTGGATGAAAAGTAGAAAATGATTAAAATAATAAAGTACCTCGTACATCCCACATCCAAAGAAATATCGACCAGGATTTGCGGTGGTCCAAGAGATTCTCACAGGCAATCTGGTTTCATAATGACAAAAATCAAGAAATCAAGAAAAGTAACTAGAAAAACTTGATTGGGAACCCTCCATTGTCTCTTTCTATATTGATAACCCTCCTTTTCTTCCTTGAGTTTTTTTCTCCACCCGCAGCGTATATGGTGATTTCTTCTTCTCCATCTAGGGTTGGCTTGATCAAGGATTCTCTGAATAGTGCCGTTGAGATTTTATTTTCCTCTTCTTTAAATTTAGCCCATTCAAAATCTTGGATTATGTGAGGCATATGATTTTACTTTTTGATGCTATGACTAACACTCCACTAGTAATTGTAAGCAAGGAAATTTTTTTTATTTCATAAAACTAGAATATCATGTGAGAGTCATGTGACAGCATTCTATTAATGAAATTGGATGGAAGGGTCATATTGATATAATTTACTAATTTAAAGTGTCTAATTGATATGTTTTAAAGTTGATGGGATGTAAGTGAAACTGAGATAAAGTTTAGGGATGTTTCTATAATTTTTTTATATTTTATTGATACAACGAAATTTGACTTTGAACATGAATTGAACGAAGTTGCTGCACACTACAATTTCTTATATATATATACATATCATTCAACCATACAATAAAGATCGTACAATTCACAAGATCTTCCTCGTTCATTTATGTGATAGGATACTAGGTATGAGAAGAAAATCAAATATTCGTGATGAATAGTAAACTTTGCAAACATATACATTTTATAGTGGGTGGCAATCATGTCAGATTGGATTATATATGAATTAAGTTGGATGCATAATAGATTAAAATTTTATCAACCCAAGTCCAATCTTTTTATTAACCAAGTCAAAAGTACAAATCCGAATTTGTTCATTTTATTAACTACGTAAGCTAATCCGATTTCTAATGGATTAAATCAAGTTAAATGGATTAAATGGGTTAAGCATTGCCACCCCTATCATTTGTAGGACAAATAAAATAAATAAAATTCAAACTTCATGTAATTCTTGGAAAAAAAATATTTTACAATCCAGTTATAGCTCTACCTTTGGATGAAGATGGGTACGGACTACGGATATATGCCATGCTCTTTATTTTTAATCTCCAATCCTTTTTTTTTTCCATTCATTAAGCCGAAGAGACCCTTCCTCTCTCTTACCTTTTTCTCTTTGCTGCATCACTCGCCAAACTCAAGATACATTTGGACAAAGTCGATTTGAGTTGGAGAATTTAGAACCGGAGCTGAACCAATCGATCTTGGAACCAACCCCTGATAGCAGCATCATTTCCCCAACCTTCTACCACAAATAAGATTGGCCCAAAATACAACCCCCATGGCACTCCTCGATGTTGTCACCACTGCCCCACTCCATGGACGACACCATCGCTTCTTCACCATTTGAACACCACCACCATGCATTGTCCCACCCCTTTAACATGAGAAATTCACAGGTGGACCTAGGTTGAATTCATCTTGGTGTATATCTTATTATACATAAAAAAAAAAAAAAGAAAGAGAAGGATAAAGGGATTATATTCATTTCAGATCCATCTAATAATTTCTCCTCCAACACTAGCACTATCACTGACCTATGATGCTGCCATATTTATTCCTCTCCCTCTTTGTTCCTCTGCGAGTAGGCAGCTTGGGTCAAGCTTAAGCACGCCGGCTAGGGCTTGGACTAGTCAAGTTAGGCACCAAGCCTGGCTAGGCCAGTCTTGGGCAAGCACATTGGGCCTTTGTTACAAGGCTGCATCACAGTCCAAAAGTTGTCCTTTCTCTTTCTCGTCCTACATGGAAGTTTGGGATCGGCGCATTTCAGAAGGGTAGGTGGTGTCAATCCCGATCTTGATGCTATTTCATCAATTATTGAATATCACATAAAACCAGTGATCCAAGCAGCGATTTAGAAAGAACCTTTCACACTTTCATCAATTGGATGCAAGTGAATGGTGATGATCCATTTGGTAGTGATGCATGTGATGAGAAAAGATGGATAGTACATGTAAGGTAAATTTTTGTGTTGACAAAATTATACATTACAAATTTTTTACTAAACTATAATACTTCTTCACTTTTTTATTTATTTTATTTATATATTTGTTTATTTTATTGATCCTATACTATTAAATTTTCTTATTGATTATTTTAACTTTAGCACATAATTTTAATGATTATAATTAAATAATTTTAATTATATTCTATTTTTAATTTATATATATTATTTTTAATTAATTCTTTATATAAAATCAATTAATTACTTAAATTAAGTTACAAATTAATTATTTATTTAGATAATCAGTCAAAAACTTAATTTATTAATGATTAATTTACAAAATTATTTATTTAGATAAATTAAATTAACATTAAATATTTATATAATATTTTTATATAATTATAAATTATAAAGATTGTATGTTTACTCACTTTTTAATATAAATATGTATTATAGATTGATGATAATAATCTTGAAATTGAAAGTGGGGGGCAAGTGTTATGATGGGATGGTCGGACTAATTGGCGAAAGGCTAAGAGCCCAGAAATAAGCCAGCGATATAAAATCTGGCCAACTTATCTCTGAAGTATAATTATCTGACAACTCATAAAGTTTGACCAACTCAGACTTAAAGAAATATCAGGTAAGCTATCCCAAATGGATCAATGACTAGATTTCGTTGACCAAGTTAAGAAAAATTAGGATGGCAAGAAAAAAACAATTATCATAACTGAATGATGTTATAATAATCGTTCATTATGATGGGTTCAAGTTAGTTTTAACGAAATAATATTGAGATTAACTGTAAGAAATTTCTTCTAACTTTTGTTAAGGCGAACGCCTATAACTACAGGTAAGAGGATCTTTGCAGGTACGAAAGTGAAATACTCATGCCTTGGCTTTTTTATAGATTCTTTATCTGTTGCTTGAACTCTACTAACTTAGGTATTGGAGTGTCCCCTATCGGAAAACTTTCAGTCATGGACTTGTTTTGCAGATGCTTAAGGTGACTAGCCGGTGGTTCTCGACGGTGCAAAGTGGATCATCGGGATTCATAATCAACAAATAATACTATTTTTTATCAAAAGATAATTTGGTAGATATATCATGCAAATATCATTTATTTTTCCTTTCATTCTTTCTATACCAAATAGAGAAAGAAATTATTTTCATCAATTCTTCTATGTTTCACCAAATAGATGAAAAGATAGATCAATCTTTCATCCATCTTTTCTTCTTTACCCATCCTTCCTCTAATCCATCTTTTGTACCAAATAAAGGGTAGAGGACATGTGCTTCCTCTCTCCACCTCTCTCCCATATTCTAACCTTCTTCTTTTTTTTTCCTTCATGGTGAAGTAAATACGCACTAACACATGTCACTCCACTCTTGATTTTCTACCCCCCATTTTCCCTTCTATGCCATGGATTGAGCTTAGGCCAAGGGTATCACAAAATGTTTGGAAGCAAATATTTTTCACCATCTTCTCAAGTCAAATGGATATCATTCAAATATTATTAGACATTTTTTGGATCTGATCAACTTAAAACTATAAGTTATCGTAATTTACTATATGCATTATTTGATTTAAAAACTTATCTATTACTAAGATATATTTTTTGTTTAAATTAAGTATCTCATGTACTCTATATGAAAATGATTTATAAAATATTGGATTGAATATGCATGAGTTACTTGAATATGAATTGTATTTCATTGTATCAAAATATATTATATCGGTACCACTACTCTCTAGTCCGATTATGATCACATGGACTTAAGATATAGTCTCCTTCCAGGCCTCCAATAGGGTGATCACTAATGCTCGCTGTCTAACAATATCTTGTAGTCAGGAGCTAGTTTCCTTTCGAGCTTAGCTAGGCAAGGCTGATTATTGATATATACTGATGAGAGCATATTTTTCGATATGATATCAAAAAGTTATTTCTGCTAGCTAGTAAGGTGATCACTGATGCATAACTGATGGTAGTTAGGATCTAATATCTTTTAAGGCTAGCAATAGGTTGATCATGGCCATATTTAAGGGGACTAGGGAGTGAGAGTGGATGATTGATCTTTGATTGTCTTAGAAAATTTATATTTGGTCCTATTGCCGCCAAGATCGTCGTGGCACGTAGTTGCTGTCGATGCCGGAGTGCGCTCCTCCTTTGCCGCCCGTTGTTCTCGATTTCTGGACCTCCGCTCTGGGTGCGGCCGCCTCGCCGTCCGGCGGTCCTCCGCTCCTGAGCCTACGAGACAGCGGTTAGAGACCCGGGCCGGGGTTTTCGATGGGGGCACTCCGACGATCAAGTCAGTAATGATCCAAGAGAACGGATCCTCCTGGTCGGGCCCCTCTTGATGGACTCCATACTAGGAGTAAAAGATGTGCATGAAGGTGAAAACATTGCAGGAGGAGAGTGATAGCGAAGACAGAGGGGTGCTCTGTTCCTCGGCCTCTCCTTGTGCCCCTCGTTTCCCTTCAACAGTGGTGGTAGTGGCGCTTTGCCCTCTTGGCCGGGCTTGCGCTTGTGCTTGTGGTGGTGGGGGTGCCATCCCCCCTTTGCTGGCAAGGGTCACACTTCCTCTTCTCTTCTTTTTTTATGGCTTGTGTTTTTGCCTGTGTCTTGGAGTTGTTGTGTTACCTCCGGGTTTGTTGTGAACTTGGTTACCGTTTGGCGCTTGTCTCGGGATCCCCGTCGGGCTATCAGGCGCATGCAGCGATGTCCCGAGGAGCCTTTCCCGATTCATGATAGGGTGTCTTGTTAGGCGCTCCGACACTCTTCTTGGTTGCCTCATTCCAGAAAATTTGGAGGTGCCTTGAATGGCGGGCCGCCGCCCGCAGGATTCGAATTTCCCAATTGGCTTTCTCTCTTGGGTGATCTGAGTGGTTGGTGAGAAATGTAGTGTCTCGATCAACGTGCTCCTTGCCTTTCTAGTGCAACTAGCGGTTTCAGGTGGTCCGCACGGTCGGGGGGGCGCTCCGATATGGTCCTCGGGCGGCTCGCCAGTGCCCTCGGCTGGTGAGGACCTCATCCGGGCTGGGGCCGAGCTGAGATGGCAAGGCTCGCTCCGTCCTAAGTGCTCCGAGCTTGCGGGGGGCTCCTAAGCGGAGGAGGGTGAGGTGCGGACCCAGTCCAGAGGGCGCGCGCTCGGAGAGGCTCCACATCGGCGGGTGAGCCCTTAGCTCGACCTCGACCGCAAGGCACTAACCTCCGAGGGTCTCGCTCTGGAGGGCAGAAGGCAGACCCGGTCCAGAGGGCGCGTGCTCGGAGAGGCTCCACATCGGTGGGTGAGCTCTCAGCTCGACCTCGACCGCAGGGCACTAACCTCCAAGGGTCTCGCTCTGGAGGGCGGAAGGTGGACCTGGTCCAGAGGGCGCACGCTCGGAGAGGCTCCACATCGGCGGGTGTGCTCTTAGCTCGACCTCGACCGCATGGCACTAACCTCCGAGGGTCTCGCTCTGGAGGGCAGAAGGCGGCTCCGACCTAGGTGTCCCGAGCTCGTGAGCTCGACCTGACGGAGGACCGAGCTCGGTTTGCCATTCTGAGGGAGCTCAGCTCAGCTTGGTAGTGGGATCCGAGCTAGAGAGTAGACGCAGCGTCTCTTCTTGACGTGGGTCCTGCTGGTTCCTCCACGTCAGTGAACCATCCACATCATTTGCCCTCCACTCTCAAGGTCCATTAGTGCGCGACGCTCGGGTCAAAGGGAGTAATTGCGATGCTGACGTGGAAAGGCAAAGTCTAGCATGATGATGGCCATGATTGCTGGCATTTCGGGGACCGACCCTGCAAGCCAATACGAGGATGCCATGTGGCCACGTCCGAGGAGCAATTAATGCTGGCGCAGAATGCAGAGCGGCCGAGATGCCATTCTCACCGATGGGTGGCATGTGGTGCAGATCTGTTGGTTAAGCGATTGAATCGGTACGAATCCCTTGGGTCATTTTGAAATGAAAAGAAGGCCTTACCCGAACCATCCATTCTTTTTGAGTTCTCCGTTCCTGCTGCCGCC
The DNA here is from genome assembly GCA_021397845.1 of Areca catechu. Classification (NCBI taxonomy): domain Eukaryota; kingdom Viridiplantae; phylum Streptophyta; class Magnoliopsida; order Arecales; family Arecaceae; genus Areca; species Areca catechu. The sequence goes on from CM038052.1 coordinate 13,910,316, forward strand.
GCACCCAAGATTTTTCTTCCTTCCAGTCGCCCCGAGTTTTCTAAGGCAACAGGTCAGCTTCTTCTTCTTCCTCCTTCCCCCACTAGAATAGGGTTCTTTCCCGGGTTCCGGAGTCTTCTTTCGGGTAAATCTCCTCTTCGGTCTTCTGCTTTGAGTTCTTCCTCTCCTTTGTCCTTGAGGATGTCCCATTTTGGTCTAGGCTTCCGCCCCTCTACTGATCAGGGCGAGGCCGGTTCTCCGAGCAGAGATCAGCATCCTCCTCTTCTTCCTCCGGCGAGGAGGAAGACGTAGATCGCTTTGAGCTCAGTAGGAGGCATCCTCCTGGTCCGGTTCTCATTAGAGAACCGGGATCCGGTCCTTCTTTGCCTCCCCCTTCTCCTGCTCCTACTCCCGAGTCGCCCGGCCTGCAGGTCCTGGTGGGGTTGCCTCAACGATCACCACCGGGGAACTCAGGACTGTCCGGGATGTCTATGGCATCCCACCTTCCGTCCGGCTCACAATCCCTCGTCCGGGAGAATGGGTCACTTCGAGTGGCCCAGGCCGTCTTGCCTTCTATGAGGGGACCTTCTCTGGAGGTCTCCGCTTTCCCTTCCATCCTTTCTTTCTGTCAGTCTTAGACAATTATCATCTAGTCCCGGCGCAGCTGGTGCCAAATGCTATTAGGGTCATTTTTTCCTTCATTGTGCTTTGTCATCTTCACGGGTTCGTGGCCCGATTTTCTTTGTCCAGGTCTTTCTTTGCCCTGAAGCACCACCCAACCGAGGATGGGTGGTGGTCTTTGTCCTCCCGTCTGAAGGGCATTAAGTTTGAGCTTCCCTCTTCCATCAGGGGATGGAAGAGCAAATTTTTTTTTGTTGAGGTCTAGGGGGTCGACTGGGTCTGGAGCGATCTGGATAAGTCTCCCAACCGAAACTCAGTGATCGATGCAGCTGATCGGGATGATTACGAGCAGCTCCACACCACCCAGATTCCTCCTCTCGAGGTCCTGTTGTCTGAGCAGAACCTCGCCGACTCCGGGGTCGACCCAACGAATGGGTTGGGTGAGTTTGACCTGAACCTTTTCTTTTCCTTTTTTGCACTCCTGCACTTCTTGCACTATTCCCCACAGATTCTAACTGTTGTGTGATCAGCATGCAGGAATGATCTTCTCCGAGAATGACCTCCTGGTAATCACCAAGAAGAGGCCACCGACCGGGCTGGCCAGGGGGCCCTCGTCGAGGCGGGCGCGGAGTGAGAGTGCCCCTGTAGCCCCCCCCGTGGTGGTGATCGGTCTGAGCTCGGCTGCCCCAGTGGGCCCGAGCTCAGAGGTGTCCCGTGCTGCTTCCATGATGGTGGAGAGGGCAGCTCTTGCGGCACCGAGGCCCGCCCAACAGGCCCCCGCTGCAGAGCCCGAGGTGGTAGTCCGGGCGAGGGCTGCCACTGCTGCTGCTGCACCCTGCCATCCTCCGAGTTAGTCTGTCACCGATGCTAGGGGTGAGGAGACCCGGGCCAAATCCATGGCCACGACGAAGGTGCCGTCTGCACTAACACCGGCCTCCCAGCCTGCCCCCCGGGGTCCTTCATCCAGCAATGCAAGGTCGCCTGCTCACGGAGAGAGCTGGAGGGAGGAGGCCCGGCATCATTTCCTTTTCAAGATGGGGCCAGAGAGTTCGTTTCTCCAGAGCCCCGAGCTTGCCGAGCGCATGATGGATTTCTCCATCCAAGTATGCGATCGGCAAGAGATGGCTGGGATGCAGTTGACCAACGTCATCAGCGCCATCTTCCCCCAGCTGTATTCGGTAAGCTCTTTCACTTTTTTATCATTCATTCATTCATTTTTTCATTTCATGTTTTTTTACTGACCTTCTTTCATGGTGCAGATTAGTGCCGAGGCCCTCTACATCAGGGACCGCTTCCAGAGCTGGGAGTGTCTCGAGCGGCAACAGGTTGCCGAGATCGAATCTTTAAAGGCCGACCTGAAAGAGAAGGCCGGGGCAAACGTGGTCCTTGAGGCGAAGGTCAAGGACCTCGAAAAAGAGCTCGCCGATGCTGAGGGGCGAGCGAAGGGACTCTTGATGGCTCGCGATTTGGAGCGAAGCCGCTCGAAGAAGACGATTGACGACCTTTCCGTCATCGAGAAAAAACTAAATTGGTACAGTGCCGAGGCCGATCGGCACAAGGAGATCGCCCGAGCTGCCCAGGCAAAGGTGGCAGCCATGAAGGAGAAACTTGCCGCTGCTGAGAAGGCGGCAGAGACGGCAACCAACTCGGCGGAGGCAGCCAGGCTAGAAGCCGTTGAGCTGAGGAGGGTGGCCGCTGAGGCCATGAAGGGTGCTGAGGACGCCGTCGCCAGGTTCAAGGCTTCGAAGGACTTCATCGCTGAAATCCAGCAGGTGGCATCCGATTCCTTTTGCAAGGGTTTCATGTACCTGCACGGCCGGGTCGAGGTGCTTAGTCCCGACAAGGATCGCAGCTGCCTCAGGTATCCTTCGATCTCAGAGGTGGAGGATGACGAGGAGGCCGTCGCAGGAGCCGTGGGCTCGGAGCCTCCATCACCAACTGAGGGCGATCCTCCTGAAGTTAGGGCAACTCAACCGGAGAATTCTGAGGGTGGGAGCTCTCGGCCTCAGGACCCAGCAGAGAAACTGGCCGGCGTGGAATGACCCTTTTCTTCCTTGTCCTGTTTTGTACTTTTTGTTTCTTGTACTTATTCGGGGTCTCTCGGAATGTCGGGGGCCCAGAAGACACTTGTAACTTGTGTTTTTGATCAATGAAACTTGAGCTCCTTTGTTATCTGTTTCTTTTGCCTAGTTCTTCCCTTTTCTCTCTTTCATCTCCTCTCCTCTTCTTTTTGTTTGGGGAGACCAGAGATAAGGGCTGCACCTTGCTTGAGGCTAAGTCATGACACTTGAGAGCTGCTGGGCTCAAAGGTGTTGTTGAGTGAGGGCCATGTGGCTCGAAGGTTGCTTGGCCGGAGATCTGGGCTCCAGTCTTGGGTTGGTGTCCTAGAGCTGGGCTCGGGGATGTTGGTTGCTGAGAGCTGCTTGGCTCGAAGTTCTCTTGGCCGGAGATCTGAACTCCGATCTTGAGAGGGCGTCCTGGAGCTGGGCTCGGGGATGTTGGTTGCTGAGAGCTGCTTGGCTCGAAGTTCTCTTGGCCGGAGATCTGAACTCCGGTCTTGAGAGGGCATCCTGGAGCTGGACTCGGGGATGTTGATTACTGAGAGCTGCTTGGCTCGAAGTTCTCTTGGCCAGAGATCTGAGCTCCGGTCTTGAGAAGGCATCCTGGAGCTGGGCTCAGGGACGTTGATTGCTGAGAGCTGCTTGGCTCGAAGTTCTCTTGGCCGGAGATCTGAGCTCCTGTCTTGAGAAGGCATCCTGGAGCTGGACTCGGGGACGTTGATTGCTGAGAGCTACTTGGCTCGAAGTTCTCTTGGCCGGAAATCTGAGCTCCGATCTTGAGAAGACGTCCTAGAGCTGGGCTCGGGGACGTTGATTGCTGAGAGCTGCTTGGCTCGAAGTTCTCTTGGCTAGAGATCTGAGCTCCGGTCTTAAGAAGGCATCCTGAAGCTGGGCTCGGGGACGTTGATTGCTGAGAGTGGTAGCTTCGATGATGCTATACTTCCTTCTTGTTCTCGCTTTCTTTCCTTCCCCACTCTTCTTCTTTCTCTTTTTTTTTTTTTTTTTTGTTTGTTGTTTTTTTTTTTTAAGAGTGGGGAGATCAGAGGAGAGGATGTTGGTTGTACCCCCATCTTGTTCTCTTTCTTTCCTTCCCCTCTCATCTTCTTTTCGAGTAGGGAGATCAGAGAAGGGGGCTGCCAGGCTTCCCTCCTTATTCTCTTTCTTTCCTTCCCCTCTCGTCTTCTTTTTGAGTGGGAAGATCAGAGAATAGGGGTTTCTGGTCTTGATTGCCTTGGAGCTATGCTCGAGGCCTTCCTGGATGTGGAGCTAGGCTCGGGCCCAGGGGGTTGCCTGAGATCTTGGCTCAGGTCTTTGGTGCCTTGGAGCTAGGCTCGAGGCGTTGATGGGAGCTACGTGGCTCCATGATCTCTTGGCATCTCGGAGCTGGACTCGGAGACGTTTGAGATAGAGAGCTGCTTGGCTCAAGGATTCTTCTACGTCCTGGAGCTGGGCTCGGGGACATTTGGAATTGGAAAGCTACGTGGCTCGAAGATCCTTCTACGTCCTGGAGCTGGGCTCGGGAATGCTTAGAGTTGGAGAGCTACGTGGCTCGAAGATTCTTCTACGTCCTGGAGCTGGGCTCGGGGACGCTTGGAATTGGAGAGCTACGTGGCTCGAAGATCCTTCTATGTCCTGGAGCTGGGCTCGGGGATGCTTGGAGTTGGAGAGCTACGTGGCTCGAAGATTCTTCTACGTCCTGGAGCTAGGCTCGGGGATGCTTAGAATTGGAGAGCTACGAGGCTCGAAGATCCTTCTACGTCCTGGAGCTAGGCTCGGGGACGCTTGGAGTTGGAGAGCTATGTGGATCGAAGATTCTTCTATGTCCTGGAGCTGAGCTCGGGGATGGTGTTGGTCCTTTCCTGCAAAACATGCGGATACCCATGTAAGGGGAAAAAATCGTTATCATGATCGTTGGTAGGAAAACTTACCTTACTGGGGGCGTCTTTATAGGTTGCAGGCCCACCTCCCTCGGGGGAGCCTGACGCCGTCGAGTTCTTCGAGGTAATGGACCCCTCATGATGGAACTTAGGCCATCTCGTGGGAGCCTTCCTATGGTGGTTCGTGATCGCCGTCCTGACAACCGTGGCATCTTTGCTCGCCTCTCCCCCGCTTTCTCCTCTCCTTATGGCGGGGAGATCACCCTCGGGGTCTCCTGCCCCCCGAGCCTTCTTAGGCGCATGCACAGTTCCTCAGGCAATTGCACCCACCAGTTTTGCGGCAGGGTAAGTGTCGATGGTTGAAGCCGACGAGAGAGTGGCGAGTGCTTGGGGCCCCGCTTGAGGTCTGCCCCCCGCAAACCTTTGGAGGTGGGTCTCCTTGATGAGCTTCTCGATCTCCTGCCCACGATTGCGACGTCTTTCGACGTCACTGCCGTGATCGCGGTGGAGGCGATGATACTCCACCCCGCTGCGACCGGTGAAGGGCTTCGCTGATGGTGGGCGTTGTAGTCCAGAGACTCGCCAGTTGGGCCTCGCATGTTGATGAACCAGTGGGAAATCCCTGCCAGCTTGTACTCATGCATCTCCAGGTGCGCTTTCGCTGCGTGCCTGATGGTTTCATCAGCGGATTCACTGTCGAAGGGGACGGAGGGAGTAACGTCGTGGAGAGGCCTAGAGAAGATCGCCCATCTATTGACCTTTCCAGCTTGTGTCGTCACCGTTCTTCTACGGTATGTTGACCTGGGGAGTGGTGAAGGACTTAGTCATGCCCGTCTTGCCACCCTTCCTGGCACGCCAATCTGTTGCCGCCAAGATCATCGTGGCCCGTAGCTACTGTCGGCGTCGGAGTGCGCTCCTCCTCTGCCGCCCGCCATTCCCGGTTCCCGGACCTCCATGCTGGGTGCGACCGCCTCGCCGCCCGGTGGTCCTCCGCTCTGCTGCGGGTGCGGTTGCCTCGCTGCCCGGCGGTCCTCCACTCCTGAGCCTGCGAGACAGTGGTTAGAGACCCGGGCCGGGGTTTCCGGCGGGGGCACTCCGACTATCAAGTCAGTGACGATCCAGGAGAACAGATCCTCCTGGTCGGGCCTCTCTTGATGGACTCCGTACTAGGAGGAATAAAAGATGTGCATGAAGGTGAAAACGTTGCAGGGGAAGAGTGATAGTGGAGACAGAGGGGTGCTCTGTTCCTCGGCCTCTCCTTGTGCCCCTCGTTTCCCTTCAACAGTGGTGGTAGTGGCGCTTTGCCCTCTTGGCCGGGCTTGCGCTTGTGCTTGTGGTGGTGGTGGTGCCATCCCCCCTTTGCTGGTGGGGGTTGCACTTCCTCTTCTCTTCTTTTTTTTTGGCTTGTGTTTTTGCCTGTCTTAGAGTTGTTGTGTTACCTCCGGGTTTGTTGTGAACTTGGTTACCGTTTGGCGCTTGTCTCGAGATCCCCGCCAGGCTATCAGGCTAATGCAGCGGTGTCCCGAGGAGCCTTTCCCGATTCATGATAGGGTGTCTTGTCAGGCGCTCCGACACTCTTCTTGGTTGCTTCGTTCTGGAAAATTTGGGGGTTCCTCGAATGGCGGGCCGCCGCCCGCGGGATTCGAATCTCCTGGTTGGCTTTCTCTCTTGGATGATCTGAGTGGTTGGTGAGGAATGTAGTGTCTCGATCAACGTGCTACTTGCCTTTCTGGTGCAACTGGCGGTTTCAGGTGGTCCGCACGGTCTGGGAGGCGCTCCGGTACGGTCCTCGGGTGGCTCGCCAGTGCCCTCGACTGGTGAGGACCTCGTCCGGGCTGGAGCCGAGCTGGGACGGCAAGGCTCGCTCCGTCCTAAGCGCTCCAAGCTTGCGTGGGGCGCCTAAGCGGAAGAGGGTGAGGTGCGGGCCTGGTCTGGGGGGCGCGCGCTCGGAGAGGCTCCACATCGGCGGGTGAGCTCTCAGCTCGACCTCGACCGCAGGGCACTAACCTTCGATGGTCTCAGTCTAGAGGGTGGAAGGCGGACCCAATCCAGAGGGCGCGCGCTCGGAGAGGCTCCACATCGACGGGTGAGCCCTTAGCTCGACCTCGATCGCAGGGCACTAACCTCCGAGGGTCTCGCTTTGGAGGGCAGAAGGCGGACCCGGTCCAGAGGGCGCGCGCTCGGAGAGGCTCCACATCGGCGGGTGAGCTCTCAGCTTGACCTTGACCGCAGGGCACTAACCTCCGAGGGTCTCGCTCTAGAGGGCGGAAGGCGGACCCGGTCCAGAGGGCGCACGCTCGGAAAGGCTCCATATCGGCGGGTGAGCTCTTAGCTCGACTTCGATCGCAGGGCACTAACCTCCGAGGGTCTCGCTCTGGAGGGTGGAAGGCGGCTCCGACCTAGGCGTCCCGAGCTCGTGAACTCGACCTGACGGAGGACCGAGCTTGGTTTGCCGTTCTGAGGGAGCTCAGCTCAGCTCGGTAGTGGGATCCGGGCTGGAAAGTAGACGCGGCGTCTCTTCTTGACGTGTGGCCTGCCGGTTCCTCCATGTCAGCGAACCATCCACATCAGGTTCAATACATATTTTAAATCTATGTTGATAGATATGATTGTTTTTTATGTACTCATTAACATGTTTTTACAAAACAAATCATGCAATTTATAAACTTATATTTTATGTATAAAATATTTAACTAAAATAGAGATTCTGGTAACTTATTAAACCTATAAAACTTATATACTTTTTTCTTTTTCCCGGATATATCAGAATAGTTGAGGCTTGGAATCGAGCCATGATCGAGGAACTTAGGATCTAGAAGAAATTAAATTAACTTTTTTTGATCAAATTGTTTGGATATTTATATGAGTTTTCATGTGATTCTTTGTATTTATAGACTCTTTTGAATTATTATGTTAAATCTATTATAGCTTATCTATGACTTCCTAAGTTGGAATCATATATATGTTTATAAAAAAGGCTGGCCCCGCATATCCTATAAGATTAAACTATATAGATATGTAGCCATCTATCTTGTACTCCATACCTTAACTTCCATTTTCCAAAGCATGATATTGATTTGTTGAAAGAAATTTATATGTATGATATCTATCATTTCGTAGAACATAATAAGGTTTAACTCCAAACAATGGAGAGAACTACAATTAGACATTAAAGTTTCTGAACTTGATGATAAAGTCCGATATTATTTATAATAATTCAGAATCTCATCAAAAAGATTAATTAGAAATATTATTATTTGGATTCCTACATTAGTTAAAATTTTTTCAGTAAATAATCAACATGAAATTTAATACAAGACTGCACGGATCTCCGCAATAAGTTTTGAACTTTTATATATTTATACATATCAAAGAAAGAAAAAAATACACGTACAAACTAGATGAGGCATAGAGTTTGTCTGTCAGGCCACTAAAAGTCGGCATCCACGATGAGTTCAGGGCCGAGGTATGGGGCTCCAGCGACAACCAAATCTTCGGGCAAGTCTCCTTTCTCAAGTATGGAATATCCTAATAAATTTCATGATAAGAATATGTCAGTCTCCACGCTCTTATAAGACTATTTATCTTTCGTTTCAAATTCACTCGATAGGAGTCAAGGAGAATATTGAAAGACTCACGAGGAAGAGAACGGATGGGTGTCTCGGAGTAGTAGGTGGATGGCCTTCCCCTCTCCTCAGCATATGGTGGAGTTAAAACATCAAGGATGGCACAAGGAGTCAGGGCAGTGAAGGAATGAATATTTCCACCCCTTCTTGGGAACAACACCGATGCCTTGCATGGAGCTTGTAGGACCTGGTCATCCGCCACAACTCTTGCTAGCCTACCTGCAGCCACATTGACCCAATTGCACCATAACCAACACTGTCTCTTGTTGTTTAAGCTTATTATCAAGGTAAATGTTTCCTTCTCTTTGGAAGTGTCTTTAATATAATATGTATGCGATCTAGAATCTTGTAAAAAGCAAGCAACTTTTTGACATGATATATGAAACATATCAAAGAGGCTAGAAAACTCAAAATCATTAAAGTGTTGGAAGACCTGGTTGACCTGTACAAGAGTAATCATTTTCAGTTTCAGATTTCTTTCTAGGATTACAGAGGGAGCTCAACGGCATGCAGGGCTGAGGGCAGACGTTGGCATCATGAGCCTGTTCCTCTCCATCTATCATGCGCCAAGACATGACATATTAAATCCTCTTGCATGATGATTGATTTCATAGCATTATTTTGAAAACTTAAAGGTGACATGATTTGTCCCCACCGATCAAAACCACAGCCAACCTCTTGCTAATGGGACCCGCAGCCTGGAGCCGTCTCTTCATCACAAACAAGAAATGAATCAAGAAAATTCCCTCTCAACTTGCCACGTTAGGTGGCATCCAATCTTTTCCCTTTCAGAATATCCTAAACAATCCCAAAAGTTTTTAACAATTAAAGTTTTTCGGGATACCAAACATTACCCGATAAGATAGCTATACAGGAATTTATCCCTTCCTATCCCTTTTTATTATATATATATATATATAAAAAAATAATCTTCAAAACTTTAACCTACCGAGTATTTTTTTTATTGATAAATATAGAAAATATGTGTTAAATAATGAATGAATGTCTTACTTCGAATATTAACAAAATATAGGTTTTGTGCATACCAAAAATTGTTGGGACTAAACCATGATTAACTATTTGTTGGGGGGGGGGGGGGGGGGGGGAGTTAAGTAACAATTTCTTTATAAAGTCGCATAAATTTTTTCCCCAACTTAGATAAGAAAATATAAAAATTATGCACAATCACTAAAGTAAGAATCATTAATCAATATCATGATGGTACAAAATAAATTATAAAGGAATTCTGCAAACCATAATCTAATTTACTTTGAATTCACTGACAAATGCCTCAATTTTTTTGATTTGTAAGGGCCCGTAAGACAAGAACAATAACCATGGACCATAAACATGATTTGTTAAGCAGGCACACATGCCTATCACTAGGATGATGTGTTTGGTTTTTCTCATAATTTATGGGTTAATGCTTGTCTGAATTTATGTGGTTGATTTGCGCTAAATAGATTATTGCATGATAGAATCTAGATGAAAGTGCTCTGCACTAAATTTGTGCTTATCAAGTGAACTAAATTTGTCAGGCTAGGATGCTATCTCAATCTTTAATTTGATACATTGATTTTACATTTAATTCAACTAATCATACGGTCGACCGCTATTACATCCATACAATTACAAGGATGGAGAAATATTTCCAAGGCATAGCTTTAATAGGATATTGTTAAAAATATTATATTTTGGACCAAATCAAGATTTAATCGACCAATTCGTCCAAACACAGTATACCATAGGTGCAAAAAATTATATGATATCAAAACTAGCATGCTGGATAAAGGGCGTAACTTAAGGTTTACTTACCCTTCTTTCGCCATGTGATTGGGGTGTTAACCCAATCATAGGACTTCACCGAGACTGAACCGTACAATACTTTGCTAAGGACGACCATCTCTGGGTGATCATGGAGAGGTAGTTTTGCTCCAGCCGGGAAGCAGAACATTCCCATCTGTCATGCCAAATCTATTGTCAGTGATCCATTTAATCCAACGTCAAACTAAAGAAACTATTAAATGCATGCATCTTCGCAAACTAAAACATGGAATCCCATCACGTTCACAGTTCCAGGAGATTTCATGGAGGCCAACGTTTTTAATTGAAACCATGATGGCTTTATCCATGTTGTGTCAGCGAGCAAACTAAAACCTGGGATTTAGCGGTGCATGTTTTGTATCATAAGAGTCAAACATAGACAGATCAAAGCTTTACGATGAAAATTCTACGTTAATAATTCAAGCTATTGAATATGATCTACTATATTAAAACTATTTATATATCAAAAATCATATGATTTGAAAATCTCTATCTTATATATCAAATAGTCAAAAATTGGATAACCTAAATAAAATTAAATTAGATATATTTTTTATCCCTTTATACATATGTTAGTAATTTTTAAATTATATAATTTTTGATATGTAAGTAGTTTTAATGTAATAAATTATATCCAATAGTTAAAATCATACATATAGAATCTCCAATATTAAATTTAAACTTAACCGAATTTAACTTTAAATACATTCAGAATTAATCAAGTCTCTCAATATATATATATATATATATGGAAGATATCATGATCCATCGAATCTTGTTTGATGGCCATGTATGTTCATGATCAGGTGGCGCAGCAGCTATCTAAAACTGCGTAAGTCTTTATGGCGCGCGGATTCATCATCCATCATATGATGGATGATGGATGATCATGTATTCATGTATAGATGTAACCCTTGCATCTCGCAAGTCGTACGCTCATATACAACTATCCTATCGCACAGTTTTTGCGATGCACCATACCACATGAGTATCAAAGATAATCCCTGCTGCTGCCCCTCTTTATGATACAAAACACGCATTGTAAAGGGTCCGATTTATGACCCTAATATTCAAAACTTTATAAAAAGACTCATCATCATGATGCAATGTTCGGCTTCGAACAAACATAAGCATTCGAAGATGGATCGAAGAGCTTTTACATACCGAAAAATCATCACATTCATGGATGTGTACGTACGTAATCTTCGTCAAGGCCTGTCCCAAGATCAGCCCATCTTGACTCACCATACTCGACTCATCCATCCGCGATCTTCCATCGCTGGATCCATCAAGTCCGACATCGACCGGTTCGATGCTGTCTAGAATCCATGAATCAAAACAATCAGAAGAAAACGATCCAAGAACATCATTATAATAAGCATGCAAAGGGAGCTCGATATATATATGCTTGAGAGGTAAAGTTCTGTTACCAAGGATCCCTTTTAGCCATCTGATCTGCTTGTGGGTGGGAGACCTTTTCTTCTCGCTGGAGAATACCATGCTGCATGCGTCGTAAAGCCGTTGAACTTTGCTCCTCTCGTTTGAGCGGATAGCCATGGTCGGAGCTCTGTGTACCTTGGATAAATTAATGCTACCATTTATCAAGTATAATAACATCCATGTCAAAAGATTTGCAAGGATGGTTTGTCTTTGAACTAGGAAGTCTTTAAATGGAGGTTTTACCACCTTTGGCACCGAAGGAAGGTTCGAAACCGTGGGCTCGCCCCAACTTAACCAGGGGCTTCCTCCGTCCAACCCCCCTGCCCGTATTCATACTGCTTTATTACGGTCACCAAAGAAATGTTCCCTGTTTAGTACCCATGGATGATTTTTGCGCTTCTCCCCCTTGTTTATCCACCCCCTTTACTCTTCCCAAACAATGGGTTGGCTCAATCCATCAAACCAACCCAACCTAGCCCAAAATTATGAGCCGAAATGCTGGCCCGAGTCTTGAGATTCGACTTATTCGTGGATTTAGTCGGTCTCGGCGACGTAAAATTGGACCCAAACTAGCAATTGGCTTGGCCAATAATATGGACCATTTCAAAATAGGTTGGACCGGGCCGGAAACCACTATTGGTGGTAAGCATACGTGGGTGACGATAAACCAGCATGCGGGTGGAAACAGCGGCCGAAGAATACCAACGGTCCAGTAATACCAACGGTCGTCATCCGGGAATCCACGGTGGCTGGTTTCAGCGGGGCCCCATGGGCCGCCGATATCCGGTACGGTGTGGTCCGCGTTCCGCCCCAAAATCGCCACCGTCCATTTAACGTATCGCATTAACACCGTTCTCCTCTCCAGCCCCAGGTATCCGGCCGCAACGGCTGTTTCATCCGTATCCACTGGCCTGGGAGCGTATACTCGTCCCTTTTTTAGACGGCCGAGATATTTCCAATTATATGCCATGGGTCCACCCATGGATTTACGGCGTACCGTGTCCGTTGACACCAGGGTGCAGTCCTCCGGGATCCATTGGCATGGAACTTGGGTTGGTGACGTGGGGAATGGGGCTTTCGGTATCTGGACTGGGTCGTGCAATGAGAAATTGCCACGTATGACTAGATTGTCGTACTTTTCGTGGAAAATGTCCAAGGAAAACGATAGTTCCATCTTTGCACCCTTTCGATGTTTTAATTGAAAATAAAATCCATGCGTGGAAGGGGACTTTGCTGGTTTTAATTCAACAAGCATGCGCTTGACTTGGGTGGCAATAAAATCTAGTTATCAACTAAATTTTGGTTGCCCGATCAATCATGGCGTTGACAAATGAAAAAGTTTTATCAATCCTAGTAACATCCTCATCCAAGCATATTTTTTTTTTTATTTGATTGAACAAAATAATTAAAAAATAACCCTGAAATAAGTACAATCAAGAAATTTAAAATCAAAATATTTTAAAAAGATCTAGATATATCTTCGAGGCAATTCCAGGACACTTCATCAGAATAATTGGCGATAAAGAATGCCATCCAGTCCGTCATCGAGTTAGCCTTCCGATAAATATGCATGACAAAAAATCCTCAATATTCCTGTAATATCCTAACAATATCTCTGATAAAAGAATGGATGAAAGAAAACTGAAGGCCTTGCCAGATCCGTTCATCCAAGCATGTTTAACTGTAGGATTCTAATGCAAACCGATGCCTTGACATTGAATGTCATGATAAAATTAAAAAAAATAACAATAATGAGAGATGCCTTAAAAAAAAAAAAAAAAATTTAAAAAAAAGTCAAGTTCTCTTCAGCCTCTGCTCAGGCTTCTCTCACGAGTTTCTGGTTTTTATTGGGTAATAATGGCAAAATTGGGACCTACCCATATATGTAAACTTTTATACTCCTCAGGGCACATGGTTAAGGCGAATTTTTCTAGGGGCTAAGCATGGTGGTATTGGTCTATTTGGATAGGCATTGAATGGTTCACCCATGAGACTGAGTGGTTTGTACTTGACCTCTAGTTCTCGGTCTCTCTGGTATGCCAAAACATTATTTGAAATCCTAATCATGCACTCATTGATATGGTACACGTAAAACACATTCCATGTTATCCATGTTATATTTTGAAATGCTGGCAAATTTAGTGTATCATCCATTGGACCGTAAGGATTGTAACCTCTATTTATCAACCGGATCAGGGTTGAAAATAGTATTATGCACCCATGGATATCATATATGCAAAACACATTCCATATTTTCTGTGTAATTATGAGTTGGTATTGTTATTATGAGTTAGTAACGCCCACGGGACTGAGACAAATGTAATAATAATCTCTATGTCTCAACCAAATTCAAGGTTCTCTTTATGTTCAAAGTATTGGTTGAAATAAATATTATGCACTCAATGATATAAATACTATGCACTCCACCAAACAAATACCATGCACTCCACGATATGATACGTGCAAAGCACATTAATTCCATATTATCCTTGTAATTAATTATTGGTTAATATTGTTGGAAATAATGATAACTTTGTTTACTTTTAAGTTTATATTTATATTTTAGAAAGTTTGAATTTTGTGGTGCCATCACCTTCGAGCATGGTGTATGATACACGATGCGGCTAGACGTGTTGAGGTTAGCCGCATGGCCGTGAAAATACGATGCAATGGCTGACGTAGGTTGGTTACCGTGTGCCTTCTTTAGCCCATCATATTATTTTATTATTTTAAGTATATTTATATATAAGAACTCGATGCTGGAATCATTCGTCAGATGAAATATAATAATTTTGATATAGGATATTGTTGCCGCTCCTCCTGGACCGAGCTCGGTGGATACGCTGGAGAATTTTTTTACCGGTCGACCTGTACAAAGTTCCTGGGCGTCGGAGGGGCTCCGGCGGGACACTCCGATGCTTAAGTTAGAGGAGGAAAAAGAGCAACAAAATGGAAAGAACTCCGGAAAAATCATTCATGACGGGGAAGAGAAAAAATTACCTCCTCCGTGGAGATCCCCCGGGCGCCTTTTATAGGCATGGAGTGCGGCCAAATTCTATTGGGGGACAGGCTAGGAAAACCCAAATTTGCTCCCAGAAGAACCAGCATGGTGGCGAGGTCGTGGCCTGGCGGCGTGGCAGGGGCGTCAGAGTGATGGCCTGGTGGCAGAAATCGTGGCTATGTGGTGGAGTTTGTTGCAACAGAATGTCAGAACTTGCCAGAGAGAGGCTTCGGAACCTTCGGGCAGTCCCCTCAACGGTGGATCGGCCTCGACCGAGGGGAGTCACCCGGCTGACCGGGGCGTCCATTCGGGCCCCAAAGAAGCCCACGCACGCGCGGGGAGGCGCCCATTGGCCCTCGGGGTTTTCCGGGTCAGCCCCTCGGGAAAGGGGGCCGCGGGATCCTCTTCAAGAACCGGGGGTCGGACCTCTCTTCTCACGGTCTCCCGGACTCTCCCACCAAGGTCAGCCGACCGGACGCCTGGGGCCAGTCCTACCCAGGGTTAGCTGGACGAGCACAACAGTTGCCCCCCTGCTCCTGGGCCTTGGGGGTCACGTGGTTTCGAAGGGCTGGAGCATGATTACGTGCATCTGCGACGGATGCTGGGTCGAGGCGTCAGGTCACTTCAAATCTCCCTTGAATCGCTTCCCAAACAGCTGTCAGCCACACGTTGGAGCGCAAGCGGGGCAGTTAATGCGAGTCAGGCGCTATAATGAAGGCCAGGTTGGCCTGCGCCAGGCCGGGGTGGAGTAGGGCGCCGTGCCACGTGGCGACATCCGGTCAGTCGATGTCGCTTCACAGGCTAGCCTTGCGTCGATGATCCGGCATTCACGTGGATCGCCATCTGCACGGCGGGGTGCTCTTGACGCTTCAAACTCCGAAATGCAAGCGGTCGCGTCTCCTAATGAGACAGCTAGAACGCTCATGGGACAGGCAACCGCCACCCCTCTCTTCCCCCCCCCCCCCCCCCCCCCCTCCCCTCCCCTTGGAGGCCTATAAAAGGAGAGGGGAAGCAGCGCGAGAGGGTTTTTCCTGCTACGCCTACGCTCTGCGAAATAGAGTCCCCTCCTTCTTCCGCGAAACCCGGCTTCTAGGAGTCCAGTCCCAGGTTAGTCTCATTCTTCCTTCCTCATTTTTAGCCCTAATGGCGTATGGTAGTGGAGGTCCGACCTATAGGTCTAAGGACCCTGGGCCAAGCGAGATACCCTCGACCATGACCTGGGAACGGGTCGAAAAACTCAGGGCGGTGTATGGCATTCCCTCCACCCTACACCTCACGCTCCCGGGCCGAGAGGGGAGAGCGAACAACCCTTTAGGACCAAGGACTCTGCCAATGTACGAATCCCACCTTAAGGCCGGATTGAGATTTTCCCTGCACCCCCTGTTCATAGAGATCTTTAACTTTTATAGGGTGACCCCGGTGCAGCTGACCCCGAACAGCATTCGGGCAATATGCTGCTTCATTGTGCTGTGCCATAGGGCTAGGTCCGAGCCCAGTTTGTCCCTCTTCAGTAATTTCTTCTACCTGAAGAAGGACTTTAGGAGTCGGGAATGGGTATTGTTTATTCCCCGCCAAGGCCGAAAAATTCTGAAGTGTCTCCCGTCGGTTGTCCACGGGTCGAAGGCCCAGTTCTTCTTTGTCAGCAGTCTCCAACCTTGGGGGTTCGAGCCGTTGTGGAGGGAACTGCGACCGAGAGTCCGCGAGGGGAGGTCAATTTCGGTAGCCGACCAGGATAAGTTTAATCAGATCAGTAGAGCCAGCCCGACAGCGGCGTTCGAGCTGTTGGGGGAGGGAACCCTTTACCAGGCAGGGATCAGCCCTCAAGGAACCCTAGGCAAGGGCCGACCTCCTCTTTTAGATCCTTGGCGCTCTTTCCTTTTCCTTCACTAATGCTAAATTTCCTGCAACAGGAGGAAGGATGCAGAGGATCGACAAATCCAAAATCATCCGATGGGCAGTGCGGAAGCGGGCCATCCCAGAATCGGCCTCCGTGCCAGCCGCCGAATGATAGAAGAAAAGACGGGAGGAGGAGCGACCCATCCCCGTTGTCGAGGTCGAGTCGGACGAAGACAGCGTCCCCCTCACCGAGCACATGGCAAGGAAGAAGGCGGGGGCGCCGGCTTCGCCAGGTGGGTCAACCATCCGACTGGAGCAGGAGCGGCCCGAAACGTCCGACATAGCAGCGGCGCCTACTCCTATGCCCGCCAGTCCGGAGGAGGTGGTCCCCTTGACTGACAAGGGGAAGCGGACGAACATAGAAGGGGCAGCCGACAGCGAAGCCGAAGAGTTGGACGAAGAAATCTGCCAGGAGGAGTTCTAACACTGGCACGCACTTGACCACCCTAGGAGGGCACAGAGCTTGCTGAGGGGGGCCATGATGGATGCTGACTGGGAGGTGTCGATCCAGAGAAATCTGATCGACGTGGTCGCCAAGTCCTACCGTGACTTCATGAGGGTAAGGGCTTTAACTTGTCCCTTTACTTCTTTACTTCTCTTTCCTTAGGCAGGGTACTAATCCAGCCTCACATTTGTAGCTCCTCCATGGCATCTCCCTAATGGACGACGGCATCTATCGAGTGGTGCATGCTGCCAAGACCTCCACGAAGAGAGTTAGGAGCTGGAGGCGGCCCAGGAGGCCGCAACGGCATCTCTGAACTCTTCCGAAAAGAGTCTGGCGATAGCCCGAGCCGAGATAGAGTCGTCGAAAGTGGCTCTGAAGGAGGCCGAGAGCCGGCTGGCCGACCGGGAAGCTAGGCTGAAGAAAAGGAAGGCAAAGATTGACACACTCGCCCGCCGGCTGGGAGAGGAAGAGAAGCGGTCCACGATGGCCAATAAGAGGGCCTAGGCCGAACGGGCGGTGGCAGCACTATTGGCGACTCAGCTTGAGGGAGCTAAAGAACTAGCCGCGAGGCAAGCCCAAGAAGCCATGGTGGAATACAAAGCTTCCGACGTCTTTACTGAAGACGTGGAGGAGGGGGCGTCGAACTTCTATAGGGAAGGCTATGACGACTTCCTGAAGAAGGTGGCTTCGCTCTTCCTGGAGCTGGATCTATCGGGCGCCGAGTTGCAGGACCCGACAGAGGGAGAGGAACCCCAGGCAGAGCCTCAAGCGGAAGGTGAGGCGGGAGTGGCTAGGGCTGAAACCCCAACACCAGTCGGCACGGGGGCGGTGGCTCCCCCAGTTGAACTTCCAGCTGTCGTGGCTCCGGCCGATCCCTCAGTTGTATCCGACGGGGCCAAGGTTGTGGCTCCTAACGCATCTTCCGTGGGTCGGACCTAAGGAGTTTGTAAAGGTCCGACCCACCTTCTTTTGTAAGCATCCTCTTTTGATATAGATAAAAGACCTTTTTGGCTACTTTCAATGTATGTAGGCGTGAAACAAATGTTTTTCTTTTAAAATTTTTCTAAGTATTTCCGGTCGGCCTCTTGGTACTGCAGGGTCATGAGCTCCTTCAAAACGGCCGACGGGCATTAACATAGCTTGAACTTGAACTCTTTAGAAAAATTCCTAAGTACTTTCGGTCGGCTTGTTTGCTCGAACCAGGTATTTGAACACTTACTTCAGGCCCCCGTCCGCGAGTCGGCCCATGTTGTGGCCTATCTTTCACGCAGTCCCACGGAGGTTGTTTTAGGATGATTGCCGATCAGGGTCGGACTTTCGAAGTGGGCTGTCCTAGAGCCTCTACCGACCGCAGTCGGACTTTCGGAGTGGGCTGCCCTAGAGCCTCTACCGACCTGAGTCGGACTTTGGGAATGGGCTTCCCTAGAGCCTCTGCCGACCAGAGTCGGACTTTCGAAATGGGCTGCCCTAAAGCCTCTGCCGACCGGAGTCAGACTTTCGGAATGGGCTGCCCTAGAGCCTCTGCCGACCGAAGTCGGACTTTCGGAGTGGGCTGGAAGAAGTTGTAGACTTTATTGATAGTACTTACGAAGGTTGTCTACATTCCACGGGCGCGCTATCTGCCGTCCGTCCAAATGTGCGAGTTGGTAGGTTCCAGCTCGAATTACTTCAGTAACCCAATAAGGACCTTCCCAATTGGGGGAAAGTTTTCCCTGCTTAGTTGGCCTCGAAACCTCTGCCTTCCGCAGGACCAGATCCCCAACTTAGAAGGTCCGCGCCTTGACCCGTGAATTGTAATATTTGGCCATCTTTTGGCGGTAGGTCACCATCTTCATACTCGTTCGGAGCCGGGTTTCTTCCAGCAGATCCAGGTCAGCCCTCCGCTGCTCCGAGTTGGTCGGCTCGGCGAACTGGTCAATCCGCAAGGACTGTAAAGAGACTTTCACGGGGATGACCGCCTCACTCCCATAGATCAGGTTGAACGGGGTTTCCCCCGTCGTCGTCCGGGTGGTTGTCCGATACGCCCAAAGCACTGAATGAAGTTCTTCTGCCCAGAGCCCCTTGGCTTCATTCAGCCAGGTCTTCAACCCATGCAGGATCGTCCTATTAGTGACCTTAGCCTCTCCGTTCGACTGAGGGTGACCGACCGAAGTAAGTCGATGGGCGATGTGGTATTATTGACAGAAACCCCGGAACTGAGAGTTGTCAAACTGTCTTCCATTATTGGTGATGATCATCTTCGGGATGCCAAACCGGAAGATAATGCAGTTCCAGACAAAGTTCTCCACTTTGGCTTCTGTTATCTGCGCCGATGCTTCTACCTCTACCCATTTAGTGAAGTAGTCAATGGCCACGAGAAGGAACTTCTGCTGACCAAACGCTAGGAGAAAAGGCCCCAGGATGTCCATGCCCCACTGCGCAAATGGCCAAGGCGCCGTGAGTGGGATCAGCTGGTTGGCGGGCTTCCTTTGGATGCTGGAGTACCTCTGGCATGTATCGCACTTTCGTACGAAATCTAATGCATCCTTCTGGATTGTAGGCCAGTAATATCCCTGCCGGATGATTTTGTAAGCTAGGGACCTCCCACCGAGGTGGTCGCCGTAGATGCCCTCATGCATCTCCCGGAGCACGTAGTTCGCATCGGTCGGTCCCAAGCATTTCAGCAATGGTTACGGGAATGAATGCTTTAGAGGGCCCCGTCAAGGATGACGTACTTAGAGGCCGTTGAGCGGACACGCCTGGCCTCTGCCAGGTCATCTGGAAGGGTCCCTCGCAGCAAGAATGTACAGATCGGGTCCATCCACGAGGCTTCTTGCTCAAGCTGGTGGATCTCCGTCGGTTCTTCGGCAATGCTTGGGTGCTGCGGATGCTCCACGAAGGTCCGGTCAGAGGTACCGACCGCGACAGTGGCCAGCCGTGACAAAGCATCCGCTCGAGAGTTTTGTTACCGAGGTACCGACCGTGTGCCTTCTTTAGCCCATTATATTATTTTATTATTTTAAGTATATTTATATATAAGAACTCGATGCTGGAATCATTCGATAGATGAAATATAATAATTTTCATATAGGATATGATTTAAAATTTATTTAATAAAATTTATTATTTTATAAATTTATTAAATTTATTATTTTAAATTATTTAAAATTTATTTCAAAATTTTGTTGTTTGATTTTTTTTTCAAAATTAAATCAAACTTTTTTTGATTTTATAATTATAATAGATTATATAGAAGATGTCATTTTAAATGAAAAAAAATTAAAAAATTTGATACTTGACAGCCATTGAATCCAGATAGTACTACTTTAATTTTATATATATAATAGATTGACCTTGTTTTATCTCATGGTTTTACCTATTTTACTTTTATTATATTACCATATTTGCATGATAATTTGGTTCATTCAATGCATGAATGCAAATGAGTCGAACTATTTGTGAGAGCTACTCGAGCTTGAATCGGGATGAATAGCTTTTTGAGACGAGTTCAAGTAACAATTAGCAAGATACTTGGCTCAAAATCTTATAAACCTACTCGAATTTATATATTTTTTAATAATTTTATTTTTATTTATAATATATATATATATATATATATATATATATATATATATTATTTAAATTCGAGCTTCAATTGATATTCAAGCCAAGTCCAGTCAAACTCGGATATTATTATTATTATTATTATTTCAATTCATACAAGCTTGAATTTGAGATAGTAAAGTTTCATTGATCTTGAGTTGCGTATTTTGAATCGTGTCAAACTCTATTTCTCTCAAATTCAATCTACCGGTTCCTATTCCATTAAGGTCTAATTATTTTTTATTCAGGCGGTCGAAATCAAGGAACAGTTGTAGGAGTTTTGCTCTACAACTATGATTGTCTTTACCAAATTCTTGAAGTTGTGATCCTTCCCTTCTTTAAAACCATCTTCAAATTAAATTTTGGATGACTATTGTGATATTGTTGGAGCTTGAGTACCATCTATAGAATACACAATTCATGAGACGATCATTGTATTCGGGAGAAAGCTCTACCAAGTAACCCGCGTACCTTGTGAAGGATAAATCTTTCTCCGAGGACAATGCTTAAGGTGAGGCCATAACCAAATGGGTTATCGTCTTGATATTATTTTTTTTTTTAATCAAAAGATAAAAATTTTAATTACTACCAGGAAGAGGGCTAATTTCTTATTTAGATGAGCAATTTCTTTATAAAATAAAAGCAGCAAAAATTATTTTCTTGACATGGCAGCAGGAGAATATTAGATCAAAAGTTTTACCTGGTTGATAGATGTTTATACACCGAGTTAAATCTTGATAATGCTGGATTAAAATCTTCAAGTATATGAATGCTGATCCAAGCTAAAATCTTGATTCAACTTATAAATGAAAATAACTTCGAAGATAAAATTTAAAACAGGATCTAAATTTGTTCACATTATGGCATCAAGTTAGATCATAACAAACTATAAATCCAGTTTATGACTATTAAGTGCTTGTCAAGCACGTGTCATAGTTCGTTTACATGCTTAAGATTTTTTTTTTTTTAAAAAAAAGGGATTGTGCTAGTTTTTTTATTTTCCTTTACCTAATTTTTTTGTTTTATTTTTGATTTCATGTACATATTATAAATATTTATTTATTTTATTTTATTTTTGAATTAGATATATGCAAAAACAATTTGATATATATTTTTTATTAAATGTATTTGCATCATGATACCTGTTGCCGCCAACATCGCCGTGGCCCGTAGCTGCTATCGATGTTGGATCGCTCCTCGTCTCTTCGGGATCGGTCTGCTCTTCTGGACCTGCCAAACAGGGTTAGAGACCCGGGTCGGGAATTCCGGCAGGGGCACTCCGACGGTCAAGTCAGTAACGATCCAGGAAAATAGATCCTCTTGGTCGAGCCCCTTGAGATGGACTCCATGCTAGGATGAGTGAATGATGTATGAGTAGGGAGCAAGTGTGCTGGGGAGTGATGGCCGAGGTGAACTGGAGTTGGCTTTCCTGTGTGACCTCGTCTCCCTCACTTGCTTGAGAGTCTTTTTTTGGTATATGTTGCATGTGTTGTATATGTTACCTCCCACGTTAGGGGTGTCGACGATTTTTTTCAAGTCTAGGTGGTGGTTGAACGCCTGCCTCGGGATCTCTCCAGTGTCAGCAAGCGCCTGCAGCGGTGTTCCGTGCCGTGGACGGGACGTCTTTCCTGGTTCATGATAAAAGAACCTGCTATGCACCCTGACATTCCTTCCGATCGCTCCATTCCGAAAAACTTGGCAGGGCCTCGATCAGGGGGCCACCGACCCTGGGATTCGAATCTCCTAGTTGACTTCCTCTTTTGGATGATGCAGGCGGTTGGTGGAGAATGTGGCGCCTCGGTCAGGGAGCTTCTTCCTCTTCTGGTGTAAGTGGCAGTCACGGGCATTATTGCAGCCTGATGGGCGCCTCTTTGAGATCCTCGGGCATCATGCCGGCACCTAAGGAGAGCGGCGTCATCCCTTCGGTTGCTGGTGCCTTCGTCTGAGGTGGACCTGAGCTGGAGAGGCACAGGCCAACTCCAGCCCAGGGGCTCGAGCTCAAAGGGAGCTCGACCTGGCGGAGGAGGGCAGGGCTCGACTCCGGCGAAGAGGGCTCGACCTCGGAGGGGCTCGACCTAGCGGAGGAGCGCTGGGCTCGACTCCAGCCCAAGGGCTCGACCTCGAGGGGCTCAATCTGGTGAAGGAGGACATGGCTCGACTCCGGCTCGGAGGGGCTCGACCTGGCAGAGGAGCACCGGGCTCGACTCCGATCCAGGGGCTCGACCTTGGAGGGGCTCAATCTGGCGAAGGAGGACAGGGCTCGACTCCAGCTCAGAGGGCTCGACCTCGGAGGGGCTCGACTTGACGGAGGAGCGCTGGGCTCGACTCCGGCCCAGGGGCTCGACCTCAGAGGGGCTCAATCTGGCGAAGGAGGACAGGGCTCCGACCTAGGCATTCCGATCTCGCGGGAGCCGATCTGGCGGAGAACGGAGCTCGACTTTGGCAGGCCGCCTCGATATTTTGAAGGAGCTCGGCCCGGCAAAGGAGTCCGAGGTGGAGTATCCGACATGGCAGCCTTCTCTGACATGGCGTCTGACAGGTATTCCACGTCAGCAATCCTGCCATATCATTTGCCCCCCACTCCAGAGGCCCGTTGGCACGCGGTGCTCGAGTCGAAGGGAGTAATCGCGGTGCTGACGTGGAAAGGCAAAGATTCGGTGCAATAATGACCACGATCGCCGGTGTTTTGTGAAACGGTTTCCCGAGCCAATGCGAAGGAGCCACGCGGCCACGTCCGATGAGCAGTTATTACTGGTGCGAAATTTAGAGCGATTGTGGTCGATGCAGAGCGTCTCATTCGTTGATGGTTGGCATGTGGCACAGATCTGTCGGTGGAGATGCTGTAATGGTATGGATGCGTCGGGTCACTTTGAAATGAAAGGCGAATTTTCTCCAAAACATCTACTCTTTCAAATCTTACGTGCCCGCCATCGTACCCAAGCCTTCTATTCTCCCCTGGTCACCTTAGACTCCCCCAGGAACCAGGTTCATCTCCAACAAGGGCTAAGCTTTTCTCAGGTATCCCGTAGCTTCGGACGCGAAGCCGGCCCCAGACTTGGGCACTGCTGAGGAGGCGGCTGCAGTCTTCGAACCTGCTACGCCAATCGTGGTCGTCGAAGCCGGAGCCGCACCGCTTGAGGTCCCAGGAGATGACGTCCCACAGCCACACAACCCCGGCAATGGGCCGGCTGAGTAGGGTAGATTTCCTTCTTCTTTTTCTTTGTTCTCTTTTATTTTTGACCTGGGCTGCCCGGCATGTCGGGGCCCAGAACAGTTGTACTGAAAATTTTATTATCAATGAAGTGGCTATCTTCAATCCCCTTGGCTCTTTTTCTTCTCTCTTCTTTTCTCTCTTTTCTTTTTTCTTCTTTTTTTTTGGGCATGTGATGAGATTAGAGAGAAGTCTCTTAACCTGTCGGGCTACTTCCACTTTGTCTCCGAGTGTTCCCGAGGTAGGTGAGTGTTCCTGACTGCCGAAGAGTCGGGCTTCAAACTTTAGCACCGGAGAGCTGAGCTCCGGACTGGATTGCCTTAGAACTGGGCTTCAAGCTTCAGTGCTGGAGAGCTGGGCTCCGGGCTTGGTTGCCTAAGAGCTAGGCTTCAAGCTTCAGTGCCGGAGAGCTGGGCTCCGGGCTTGGTTGCCTGAGAGCTGGGCTTCAAGCTTCAGTGCCGGAGAGCTGGGCTTCGGGCTTTGTTGACTGAGAGCTGGGCTTCAAGCTTCAATGCCGGAGAGCTGGGCTCCGGGCTTGGTTGCCTGAGAGCTGGGCTCCGGGCTTTATTGCCTGAAAGCTGGGCTTCAGGTCTTAATGTCGGAGAGTCATGAGATCCAGGCTTTGTTGCCTGAGAGCTGGGCTTCAAGTCTTAGTGCTGGAGAGTCATGGGATACGGGCTTTGTTGCCTGAGAGCTGGGCTTCAGGTCTTAGTGCCGGAGAGTCGTGGGATCCGGGCTTTGGTGCCTGGGAGCTAGGCTCGAGGTCTTAGTGCCGGAGAGTCGTGGGATCCGGGCTTTAGTGCCTGGGAGCTAGGCTCAAGGTTTTAGAGCTGGAGAGTCGTGGGATCCAGGCTTTGGTGCCTGGGAGCTAGGCTCCAGGTCTTAGTGCCGGAGAGTCGTGGGATCCGGGCTTTGGTGCCTGGAGAGCTAGACTCCGGGTCATAGTGCCGGAGAGTCGTGGGATCCGAGCTTCCGTGCCGAAGAGTTGGGCTCCGGGCTTCCATGCCAGAGAGCTGGGCTCCGTGCTTCTGTGCCGAAGAGCTGGGCTCCGGGCTTCGGTGTCCCTGCAAGGCGAAAGCAGCTTGCACAAAAAGGGATCTTTATTATTAGGGAAAGGCCTTACATTACCGATAATATATCCTCAGATTGCAGGCATTCCACATCCGTGGGAACCTGGTGCCATCCAGATCCGCGAGGTAATAGGCTCCATGTGAAAGAGCCTCCACCACCTTGTAGGGGCCTTCCCAGTTCGGCGAGAGCTTGCCGCATTCCCGGGGTTGAGAAGCTTCAGCTCGGTGCAGCACCATGTTACTTGGGTGGAAGACCTTCGATTTCACTCGCGCGTTATAGTACCGAGCTAGACACTACCGGTAAGCTGCCATTCGGAGTTTGGCCTTGTCTCTGGTTTCCTCAAGGAGATCCAGATTAAAAAGAAGGCATGCCGGATTCTCTGCTTTGTTGTATTGCTATACCCGCAGTATGGGTATGCCGAGTTCGACCAGGACAACGGCCTCCGTTTCAAAAGTAAGGCTGAAAGGCGTTTCATCCGTCGCCGTCCTGGGCATTGTGTGGTAGGCCCAAAGGATGCTGGGGAGCTCTTCTGCCCACCTACCTTTGGCTTGGTCTAATCTGGTTCTGAGCCCCTGGAGGATGGTCTGATTGGTCACCTCGGCTTCACCGTTGGTCTGAGGGTGGGCCATGGAGATGAATCAGTGCTGGATGCCGAGCTCGGCACAGAATCCTTCGAACTCCTGGTTGTTGAACTGTCGGCCGTTATTGATGATGATGCTATGGGGGAGCCCGAAGCGGCAGATAATCGACTTCCAGAAGAACTGGCGGACCTTGGCTTCTGTGATCCGCGTCAGTGGCTCTGCTTCCAACCACTTGGTAAAGTAGTCAATGGCCACTTTCAAAAACTTTCGCTGCCCTAAAGCTGGGAAGAACGGACTCAGGATGTCTATTCCCCACTGGGCGAACGGCCATTGGGCGGAGAGTTGGGAGAGCGGTGCCGCTGGCTGATGCTATATGTGGGCATGGCACTGGCATCGGTCACACCTCTTCACGAAGTCAGCGGTGTCCTCCTTCATGGTCTCCCAGTAGTAGCCTTGTCGAAGGGCCTTGTATGCGAGGGTCCTCCCTCTAACATGGTTTTCGCAAAGGCCTTCGTGTATTTCTTGGAGCACAAAAGCGACCTCTACGGGTCTCAGGTACTTCAGGAGTGGATAAGAGTACGATCGGCGGTAGAGTTATCCTTCCATGAGGTCGAACTGCGAGGCCTTCTTCTTGATAAAGCCCACTTCCGCTCAGTCTTCTGGCAGGGTGCCATCAATAATGTATCTGATGTACCTATCTATCCAGTTCAGCTCCGAGGTGACCTGTTGCACCTTCGCTGGAGCTTCGTTGCTTGGATTTTTGAGGTACTTGATGTGGGCTTGTCCCAGTGATGAGTCCAGCAAGGTTGCAAGTCTTGACAGCATATCGGCGTGAGCGTTCTCACCTCGAGGGATATGAGTGATACTGAAGTGCTGAAAACCTGTCGTGCTTGAGCGGACCTGCTCCAAGTACTTCATCATCTGGAAATCTCTAGCTTCATATTCTCCGAAAACCTGTCCGGCTACCAGTTGGGAGTCGGTAAAGACCTTCAAACTTCGTACACCCAGCTCGCGGGAGACCCTGAGGCCCGCGAGGAGTACCTCGTACTCCGCCTGGTTATTTGTCATGATGAACTTGAAATGAAGTGCACATTCGGCTACAACTCCATCGTTGTTGGCGAGGATCAGGCCTGCGCCGCTCCCGCCTGCATTGGACGCGCCGTCGACATGGAGGATCCAGGGCTCCTCCTCTCTGGGCTCCACATGGTGCTCCAGGGCTGTATGCTCCGCCTCTTCGGCAAGTCCCGCGCACTTGACCAGGAAGTCGGCCAGTACCTGGACCTTCTGGGATGATCTCGGTCGGTATGCAATGTCGAACTCGCTGAGCTTCAGTGTCCACTTGGCCAAACGTCCAGACATATCAGGATGACTGAGCACAGTCCTCAGGGACTGGTCTGTCAGGATCGCGATCGGATGCACTTGAAAGTATGGCCTGAGATGCTGAGCATACATGATAAGTACAAAAATGAGTTTTTCGGATCGGGTGTACCTGATCTCGGCATCTCGGAGGAGCTTGCTGGCGTAGTACACCGGCTTTTGGGATCCATCCTTGTCCATGCGGATGAGGACCGAACTGACGGCTCAAGGTGTGACCGCCAGGTATAGCAGGATCTCCTCTCCCGTCTCCGGCCTGGAGAGCAGTGGTGGTGATGCCAGGAAGTCTTTAAGCTCCTCGAAGGCCACCCTGCACTCCTCCGTCTAGGTGAAGCCACTCATCTTGCATAGCACCTTGAAGAAGGGGAGGCAACGGTCCACCGACCTCGAGATGAATCAGCTCAGTGCGGTGACCTGGCCTGACAGGTGCTGAACCTGCTTCTTCGAGGATGGGTGCTCCATGTCGATGATCGCCCGGACCTTCTTCGGGTTCACCTCAATGCCTCTTTGGGTCATCATGAAGTCAAGAAACTCCTCTGCTGCTATCCCGAAAGCATACTTCGTCAAGTTCAATTTCATCTTGTGCTCCCGAAGATTTTGGAAAGCTTCCGCGAGATCGGCTATGTGATCCGAGCTCGGCCTACTCTTGACGAGCATGTCATCCACATAGACTTGCATGTTTCTGCCGATCTGGTCCCTGAAGACCCGGTTGACCAGGTGCTGGTATGTGGTGCCAGCATTCTTCAATCCAAACGGCATCATCCGATAGCAGTACGTCTCTCGGTCGATGATGAAGGCGGTGTGCTCCTCGTCCTCTGGGTACATCCAGATCTGGTTGTATCTGGAGAATGCATCCATGAAGGAGAGTAAGCGGTGCCCTGAGGTGGCATCCACTAGCTGGTAGATCTTTGGTAGAGGGAAGCTGTCCTTCGGGCAGGCTCGGTTGAGGTCGGTGTAGTCGACACAGATCCTCCACTTCTCGTTATTCTTCTTCACCATGACTACATTCGCTAGCCAGCTCGGGTATTGCACCTCCCAAACAAAGTCGACGGCGAGGAGTTTATCCACCTCCTCGTTGATCGCCCTTTGCCTCTCCAGTGTGAAACTTCTCTTCTTCTGCTGGACAGGGTGGTACTTTGGGTCGATGCTTAGCTTGTGGGTTATGATCTCTGGTAGGATCTCGGGCATATCAGCAGCTGTCCAGGCGAATACATCGGCGTTCGCCTGGAGGAATTCAAGTAGGTGTGCTCGTTCATCATCTTGCAGCTGCGCGCCAATCTGCACCGTCTTCGCCGGGTTGGTTCCGAGGGGGTATGACGGCAGGCATTCGACTGGGCCACCTCTGGGGTCCTACGCCCTCTAGTCAAGGTTGTCTGCACTGGGGTTGTCCTCGGTAGCCTTAGTCCCGAAGATGATTTGGAAGCAATGTTGGATCGGTTGAGGTGCCCCCCTCATTTTCCCGACACCGTAGGGAGTTGGGAATTGCACCAACAACCGCTTTGTAGAAATAATTGTGTCGAGCAGGTTGAGTCCGGGCCGACCATGGATCATGTTGTAGGCTGAGGGGAGCCTAACAACCATGAAGGTCATCATGACGGTACTCTACCTAGGTGTTGTCCCGGTAGTTACGGGGAGAGTGATCTCCCTTCGACTCGCACGGAGTCACCCGTGAAACCAACAAGGGGTGTGTGCATGGGTCTGAGCTGAGCAGAAGATAGATTCATCCTAGAGAAAGCATCGTAGAAAAGCACGTCCGTAAAGCTCCCACTTCAACCATGATGCATTTTATAGGATGCTTCGCGATCGTCATCTCGACGACCACAGCATCATTGTTTACATCTTTATTTTCATCCCCCCTTCCCTCTCAAACGGAAGTACATTCTCAGAATTTCCCCCACCCCAGGCCTTCTTGGAAGCACACTCAGCTCCCCAACATATCATCCCCACCGGCTTCTCGATAGGGCGGTTATCGACAGCAGGGGCCGGAGGGAGAGCGACGAGCACCTGAGGTTCCGTTGGGGGTCTGCCCCCCACGAACCTCCCGAGGTAGCCTCTCTTTATGAGGTCTTCAATCTCCCTCTTGAGGTTGCGGCATTCCTCGGTGTCGTGGCCATAATTGCGGTGGAATTTACAATACTTCGTCTTGTCGCGACCGTTGGATGGCCTCATCGGAGGTGGGTGCTTCAGGTAGCGCTCACCCTCGACCTCCATGAGGATCTTCTCCCTCAGGGCGAGGAGAGGAGTGAAGCTTTCTTCCAGGATGGGGTCTCTTCTCGGCTTTGGCCTTTGGCGGAAGTTCGGAGTGACTGGTCCGGGCTTCCATATATCGGGGGTCTCCCCAAGAGAGGGCTTCTTCAGAGGCCTTCCATCCAGCTCCCTCCTCGTCCAATCCGCCTTCTCGGTATGGACGTACTTCTAGACTTAGAGGAGGAGCTCGGAGTAAGTCTTGGAGGGCTTTTTGTCGAGAGAGTAGGTCAAGTGAGAAGTCCTGAGCCCTCTCTTCAATGCCAGCATAGCGACTGGCTTATCCAGATTGTAGATCTCCAGTGTGGCAGCCTTGAAGCGCACCACGTAGTCCCGTAGGAGCTCACGGTCCTGCTGCCTGATGGAGAAGAGGATGTCTGCCTCTCATGGCACCTTCTGGCAGGCATCGAAGTGAGCCACGAACTTCTGCTCAAGCTGAGTGAATGAGCTAATGCTCTCTCGCTCCAGGCGGGTGAACCACACCCGGGCTACTTTCCGGAGAGTAGCAGGAAAGGCGACGTAGAGGAGAGTGTCGGTCGCTCCTTGGACTCTCATGAGTGCCTTGTAGCTCTCAAGGTGATCCAGGGGGTCGGTGGTCCCGTCATAATGATCCACCTGTGGCATGCAGAACCTAGCCGAGATCGATTCCTCTTGGACTTCTCGGGAGAATGGGGGACGGGCATCGTAGCCCATTGGCTCGCTAGTAGAGCCCTATAGATTCGCAAACCGGTGGGATAGCTCCGCTAGCTTGCGGTCATGCTCCTCCAGGCACTTATTTGCCATGTGCTTGATGGCCTCGTCGGTAGAACCTTCCGCTGAAGGAGATGCAGAAGGTGACATGGGACGGTGTCCATAAAGGGGGATCTTGCCTTTTCGACCTCGGCGGTCTCTAGCTGTCACCCGCCCGAGGGTCGGGGACCGGCTTCCCGATCGGTAGATTCAACCCGTTGCCTTTTCGCTGGTGTCTGGTGGCTTCCCTTGCGATCGGTGGTAGCCTGCATCTACGAAGGCCTTCCATGGAAGGAATGCAGGCTGTCGTGGCCTGAGCCGCAGGAGTCCCTGGCTGCTGGTGGATAGCCAAGGACCGGTGCTGGAGCTGGCGCACTACCGCAGTGAAAATCTGCACCTGCTAGGTGAGTACGGCCAGCTGGGTTTCCGCCGGAGGTGGTTGAGGTGGAGCGGGGAGCTCTTCTTCGGGACTATGTAGGTCCCCACGGGAAGGGGGATCTCCCGTGTGGCTGGTGGAGACTTCCTTTGCTCGCATCGTCACCATCCTCCCGGTGGACCTCTTGTAAGGGGGCTGGGTCAGATCAAAGTGCGTCCTGCCGACCCCCCCTTCTCGGCGTACCAATCTGTTGCCGCCAAGATCGTCATGGCCCGTAGCTGCTGTCGATGTCAGATCGCCCCTCGTCTCTTCGGGATCGGTCTGCTCTTCTGGACTTGCAAAATAAGGTTAGAGACCCGAGCTGGAAATTCCGGCGGGGGCACTCCGACGGTCAAGTTAATGATGATCCAGGGGAACAAATCCTCCTGGTCAAGAATGGAAAAAACAAATCTTTCATTTTCTTAATTTTTTTTTAAAATATATAATATTATTTTTTTATTTTTTAAATATATATTTATATCCTTTAAACTCTTCTTTGTAAACAAAGCTCAAATAGATGGAGAAATCCAGTGAGAAGCCCAATTTAAAAGAGATAAAGAAAATGAATAAAAAATTGAACCTTGGCTCACAGGCTTGTAGGCGACCTCGCGGCCTAGGTCGGCCAGCAGGACACAGCCTAGCATCGCACGTGCATAGGCATGGGGCCCAAGCTGGCATGCGGCCCAACGCGGTTGAGCATGTACTGGCACGAGTTCTAGCCGAAGCCCAAGTGCCATTTCTTGTTTCTCTTTTTTCCCCTCTACAGAGGTTTTTGCATGGATCTTGACATGATCCGATGGTTCTGCATGCTCTGTACAATGATCAGATGATAGTATACATTTGGTGCATGGATCGGATGGCAGGCATCATTCACGGCATGATTCGCATGATTTGACCTGATTTGAGCATGATTTATGGTACGATCGAGGTTAATCAATGGCCAGAAAAGGCTCTACAATTAGACGATGATTGAGAGAGCTATAGGATTCCGATTAGATACTGTTTGGACCGTTAAACTCCTAATGAGACTCTTTTTGTAGCAGAGGCTATAAAACCATGGACAGAGGGTAGAGAATGGGTTTGAGGATCAAAAGAATAATGAAGAATCTCCAAAAAGCCTGTAAGGGCTATGCATTGAAAGCTTGTGCAAGAAATTTTGGAGTTTCTTGTTGAGACTTGTACATGATTGAGAATAGAAGTTTTCAATATTATAAGTTATTTTTTTCATAATCAAGCCTTGTATGCCCATCTAATTATATCTTGTATTTTATTTCTTATTCTTCTTTCTTCTATGGCATCGATATTGACAACGTTGATCAAGATCGAAGAAGATGGAGAGGGCATGTACAATTAAGTTTAAGATTGGACAGTTTGACGGGAAGAGTAATTTTTCTCTCTAACAAGTGAGGGTAAAAGATGTGCTTATCCAGCAAGGATTGATCGACGCTCTCATATATGAGAAGAGGCTAGCAATTATGGAAGAGAAGAGTTGGAGGTGACACCGATACAAGTAGTGAGTATGATCCGCTTGTACTTAGCAGATGAAGTGGTGATCCATCTGCTGAATGAGACTTTCTGACAGTGCTATAGGAGAAGTTTGAGAAGCTGTACATAGTAAAGTTCCTCACCAATATACTGTTCTTTTGGAAGCAGTTCTATCAATCATGGATGATCGAGGGGTAGAGCGTACAGAATCACCTAAGCAACTTTCAAAAGATCCTCACCAATCTCTTCAATGTTGGTGAAAAAGTTAAGGAGAAGACCAGGGCACTGATCTTGCTATCATCCTTATTGCAGTCCTTTGAGTCCTTGGTGACTGCTCTTATAATAGAATAGAGTACCATCAAGATGGAGGAGGTTACCTTGGCATTACTTTAGAACGAGATTCTCAAATAGGAGAGCTAAGCTTCGAGTTCAGGCAGGAACTTAGCACTGATGATTTTTGGAGAAGCAGGTGGTAGAAGATGGAGTGACAGAGTATCACGAGGTGGGTGGTCCATGTCAAAGGATGCAAGCAAGATCAAATCTTTTAGTGCAATGAGTTGGAAAATTGTGTCAGCGATTATCCATAACTCAAAGATCGGACGAAGGCTGCTATGGCATGGTCGAGGATAGTGATGATGGATACTGATGTGGCGAGACTGCTGGTATAGAGCCCCTCTCAGACCCAGCTAGCAGACACATTGGCAAGCAGTGCCAACTGGACAAAGACTCTAGTGGAACCTCCTTCAGTCTGGGCACCTCGTGTCGGAGTGGCTCCATTGGGGTTGAGCCCCGAAAGAGTTCAGGTCCTCAATCTTCGCACCCCTCGTGCAGGAGTGGCTCCCCCGAGGTCGAGCCCCGGTCGAGGTCAGGCCCTCGTTCTTCGTGCCCCTCATGCCGGAGTGGCTCCCCCGAGGTCGAGTCTCAACCGAGGTCAGGCCCTCACTCTTTGTGCCCCTCGTGCCGGAGTGGCTCCCCCGAGGTCGAGCTCAGGCCCTCATCCTTCGTTCCCTTCATGCTGAAGTGGCTCCCCCGAGGTCGAGCATCAATCAAGGTCAGGCCCTTGTCCTTCGCACCCCTCGTGTCGAAGTGGCTCTCCCAAGGTCGAGCCCCGGCAGAGGTTAGGCCCTCGTTCTTCATGCCTCTCGTGCCAGAGTGGCTCCCTTGAGGTCAAGCCCCGATTGAGGTCAAGCCCTCGTTCTTTGGGCCCCTCGTGCTGAAGTGGCTCCCTCGAGGTCGAGCCCCGACTGAGGTCAAGCCCTCGTCGTTCATGCCCCTCATGTTGGAGTGGCTCCCCCGAGGTCGAGCCCCGATCGAGGTCAAGCCCTTGTTCTTTGCGCCCCTCGTGTCGGAGTGGCTCCCCCGAGGTCGAGCCTTGGCCGAGGTCAGGCCCTTGCTCTTTGCGCCCCTCATGCCGGAGCGGCTCCCCCGAGGTCAAGCCCCGGCCGAGGTCAGGCCCTTGTTCTTCATGCCTGTGAGAGAAGTCCCCTTCCCCGCTCGAGGCCGATCCCATGGTCAAAGTCAACCTCTCCCCTGGGCGGATAAGCAGTGGTGCCGGCAAGTGGCGCCATTGCCCTCACCCTGACATGCCTGGGGAGGTTGGCACACCTAACGGGTGACGGCACACCGCCTGGAATGTCTGGAGGAATGGCTTCCCTCCAGAGCACGCTAACTGTACCCCTATGAAGTGGAGTCTCACCAGGGCCTGCCAGTTTGTGAGGGAGCGCCTCACCAGAGCCACTGAACTCCCAGTCTATTGTCGGTGCCACCTAGGAAAGGGAGCCCTGCTATCTACCATCTGCACCACCCAGAACAAGAAGGTCTCATCAGAGAATTCAAACCTTGTAGCACATGCGCCCGGACCGGTGCTCTGCTAAGTCCTCCCCCCTCAGATGGTGGGATAGTGCCAATGGAGAGCAGCATCCTATCAGGGCATCAGGCTCAACAGCACACCTCCCTGCCATGAAGGGGATGTAGACCCCTCCATGCTCTACAGGCTCAGCAGGTAACAGGCCCCCTACGACCTTGGAGGGGAGGAGGAAGCAAAGCGGGCCTACATCCCACTGGTACAGGGAGCATCCAAAAGAGACAGAACTTCGTACCTCGCTTAAGGTGCAACCTGCCTATAAGAAAATCAAAAGGGGCCTCTGACAGAAGGTAAGTGGGAAGCGAGAAGGAGCAGGCTACTCAGCGAAGCACAAGGCACACTAGCGGCCTCCAAAAACTCCTAGAGAGAAAGGGTCCCGATGGCCACCACTACTCTTGCCCTCCTTCTTGACTCAGACTTTCACTTCATCTCTTTCTCAGAAACCTCCAAGGGTGGCGACCTCTTCGGGATCCACTGACAAGGATATGTTCCTCTAGATCATCCTCTGACTTGATTATCAGAGTATCCCCGTCGGGATCTCCGACTCGGGTCTCCTTTCTTTTACAGGTCCGGGCACGTGCATTGGATGCTGGATGGGAGTGCCACCAATTGATGCCGAGCAGGAGCTGCAGGCCACGATGATCTAAACGGAAACAGATACATTAGTGATACACTCATAGTATCCGACGAGGTATCCTCTTCTTCCTAGTAAATTTTAGATTCTACACGTTTACATCACATTTATTTCAAGGAGTTGTTTGACTATCTAGAAAGCAGAAAGGGTGCTGTCTACTTGCCAAACGAATCGAGCTATACGATCATAAGCATCAGGATAGTCAGCTTGGAGGTGCATGATAGGATAGTATAGAAATTGGGCAAGGTCTGATGTATATCCAGTTTTCACAGAAATCTAATTTTTCTCAGTAAACTGGACTCAAATGACTACACGTGGAGAGCCGATGATGGAGTCATGAATGTCTTGCATAGTAGTAGGACCATTTTGCAAGGAAAGAAGCATGGAGAAACCCGATGAGAAGCCCAGACCAAGAGAGAGAAGGAAAAGAAAAAAATTTAGATCTTAGCCCGCAGGCCTGTAGACTACCCCATGGCCTAGGCTAGCCTACAAGGCAATAGCACACGACCCAGCACGGGTGCGGGTGTGTGGCCCAACACGAGGTGCGCACTAGCACGGGTGCCAGCCCAGGCCCAGGCAAGCATGCATGGGCTAGCATGCAATTGGCCCAGGCCCAAGCACCATTTCTTGTTTCTCCTTTCTCCCCTCTATAGTGGTTTTCTCATGGATCTTGACGCGATTCGATGGTTTAGCATGCTCCATTGGATGATCAGATGGTAGCACGCATTTAGCACATAGATCGGATGGCAGGCATCATTCATGGCATGATTCATATGATTTGGCCCGATTTGAGCATGATTTTCAGCATGATCAATGTTGTTCAATGGCCAGAAAGGGCTCTACAATCAGACAGTGATTGGAAGAGCAACAATACTCCAATTTGGATGCAGTTTGGATCATTGGACTTTTAGTAAGATGCTCTTTACGGTAGAGGCTATAAAATCATGGGTAAAGGATAGAAACTGAGTGTGAAGATAAAAAGAGTGGTGAAGGATCTCTAGAAAGCTTATAGCGATAGTGCATTAAAAGTATAAGCAAGAGATTTTGGGATTTCTTTTTGAGAGACTTATACAGGATTGAAAGTAAAAATTTTCAATCTTGTAAGTTATTTTTTTATAGTGAAACCTTGCGTGTCCATCTAATTGTATCTTGTATCTTATTTTTTCTTCTTTCTCCCGTAGCATCGACATCAACAACATAATCCTGAAAATAAGGATTCATATTTCACACGAAGGATCTCCTAATGCGAGTGGTATTAGTGCAAGTTGATACCCCAACAACAAGAACCCTTAACTTCCATGTTTAATCTATCTATAAAAAAAAAACTAGACTCTCTTGAGTCTTTACCCATAAACAAATCTATATTCACATGAAGTGTCCAATAAGCCATTTGATCATTGAGATAAAGGTACAGATGAGTCAAGTTAGGTCTTCTCACTTGACCTAGATTATCTGCATTTACAATTATTATAAATTTCACTTGAGCTTTTATATCTCCTCTTAACTTCATTAAATTTTTGATGCTAGGAATCCTTCTTCCTTTTTTTTGATATCTTGTGTGTGTATTTATATATTGTTAGAACAAGTTTTAAAATTATGGATATAATTAAAGAAAATTGATAATTTTTTTAGTATGCAACAATTACAAAGATTCTTTTTTTTTGAAAGTGATACTTTTTTTTTGAAAGTTTTGAATAGACCAAAATGCTTATTACTTGTGGTATGAATTATAACTTCCAGAATGTCATAACATGGCATGGATGGTAAAAGATGATAAATATATGCTAAAATCAGATTATGTCATCCTAATTCAAAAATTATGATCCTTAGCATTAAAATTATTACATCATTGCAAAAAACATGAAACCAAAGGCATTAATCCCTCTTACCAAGACTACCTATCACTTGTGATGACTCCCAGAGTATCATAACATGGCACGGATGATAAAAGATGATAAATATATGTCAAAACATGATTATGACATCCTAGTTTAAAAATTATGACATCATAGCTCAAAAATTATGATACCCTTGCAAAAAACATGAAATCAAAGGCATTAACCCCTTCACCATGACTATCTATTATTTGTGGCATAAATTATGATTTTCAAAATATCATAACATGCCATAAATGATAAAAGATGATAACTATATGCCAAAACAAGATTATGACATCATAGTTCAAAAACTATGATACCCTAACTCAAAAGTTTTGACATCTCTGCAGAAAACATAAAATCAAAGGCATTAACCCCTCCTACCAAGACTACCTATCATTTGCGGCATGAAATATGACTCCTAGGATATATAACATGGCACGAATGATAAAAGATGATAAATATATGTCAAAATAGGATTATGACATCCTAGCTCAAAAATTATGATACCCTTGCAAAACATGAAACCAAAGGAATTAACCCCTCATACCAGGACTATCTATTATTTATGGCCTAAATTATAACTCACAGAATGTCATAACATACAACAAATGATAAAAGATGATAAATATATGCTAAAACATAATTATGACATCCTAGTTCAAAAACTATAATACCGTAGTTCAAAAGTTATGACATCCCTACAAAAAACATAAAATCAAAGACATTAACCCTCCTACCAAGACTACCTATCACTTGTGGTCAAAATTATAACTTTCAGGATGTCATAACATGGCACGGGTGATAAAAGATGATAAATATATGCCAAAATAGGATTATGACATCATAGTTCAAAAATTATGACACTCTATATCAGTTTAGAGATTGTTCTGTAACATTTGCATACACCAAGAGAAGAATTTAGTAGAGATTGCAACAAAATACAGACATCACTCTTTTCTACAGTGTGACCCATGATGGTCACAACTCCACCATTGTAATTTGGAATTCCTAGTCCCCTTTAGAGAGGATTCTGCCATATTTTCAGCTTTTCACATCTACAAATCTTACTTGCAGATAAGCATCATTTTCATTAATCCATCATCTAGACCAATGTACACCTTGTGTAAGCACAAAGTTGCCTAGCTTTTAAATATTTCAACTAAACTAGCAACTCGTTACTCTAGATTAAAACCACATGAACACCTTAGAGCCTTTTTCCCCATTTACTTTGGCATCTACCTAATTGCCAAATCAGCAAATAAGAGAGTTATTTTGGGCATTAGAGAAGGCTAGAGCACATGATTTGAAGAAACAAAATCTGGAACAAATATAGTGTAATTTAAAGCTTAGGCATGAAAAGGAACTAATAAGAAGAGAGCCTAGGATTTGTGTTAAGGATTGGAAGAGAGAAAGAAAGAACTTATAAAAATTCAAGTGGATGTTGTGGTAAAAAACTCGGATAAGGTTGGAGATGGACAAGGTACAAATTTGCAACACGCGACAGCAAAATAAGAAGGTTGGAAAGTCGATACTATATGTTTTAAGGACAATGTCAGACATTTATGATCCCTCCCGCACTAAAGACTTAATTTGTTCTTTAAAAACTTAATATCATAGTCAAGCATAACAGGATCAAGATTAAGTTTAATTACCAAGATGTAAATGTAATTTCTAAAGCATGAAATTAAAGGCATTAACCTCTCCTACCAGGACTACCTATCATTTATGATCCGAATTATGACTTCCAGGATGTCATAACATGGCACGGATGGTAAAAGATAAAAATATATGCCAAAATAAGATTATGACATCTTAATTCAAAAATTATGACATCCTAGCTCAAAAATTATGACATCTTTGCAAAAAACATGAAATCAAAGACATTAACCCCTCCTACCAAGATTATCTATTATTTGTGGCCTAAATTATGACTCCCAGAATGTCATAACATGCCACAAATAATTAAACGTAATAAATACATGCCAAAACAGGATTATGAATCCTAGTTCAAAAACTATGATACCCTAGCTCAAAAGTTATGACATCCCTGTAGAAAACATGAAATCAAAGATATTAACCCCTCCTACCATGATTACCTATTACTTGTGACCTAAATTATGACTCCCAGGATATCATAACATGGCACGGGTGGTAAAAGATGATAAATATATGCCAAAACAGGATTATAACATCCTAGTTCAAAAATTATGATATCTTAGTTCAAAAATTATGACACCCTTGCAAAAAACATGAAACCGGATGTATTAACCCCTCCTACCAGGATTATTTATTACTTGTGGCCTGAATTATGACTTTCAAAATGTCATAACATGTCATAAATGATAAAAGATGATAAATATATACCAAAACAGGATTATGGCATCCTAGTTCAAAAACTATAATATCCTAGCTTAAAAGTTATAAAACCCTTGCAAAAAACATGAAACCAAAAGTATCAATCCCTCCTACCAGGATTACTTATCACTTGTGGCCTGAATTATGACTTCCAAAATATCATATCATGCCACAGATGGTAAAAGTTGATAAATATATGTCGAAAGAGGATTATGATATCCTAGTTCAAAAACTATGATATCCTAGCTCAAAAATTATGATACCCC
Organism: Areca catechu; assembly: GCA_021397845.1. Taxonomy (NCBI): domain Eukaryota; kingdom Viridiplantae; phylum Streptophyta; class Magnoliopsida; order Arecales; family Arecaceae; genus Areca; species Areca catechu. The sequence goes on from CM038052.1 coordinate 13,948,776, forward strand.
TGTAAAAAATATGAAACCAAAGGTATTAACCCCTTCTAACAAAACTATCTATTACTTGTGGTACGAATTATAACTCCCATAATATCATAACACGGTAGGGATGGTAAAAGATGATAAATATATGCCAAAACAGGATTGTGATATCATAGTTTAAAAATTATAACATCCTAGCTAAAAAATTATGGCACCCTTGCAGAAAACATAAAACCAAAGGCATTAACCCCTCTTACCGTGGCTACCTATCAGTTGTGATGACTCCCAGGATGTTATAACATGGTATGAATAGTAAAAGATGATAAATATATGCTAAAATAGGATTATGACATCCTAGTTCAACAATTATGATATCCTAGCTCAAAAATTATAACACCCTTGCAAAAAATATGAAACCAAAGGTATTAACCCCTCATAACAGGACAATCTATTATTTGTGGCCTGAATTATAACTTCTAGACTGTCATAACATGCCATAAATGATAAAAAATGATAAAGAGAAATGGGGATGTGAGCTTCGTGTTGAAGGGAGGCGGGGAGAACGATGGCAAGGTGAGAAAGAGCGGGAGGGCGGTGGAGGATACCAAGTGGTTACCCGATCGTGGAGAGGGATCACGTGAGATGGCGAGGCATGGCATCGGACTCCCGGCGCCTTCTTCTTCATCTTCATCATTGCCTTCTTTTTCCAGCTCAAGGAGGTGAAAATGAATTCCCCACCACGTTGTTTTTGACTCTCTGTAGTATCCAAGAGGGAAAAGTATCTTTAAGGGAAGGAAAGAGCATTTTGATCTATTCAAAACTTTCAAAAAAAGCTGACTCTCTAGCATATTGATAATAGACACCACTTCTCTAATATTCAATGCATTGATGACATCCCATCATGCTAGCTTGGATTTACATGGATCAATAAAAAATAGTGCGGGCTAACTTGAATTTTCTGCACCATACACGGTACACAAAGAATTTTTCTATCATAAAAAAAAATAAAAAAAGCTATTCTACAACTCTAATAAGGTAGCAACAAGGATCTCCTGTAATAAGCATCCAGGAGGTCCCACACCATGGTCCTCTTTACAGAGTGAATTTTAGTTTACCTAGGCACCAAAACAACATACTCCAGCTGCAATAATTATGGGTCGGTCAGATTTGGCAAGAATCACCTCCCTGCAAGAGAGATGAAAGAAGTCTTGCACTCTCTGCTATCATGAAAAAAAAAAAAAGGAGTGGGGAGGACAAAAATAAATATTCAAAATATATTTTTACAAATTGATAAATTTTTTTGTTCAAAATATATCTAACATCTTGAAGTCCTTTTATAAAAATAGAAGGTGAATTTGATCACATTTACTTTATGAAAATACATATTATATTGCCACAAATTTCTTAGACCGCCAGGTTTTAATACTAGTCAGACTTGTAGAGTTTTCTGTTCATATTTGACTCAATTCCTGACCAAATAGAAGTGCCGATTTTGCCATGAACTTAGTGTAAGAGTTTTTCTAATTATAGATTACCATTAATTATTTTATTTATTTTATTTCATTAAAAATAAGTTGATTATATGATTCGAGTTGATTAACATGTTTGTAAGTTCAGTGTTGTTAAATCCTTATGTTTAGACTATGCGTACCTTATATTGGTAGTTGGGGCGGCATAGGCACCTAACTTAAGCCCATAATGGAAGGGTCTATTAGGGTTTTATTTTAAATGGCTAGGTCCTCTCTCCACTTTCAATATATAAATATATCGTGAGATTAGGTATAGATCCCAAATCTTTGAATAATTAGAAATTAATGATGAATATAGGTATAGATCCCAAATCTTTGAATAATTATTTGTTCCCAATTTATATGAATTTTTTTGGATTCGTTGCAGATCTATTCTTGAATAATAATTTTTTTTTGTTATCTAATCTTTGCAAAAGATCTATAAAAAAAATCCCTAAAATTGGAATCAGAGATACATCATCTTTTTTAAATTAGTTAGTTTCAAGGGAAGGGACGAAGTTTTTGAAAAAAAATTAGGGAAGGTGGCAGGCATGGTTCTACTACCAAGAACTTTTCTTCCATTGCCTTCTTTTTCTAATTAGGTGGCCAGATAGAGTCACCAGCCACCATCTAGCAGCACAATGATCGTGCCTCCTCATCATCCGCTGCCCAAGGTGACTACGTGGGATTGCTCCGACAGTAGATTAGGTGAGCTACAATAACTCACCGGGAAGCAGTGGTGGCGGCAACATGGCCATGGTAGGCATGGCCATGGTGGATCGACAGTTGCCATGCTTGCTGGAGTAGAATAAAAGAAAATAGAGGGAAAAAGGAATGATCGAATCTTCTTCGCCAGCTAGGGGTGCAAATGGGTCGGGTCGGATCGGGTCATGAGTGACCTCAATCCGACCCGGTTCTTTGATCGGGTCCTAATATTAGATCTAGATCCAATCCACTAAAAAATTGGATCAGGTCCACTATCATAATTTTCAATCCAACGGGTTATTCGGGTTGGATCGGGTCCATAAATAATCTGGTTATAATATAAAAAATTTGGATCTATATATGATCTGGATAAAATATAGATAATCATATTTAATTATTATATAGTCAACTATTATTAACCATAAAATAAATAATAAATAATATTATTTAAAAAATAAATTAAGATATGATATAATTATAACTCTATTTCTATGTTAAAAATAAGTTCTATACAAGTTTTATATTATAATTTAAAGGTCCAAATAGATATCATCCTAATACTATAGTATGTTCAAGTCGGGTTGGATTGGATCGGGTCCAAATTTAGTAAACCTGGACCCAACCCGAAAAATGAAATAGGTCTAATTTTAGAACCCGACCTGTATCCATGGATCCCTAAAAATGGATTGGATCGGGTCTAAATGGATCAGGTCGGGTCAGGTCACGGGTCAACCTGATCCATTTACAGCCTTATCGCCAGCACTTTCCCTCCCTTAACCACTGGCGAGCTGATGGTGGCTAGCTTAGGAAGCACATGGCCATGAGGTAATGGATCCAATGGTCGACCTAGGAAAGATCATGCGAGGAGGGGTGCAAAAGGAAGAAGATGATGTTTTTTCAAAAAGGCCGTTAAATGTTTGCATAGTATGTTCAAGTCGGGTTGGATTGGATCAGGTCCAAATATAGTAAACCTAGATCCAACCCAAAAAATGAAATAGGTCTAATTTTAGAACCCGACCTGTATCCATGGATCCCTAAAAATGGATTGGATCGGGTCTAAATGGATCAGGTCGGGTCAAGTCACAGGTCAACCTGATCCATTTACAGCCTTATCGCCAGCACTTTCCCTCCCTTAACCACTGGCGAGAGCTGATGGTGGCTAGCTTAGGAAGCACACGGCCACGAGGTAATGGCTCCAATGGTCGACCTAGGAAAGATCATGCGAGGAGGGGTGCAAAAGGAAGAAGATGATGTTTTTTCAAAAAGGCCGTTAAATGTTTGCATATTCAAAAATTAGTCCAAAGAAAAAAATTAATGTTTAGCCCTCTTTGATGTTTATAATTGCATGATAATCCTCAAAAATAATTTTTTTTTGATATTGCTATAATTTTGTATATAATATGTCATTTTTAAAATATTTTTTAAGACATAACAACATTAAAAATTATTTTGACATTTGATAGATCCTTTAGTAGCTATTTTTTTTGAGTTGTACAATTTTATTATAATGGCTTTTGGAATGTAATACTATGCTATAATATGATCAGTGGAGTGCATGTTATTATGTATCACATTCTAAATTTGATCTTTTATGGCATACATATAGTTAAAGTATATCGATTTATATTTATGTAGATATTTAATTTTCTATATGGATAATTTTATGGATTGGCATAAATATTTATCATCAAAGTGGTTTATTTATATTAGTCTATGAAAGTTTTTATCATGAATGTGATATTTTCTAGTTAGGGCATACAACTACCTATCTAAAGGAGATTGTTGTGTATTTTAATTGAGAAAAGTTATAAAGAGCATTATGTTGCAATGGTGCACTAGCTTTTAGAGGTTTGTCTATCCAAAGAGGTAGGTTCATAAATGCTAGAGTATTTTATTTATTTATGGCTTCATTTAAAAAGCACTTATGCACATTGTATATTATGTCTAAAAAAATATATAATATTTTGTTTGAACTCTTATTTGTAGTTAATATATCATATTTTTTATGTATATATTTATTGACTAATATTTTATATTCCTTCTATTTTTGTTTGTATAGTCTTTTCAGTGTGAATAATAGTAATATTATCATTGAGGTCCTAACTGGATCAAATTATAAGAGATAGAAGCAAGATATAAAATTTGCTCTTGGAATTGCTAATATTAACATAGCATTACGTGAAAATAAATTCGACGATTTCAATGATCAAAGTATACTTAAGCAAAAGGATCACTTTGCTAAATAAAAGAAGTCAAATAGGTTTAGCTAAATTGCAATTAAAATGTCTATTTTTGAATATCTTCCAAGGGATCTGCTTGAGACTAATAATGCTAAAAATATGTTTGAAGTTATAGGATAGAGATACCTTGTATCTAGCAATGTTGAGTCTGGATGTCTAAGAAAAGAACTAGTGATCATGAGATATGATAATGCTTGGGGTGTTAGTGAATATATTCTGAAAATGGTTCATCTTCAAACTAAGTTAGAATTTGATACCTGATTCTTTTCTTATGCCTCATGTTTTAAATTCCTTACCTACTCAATTCTTTTAGATTAACACTGATGTGGCAGGATCGCTGACGTGAAACACCTGTCAGATGCCATGTCAGAATATGCTGCCATGATGGATATCTCCTCCTGGGCTCCTTTTTCGGGCTAAGCTCCCTCATCGGGCTAAGCTCCCTAGAACGCCGGGGCCGCCTGTTGAGATCGAGCACCATCCTCCGCCAGGTTGGCTCCCGCGAGATCGGGACACCTAGGCTGGAGCTGAGCGACTTCCCCAGATCGAGCCCCTCGAAGCCGAGTTCCGCGGTCCGGAGTCGAGCTCAGCCCTCCTCCGCCACGTGGAGCCCCTTCGAGGTCGAGCCCTCCGGTCTGGGGTCGTGTGCCACCCTCCTCCACCAGGTCAAACCCCTCGAAGTTGAGCCCCATGGTCCGGAGTCAAGTCCAACCCTCCTCCGCCACGTGGAACCCCTTCGAGGTCGAGCCCGACGGAGCCTAGTCTTGCCCTCCAGCTCGGCCACCACCTCGACCAGGGCGCCAACCACCAAGGAAGCGGCACCTCCCCTCCAAGGACATCGATGGGTCTCCCAAGGGCCACGAAGCAGTGTCCGCCATGCCGCAATAACTGTTCACCGCTACCACTTACACCAGAAAGGAAGGAAGCTCCCTGACCAAGGCACCATGCCCTCCACCAACCATCCATACCACCAGAAGAGGGGAGCCAGCCAAAAGGCACGAATCCTGGGGGTGGCGGCCCGTCGATCGAGGCCCTACCAAGTTTCCTGGAATGGGGCAACCGGAGGGAATGTCAGGGTGCATGGAAGCTTCCCCTACCGCATGTTAGGAAAGATGTCCCGTCCACGGCACGGTACCTCGCCGCACGCGCCTGCCAACACAGGGGAGATCCCGAGGCAGGCCAAACTAAGAAACCCAGCAAGAGTAAGCCAAAAAAATACAAGACCACTCACACGGGTAACAAAAAATGGAGAGAAAGGCCACACAGGAGGACCCTTCCACCTCGGCTATCATCTCTCCCAGCCCGCTCTCACTTCTATTCACACTCACTCCTAGCGTGGAGTCCATCAAGAGGGGCTCGACTAGGAGGATCTGTTCTCCTGGATCGTCACTTACTTGACCGTCGGAGTGCCCCCGTCGGAATCCCCGGCCCGGGTCTCTAACGTTGTTTCCCTGCAGGTCCCAAAGAACGAAGAGCTCCTAGGAAGATGGTTGGCGGTCCGACGTCCCCAGTAGCTACGGGCCACGATAATCTTGGTGGCAATAGATTGGCGCACCAGGAAGGGGGACCGAAAGGCTAACTGTCAGAAGGACCCTTTTTGCTCCGAAGGGCTGGTCCCTCTACAAGCAGTTCGATGGAATGATGGTGACGACACGCACGAGAGAGGTTTCCACCAGTCATGCGGGAGACTCTCCCTCCCGGGGGAACCCACACGACCCAGAGATGGAACCATCCACTCCAGCTCAACCGCCTCCTCCGGAATCTCAGCTAGCTGCACTCACCCAGCAGATGTAGATTCTCGCCATGGTAGTGCGCTAGCTTCACCACCAGCACTGGTCTTTAGCTACTCACCAGCAGCCAGGGACTCTCGCGGCCAATGCCGCAGCCCACCGTGACAGTCTGCATTCCTTTCAAGGAAGGCCTTCGCAGCCGTGGGCCATTACTGACAATCGGGATAGCCACCAAACTTTTATGAAAAGGCAACGAGCCAGGTCTGCCGACAGGGAGAGCCACTCGCCAAACCTCGAGCGGGGGGCATCTAAATCCCGCCAAGGCAGAAAGAGCAAGACCCCCCGTCGCGGACACCATGCACCCATGATGCGTTCTTCGTCTCCTTCGATGGAGGGGTCCATTGATGAAGCCATCAGGCGCATGGCAGAAAAGCGCCTTGAGGAGCATGATCGCATGTTGGCAGAATTATCCCATCGGTTTGCCAATCTACCAGGCTCCATTAGCGAGCCAGCGAGCTATGACGCCCGTCCCCCATTCTCCCAAGAGATTCAAGGGGAGCCGATCCCGTGTCGGTTCCGTATGCCGCAGGTTGATCCTTACGACGAGACCACTAACCCCCTGGACCACCTGGAAAGTTACCGGGCCCTTATGAGGGTCTAGGAGGCCATCGATGCCCTCCTTTGCATCGCCTTTCCTGATACTCTTCGGAAGGCAGCCCGGGTGTGGTTCACCTGCCTAGAGTCGGAGAGCATCAACTCCTTCGCCCAGCTAGGGCAGAGGTTCGTGGCCCACTTCGATGCCTGTCAAAATATGCCATGAGAGGCTGACAACCTCTTCTCCATCAGGCAGCAGGGCCGCGAGCCACTGCGGGACTACGTGGCCCGTTTCAAGACTGCCGTGTTGGAGATCTACAATCTTGAGGAGCCGGTTGCGATGCTGGCTCTGAAGCGAGGGCTCAGGACCTCCCGCCTGACCTACTTGCTCGATAAGAAGCTCCCGAAGACCTACTCCGAGCTCCTCCTCCGAGCTCAGAAGTACATTCGCACCGAGGAGGCAGATCGTACGAGGCGGGAGCTCGACGGGAGGCCGCTGAAGAAGCCGACCCCCGTCGAAGCATCCGGGACGCGGAAGCTAGGATCGCCTGCTCCGAGCTCCCGGCAAGGCCCGAGGCCGAGAGGCGCTCCCATCCTTGAAGGGAGTTACACCCCCTCCTCGTCCCGAGGATGAGGATCCTCATGGAGATTGAAGGCGAGAAATATCTGAGGTGCCCGCCTCCGATGAAGCCATCCACTACCATGACAAAATGAAGTACTGCCGCTTTCACCGTGACCATGACCACGACACCGAGGAATGCTGCAATCTCAAGTGGGAAATCGAAGAGCTCATCAAGAGGGGCTACCTCGGAAGGTTTGTGGGGGGGGCAGACCTCAAGCAGAGCCCAAGGCGCTCGTCGCTCTCCTGCCAACTCCGGCGGTCGACAACCGCCCTATCGAGAAGCCGGTAGGGATGATATGCTAGGGAGCTGAGAACATACCCAAGAAGGCCCAGGGGGCATGGCATTCTAAAAATGTACTCCCCTTTATGAGGGAGGGGGAAGACGGGGGAAAAATGATTCCATAATCGTCGAGATGACGATCACGAAGCATCTTGTAAAACACATCATGGTTGATAGTGAAAGCTCCATAGATGTGATTTTCTATGATGCTTTCTCTAAGATGAATCTTTCTCCTGCTCAACTCAGACCTGTGCACACTCCCCTTATTGGTTTCACAGGTGATTCTGTGAGGGTGAAGGGAGAAATTACTCTCCCAGTTACTGCCAGGATCCTACCTCGGCAGAGCACCATCATGGTGACTTTCATGGTTGTTAGACTTCCTTCAACCTACAACGTGATCTTGGGCCGACCCGGGCTCAACCTGCTCAACGCCGTTGTCTCCACCAAGAGACTGCTTGTACAGTTCTCAACTCCTTATGGCATCGGGAAGATAAGGGGAACGCCCCACCTGGTGCAGCATTGTTTCCAAACCCTCCCTGGGGCCAAGGCTTCCAAGGATGATCCTAGGGCGGACGATCTCGACCAAAGGGCTCAAGACCCCAGGGGTGGCCCGGTCGAACGCCCGCTATCTTATTCGTTCAGAGCCGACCAAATGAAGATAGTGCAAATCGAGGCCCAGCTACCAAACAAAAAGAGGGCCCACCTGTTGGAGTTCTTGCAGGCAAACACAGATGTATTTGCCTGCACGGTGATAGACATGCCAGGTATCACCCTGACATCATCACTCACAAGTTGAGCCTTGATCCAAAGCACCGGCCAGTTTGGCAGAAGAAGAGAAGTTTTATCCCGAAGAGGCAGGAGGCCATCAATAAGGAGGTAGACAAGCTCCTCGCCGCCGGTTTCGTTCGCGAGGTGCAGTATCCGAGATGGCTGGCAAATGTGGTGATGGTAAAGAAGAGCAATGGCAAGTGAAGGATCTGTATAGACTACATCGACCTCAATAAGGCATGCCTGAAGGACAGCTTCCCCAAAGATCGATCAATTAGTGAACGCCACCTTGGGGCACCACCTGCTTTCATTCATGGATGCGTTCTCCGGGTACAACCATATACAGATGCACCCAGAGGATGAGGAACACACCGTCTTTATCACCGACCAAGGAACGTACTATTACAGAATGATGCCCTTCGATCTAAAGAATGCTGGGGCCACGTACCACCATTTGATCAACAAGGTCTTCAAAGATCAAATTGGCTGAAACATGTAGGTGTACGTGGATGACATGTTGTCATGAGCAAGCCGAGCTAGAACCACATCGTCGATCTCATCAAAGCTTTCCACAACCTCCGGAAGCATCAGATGAAACTCAACTCAGCGAAATGCGCCTTCGGGGTGGCGGCCGAGAAGTTCCTCGGCTTCAAGGTCACCCAGAGAGGCATTGAAGCTAATCCGGAGAAAGTCCATGCGATCGTCTACATGGAGCACCCAACATCCAAGAAGCAGATCCAGCGCCTGACGGGACGGATTGCAGTCCTAAGCCGATTCATCTCGAGGTCGGTCAATCACTGCCTTCCTTTCTTCAAGGCGCTGCGCAAGATGCACGACTTCACCTGGATGGAGGAGTGCAAGACAGCCTTTGAAGAACTGAAGGAATTCTTGGCCTCTCCTCCTCTGCTCTCCAGACCGGAAGAAGGGGAGGAACTCCTACTTTATCTGGAGGTCACACCTGGACCCGTCAGCTCGGTTCTCATCTGCACAGACGAGGACGAATCCTAAAAGTCGATGTATTATACCAGCAAAATCCTCCACGATGCGGAGATCAGGTATACTCACTTCGAGAAACTCATTTTTGCACTAATAATGTCTGCTAAGCGCCTCAGGCCCTACTTCCAAGCACACCCCATTGCGGTTGTGACTGCTCAGTTGTTAAGGACCATATTGAGCCACCCTGAAACTTTCGAGAGGCTGGCCAAATGGTCCTTGACGCTGAGCGAGTTTGACATCGCATATCGATCGAGGACGTCGCAGAAGGCCCAAGTCCTAGCAGACTTCATGGTCGAATGCACAGGACCCACCGAGGAGCCAGAGTAGATGGCCCCAGAGAGTCAAACTGAGCCTGGACCATGGGAGGACCCCTGGATCCTCCACGTGGACGGCGCCTCCAACTCCGGCGGGAGCGGAGCGGGCCTCATCCTCACCAATTGAGACGGGGTGGTGATGGAATGCGTTCTCCGTTTCAAGTTCGCCGTAACAAACAACCAGGCGGAGTACGAAGCGCTCCTCGCGGGCCTGAAAGTATCCCGCGAGCTGGGTGTACAGAGCCTGAAGGTTTTCACCGACTCCCAACTGGTTGCCGAATAAGTCTTTGGAGAGTATGAGGCCAGAGATCCCCAGATGGTGAAGTACCAAGAGAGGGTTCGCTCGAGCACAGCAGGCTTCCGTCACTTCCGTATTTTCCACATCCCCCGTGGGGAGAAGCTCGTGCGGATGCACTGTCAAGACTCGCGACCCTGCCGGGCTCGTCGCTGGGGTGCACCCACATTGAGTACCTCGATAGTCCAAGCTATGAAAGCCCAGAGGAGGTGCAGCAAGTAACCCCCAAGCCGAGCTGGATGGATAGGTATGTCAGGTACATCATGGACGGCACCTTACAAGAGGACCGCAGGGAAGCCGGCCTCGTCAAGAAAAAGGCCTCCCATTTTATTTTGATGGACGGTCAGCTCTACCACCGATCTCACTCCTACCCAATCCTGAAGTGCCTCAGGCCCACAGAGGCAGCCTTCGTGCTCCAGGAGATACACGAAGGCCTTTATGGGAATCATGTGGGGGGGACGACTCTGGCATACAAAGCTCTTCGCCAGAGCTACTTCTGGGAAACCATGAGGGAGGACGCGGTCGACTTCATCAATAAGTGTGACAAACGCCAGCGCCATTCCCACATACAGCGCCAGCCAGCAACGCCAATCTCCTAACTTTCATTTCCCTGGCCCTTTGCCCAGTGGGGGATGGACATCCTGGGACCATTTTCCACCGCACCGGGGCAATGGAAGTTCCTGCTAGTGGCGATCGACTACTTTACCAAGTGGATCGAAACAGAGCTGCTAGCTCGAATCACATAAGCCAATGTCCATCAATTCTTCTGGAAGTCAGTCATCTGCCGCTTCGGACTTTCCAACTGCATCATCACCGACAACGAGAGACAATTTGACAACTGGAAGTTCAAAGGGTTCTGCGCCAAGCATGGCATCCAACACAGGTTCACCTCGATAGCTCATCCCCAAACAAACGGAGAAGCCGAGGTTACTAACCGGACCATCCTTCAAGGACTTCGGACCAGGCTGGACCAAGCCAAGGGCAGATGGGCAGAGGAGCTTCCAAGCATCCTATGGGCCTACCACACAACGCCCAGGACAGCGACATGTGAAACACCCTTCAACCTCGTCTTCAGTACCGAAGCAGCCATCTCGATCGAGCTCGGCGTGCCCACTCTACGGGTGCAGCAGTACGACGAGACACAGAACCCTGCACACCTCTTGCTCAATTTAGACCTCCTAGAAGAAACGAGGGACAAGGCTCGGCTCTGGATGACGGCATATCGGCAATGAGTGATCCGGTATTACAATGCGTGGTTGAAGTCGAAGACCTTCCAACCCGGCGACCTGGTGCTGCACCGAGCCAAAAAATCTCAACCCCGAGAGTGCGGTAAACTCTCACCGAATTGGAAGGGTCCCTACAAGGTGGCTGAGGCCCTCTCGCATGGGGCCTACTACCTCGGGGACTCGGATGGTGCCAAATTCCCTCGAACATCGAATGCCAGCAATTTGAGGAGATACTATCAATAGTGTAAGGTTTTCTTCCATTAATAATAAAGATTTTTCTTTGCGCAAAAGGTTATCTACCTTGTAGGAAGGTTCCAACAGTCTTCGAACCCAGCTCTAGGACACCAGTTCCTGAGCCCAGCTCTCAGGCCAACCTGGATCGGGGCCCAGCTCTCTGGCCAGCAAGTCTTCGAGCCCAGCTCCAAGATCCCAACTCCTGAGCCCAGCTCTCAGGCCAACCTAGACCGGGGCCCAGCTCTCCAGCCAGCAAGTCTTCGAGCCCAGCTCCAAGACACCAACTCCTGAGCCCAGCTCTCAGGCAAACCTAGATCGAGGCCCAGCTCTCCGGCCAACAAGTCTTCGAGCCTAGCTCCAAGACACCAACTCCTGAGCCTAGCCCTCAGGCAACCAAGACCCGAGGCCCAGCTCTCCGGAAGACAAGTCTTCGAGCCTAGCTCCAAGACACCAACTCCTGAGCCCAGCTCTCAGGCAACCAAGACCTAGGGCCCAGCTCTCCGGAAGACAAGTCTTCGAGCCCAGATCCAATACAGGCGATCAAGACCCGGGGCCCAGCTCTCTGGAAGACAGGTCTTCGAGCCCAGCTCCAAGACACCAGTTCCCGAGCCCAGCTCTCAGGCCAACCTGGATCGGAGCCCAGCTCTCCGGCCAGCAAGTCTTCGAGCCCAGCTCCAAGATACCAACTCCTGAGCTCAGCTCTCAGGCCAACCAGGACCGGGGCCCAGCTCTCTGGCCAGCAAGTCTTCAAGCCTAGCTCCAAGACACCAACTCCGGAGCCCAGCTCTCAGGCCAACCTGGACCGGGGCCCAGCTCTCCGGCTGGCAAGTCTTCGAGCCCAGCTCCAAGACATCAATTCCTGAGCCTAGCTCTTAGGCGACCAAGACCCGGGGCCCAGCTCTCCGGAAGATAGGTCTTCGAGTCCAGCTTAAAGACACCAGTTCCTGAGCCCAGCTCTCAGGCCAACCTGGACCGAGGCCCAGCTCTCTGGCCAGCAAGTCTTTGAGCCCAGCTCCAAGACACCAATTCCTGAGCCCAGCTCTCAGGCCAACCTGGATCGGGGCCCAGCTCTCTGGCTAGCAAGTCTTCGAGCCCAGCTCCAAGACACCAACTCCGGGGCCCATCTCTCGGCCGACAAGTCTTCAAGCCCAGCTCCAAGACACCAGTTCCTGAGCCCAACTCTCAGGCAATCAAGACTCAGGGCCCAGCTCTCCGGAAGACAAGTCTTCAAGCCTATCTCCAAGACACCAATTCCTGAGCCCAGCTCTCAGGCGACCAAGACCCGGGGCCCAGCTCTCCGGAAGACAGGTCTTCGAGCCTAGCTCCAAGATACCAAGACCTGAGCCCAGCTCTCAGGCATTCAAGCCCGGGGCCCAGCTCTCCGGCACCAAAGCCTCGAGCCTAGCTCCAAGGCATCCAAGACCTGAGCCCAGCTCTCAGGCATTCAAGCCCGGGGCCCAGCTCTCCGACACCAAGCCTCGAGCCTAGCTCCAAATCATCCAAGACCTGAGCCCAGCTATCAGGCATTCAAGCCCGGGGCCCAGTTCTCCGGCACCAAAGCCTCGAGCCTAGCTCCAAGGAATCCAAGACTTGAGCCCAGTTCTCAAGCATTCAAGCCCGGGGCCCAGTTCTCCAGCACCAAGTCTTCGAGCCCAGCTCTCAGGCATTCAAGACCTGGGGCCCAGCTCTCCGAAAGACAAGTCTTCGAGCTCAGCTCTTTGGCATCAAAGACCTGAGCCCAGACAAAGTAGAGCCCTCCTCTCTAATCTCCCTACACAAAGAAGAAAGAGAAGGAGAGAGGAGAGAAGAAAGGAGGAGACATTTGCACCATAAAAACAAAAAACAAAAATAAAAGGAGTTGGACTGATAAAAGCAATCTTCACTACTTCACAAAAAGTATTACACTATTCTCCGGGCCCCGACATGCCAGGTTGCCCGGACCAACAAAAAGAAAAAATTACAAAGGGCCTCAGGGTCCCACTATACTCAACCGGTGCCTTCCCCAGACGGCGCCCGACCCGGATCTCTCCCTCCTCAGCCTCCACTGCTGAGGTGCATTCTTCGGCGATCGCTATTGGAGGAACTTCCTCAGCCACTACCGCCCTCGAAGTCGGTTCAGCTACCGTCGCCGCTGGAGCTGGTTCGGTTGCTGCCACCTGTGGAGCCGGTTCAACCGTCGTCATCTACGAGACCGGTTCAGCGTGCGTTGACGCAGCCAAGGCTGCCCATGGAGGAGGCCTGACCATAGCAGCACTTTCCTCCACTGCGACCGGCATTGGGGATGAAGTCTTCACACCCGGGAGTCAGAGCACGGCCATCCGCTTGTCCGAGATAATGTCATGCAACTGGGACTGGCAGTAAGCGAACCCCTTGAAAAAGGAGTCCGTCATCGCTTCCTTGAAGTTCGCCAAGTACTCTGGGGAGGCCTTGAAATTGGCCACCACATCGGTGATCTCCTTCCTCGTGGCCTCCACCTGGCGGGATGCCACAGACGACTTCTCCTCCGCGCGTTCTGCCAGCGGATCACCTCAGCCATCCCTCTCTCCACTGCCTCGATCGAGCTGGCGACGGCGGAAGCCTTCCCCTCCACCTCTGCAGCCCTTTGCTCAGTGACCACGGCCTTCTTCTCAGTAGAGACGGCCCGTTCTCTCACCTCCTCCGACTCGGCTTGGAGCTCCTTCAGCCGAGTCCTCTTCGCATCGAGCTCCCCCTCGAGCTCCCTGTTGAGCCGCTCGGCGTTGGCGACCTCGCCCATGAGGCTCTTGACCTTCATATTGGCCTCCCAAGCCTCGTCGTTCTTCCGTCTCAGCTCGGTCCTCAGGGATCGAGTTCTGCCTGCCACTTTTTGACCCTCCTGGCCCAGTTGCAGCAGAAGTCCCGGATAAGGACGAGCTCCCTACCTTGTTGCATCAGAGGGCGTGTTAGTCACGACAGTAAGGAATGTCGGGAGGAATGAAGCAAGGCGGGAGGAAACTTACGGTGTAGAGGTTGGAGAAGGACGCGCTGATGATGTCACCGAGGAGTCTCCCACTCCCTTCCCGCCAGTCGCAGGACTGAACGGAGAAGTCCATCATCCGCTTGACGAGGTTCGGGTCCTTCATGAGGGAGACATTGGGACCCAATCTGAAAGGGACCCGGTGATAGTCCCTATCTTTCTTGCATGTCCCCGACGCAGACTCCTTCGCGGCAGGAGAAGCCCTCGGTGCAGGTTACGAGCTCGGCACCGATTCAGACTGCATCGCTGACACCGGCCTCGCACCTTCTGGCTCCCCGTCCTCCTCGACTTTGATGATCTTCGGAGGAGGGGTTGCCACTGCAACAGCAGCGGTAGCCAATCTGGCCCAGGCCACCACCTCTGACTCAGGCACCGGGATCGGATCGCACTGCCTCGGAGGCTCCGGGACGGGCTCTGCTACCCTCTTCCACCTCTGCTCAGAAACGGGTGTGACTGGCCTGGTCTATGCCGGCCTCGCACCATCGTCTGCACGAGCCCTCTTTGGAGCGGGCTCCCCAGCTTCCGCCGCCTGATTTCACTCCTCGATAAAGGAGAGTAGTTGGTCCATCGAGAACTTCATGCCTACACCAAGGAAGATGCAGTCAGCTCCAAGCTTAAAAAAGAAGAAAAAAAAAAAAGGGAAGAAAAGTATGGTCGAGCCGAACTCACCCGACTCCCGCGTCGAGCAGACCCCGGCCTCGTGAAGATTCTGCTTCGACAGCAGGACCTCGAGTGAAGGGATCTCGGCAAAGCGAAGCAGCTCGTACAACTCGAGATCGGCTGCTTCGATCGAGGAGTTCCGGTTGGAAGATCGATCTGGGTCACTCCAAGCCCAGTCGACCCCCTCGACCGAGGTGAAGAAATACCTACTCTTCCATCCCTTGATGGAAGACGGGAGCTCAAACCTAATGCCCCTGGGACGGGAAGAAAGAGACCACCACCCCTTCTCGGAGGGGTGACGCTTCAGGGTGAAGAAAGCCCTGAATAGAGAGAAGCGGGTGACTGTCCCTTGGAAGTGAGACAGAACGATGAAACAAAAGATTGTTCTGATGGCATTCGGGACAAGCTGGGCAAGAACGAGGCGGTAGTTGGTCAGGACAGAGAGGAAAAATGGATGGAAAGGGAATCGGAGACCCCCGGCGAAGGTCTCCTCATAAAAAGCTATTCGACAAGGGCCACTAGAAGTGACTCATTCTCCCGGACAAGGGACCGAAAGTCGGATGGACTTCGGAATATCATAATCATCCCGGATGGTCATGAGCTCCACGGCGGTGATCACCGAAGCAATCCCTTCGGGACCTATTGACCGAGAGGGTTCGGGGACAAGAGTAGAAAGAAAAGACAGACGAGATGGAGAAATGGACCCGGGTTCTCTAATAGCTACGGGACCGAGGGGACACATTCTGCTAAACTCATAGCACGCCGCCTCCCTTTCCTCGTCAGAAGAAGATGGAGTTTTCGACCTAAAAGATCCTTCCTCGGCTTGGCAAGAAGGATGGAAGTTTGGACAGAAACGAGTCATTGTAGGCCAGGGTAGGCAACCCAAGAGGGGAGGTGAATTGGATTTTATAAAACTTTTGTACTATTTAAAATATGAACTAAAGCAAGTATGTGCTAATACAATTTAAGTGCTTGTGTATTTGAAATAAATACAGCGGAAATAAAGAAATAAAGGTACAAGAAGAACAATCACACAAACACAAAGGTTTATAATGGTTCGGTGCCAACCAAGCACCTACATCAACTCTCCAAGAGCCCCTTGGGAATTCCACTAAGTTTGGTTTTATAACTTAGGCTCACCAACAACCTTTACAACTTATTTTATCTTCGGGCTCACAAGTCAAACCCTAGTTGGTTTCAAGGCTCACCAACAACCACCCTTGGTTTTACGGAATAACCAAGAACCTAAATAACTTGTTTTGGCTTTGGGCTCACAAGTAAAATCCTAGTTGGTTTCAAGGCTCACCAACAACCACTTTGGTTTTCAAGGCTTACCAAAAACCTCTTTGGTTTTTCAAGGCTCACCAAAAACCTTAAGTAAAACAATGTAAGAGCAAGTATAAATGAATACAATAAAAGCTTTCTAAAGTAAAGCAAATATTTCTTTGAAGCCCTTGAATGTTGATGAAGATCTTGTCTTCAAGTTGATGAAGCCTTTGATTGATGCTTGTAGATATAGACTTTGAATGCTCTCTTTGAAACTTGGAAGCTTGAAGGCTTTGAATCACTCAACTCTTGAATCCTTTAAGAATTTTCAAGAAACTCACCAAAGGATTACTTCTTCATTTGATTCTTGATGTTTATATATCCTCCCAACACTTAAATGACTATTTATAGTCGTTAGGGAGAAAAATATAGCCGTTGGAGCCAAGTTGGAGAAGTTCTGCAGCCCAGAAAACTAGCCGTTACTGTTCAAGTGTCGACACTTCACCTCCGGGTGTCGACACTTCAGTTTCAAGTGTCGACACTTCATTCTCCAGGTATCGATACTTCACTTCCAGGTGTCGACACTTCAGCTCCAGGTGTCGACACTTCAGCTCCAGGTGTCGACACTTGACCTAAAGTTTTCTGTTTGTCTCAGGCCTTGAGTCGACACTTCACTTTTCAAGTGTCGACACTTGGTCCTCAGGTGTCGATACTTCATTTCCAGGTGTCGACACTTGCCTGTGCCATGCTGAAACTTTGCTGATACTTCTTCAAATTGAAACTTTAACCTCTTCAAGTTCTTCCATATTAATTACAAAGTTCATATACTTAATTTTCCATTAATTTAAAGACTTTTTCAATTGAAATTCAAGCAATTCTTCATTCAACATGGTTGAGTACTAAGATCTGAAAAACATACTTAAAATATAATTAGTACTCATATATACTTAAACATTTTGTCAATCATCAAAATCAAGACCAGAGTCAACAATCTCCCCCTTTTTGATGATGACAAAACCTTTAAGTATAAAAATAGGGTAAGCTTAAAAAGATTAACAATAGTATAAATATGAAAGCTCAAAATCAATAAGCACCAAGCTCCCCCTCAATATATGATCCACAAAATTTTTAAAAAATATTTTTCAAAATATGCAAAATTTTTAAAACAATCTCCCCCTTACTAATTCTTTCCTTAAGATTAAAAATTTGCTTTCTTCTCCCCCTTTTGCACTTTCTTTCATTTCTCATATGATTTTTAATGTTTATCCTATCTTCCCCTTTTCATACTTAACATTTTTCTCCCCCTTTTTAACATCATGAAAAAGGATGAAAGGCAATACAAAATAGGAATGAAGCCGAAAAGAATAGCAAGAAGATCATCAAAATCAATAAACTTTGATATGCACATGCCAAAAATAATGATACCACTTGAAATTAATTTATCATGATACCACTTAAACTTTTAGCATGATTTCAAATTTATTTAAAATGATTTGATATCCATACAAATGCTAGAATTAATATGATATCAAGTCTAGCTACTAGAGCAAGGGTTTATCAATATGCATACCTTCTTCTTAAATATAACCCTTAACTATCAGTTCTATACTTGATTGTAATTAATCATTTAAAATAATTTTTCAAAGTAATTGATGCAATAATTATAACAAAAAACTTAACTACATTTTCAATTATGGAAGGAGATGTTTAGAATTTACCAATGTACATAATCCTTCCTTTTACCATTTAGTCCAAAATGTAGCTTGTCCACATCTTTAAATTGTCTTGTACAGCCATTTATCAAAAACTTCCTTTCTTTAAGTTGGGCTGCAAGACATTTCTGCAAAACAAACTAAGTGGATATTTTTGGTACCCAAACTTTCTTGGATCCTTTATGATTAGTAATTATGGTTCCTTTTGGAACCCAAACTTTTATTAATCTAAAAGGATAAGCATTAAAACCATATTTATAAGATAAATTGAAAGAAGCAGGAATAGAAAAATTCTTCAAAAGTTTTTGCTTCTTTTCCTCAACTAAAATATTTTTCTTATTCAAAACTTTATCACATAAATCTTTCAAAACAATATTTTCTTTTTCCAAAAATTCTTTTTCTTTAGAAAAATTATTATTTTCATTTTTAAAATATTAATCTTGACATTTAAATCATCATTTTTATTGGCAAGATTGGTGTTCTCAAGAGAAAAGGAATTTACATGCCTTTTTAATTTTTTGTGCTCAATTTTTAGCAATTTATATTCATGCACAAGATCATTAGATGCATCATGTAGTTCATCAAAGATAAAATTATAATCATTTTCAGCACATACCTTTTCTTTATTTGCAATGAAGCAAAGATGTGTAACTTCATCATCCGTACTTGAATCTTCTCTATCGCTCCAAGTTGCCATCATTGTCTTGAATTTCTTTTAGGCTTTGAAAGCTATTATCTTTTTTTTCTATATCAGCTTCCACTATCCTTTGCCATATGTTCAACTCATAGGTCATAAGTGAACCGATAAGCTCCTCCAAAGGTAAGGTTTCTACATCTTTAGCTTCTTGGATTGCCATCATCTTTGGATCCCATGATTTTGGTAAAGATCTAAGAATTTTGTTTACCAAATCAGCATTAGTATAGATTTTGCCAAGACTTTTTAATTCATTAATAATAGTCATAAATCTAGAAAACATATCAGATATAGATTCATATTGCATCATTTCAAAAATTTCAAAAGAATGTATAAGGAAATTAATTTTAGTATTCTTCACTTGAAGAGTACCCTCATGAGTAATTTCAAGTGTGTCCCATATTTCTTTCACCGATGAGCATGAAGAAATTATATTAAATTCATTCAACTCCAATGCACAATAAAGCAAGTTCATTGCTTTAGCATTGATTTCAGTTTGTTTAATGTCATATTCATTCCAATCCTCTTCGAGTTTTGGAATGGAAATGCCATTAACCAAAATGGAAGGAATATGATGATCACTAACAATGATTTTTCAAAGATGATAACTAATAGATTGAATATGGATGCGCATGCGAGTTTTCCAAAATGTGTAATTCGTACCATTGAAAAATGGTGGTCTAACACTAATACCTACAAGGGTTGCCATGATCTTTAGCTCAAAATCGTTAGATTTTTAAACAGAGCACCTGCTTTGATACCAATTGTAGGCCGGGGTAGGCAACCCAAGAGGGGGGGTGAATTGAATTTTATAAAACTTTTATACTATTTAAAATATGAACTAAAGTAAGTATGTGCTAATGCAATTCAAGTGCTTGTGTATTTCAAATAAATGCAGCAGAAATAAAGAAATAAAGGCACAAGAAGAACAATCACATAAACACAAAGGTTTATAGTGGTTCGATGCCAACTAAGCACCTACATCCACTCGCCAAGAATCCCTTGGAAATTTTACTAAGTTTGGTTTTATAACTTAAGCTCACTAACAACCTTTACAACTTGTTTTGTCTTCGGGCTCACAAGTCAAACCCTAGTTGGTTTCAAGGCTCACCAACAACCACCCTTGGTTTTACGGGATAACCAAGAACCTAAACAACTTGTTTTGGCTTCGGGCTCACAAGTAAAACCTTAGTTGGTTTCAAAGCTCACCAACAACCACTTTGGTTTTCAAGGCTTACCAAAAATCTCTTTGGTTTTCCAAGGCTCACCAAAAACCTTAAGTAAAACAATGTAAGAGCAAGTATAAATAAATATAATAAAGGCTTTTTAAAATAAAGCAAATATCTCTTTGAAGCCCTTGAATGTTGATGAAGATCTTGTCTTCAAGTTGATGAAGCCTTTGATTGATGCTTGTAGATGTAGACTTTGAATGCTCTCTTTGAAACTTGGAAGCTTGAAGACTTTGAATCCTCAACTCTTGAATCCTTTAAGAATTTTCAAGAAACTCACCAAAAGATTACTTCTCCATTTGATTCTTGATGTTTATATAGCATCCCAATACTTAAATGACCGTTTATAACCGTTAGAGAGGAAAATATAGCCGTTGGAGCCAAGTTGGAGAAGTTCTGCAGCCCAGAAAACTAGCCGTTACTGTTCAAGTGTCGACACTTCACCTCCGGGTGTCGACACTTTAGTTTCAAGTGTCGACACTTCATTCTCCAGGTGTTGATACTTCACTTCCAAGTATTGACACTTCAGCTCCAGGTGTCGACACTTGACTAAAAGTGCTTTCTGAAGTTTTCTGTTTATCTCAGGCCTTGAGTCGACACTTCACTTTCAAGTGTCGACACTTGATCCTCAGGTGTCGACACTTCATTTCCAAGTGTCGACACTTGCCCGTGCCATGCTGAAACTTTGCTGATACTTCTTCAAATTTAAACTTTAACCTCTTCAAGTTCTTCCATATTAATTCCAAAGTCCATATACTTAATTTTTCATTAATTTAAAGACTTTTTCAATTGAAATTCAAGCAATTCTTCATTCAACATGGTTGAGTACTAAGATCTGAAAAATACACTTAAAATATAATTAGTACTCATATATACTTAAACATTTTGTCAATCATCAAAATCAAGATCAGAGTCAACAGTCATGGTGAGAGAAGGAGAAGGTGAAAGAAGACCTAAGAGGATCCCTAGTCGACAAGCGGGAGAAAGAAGGAGACTAACCTGCTAAGAGCTTGGGGAGACAGAAACGGTCGGGGGAGATGGAAGAAGAGCCTCTGTACGACTATGGATGCGAAAAATTTGAAAGAATGTGAGTTTTGAAAAAGTTACCTTTCATTTCGAAGTGACCGGCGTCCGACCATACCGTTACGGCTCCCGAACCGAGGGATGCTTGCCGCATGTTGTTGATCGACGGGGCAGGCACCTTATTCCGACTATGGCCGCTCTGAATTCCGTGTCCGTAATAACTGCTCCTCGGACGTGGCCATATGGCGCCACCGCACTGGCTCGGGGAACCGCCTCACGAAGTGCCATCAATCGTGGTCATTACTGTGCCAGATCCTCATCTTTCCATGTCAGCATCACAATTACTTCCTTTGTCCAGAGCGCCACGCACTAACTGGCCTCGAGAGTGGGGGGCAATGATGTGGCGGGATCGCTGACGTGGAACACCTGTCAGATGCCATGTCAAAGTACGCTGCCACGATGGATATCTCCTCCCAGGCTCCTTTCCTGGGCTGAGCTCCCTCGTCGGGCTGAGCTCCCTAGAACACCGGGGCCGCCTGCCGAGATCGAGCACCGTCCTCTGCCAAGTCGGCTCCTGCGAGATCGGGATGCCTAGGCCAGAGCTGAGCGACTTTCCCAGATCGAGCTCCTCAAAGCCGAGTTCCACGGTTCGGAGTCGAGCTCAGCCCTCCTCCGCCATGTGGAGCCCCTTCGAGGTCGAGCCCTCCGGTCTGGGGTCACGTGCCGCCCTCCTCCACCAGGTCAAACCCCTCGAAGTCGAGCCCTGTGGTCCGGAGTCAAGTCCAACCCTCCTCCGCCACGTGGAACCCCTTCGAGGTCGAGCCCGGTGGAGCCTAGTCCTCCCCTCCAGCTCGACCACCACCTCGGCCAGGGCACCAACCACCAAGGAAGCGACACCTCCCCTCCAAGGATGCCTCTCGAGGGCCGTGAAGCAGTGCCCACCATGCCGCAATAACTGTCCGCCACTGCCACTTATACCAGAAAGGAAGGAAGCTCCCTGACTAAGGCACCATGCCCTCCACCAACCACCCGTACCACCAGAAAAGGGGGGCCAGCCAGAAGGCACGAATCCTGGGGTCGGCAGCCTGCCGATCGAGGCCCTGCTAAGTTTTCTGGAATGGGGCAACCGGAGGGAATGTCAGGGTGCATGGAAGCTTCCTCTACCGCATGTCAGGAAAGATGTCCCGTCCACAGCACAGTATCTCACCGCACACGCTTGCCAACACAGGAAAGATCCCGAGGTAGGCCAAACTAAAAAACCCAGCAAGAGTAAGCCAAAAAAATACAAGACCACTCACGCAGGTAACAAAAAAAGGAGAGAAAGGCCACACAGGAGGACCCTTCCACCTCGGCTATCATCTCTCCCAGCCCGCTCTCACTTCTATTCACACCACACTCACTCCTCCTAGCATGGAGTCCATCAAGAGGGGCTCGACCAAGAGGATCTATTCCCCTGGATCATCACTGACTTGATCATCGGAATGCCCCCGCCGGAATTCCCGGCCCAGGTCTCTAACGTTGTTTCCCTGCAGGTCCCGAAGAACGAAGAGCTCCCGGGAAGACGGTTGGCGGTCCGACGCCCCCAGCAGCTACGGGCTATGGCAATCTTGGCGGCAACAAAAACTATCTATAATACTCTGAATGAAATATGAAGTATTAACAACTTGATCACCAAATATATTGCTAAGAAAGAAAAGATTAAAAAAGAAAAGATTAAGAAAGAAAAGAGTGAGAGTGCTCTTCTTTTCTTCTAACCTCAACCCCATTCTGGCAAAGATTTTGTAAATAAGAAAAGCAATAAACCTGCTGCTCCTAAATAGTCTTAGGATGCTAAAAGGCATGGAAGCAACCCCGATCAAAATTAGTTTATAGGTCCTAAAACTATAATTAAGAAAAATATCAAATATTTTTATTATAAGAAGAAAAAATATATAAAGAGTCAGTACTATAAATTCAAGTCTTTATTAAAAAAAAAAATAGAAAGAAAAGTCCCTAGTTTTTTCTGTTGTGAGTCAAATATTGTTAATGTCCCTATCAATTATTGATGGATTGATAGTGGTGCTATAACTCATGTTGCCGTTTCTTTACAAGGGATGATAAACAAGCAGAAATCAAGTTTGAAAGAGAGCAAACTAAAAGTAAGAAACGATCTTAAAGTTGAAGTAGAATATATAAAAGTTGTTAAGTTATCTTTAGAATTTGGTTTGGAAATTTTCTTGGAAAATATATTTTAGGTATCTTTTTCTAAAAGGAATTTGATTTCTATTTCTTCTTTGGATAGATTTGGATTTGGTTTTATTTTTCATGATAATAGAGTTGACTTGATGTTTGACTCTCAAATTATTGCTTATGATATTTTCGATGATAGATTATATAAATTATGTTTAGCTTGTAGTAATCCTCATATTTTTTTAAATGTTGAGAATGCAGTTACAAAATATCCTAGGATTAAAGAAAAATCCTTTATGTTATGGCAAAGTGCTTAAGGCACATATCTAAAGAAAGAATTAATAGATTGATTAATGATGACATCCTACTTGTATTAGATTTTGAGGATATAGAGACTTGCATTGATTATATTAGAGAAAAATTGACCGAGACTAAAAAAGGGACAACTCATAGTTTAGGCCTTTTAAAAATTAATCACGCCAACACTAGTGGTCCTCATTCCTCTACAATTTATGGTAATAGATTCTTTACTACATTTATTGATGATTTTTTGATATGGTTATCCTTATTTAGTTAAAGAAAAATTAGATGCTTTTGAAAAACTTAAAATCTTCAAAACTAAAGTTAAAAAATAATTAAAAAAGATCATCAAAATCATGAGATCTGATTGTGAGGATGAGTATTATATTAAACATGATATGGCAGGATAGCATATGGATCTGTTTGCCAAGTATTTACAAGATTGTGGAATTGTTGTTTAATATACTATGTCTGATATCCCTGAGCAAAATGGTATGGCTAAAAAACGTAATTGCATCCTTAAGGATATGATGGAGAGCATGATAAATAGGTCTAACTTGCTAGAATATTGTGGGGTGAAGCTCTTAAAACTATCTTTTGTATCCTTAACAAATTTTTTAATAAATATGTGCCTAAAACATTTTTGAACTCTGGACTGGTAGAAAATCTAGCTTCAACCATTTCCTAGTTTAGGGTTATCTTGTAGAAGTAAGAATATATAACCCCATAAAGAAATAGACTGATTTCAAAATCAGTTGTATTTCATTAGATATCCAAAACAAGCTAAAAGATATAAGTTCTATGGTCCTAAAAGAGGTAATAAAATTATGAAATCTCTCACTATCAAATTTTTAGAAGTTGATGTGGCTGATATTGAATCTTTCTAGACTACTGATGTTGATAGTATCAGGTTGAGGCTATCTCTATTTCTACACCTGTATATCATAAGAATGTAATTCTAGCACTGATTGATAAAGTGAATATTCAAGTCCTTGATCCTCCTGCTCCTATGAGAATCTTCAACCGATTGAACCTGCTGAGGAGTTATCATTAAGAAGATCTACTAGACAGAGAAGACCTGTCATTTCTAATGATTCTTTATCTACCTTGAAGAAAGTGATTATGATATTAGAATATAATTGATCCATTAACTTATCTTGATGCTATGAACTATCCCTAATTTGACTTATGGATAGGTGCTATGAAGGAGGAGATACAGTCTAAGGTTAACAATAATATATGGGAGCTTATTGAGCCTTCTAAAAATTGTAAATCTATTGGATTCAAGTGGATGTACAAGACTAAGAAAGATTCTAAGGAAAGAATTGAGCATTTCAAGGCTAGGTTAGTTACTAAAGGATTTACTCAGAGAGAAGAAACATACTTTATTGAGACTTTCTCTCCAACATGCTCAAAGGATTCCTTCAGAATCATCACATCTTTTATGACTTATTATGACTTGGAGCTTCATCAGATAGATGTTAAACTGCTTTCTTAAATGATAATCTCAGTAAAGAAGTGTATATAATATAGCCTTAGAGTTTTCAGTAATGTGGGAGAGAGCATTTAGTCTGTAAATTGTAGAAGTCAATCTATAGCTTGAAATAAGCATCTCAGTAATGGTATCTAAAATTTGATGAGATGATAACTTCTCTAGGTTTTTAGTAAAACAAGGTTGATCAGTGCATTTATCTCAAAATTAGTAAGAGCAAGTTTATCTTTTTGTTTTGTAGGTTGATGATATATGGCTTGCTAGTAGTGATTATGATTTGTTTGGTAAGACCAAACAAATATTATCTAGGAATTTTGATATAAAATATCTTGGCAAGACATCTTTTATCCTAGGTATTGAAATTTATTGGGATAGATCATGCTATCTATTGGGTTTGTCACAGAGGGTATATATCAAAAGAGTTCTTAAAAGATTTAATATGCAAAATTGCAAACCATATGATTTATCTGTTATCAAGGGTGACAAGTTTAGTAAAAATCAATGCTCTAAGAATGAGCTTAAAAAAGATCAGATAAAAAATATGCCTTATGCTAGTGATGTGGAAGTTTGATATATGCTTAGGTTTGCACGAGTCCTGACATTGCCTTTATAGTGAGAGTTATTGGTAAATATTTGTCAAACCTAGGATTCCAGCATTGGGTTGTTTTAAAAAAAGTGATGAGGTACTTATAAAAAACTAACAACTACATGCTTATGTATAGGAGAGCTGATAACCTATAGTTGGCCAGGTATTTAGATTCAAATTATGCTGAGTGCCCTGATGATTTAAAATCAATTTCAAGATATAATTTTATGGTAGCTAGGGATATGATATCTTAGAAAAGTGTTAAACAGATACTGATCACTTCTTCCACCATGCAAGCTGAATTCATTTCCTATTATGGGGCTGCTACTTAAGCCATTTGGCTAAGAAATTTTATGGTAAGACTTTAGACTGTTTATTCAAGTACCAGTCCTCTGATAATTTATTGTGGTAATAAAGTTATCGTATTCTTCATAAAGAATAATAAATATTCCAGTAGATCTAAATATTTTGAGCTAAAGTATTTAACAGAAAGAAATCTTGTAAAAAATGGAGATATGACTGTTGAGCACATAAATACAAAGTCCATGTAGGCTAATCCTTTGACCAATGGTTTGAGGTCCATATGCTTTACAAAGCTTATTGAAAATATGAGCATATTAAGTTTTTTTGATATACTTAGCTACTAGAAGTGACTTTGTATTTATATTTTATTATTATGGACTTTCTTTTCATTTTATATACCTATTATGAGTATATATATATATTATTGATATGATAATTGATGGTACATTTATATAATTCCTTTTGGTTATGTGTGTATATTTATTCAAGTACATTATGAGATATCTTTTATTTATGTACATGCTATATAAAAACCGAGATCGGGTGTCAAGTCTCAGGTGTATTATGCTGTCAGATAGAATGGCCTATTGTTGAAGTCATTAAAATTGTTCTTACTTATTTTGTATTCAAGCATGTTGAAAAGAAATTGAAGGATCAATAATGAAAATAACATATTTTCTTTGGATCACTTGTAAATACTATTTTCTTGCTACAATATCACACCAAGACTCATGATGATAGTATTGGTGATGTTTGTAATCATGCATGGGTATTGTATCAAATAAAGAATACAATAACTTTCATGATTTAGCATAATTGATACTATTAGAGCAAGTCAAATCCAAGATACTGTCTATGGATTATACTTTTTCTTTAAAGTCATGGCTACGTATTATATTTTTTATTGTTCAGCTCGAGTATTATTTTTAAATAAAATATTTTTAAAATAATAATTAATATTATCCAAGTGAGAGAATATAAGAGTTTTTCTAATTAAGGACTCACATTAATTATTTTATTTTATTAAAAATGGGATGATTATATAATCTGAGTTAATTGACATGTTTATAAGTTCATTATTGTTAGATCCTTGTGTTTGGGTTGTGCATACCTTATGTTAGTTGGTGTGGTTGGGGTGGCACAGTGTATGTCTTAATCCAATTTAAGTCCATAATGGAAGGGCCTGTTAGGGTTTTATTTTAAATGGCTAGATTCTCTCTCCACTTCTAATATATAAATATATCGTAAGATTAGTTTTCCCATTAAATAGTCTCCCGTGAAGAGAAAGCTGGAGAGAAAGGCTTAGCTTTTGATGATTGCATGAGCATCCATTAAAGAATATTAAGAATTAATGGCAAATACATGATGGATCCCCTAGATCTTTGAATAATTATTTGTTTCCAATTTATATTAGATTTTGTTTTTAGATATGTTGCATGTTCATATCTATTCTTGAATAACAATTTTTTTTGTATTCTAATCTTCTCAAAAGATCTATATAAAAAAAATTCCCTACACTTAGAAGAAACTTCAGGTTTATTTTCAAAGTAAGGAAAAAATAACGGAAGGAATTAAAACAAGTTCAAACAAGTCATGGTAGCTGTATTCAAATGATCAGAAGAGGATCCTTGTTTTGGTGCAGCCACTATGATCCATGTAATTTAACAAATAACACTTTCCCATTTTTATGGTGTTTACTATGTAGAGTCTTATCTGGACCAGTAGCAATTCCGGGTCAAACACTCTGCATCAAAATTCAATTAGTGTCACTCTCCTTCACCATAGTTCCTAATGGCAACAACTAACAGTTGCATCATGGAATAATAGTTTAATCTATAACTATTGACGATTGGTATATACAAAGTGTAAAATGGCTTGGCATCTGGACGATTTAACTGCAGAAACAACCATGGGGCTATTCTGTTGAGGATGAAAGGATGTGGTAAAAGAAGCATGGCATCTAATTCAAAAGGTGAAGAGGAAATTACTATTTTGTGCCTAGCACTGAAGCCAACAGGCAAGTAAAAAATAATAATAAGAAGAAGAAGCCATTCTCCTGATAATTAAGTGAAGGGAATTTTATTATACTTTATACTTTTGATAAGATAAAAAATAATTATCTCAGTATATAATTTCTATGTTGAACTTGCTTACGTTCGGTGGATGGAGAAATGATGGAAAACATATTAAGTGTGAAGAATTAATGATCAAGATGACATGGACTTAGTTTTCACTTGGTAAAGGAAAAGGCTTCGATTCGTTCACTACCAATCGAATCAGAACTTTAACCATCCAGAAAGTGATTCCAAAAGTAAAAATAATTCACCAAACATCTAATAAGATGTATGCTTTAGATTGTTTCTTTTCTGACGTGCATTTTGCAAGTTTGTACCGGCACAAACATACCCACTACTGGCAGGTTACTAATTCTTAACGTGGAATAGAAAATCCATTAGTTGGAAAGATGTTATTCTTCGTGTAATTCTACCCACCATTATTTTTATTTCAGATAAAAGACAAATTGCCATGATAACATCAGTACATATCATGTGAACCGGTCCTCAACAATACTTAATTTGAAGTACCATTCCAGCTCACCCGGCGGTTCATCCCATTGTTCGGATATCATGTTGCTTCTTCAGGATTATTTCTGCATATTGATTAGCCATATTTTTAGGTAGACCAATTCAATTACTGACTGGATGGCTTTTTTTGTAGTTCAGTACTCGGGTTCTATATTTTAGTCGGATTGGCATATATTCCTGTACGGTTTAGGAACCTTCTTTTGTCAGACTTTTTAGGTTATATTCACACCCGTTCTGTGCAATGAATACACAATTTTATAAAATATATATATATATATATCATTCCAGATGTCAACATAAAAAGTTATTTCCTGACGGCAGCACCATGTCAAGTTCAAACAAGACTCGCAAGTTTTTTTAATCATAAAATATAAAGATCACGTCGGATTCGAAACTAATTTTTAATTATTTAAATTTAAATTCAAATATTTAATATATTATTAAAATTTAATTTAAATATTATTAAAATTAATTTTTTTTAATTATATTAAATTTTTATTTTTTATTAATTTTAAGGTCATACTATCCTTTCATAATTTATACATATCTTAAACAAATAAAATTCAACAATATTTTTAGTTCAACACTACTTAGTTTTATAATTAATCACAATAAAATTTAAATTATCTTAGACAAATAAAATTCAACAATACTTAATTTAATATATTTGAAATAAATAAAATATATCTAATATAATATATATAGGGATTTAAGAATTTTAGTAAATGATAATTGATAAAATATGTTTAATATAAGATTATATATATATATACTAAAATAGTTTGGACTGTATGCGGATTAGATGTATATCTACCTAATTCCGGTTCAAACCTAATGTTGAGCATTCAAGTTTTATCCAGATTCAGCCCAAATCCGTCGAAGCATTGACTACCCAATCCAATCCAGTCAGGCAGGGTCGGGTACCCACAAATTTGGATTTTGCTGAAATCCCTAATAATCTGCAAAATTATTTTTTAGATTATTAGCACAAAACTTTGAAATTATAATTATAATTAAAAATATTAAAAATATTTTTTAATATATAAAAATTATAAAAATTATAAAAATAAAAATATCATATCAAGAAATATATGAGGCATTGTCTTAAAACGTATTTCTATCTTTTATATAGGAAAATTCAGAAATACCATTCTAAGATATAATCGGAATTCTCCGCTTACAAGCATGATCGTGATGGAGGTTGATAAAGACATCGCTCAACAAAAATGAACATGAAAAGAATAAGATTTCACAATATGAAAAAAAATTAGACAGAGAGAAAACTCTTGAAAGATGAAAAAAATACAAGAGATAACTCTAAATAACTTTATAGATAAGGATCCAAAATGATATTTTGATAGCTATCAAATTTAATTGTTTGAACTTTTACTAGCTCACTAAAGTTGTAACAAGGAATCTAACGGTCATAAAATTAAAAGTTTAATCATAATAAATTAAAAGTTAAAAATTGATTGGTAAAAAGTATTGTTGTATAAACCCGCACCCGCGATAGCTTAACTAAAAAGAAAAGAATTAGATTGTGCGAGCTGGAAATAATTTGACATTGAGACAAGTTATCCTAAGAGCATCCCATGGCAACTTATTCAACTCAACGTCCGACAAAACATGGTGACGATCCACTTGGCTTTTGATTGAGTGGAGTCAAAGAAGAAGATACATAGCCAGTCCACTAGGCCTAAGAGGAAATGCACCTGATTGGCCCTTGGTTGACTAGGTCTAAACAAAAGAGGAAAAGAAGTTTAGTAGGCTCTTGGCTGATTAGGCCAAACAAGAGAAGCCTAATTGGCTCATGGCCGACTAGGTAAACAAAAGTGAGCCTAGTCGGCCCTTGGCTAACTAGGTCCTTAAAGAGAAGGTGCCTAGTCGGTTCATTGCTAACTAGGCTCAAAGAGAAGTGCCCCTAGCTAGCCCCCGGTCAACTAGGTCCAAGGAGAAGAGACAGATGGCCCAAGAAGGCTCTGCAATAGGCCCGAGAAGCCTCTGGGAAAACCTAACTCTACAAGTTTCAAGAGGATTCCAACAAGTTCTTGATAGGACTGAAAACTGATCGAATATAGATCATATACTGGTATATCCATATCCATATTTGTTTTGTTTGATGAATATCGATATGGATATGGATATTAATCGAATATAAAAATTTATATCTATATTTATTATCAATAGATATGGATACAAATTGGATATTGAAAATATAAATACAAATATAAATATATGTCAGATAATTAAACTTTATAATTATAGAATCAAAGATATTATTAAGTAGAGGATGGATTAAGTTAATAAAATGTTAATATGCTTATACATATTGTTATGATAGACCGGTCCAAAGGGATGATTGCTGACCCAAAGATTCAATTAATCCCACCCGGACCAACCAACTTGACTAGATGGATTGATACAAGGATACAGTCAAAACCTGACAGAAGAACGAATCGATGTTATGCTTCAGCCAGCAACAACACATAGCTTGAGATCAGCCTTCAGCCTATCTCGAAGAGGATGGCTCTGAAATAAATGGCCGATCCACAATATATACTTCGAAGCAAATGGCTCCGAAGCAAATGGCTGATCTACTGTCGGCCCGCTCCGAAGAGGACAACTTCGAGGCAAATAGCCGATCCATAATGTGTGCTCCGAAGCAAATGATTTCGAAGTAAATGACCAATCTACAGTCGGCCTACTCCAAAGAGAGTAGCTAATTTACTTCAATCTAAAGTCGTCAAGAATGGACTTGGTTATTATAACCAACTAATCACGTAATTGACAACCATGGCTTTAGCAAAGCCAAGATATTTAACCTCCAATAGTAACTACAATCAGCTGAGGAGAAGTTATATTGACTAACTTCCCTAACTGAAATAAAAAAGGTTTAACTACTTTCAGTTGTAGCCACACCTATAAAAAGCGGTAAGAGAGGACCTCCAAGGTAAGCAATACCAGGCAATTATGAGCCAGTTTATGACTAGCTTATGCCAAGCTAACTCTTCTCTTTCATCATCTCTCTTTCTTTGAGGTCTCCATTCTATGGCTTAATCCCTACTAACTTAGGCATCGGAGTGTCCCCCACCGGAGAAATTTGGCCAGGGATTTGTTTTGCAGGCGCCTAAGGAGGTGAAGCGGTGAACCAGGCAATCCATCCGATCCGCAAAGATCAGCATCAACAGATTGGCATTCCAGGAAGGGAGCATGTTATTCTCCTCTTGGAAAGGAGAGTCCTTAAGAAAATACAAGATGGTGAAAGGGAGAGCCCAAAATGTCTCAACGAGCAGGGGACGCCCTATTTTCCAAAGGAATGAACCCCCGATAGAGAACGATATGGCACCTCCCTTATTAATTATGGGACAATAACAGTTAGAAGTCCTCCTGAATCAAGTGGATGCACTGATGACCATGGTGCAAAATTTTCAAGGAACCGCTCTCACGGGACATCACCTACCGGCGACCTCCAAGCACAGCCATCAAACCAGGAGGAAAGAGGATCGACATCAAGAATTCACTTGACGCTCCTCTCGGGATCGGCAATCTTGCGAACCCCAAGGTTCTCGATACTGTAGGCATGCAGAGAGCCTACCCGACAAAAAGAGAAATAGAAGGCCTTCCTCAGCTTCTTCTGGAGATTCCACGCTAGGAAACACCAGGCGAAAGGGAATGTGCACTGATTATGAGGAGAAATTCAAGGCGCTGGAAGCATAAATTGCAAGACTCAATGACCTGCAAAGAAATGAGGAAATCATAGCATATGATTCGCGGCCTCCTTTCTCTCATAGAATAATGGAGGAAGTCATTCCCCGCCACTTCAAGATTTTCCAATTGGAATCGTATGACGGAACTACTTACCCTCTCGATCACTTAGAAAGCTTCAAGGCACACATGATGATACAGGGAGCTTCTGATGCCCTGCATTGCCTCACCTTCCCAGCCACTCTAAAGAAAGTGGCTCGAATGTGGTATTCGAGCATCCTTCCAAGTACTATTCATTCTTTTTGTGAATTGGAGAAATTATTTGTATCACATTTCAGGACCTGCCGAAAGATGCCCCGTAATTCGGATAGCCTCTTTCTCTTTCAGCAAAATGAAGGGAAAAGCCTAGGAGACTACATCGCTAGATTTAATTCCGCCCCCTTGAGATCCCTGATCTTAATGAGCATATAGCTATGTCCATAATGAAGAAGGGTTTTCAATCGTCCATGTTTACTTTCTTCCTGGACAAGAAGTTTCCTATGAACTACGCTAAATATTGGCAAGAGCTTAAAAATATGCGATGGCCGAAGAGCAAGCAGCAAGTCGGTGCTTGACTGAAGGGAGGTTAGCCTCCAGGAAAAAGAGCGGCAAGGGATCGACCCCATCTGGGCCCCTTGGTAATGACACACCGACCCAACAGCGCAACCCCAAACCAAAGCAGTTGGGCGGCAAATTCGACTCATATACTCCCTTCTCTCTTCCAAGGAAGAAAATCTTAATGAAAACAGAGAAGGAGAGTTACCTACAAAGGCCAAGTCCAATGAATGCACCTCCTA
The DNA here is from genome assembly GCA_021397845.1 of Areca catechu. NCBI lineage: Eukaryota > Viridiplantae > Streptophyta > Magnoliopsida > Arecales > Arecaceae > Areca > Areca catechu. The sequence goes on from CM038052.1 coordinate 13,981,816, forward strand.
CATCAAGGAACAAAAACAAATATTGCTAATTCCACCAGGACCACAGCCACAACACTGAAGAATGCATCTAGCTTAAGGATGCAATAGAAGACCTGATCAAGCAGGGATACCTAAGAAAGTATGTCAACAACCAGGAACCCTAGACCGAAGGCACTGCCCCCAAGAGGGTTGTGAAAGAAGCATAACTACCCAACCAGAGGCCGATTGATGGAAGGGTAAGCATGCTGCATCGTCGTACTCATTGGAGAAGCGGAGCTGAAGAAGATGCCCCCAAAAGATATGGAAGCAATAATACCATATGCTTCTCGGATGACGACCTGCAAGGAATCCAGATTCCTCATGATGATCCTGTTGTAGTCTCGGTTGTTATAGCCAATTATGATGTAAGAAGGATTCTAGTAGATAATGGAAGCTCCACGAAAGTCTTACTCTACGATGCTTTCCTCAGAATAAATTTGTCCAAAAATAAATTGTAAAGATCTTCTATACCTCTGATGGGGTTCGGAGGTAACCAAGTTAGATAGAAGAAGAAATAGTACTGCCAGTAACCCTCGGTATGAAACCGTTTCAAAAATTACTCCCAATTAACTTTGTGGTCGTACAAACACTATCGGCATATAATGCTATTTCAGGATGATTTGCTTTAAATAAGTTTCATGCCATAGTGTCGACCTACCATCTCCTAGTGCGGTTCCCTACTAGGAATGGCATCGGAGAAGTAAAAGGAGATCAAAGAGTCGCCAGATAATGTCTGATGATACAAGACAAACAATCAACCGATCCCATGACATTGGAATAATTAGATCTGAGAGATCAAATGCAAGATTGCGGAGAACCTATGGAAAAGACTATTTCCATACCACTGGCCAAAGACGACCTAACAAACATTGTGCAGATCGGTGGTCTACTCGACGAAGAAACGAAGGCAAGGCAGACCCACTTCCTTCGGAGTAATGCTGATGTCTTCGCCTGGTCAACTTTTGAGCTAGAAATCCCGACTGAAGTCATCACCCATCAACTCAAAGTCGTCCCTGATCACAAGCATGTCTATCAGAAGAAAAGAACTTCATGCCAGAAAGATAGAATATGATCGACGAAGAGGTAAATAAACTTCTCAATGTTAGATTCATAAAGTAAGTATACTTTCCCAACTAGCTGGCCAATGTTGTTATGGTGAGGAAAGCTAATGGTGAATGGAGAATCTGCATCGACTACACTGACCTCAACAAAGCTTGCCTAAAAGATAGATTTTCTCTATCAAAAATAGACCAGCTGGTTGATGCCACTACTGGATACCAGCTGTTGAGTTTCATGGATGCCTTCTCCGGATATAACCAGATACGAATGGACCCCGATGACGAGGAGAAGATGGCATTTGTAACAGAGAAGTGACTCTATTATTAAAAGGTGATGCCATTTGAACTGAAAAATGCCAGTACGACCTTTCAAAGGTTGATCAATAAGGTGTTTGAAAAGCAACTTGGAAGAAACATGGAGGCATATATCGATGATATGATCGTAAAGAGCCTCCAGAAAGTCAATCACATCAAAGATCTAGAAGAATCCTTCGATACCCTACGATGTCATCGGATAAAACTAAACCCAACCAAGTATACTTTTAGAGTGACATCGAGAAAATTCCTAAGATTTCTCGTTACCGAACAAGGGATAGAGGCCAATCTGGAAAAAATCCTAGCTATCTGAAGTATGAGACATTCTTCCAGCAAGAAAGAAGTGCAACAACTGACTAGAAGAATCGCCTCTCTAAGCTGATTCATTTTCGGTCAGCTAAAAGATGTCTCCCCTTCTTCAAAGCACTCTACCAAACCAGAAATTTTGAGTGGTCGGAAGACTGCCGACTCGCCTTTGAAGAACTAAAGAGATATTTGGAAAATTCTCCTCTGCTCTCAAAACCTCAAGAAGGCCAAATTCTCTACTTGTGCCTTTTCGTTTTGGATGAAGCAGTCAGCTCGGTACTTGTCAGAAAAAGAGCTGACAACTTATAGAAGCCGATCTACTATACTAGCAAGGTGTTGCACGAAGCCGAAGTGAGGTATCCTAAAGCACATAAACTCATATATTTGCTGGTGATTGTAGCAAAATGCCCGCGACCCTACTTTCAATCCCATGCCATTATGGTCTTGACGGACCAATCCTTGAAAGCTATCCTCTGATGTCCGGATACTTTGGGAAGGATAGCCAAATAGGCCATCAAGCTGGACAAATTTGACATCGTATTCCAACTCAGATCAGCGATGAAGGCATAAGTACTACCTGACTTCTTTGCTGAATGTACGTGGAGCCAAGAACATGACCAATGGAGAATCGAAGATGAGGAGGTCACCGAAAAGGATTTGGGATCCACATGGATACTTCATGTAGACGGAGCCTCCAACTCTACTAAGTGTAGAGCAGGGCTTATACTGGCCGACCCTGATGGGTAAACCATGGAATACGCCCTTCGCTTTTTCTTTTAAGCTTCGAACAACCAAGTAAAATATGAAGCCCTCTTGACAGGATTCAGAATCATCAAAGAATTAGGGATTCGAAAGATCAAAGTCTTCTTGGATTCTCAACTAGTAGTGAACCAAGTAAAAGATGAGTTCGAAGCTTGAGACCCTATCATGATGAAGTACTTGGAGAAGGTACAAGATCTATTATCCCAATTGAAATTCTTTGAGATAGCCCATGTGTCGTGGATTAAGAATTCTTGGGCCGATGCCCTTTCTTGACTCGCAACTACCGCTTTAGACTCCCTTGGTCGGACCTACATAGAGTACTCGGAAGATCTAAGCATATCGGAGAAGACTCCGGAGGTACACCAAATCAAGCACGAGCCTTGTTGGATGGACCTTATTCTTAAATTTTTGAACAAGAGTGTGTTACTTGAAGACAAGGTTGACATCAAACAACTCCATTGGATGGCTTCCCAATATGTCATCCTGGACGAAGCCTTGTATAAGACGTCCTTCATGCAACCCCTACTAAAATGCTTAGAACCATCGGATGCTAACTACGCCCTAAGAAAAGTGCATGAGGATATATATAAAGACCATCTGGGGAGCAGATCTTTAGCCTACAAAATAATCCGCCAGGGTTATTATTAGCTGACCATCCAAAAAGATGCAGCTGACTATGTCCAAAGATGTGATCAGTGTCAAAGATACTCTAACATCCAGAGACGCCCTGCAAATCAGCTGACTCATTTAATAGCCTCATGGCCTTTTGTCCAATGGGGAATGGATATTCTCGACCCATTCCCTCCAGCCTCTAGACAACGGAAGTTTCTCATCGTAGCCATCGACTACTTCACTAAGTGGGTCGAAGTTGAATCCCTAGCTCATATACTGAAAGGGAGGTTGAAAACTTTGTTAGGAACTCCATCTTCCGGTTCAGAATTCTTCATGCCATCATCACTGACAATGGAAAGTAATTTGACAATCCTAAGTTTAAAGACTTCTGTGCCCAATATCATATTCTCCACAAGCTAACCTATGTTGGTCATCCTCAATCTAATGGAGAAGTCGAAGTAACCAATAGAATAATTCTCCACGATCTGAAGACCAGGCTAAATGAGGCCAAGGACCTCTAGGTCGAAGAACTAAATTCAGTCCTTTGGACATACCAGATAACTCCCAAGATGGCTATGGGAGAATCCCCATTTAACTTGGCTTACAGCACTGAAGTGGTCCTTCCAGTGAAAGTCACCCTGCAATCCCTAAGAATTGACCATTTCGTAGAGCCAGAAAACTCGGAGTGCCACAGAGCAGATCTAGATCTACTTCAGGGTATCAAACTCCAAGCTCAAATGAAGATGGCAGCATACCGGCAAAAAATTGCAAAATACTATAATTTCAGGGTGAAGGCACGAACTTTCCGACCCAAAGACTTGGTCTTACGAAGGCTCGAAATATCCAGGCTGACGGAATAAGGCAAACTCTCTCCTAATTGGGAGAGACCTTACCGAATCAGAGAAGTCATCTGTCCAGGAGCTTATTGGCCTGAAACTCTGGACGGTTCCCTATTATCTCGGCCTTGGAATGTAGAAAACCTTCGCAAGTACTATCAATAAGAAGCTTTCTTCAGATGGCCTCAATGAAATGTCCAATTAAAGATAGGCCTGACCAACCTACCTTATCATCAATAAAAAGCACAAGGGCAACCTAATCAGCCTACCCTAATAGTAAATCCGATAAGCGCAAAGGCAGGCCTGACCAGCCTACCTCATCATTAATGAAAGGAGGAAAGAGTTAGTTATGTTAACCACCATTATAAAGGAATAGATGAAGAAAAAGATACTTACTCTCAGGATGTTTGGGTAGATTGAGTCGCCGACCTCCTCGAGTCGGCGATTCTTTGTTACCTCCTAATCTCTTGGAAGGAGTGTGGCCTTTAGTAGCTGCCTGGCCAGTTCGGGATTCTCTAAACCCTGCCCATTCGAGAAGACAACAAAATCTATTTCGTACTCCCTATCGGTAGGAGTGTCCCTCCCCAACCCCTCTTCGGCCTAAGGAGCCTTGCCTTTGTCTTGAGGGAAAGATCGTACTGGTGGTGCATCGGCGATGGGGGCAGAAGCCGGCTTCCCCGGAGTCTGGATTGGAGTAGAGCCCCTTGGGTGGAGCTCTGTCAAGGGCACGTCATCATCATCCGATGACATCATTGTTGAGGGAATTATTATGGCCTCTTCGACTCGAGCCCTTTTCTAGCCCTCAGACACCTTTGAAGGGATTGGTATTGGTCTCTTCCTAGAAACCTGACGAAGCTTACTAAAGTCCGGCTTCATCTTTCCACCTGTAAACAGAAGAAACTACAGAGATCAGCTAACGGGAATACATAAGAAACTAAGTGGAATAAAAGCTAACTAACAGTTATACCTAAAGAAGGGAACTTGTTGATATGTGCGAGGTGCAGATTACGCTCACTCAACAGTTCTCCAGTTAAAGGAATTTCGGACCCAGACATCGTATTGAAGTCCGCTTGGTTGGCCCTCAGAACCTTTTTACCAGCATTGGTATCCATCGGGGTTCTCTCTACTCCGTATTGAAATCCCAAGCTTGAGAAGAAAAAATGAAGAAGAAACAGGGTTTCCATCCATGGATGGCGATCAGCAACCCTTTAATCAATTTTTGACCAGGACGAGGGCCGATGACTCACCATCCCTGGCTATGGAAATCCTTCTTCAGCATGAAGAGGGATGTAAATAATGAGGTCCTAGGCTCTATATTCAGAATGTCACAAAGTACTAGAAAGCCACAGATACTCCGAATACTATTTGGAGTCAACTACGCTGGAACCACATGGTATAGATTAAAGATTTTGATGAAAAATGGAGGTAAAGGAAATCGAAGACCAGCCTTTAGGTGGTCTTAGTATACCGAAATAGCACCAGGAGGAGGATGGTTTACTCTCTCATCGGGTTGAGGGAGCATCAATGGAAGACCCTCTGGAATATGGTAATACTCCCTAAGATGAGCTAGTCTGGAAAAGGACAAGGAATTAGCAGTGGACTCTAGTTTGGACTCAGTACTACTCTTTCTAGAACCTGCAATGCTGGAAGAACCCCCTTCTTCCCCACTAGCCAGAATCCCACCAGCGACGGGGACTCTCAGAACTGACCATGATAGAAGAAAGGGGAGAAGGAAAAAAGTTTCTACCTGTGGAAGGAGAGGAAAGCCTAAGAAGAGAAAGAAGGTTCAAAGCGATTAGGAGAGAAGGAAAGTTTCAAGGGAAACGAAGAAGTTTATCTCCTGAGGCAAGTACCCTTTATATAGAGGGCAACGATAGTTCGGATGCCTCCCCTTGGAAGACAGGAGGCGTCTCCGATCATGCCACGTATAAGCGATGTCGGTCATGGGTATGAACTACTAAGAGACACTGGCCAACTCGACGGGAGGAAAACCAGCCTGTCAACCACGATCTGCAAGAATGCAATTAACGACCAATATGAGATCCCCAAATGATGCCAAATGGACAGGATGATGCCACGTACCCCGATCCGGGCCGAAGACGAAGAGGTTGCCGGAATACCATAATGAAAAGAGGTGACATGACTATCCAGCCTGTGCCATTTCTCCGAGAACCAAGAAGAGTTCAATACTTATCAAGAGCACGATGCTTGAAATAGAAAACAGTTATTACGATCAGTCAAATCAGAAATTTACCATCATTGGCTATCCTTTCTTTCACCAAAAAATGACAAAGTATCAATACAACCATTTTTTAAAGCAATAAATCGCCTTGAAATTGGAAATGGAGGGCAACTGTTATGATAGACCGATCCAAAGGGATGATTGCTAATCCAAAGATTTAATTAATCCCACCTGTACCAGCCAACTCGACCGGACTGATTGATTCAAGGATATCGCCAAAACCTGACAGAAGAACGAATCGACCTATGCTTCAGACAGCAACAACATACAGCTTAAGATCGGCCTTCAGCCTATCCCAAACAGAATGGCTCTGAAGTAAATGGCCAATCCACAATATATACTTCGAAGCAAATGGCTCTAAAGTAAATGGCTGATCTACAGTCGGCCCGCTCCGAAGAGGATAGCTCTGAGGTAAATAGTCGATCCATAATGTGTGCTCCGAAGTAAATGACCAATCTACAGTTGGCCTACTCCAAAGAGAGTAGCCGATCTACTTCGATCTAAAGCCATCAAGAACAGACTTGGTTGTTATAACCAACAAATCACGTAACTGACAGCCATGGCTTCAGCAAGGCGAAGATATTTAACCTCCAACAGTAACTACAATCAGCTGAGGGAAAGTTATATTGACTAATTTCTCTAACAGAAATCAAGAAAGTTTAACTACTTTTAGTTGTAGCTACACCTATAAAAAGCAGTAAGACGGGATCTCTAAGAGAAGCAATACCAGGCAATTGTGAGCCAATCTATGACTAGCTTATGCCAAGCTGACTCTTCTCTTTCATCATCTCTCTTTTTTTGAGCTCTTCATTATGTGGCCTGGTCCTTACTGACTTAGGTATCGGAGTGTCCCCCACTGAAAAAATTTTGGCCAGGGATTTGTTTTGCAAGAGCCCAAGAAGATGAAGCGGCAAACTAGGCAATCCATCCTGTCCGTAGGGATCAGCATCAACATATATCAATGCACTCAATTCTACATATTTATCCTCCACTTAATTGGATAATAACTTTTGCTCCTGCAATAAGTCAATCCTACAAATTTATCTTGATTATAAAAGATATTGAATTCCATTCTAGATCCAATAGGCAATCAAGTTGTATAATTATAGATCTGTTCCTCTTTAAAAGAAACGAAAAGAATAATATATAGTTAGATATTTTTTTTCCTTTCAACATGGAATAATCTATAAGAAGGAACTTGTTAGAGTTAAAAAGAGTGCTAAAAATATAAAGATTGCAAGACATTTTGTTCAATATTAAGTTTCAATAAGAATTAACGTATAACAATACGAATTCAATGCACAATTAAAAATATCCTTCAAGTTTCTTGTTTCTCTCCTTAAAATATTCGTCAAGTTGAGAAGGGTTATTTGTTTTACAAAAAATATTTATGATACATATGTACATGCACAAATGTAAGCATATTCCTTTACCTCTTATTTAAGAGGTGCTTCTATGAAAAATGTTCCATCCACTCCAAGTTTTTTTTTTCTCCTAAGGTTCAACTTAAGGTTACATTTAGTAATAGGCAATCCATCCAGGTTATTGATAATTTAATTGGGCCCTATCACATTACTGTATTCTGTATATTTTTTTGGACAGAAATCTATCATGTCTGGTAATCTAGATTACTTCTGAAAGGAGTAGTAATCCAGATTACCATCTTTCAAATATTTTTTTAGACAATATTACCCATCCCTTCTCCCTTCTCCCTTTCTCTTATAATATAATATAATATAATATATAATATATAATATTATATTATATTATATTATATTATATTATTATTATAATATATTATATAATATATGATAAACTATATAATATTATTATAGTATATAATATAATATAATATAAATATCTTTTATTAATATATTATATTATATTATGTTATATAGTAAAATATAAATATTATAAAATATATTTTAATAGTATATTTTAATAATCTATTAAATTTATATATTATATTATTAAATTTAATATAATATATTTGTATTATATATAAATATATAATGTAAATAAATATAGATTTAATTTAGGAGTGTTTTGAAAATTTAATTTTATATTATGCAACATTACTTGCATGTACCAAATACAATAATCCATATTACTTGTAATATATATTTCTAGTAGTCCATATTATTGGTAATCCACATTACCTTTCAGAATTGATCGGCAATGTATCAAAGATAACCTAAACCATTTTTTAATTTATGAGGGATAAAGTTAACGTTGAGCCCCTAACTAATCAGCTACCTATTATGTATGGTATTAAAAATCAAATTTACATTATTTAGGGTTTGTGTGGATGATTAGCACAAAATGTTAGAGGGGATTAAGCTAGTACAACTAATATGATCAAACTTGTTAAGTTTATATTCATAAATATTTAAAATATTTTTAAATATTTATGAAATATTTTTGAAATAGATCGATCTACGGAAAAAAAAAAAATTCTTGCCAACTTACTTTGGATATTTATGAGTATAGATCTATTCTAATATGATTTTATTAATTATATTAGCTCAATTTAAAAATATGGGATTTTTTTTTTTTTTTTTTTTTAGGTAAGGCGGATGTTTATGGGATTTTAAACTCGACCATTCAAATGGGTTCTTAGTTAGATTTTTCAATAAACCTGGCATGAAAGCTTTAATAAATTTCTATAATATAAGTTTTTTAGCTCACTTGATCTCTTGCATCAGTGCTTTTTTTTTATTTTTTTTGATGAAACAAAAGGGTAGGGGGTTTTACCCGGTGTAGCTCCCCGTAACAGGCTCCCAGCCCGCTAGATCATGTTCAATTCGGGCTGTAATTTTTTCGTGTGCCCTCCCGTCAACTGGATGAGTACGTCAGCCTAGCCCCACTGCAGCGCTAGAGTTCCGGCCGCGTACTACAGCACCGGAGTTCCGACCGTGCAGTCTCCAGTCACGTGCCCCAGATTTAATCTGGAATTTAATCGAGTTATTCGCGGGATCATTCCTTGAACCCATAATCAGTAGAATATACATAAGGACTGCATCATATCTTAACCGACCGCGCTACCACCGTAGTGGTGCATTAGTATTTTTTTAAAATTAATCGATGATAATATTACCAACATCTAGAGTCAATTTTATTTAAAAAATAAATGATGGAAAAAATTATCAAAAATATAAATAATAATTCAGTCACATATCTCTCTCCCATGGTGAAATTCCATCCAATATAAACCAGTGAACAGGTGGAACCGTTTGAATTTTGAATAGCATATTCCATCCGCTTGTGACAGCGACTCCCCGCCCTTTGCGCTCCTTACCCTGGATTAAATTAAAACCATTTAGTTTTACCAAGATAAAATCCAATTAGAATGAGAATTATTAATTTAATTAAATCAATAATCATCTTTAATTAATTCTTAATAAATTAAAGCCACCTCCGTGACTTCTTTCCCTCGATCCGCTCTCTCTCTTCCTCCCATTTTTTTCTCCGCTTCTTCCTCCATTTCAACTCCAATTCTTTTCTCCCTTGGCATCGAGCTCCGGCGGTGGTGAGGACGGCGATGGCGACGACGAGGGAGGAGAACGTGTACATGGCGAAACTGGCGGAGCAGGCGGAGCGATATGAGGAGATGGTGGAGTTCATGGAGAAGGTCACGGCGGCGACGGCGGAGGGGGGGGAGCTCACGGTGGAGGAGCGCAATCTTCTCTCCGTCGCTTACAAGAACGTCATCGGCGCGCGCCGGGCCTCGTGGCGTATCGTCTCGTCCATCGAGCAGAAGGAGGAGAGCCGCGGCAACCAGGATCACGTCGCCGCCATCCGCGATTATCGGGCCCAGATCGAGGCCGAGCTCACCAAAATCTGCGACGGGATCCTTAAGCTTTTGGATTCTCGCCTCGTCACATGCGCCGCCGCCGCTGACTCCAAGGTCTTCTACCTCAAGATGAAGGGTGACTACTACCGCTACCTAGCCGAGTTCAAGACCGGATCCGAGCGCAAGGATGCCGCCGAGAACACCCTCAACGCCTACAAGGCCGCTCAGGTCCCCGTTCCATTTCGATCCGATCCGATCTTCCTAGGATTAGGGTTTCAGAACGGATCGAGAAATTTTGGTTCATTTCGGAACTGATGGTGGATTTGATTTGGGTTTGGGATGCTGATCTAGCTGTTGGAAATGGCAGGATATAGCGTTGGCGGAACTGGCACCGACGCATCCGATCCGGCTGGGGCTGGCGCTCAACTTCTCGGTCTTCTACTATGAGATCTTAAATTCGCCCGACAGGGCTTGCACTCTCGCCAAGGAGGTGAGCAGATAGCTCCTGGTGTTTAGATTTCGATTCGTGGAATTGAATTATACGTTAGGGTTCTTTTTCCCCTTGTGATTTGATTAGTTGTTCTGTTGATCAGAATTGGGAGCAGATAACTCCTCGTGTTTTAGATTTCGATTCGTGGAACTGAATTATATGTTAGGGTTCATTTTTCTGCTTGTGATGTGATTATTTGCTCCTTTGATCGGAACTGGGAGCCTTTTCTTTCTTGGGTTTAGGCGCCATTTGATTCTAAACTTCTAAGCTGTTATGTATAGCTCCATGATTACAACTTATTTATATAAATGACATTGATTCAATTATAATTTTTCAAACTTAGCTAAGATTTATCAACAAGAAAACTGATATGCAGCAGTATATGAGCTAATTTGTGCTTAAATAGAGAAAATTAGGAGATTAAACAATCGAAGAGTGGTGAGATCTCAGAATGATCTGTAGGACATCTATGAATTTCGAGTTTATTTATTATTGCCTGATATTCTCGATTAGTTTATTTTGAAGTATGCTAAGTAATACACAGAACTTGGATGCTTTCTTTTAGGGATATGCGACCTTGTGATGTCAAAATTTGTCCAATTTATAGAAGAATTATCAGTCACATGTTTTCAGGATATAGTATCAATTAGTGTGGAATTATTATTAATCCATGCTTAGTAGATAATATTGAACATTGCTATAAGGCCCAACCCATTACCATGATTGAAATGCACTAGGGGATTGATGCGCTCTGCAGTGGTGTTGTGCTATAAAGAATTGTCACCCTTGTCTCACCTGGCGTGTTAGCAGTGCAGTTTTTTTTTCCTCTTTTTTTAAGGGGTTGATTAGGTTGGCTATTTAAAATTCATTACTTGATATAATACTAAGGTGGGGATATCTAGTAGGAGGTTATGTAAAGACCATGTTTCAGTTTCATACTAAATTTCATGGAAAGTTACTTGGAGTTGCTTGTTTCCAACCACCAGCCATTCCATGATTATTTAACTGTCTAGAAGTCATTCTGAAATTTTTATCTCTGGAGGCCGTTTGAGTGGGCCAATGCAGCACATTGATAGGTTGTCCAAACCACTAGATTTTTACCACAAGATCAGCTGATGGAGATGCTCATCATCATCCTTTTAGTTGCAGTGCAAGTCTCCAACCTCATCTTTTCAGAGATGTTGTCACGCTATCCTAATTTTTGCTTATTTGTAGTCTTTCCAAATCTGTCATGTTTGTTCCCTGTTTCGATGCTTTTCAATATCTTAGCTAAAAGTACAGGAACCAGTTACTTTTGTGCTCCATGCATATGTCATTCCTGGATGCCCAGACACCCCTTAAATGTAAGTGTGATGTAATCAGTCTTGTTACATTTCCTATGCTTTAGGTTTGCTGTTTTCTAAGTTTCAACTATTCCAAAATATAAAGCTGTTTTGTGTTAGAAGACAGTACGACTCTGTTGATCTATCTAATTACCTGTTTCTATTGAATTACAATATGGAGGATCCCTCCATTAATTTGGGTCACTGACCCACCAAAGGTCTTAACTGTTGGGATACCCCTGGTGCAACAATTTACATATTTTGGTTTATCACCAATTTCTTTTTTTTTTTCTAAGGGATGTACATTATGTATAATTTTATTCAATTTCATGTGCATTTTGGATGGTCAGTGGCTAAGTTAAATGTAATCTTGGCTGTGATTGTGTCCTTTGCCTTTCATTATACTTCTGCAGATTTCATTTTGTCCAAAAATTTGATAGATGAGCTGTTCTTATGTGATAGAGGTGTTATGTAGCATTTCTGCTTTCTTTTGGTCCATGTATCTGATCTGTGTTCCAAATGACCTCATGCGGCTATGGGTTCTTGTGTTGTTTTGCTCCTGTAATTCTACAGATTGTTCTAAGGGTCTTCCTTTTTGCTGTTATTTTTTATTAGGCTCAGAAAAACAAGACCTTCCCATTGTTAGGGTTTCTGTCATTTCTTGAACTTTGTCTGACTCACTTTTGCACCAAGAAACCTATATATCCAGAGGGATGATTACAGTGTATACCGATTGCTTTTTTAAGTATGAAAATTATTCAGCCCAATTTTTCATTCCTGTTTTCAGGCTTTTGATGATGCAATTGCTGAGCTGGATACTCTTGGAGAGGAATCATACAAGGATAGCACTCTAATCATGCAGCTTCTCCGTGACAACCTCACCTTGTGGACTTCTGATATGCAGGTGTTTCATATGTGCTGATAGACATTCTCAAACTTCTACCTGCAATATCTTAATCTGGTCTTGTGAGGAATTAATATTAATGTTATTTGTGTATTATCTATAGGATGATGGGGCATCTGATATCAAAGAAGCAACCAAACATGAGGATGAACAGTAGCTGAGACAAATAATTCTAGTTCTTGGCTGCTTTTGGTGATTTTTAGCTGTTTCAGCTTGCAGATTGACTCTCATCTTCAGTACCAAGTCTGCTTTTTTTTTTTTTCCTGGCTTGAGTTGTGATCTAGAAAATCCTTCATTTTATGTGTCTCTTCTTGTTGGCGTCTTTTCTCCTTTTCTTTTTTCTGCTTTATTTTCTTCCAATTAGAAGGTTTGCTGCAGTAATGTTTTAATGCTAAAAATCTGCTATTGAGTGTTCGACGTTAAAAGTTCCTGCCCCTATTTCTTACGAAATGGGGAGCCTTATCTTAGATGCTTGCAAATTTTACAATGTTCAGCTTGTGCTATATTATTATGCTACTGGTATGGTGGTGCATGTTCCTGATGAATATCAATTGATAGGATGATGTTGTCCAAAAGATTGGATTTGTCTTCCCATTTGTGAGTTTGAAATGCTAATGAGATGGGGTACTTCAATTATGTCTAAGAAAGCTTCATTGGTATGCTTACTCTGAATATAGATTCATGCGTCATCTTATCAATATAGCATTGTCGAACTAGCATGTAGCTGATCAATAAATGGTATGGATGGACTATCCCGGTTAGCTTTGCCTTGCTTTTTACAAGCAAAGGTAAAAGAGACTGGATGTATCGTATCAGTTTGTGTGCTTTGTCCATGTTTTGTAGACATGATTTAAGTTACATTATCTTAATTAAATGTAAACATTTTAACATTTTGAATTCAAGACATGGATAAGAATACTGACATGAAGAGGTTAGCGAATCCTAGTGGCTAGCAGATAAGAGGCATTTCTTAGAGCACGGTAGTTCTCAGATTTTTCATGTTTATTTTTGCTCATGTGTTTTCTGTCTGAAGAAGGTTAACCAGCAAATTTGGCAGTCATGGCAAAGGTCGCTCGGCTAGAAAAATGAGCAAATTTGGCAGTCTTGGCAAAGGTCACTCGGCTAGAAAAATGGTCCGCTCTAATCTGGAAGAACCTGACTAATCTTCTCAAGAGAACGCAGAAAATATAGCTTATAGAAGAAAATAAAGCTTATTGGAAAAGGTAATCCAGCTTTCAGAAATTAATGAAATCTATGTGGATATGTAAACTTATTTAGAGTCTGACTAGATGATTGAGCTGAATTTTTTATGAGAATCATGAATTGGACTACTGTTTTATAGGATTCAGATCAGCTCACTCCAAAGAATCTTGGATATTTGGAAATATAAGCTTAATTCAAGTACTTTCTAACTGTACTAGTTCATCCAGGAATTTCATATAATTTATGGGCCCAATCATCCGAATAGACTTTTAGGGATTTTTCTGAACCATTTTGGTAATAACTTTTTTCTTTTCTTTCAGCTAGTCTCTGGCTTGCATTTATTCCAGTTTGCATCAAACATGATTTTTTTTTTTTTTTTTTTGGTAGTTACGTATGTATCTTTTTAAGTATGCAACTTTCAAATCTGAACATGGCTCTAGATGTTTTTATTTTACATTCTAAATGCGCTAATAAAGTGGAACAATGATTATGGAACAATAATAAGATGCGAACCTTCATGGCTTAGAATGTTGGATTATAAAGTGGCCCACTGAATTAAGTCAAGTGCGAGAAACGTAAGAGTGTTAAAATAGGAGGTATGGTAAAATTTAGAATGATAAATTGAGAAATGAATTTTTGGCGCTGTAGAATCTGGACAATGAACAACATAGTGATAGAGAAAATGAATAGGCATATGTATACGATATTTTTTCATACAAGAAAACTCAGAAAAGCTCCAATAAGGTATTTAGTTTGTGCTAAAGGATATTAAAAAAAGAAAGACAAGATCTAAGATAACATATAAGAATTTTTTAAAAAAAATTAAAAAGAAAAAAACTTAAAATAATATAGGAGGTATTCCTAAATATAAATGCTTGGTTAAAGAGGGTTTGTAACACCAAGCTCAAATCATTTGGACAAAGTGAGATGGCTAGAAACTTAGTTACTATTATTGCATGTGATTTTTATATAGTCCATATTGTATAAGGCACATAATTTTTTGCTTCACAATAAGCTAGTGCTACTTTTTTTTTTTTTTTGGTTGTGGTGTTGGTTGGGGGGGGGGGGGGGGGGGGGGCGGGGTGTTTGTAAGAAAAATGGTTCTTCTTTAAATGAGCTCGTGTAGCTAGGATTGAAAAGGACACGGGTCAAATGTCCATATATATATATATATATATATATATATATATATATATATATATATAATGAATATAAATATTATATATTTTAAATGGATATCAAAATTAGTATTAATATTTGTTCTAAATAGATATGGTACAACTCATATATACTACAGTAAAAAAAAAATTTGTCGACGCTATTATAAACATTTGCCGACGCTTTCGCGAAGCGTCGGGTATATAAGGATGGGGACGTAACCTGTCGACGTTTTTTAAAAGCATCGATAAATGCCGATGCTTTAAAATGTCGCTAGATTTAAACCTGCCGACGTTTTAAAGCGTCGTTAGGTTTTAAACTTAAAGACGCTTTTTAAAAGCATCGGCATATGCCAATGCTTTAAAGCGTTGACAATCGTCACGATAGCGACGCTTTAAAGCATCGGCAATCGATAAGATAGCGATGGTTTAAAGTGTCGGCAAGTTTTTTTTTAAAAAAAGAATACCTCTCTGACGTTCAAACTCATACAAAATGAAACTTGTATCAACACAAATCTGTACAAACCTGTATACATTATCATCAAAATCAAATATTATTTCATTCAAACCTGTATCACACAAAGATGGAATCAAACATCATTTCATTGAAAATTATATCACACAAACATAACATTCATACTCCAAACACCAAATATATATGAGGTCAATATAAAAAGTATTTTATATATATATAAAGTATCCAAGTTCAAATACATCATAAGACATACAAAAATAATAAAAAAAAATATCAACCGGCATCAATGGCATCGATGGTCCGTGGGAGGCTGGTCGTCGTCCTGTTTGCGACTGGCAGATGCATCAGGAACCTACAAGATATACATATATATAGTTACGATACCTACATTATATATATTCTAAATTATTACATACATACAAATATATATATATATATATAGTTATAAACAATTACTTACCTCAGATGACATGAACATATGCAGCATAGATGTAACATGCTCAAGCTAAACCCTCATAGTTTGCATCTCTCTCTGTCTGTATCACGTGTCTGTCTGAGCTCTGCTATCTCATCCTCGAGTCGACAAGCACATGAATCATCATGACTATCTCTAGCATCCCGAGTAAATCTACTCACCTCAGATAACTGAGTAGGGTTAACTCCAATCCCATAACCTTTCACTCGTCCATAACGCTCTGGTCCCATCAACTCCGAGAATATCTCGGCCTCGACGTGACTGCTCTGCGTAGATGATGTAGACTCGCCAGCACGCTCGGCGATCATAGAGGTAGCCCTCTCCTATATTTTATAAAAAAATTATATATTAATACTTAATAAAAATAAAATTATAAATTATGATATAATATAAATAAAAAAATATAAATAGATCTCTAGACTCATCCCGAACAAACTGCCATCCTGGTGAACGTGAGTCATTCGATAGACTCCACCTCACCAAGCTCTTTCCCCTACTATCAGCCTATAGAAAGAATAAATGTTACAAAAAAAACCAAAATGATACATCTTATATCCCTGTACCATGATACATGGCACATGCATGATACATGATGATACATGATGTTAAAACTAAAAGTGTACTAAAAATATTATAGAATGAGAAACATACAAACTCATGTCTAAGCCGTGCATAACTCTTGGACCCCGTTGTGTGAGGAACAGACTGAGTTGCTCGTGCAGCTCTACCAATAGCAGAATATGTTTACAAAATAAAATTAAAACTATGTTATATATTGTATAAATGTAATTTACATTAAAAATTAATAAGTTTATAAGTTTGATGATGCTACCAACCTGTGCTCTCTCGGAAAATCAATAGTACACCAGCTCCCTCCACTGATAAGGGTGTACATCAGGAGGACAAGTAGCTGCAACCTGCTCCTCTATCTTACCCTCTATCTTATAGTCTCCCTTCAACTTTGTCCTATACTCTTTTCACTTGCGATTGAGAGACTTAAGCACAAAATCATTACAATCTGGAGGGAGTACGAACTTGCTCTACAATATAAATAAACAATAAAATAAGTATTAAATGAAATAAGCAATGAAACTGTTAAAAACTTAAGATATAAAATAATATATCAAATTTTTTACCTGTACAAGTCGTAGCATCTCTACTTTATAGGCAGAAAGCATGTCACTCCACTTTGAATAATTTAGGAAACATAGCTGACCCCGGTATGCTACTGTCCCCAAAAAGCTGGCAACAAGCTAGCAGATTTCTTAATAGGCTGGCCTAGCTTATTGCACTCAATAACGATCCTCTCATCTTCAGGTAACTACCACACATCACGGACTAGTGTGGGTCCTCGCCTCCTCCTAAGTTTCCCGGATCCATCTGCAAAAAAAATATAAAAAATTATATATCAAAACTATTGCATATGTATGAATTGAAATGAGATGAAATTATTAAATTATCCTGTATATATATATCATTGATGATAGGCTCATCATCTGGATGATCTGTAGGAGGATCGTGATGTGCTGAATCGGAGGGAATGGCCTCGGCCTGATGTGTAGGAAAGGTACTGGCCTCGGCCAGATGTGCAGGAATGGAGGGACTGACATTAGACCGATGTGAAACTGATCGACTATCGTTGGGCTGCTGTGATGAAGTACCAGCCTCGGTATGGAAAAACTGAAACTGTACATCTGATAGGCGCTTCCTTCGAGGCATGGTGTACCTAACATGCATTATTAAAAACCAAGTCAGTTAACATTATAATCAAATTATAATGGAAATGAATTGCTATTTAAAAGATAGGATAATTATTCATGCAAAAATATAAATTATTTTATAAACTACTTGTCATAATCAACCAGTTGTAGCTTCTTCGGAATCCAACCTAACCAAAATGGTTGTATCATTTATATGATCATCCGGCATAATATTATAAGGCATACACTGAGTATAAGTATCATCATCATCTTCTTCCACCCTTTTTCTATGTCATAGAAGTCTCTAGGTTTTGTCTTAATAACAATAGCGTCTTAATAACAATAGCCCATTCTTTATCTTTCGAGTCTTGTACATAAAAAACTTGTCGAGCTTGAGATAAAAAGATAAATGGATCATCCTTCAATGACATACCTGTATATATCAATCTTGAAAAATTGACAAGTATAAATCTGTTTGAGTCCTTTTTCAAACCTCTTGGTATATTTATATCTACCCAATCGCATCGAAATAATACAACTTTAAAATTTCCATAATAATCCATCTCAAAAATATCTTTAAGTATACTATAATAAGATTTTCCATCTGTTTCTACCATAGCTCCACTGTTCTGAGTTTTTCTAAAGTTCTCGCGCTTCTTGGTATAAAATTTAAAGCCATTTATAATAAAACCATTATATTTATTCACAATATAATTAGGACCTCGAACAAGTACTATTGTTTTGCCGAATAATTTTTTTTCATCAGTACCGGTACCTAGAAAATATAATATCAATTATCGATCACTTATTCGATGTTAAATATATGTAAAATTATTATACGACTTATATATACTTACCATATTGGAAAGCTAATTAGGGAATAACTCAACCAACCTTCTTTGTTCAATCCTTGGATTGGGACAAGTGGAATGATTGGCTTGTCGTTGTACAGCTAAAAATTCATTACATGATAATTAAATATAAGTTTGACAATAATATTCTAATATTTAATATTATCCATGTATAAATAGACTAACCTGCGATAGTCAGATATTATGTCACTATGTAACAATACATAATGGTGTGCTTGTGACAAGGATTTATGGTCAAGAATAATACTTTCAGCTTTTTCTATAAATCTTCCAGAAGATGCAAATTTGTATAGATTTGTATTCTCCATAGTATCGCTATGACGTTGAGGTCGATTGAATACAGTCTCTATACCTTCGAGATATCTTGAACAAAATGTTAAACACTCTTCAGCAATATATCCCTCTGCTATTGAGCCCTCAGAATAGGCTTTGTTTAGTACATAATCCTTCAAACATACAAGATACCTTTAAAAATTATGATATTTATTAAAATTTTAATATTAATATCATATTAAATAATGAAAAAGATATATAAATTATGAAATTTTAGTTTTACAGCATCACCTCTCGATAGGGTACACCATCTGTACTGTACCGGTCCACCAAGTTTAACTTCTGAAGCTAGGTGAATGAGTAGATGAACTATAATCGTAAAAAATCTAGGAGAAAAAATCTTTTCCATCTGACATAACGTAAGTATGACTTGAGACTGCAACTGATCAAGCTCTTGAGAATCAAGAACCTTAGAACATAATATCTTGAAGAATGGTGATAACTGAAAAACAACAGTAACAACTTGTTTCGGCATTGACGACCTTAAAGCCAATGGAAGAATATCTTGTATTAGTATATGTCCATCATGACTTTTAAGATTTGAAGTTTTTTGCTCTTTCAGATTCACACATCATGAAATATTTGATGCATATCCATCAGGAACCTTGATATACTTTAAAACTGTCAGGAAAAGATCTTTTTCTCGAGTAGATATTATATAACATGCATGGGGGATATAAGTTCTATCATTTGCAAGCACTTGTGGATGAAGTTCATATCGGATGCCCATTTCTTTTAAATCAAGACGCGCCTTCATGCTAACTTTAATCTATCCATCAAGATTTAATATTGTTCCAATCAAATTATCACAAACATTTTTTTCTATATGCATAACATCAAGATTATGCCAAAGTATATTATGCTCCCAATAAGGTAAGTCAAAGAATATGCTTCTTTTCTTCCATAATTGTTTAGTATGCTGGTGGGTAGATGCTGTCATTATATCATCATCATTTTCAACTTCATAGAAGTTATCCGGATCCTCAAACACTGCTATATCTAAAATGCAAGCATTGACTTCCTCTGATACTTCTTCTTGTGCTGAAGTCTCAACATCATCTCTTTCTCATTTTTTAGAGTACTTTGTCATCTTACCGTAATTGTGTCTGATACTAAGCATTTGTCTACAAATATCAAAACCAGAAGGTAGAATTGGAGCTGATCCCAACTCTATAGTACCATCAAATAAATCCTTCTGAAATCGAAATGGATGATTTGCTTCCAACCATCGACGATGTCCCATATAACCAAACTTTCCTCCATGTTTTAACCAAATTGAATGGGTTGATTCACCACAAGAAGGACATGCAACTCGTCCCTTAGTGCTCTAACCAAATAAATTAGCATATGCAAGAAATTCATTAACAGTCCATAATAGAGCAGCCCACAGTTTGAATGTTTGGCCATTCGAAGCATTAGTTGCACTAATATCCTTCCATAATTGTTTCAATTCATCTATTAAAGATTGTAAGAAAATATCAATATCATTGTCTGGACCCTTATCACATGGAATGATCATTGATAAAATAAGCGAAGACCGTTTCATGCATATCAATGGTGGCAAATTATAAGGAATCAAAATAATTGGCCAAGTGCTATAGATTGAACTTAAGGTCCGAAATAGATTGAACCCATCACTGGCTAAACCCAGCCTGACATTAAAAGCATCAGAGGCAAAATCAAGATGTCTGTCATCAAATACTTTCCATGCTAAACTATCCACTGGGTATCTCAGCATTCCATCTTTTATACGTTCTTCATCATGCCATCTCATTGACGAAGCTGTCTTTGATGATGCAAAGATTCTTTTTAATCTAGGTACAAGAGGGAAATAATGCAATACCTTGGTCAATTTTTGTTTAATTTGTGTTGAATCTAATTCATTTAATCCCTCACTTTCATTTTTTTTTTACTTCATCCATCGTGAACATCCACATACATGGCACGACTCTTGATCGACATGTTCTCCCCGATATAATATACAATCATTTGGACAGCTATGAATCTTTTCGTATCCAAGATCCAATTCCTTACTAATTTTTTGGCTTCATAACAAGATGTTGGTAAACTAGTACCTTCAGGAAATGCATCCTTTAATAACTTGAGCAACATAGTAAAACTCTTGCCAGACCATCCATTCAAGTATTTTATATAAAATAAATGTACAAGAAAAGAAATTTTGAAAAGTTCTTGCAACCATCATATAATTCTTGATCTTCATCTCTTATCAGCTTCTGATAACGATCTGTTCCAATATTAGTCAGGGATATCAGCTCTCCATTATGTATAGATTCAGTAAATATAGGACCCTCAGGTAGCTAGCTGCTACTTGTCCTCCATTGAAATCTTTAAGATTTTGAGCACCATATTCAAAAGCATCTCTGAGCAAACCCCTAATATCATCATCTCTTGCAAGATTTTTCTGTTGGTTACTGAATCCAAAATCAGGTATATGTTCCATGTTAGAGGTTTGGTTACATGTAGATAGTAACCTTGACTCTCCATGAAAAAACCACTCTGTATAATCTCTTAAAAAACCATTATATACCAAATGTTCTTCAATAGTATTTGGATATAGAGAACTGGAATTTACATATTTTTGACATGGACATAGAATCTTTCCATTAATGCTACTTCTCTCCATACCAAATTTAGTGAAATTCTGAACTCCATCCAGATATTCTTTGCTATTCATCGATTTAGTTATCCAACTCTTATCCATTGTAAGATAAAACTAACTGAAATAAACAAATATTTATAAGAATAAAATAAATTAAAAATATACCCTATCACCAACTAATAGGTAAATCGGTCCTATCCCATTCAAGAATTGTATTAATTATATAGGTCATTCACAGTAACCAAACAATATGCAATAGAAGTTCCAAAAAAATTTCGACAGCATTTTTTTTGGTTCTCCCCATACAAGTAAATATGTGTGAGAAGAACTAGAAGGAAATGCTGTCCGAAATAAATCTGGAATATTATCCATACCATTTGATTACTGTAAGCACCTATAAAATTATTTATAATTCTCAAACTGTCCAAACTGGACAATCAATTTATCACTGTACATATTTCTCCCATCCATACAAAAATAAAATAAATGTACGAATGCTGTAAAATATTTACTTTAATCAATTGACGGGTCTATGTTTCTATGCAATGCAAGTTTTGTAAAAAATATTTTAAAAGCCATAATTGATCATAACAAAGCTATAGGTGGTATTGAAATGAAATATTTGCAATAATAAACAAATCTTAAAGCATAACATATTCAGTAAGATGCAGGTATATACCAAAAAATTTATAAAGAAACAAAAATAATCTACTAAGAAGGAGACTCGGTTCTATGATTTAATCTGCAACTAAATCAAAATGACTACAATCGGTTGCTTACAAAAGAAGGCCATCCAAGATTGCTGCCATTAGAAACAGTTGAATCAGCCAAACATACATCCCAAATCATCATAGCCTCCACATACAAACCTTAAACCAAATTTAAAATAGTTTAGAAAGCTTCTTTACTCTCCAAGCAGTTAAGCACCTGATAAGAAAAAGGCAACAAAACATGTAGATCTACATGACATAAAAACTACCAACAACAACAAGATCATGAATCATAGATAGGGTTAACTTAGAACCCAAAATGAAAGATTAGTTTATTGAATTTGTTGAACCTGTGAGGTGCTACTTTGTTCGCATGGAATCTAGTTGGGCTATGGATGGGGATAAACCTTACATATTGCCTGACAAACTAACACATGAAGCACGTACTATTTTCATGCATGTACATACAGTTTCCAGTTTGGCAAAATATATGCCAGGTTAAACTTCTTTGTTGACAAACCATGGTAGCTCCTTGAGCCTTGATTCACAAACATAGTATCATAAGATTAAATAGCATATTGTTGAATTTGTACGGATATTTTACCTTGGTATTCATAATTTACAAGGATGACACTTATTTTCTGATTAGCATTAAGAAAATAAAATTGCTTGAATATAAAGAATGGCAAACCTAGACTTCTAAGTTCTAACTACAAGAAACAGATTTTATGAGTTTTTCATATATACCCAACATGTTGAGACTCCATCAAGAGTATTGATGGATGGTAACAACTTTGTCCAAATATACCAATTTAAAGAAATCATAAGACTGAAAAAATGCACTAAAAGTGTAGAGAAAACACCAATAATGCTTCACTAGCCCTAGATATACATGCCCCACTATCTGGAAAAAAAAAGAATTCCCTCTCAGCCCATTCACATGGGAAAAAAAAATTAAAGGCCATACACATGACATTCTCCTGTGAATGTTGCCGCCCGGATTGTCGTGGCCCATAGCTGTTGATGGTGTCGGGTGGTACGCGTCTGCCCGTCGGGGATGCGTCCGGTATCTCGGGACCTACAAGACAGCCAACGTCAGTGACCCGGGCCGGGGATTCCGACGGGGGCACTCCGACGGTCAAGTCAGTGACGATCCAGGGGAACAGATCCTCCTGGTCGAGCCCCTCTAGATGAGCTCCATGCTAGGAGGAGTGGATGCCTATAGAATTAATAAGAACTAAAATATTAATAATAGCAAGATTTTTTTAAAAAAAAAAAGAGAGGAAGAAAACTCTATCATTTACCTTGTTTCTATCCACGAAACATGGGGGAAAACAAAAAAATCTATCTTGTTTTGAATATAATCATGTATGTTGAAACTATGTTTTATTTAAAATGTTATCATTATTGAATTTTACTAAAATATCTTGTTTCAACATCATAAAAGTGAATGCAATAAGTGTTACAACAAATTCCTTGATCATTTCTTATACTGGTTTCGAGTGTCGATGCCTTGACATGTTTTGATGCTTATAGGATTAATAAGAATTAAAATGTATGAGAGTGTGAGTGAGCTGGGAGATGTGGTGGCCGAGGTGGTCTTGCCCTCCTCTCTGGCCTCTCCCCCCTCTCTTCTTTCTCTTTGTGGTGGTCGTGTTGTTCTTGCTTGGAAGGAAAAAATATCTCCTCCCCTTCCCTCCTTTTGTTGTTGTTATCTCTCTCTTTTTTACTCTGGCTGAGTCTTCCACTTTGGCTTGCCTCGGGGTTCTCCCGTGCTGTCAAGATGGTACGATGAGGTATCGTGCCGTAGACGGGACGCCTCCTTGATTGGGTAGTTGGAGAAGCTTCAATATGCCTCTGACATTCCTTCTGTTTGCCCTTCCTGGAAGCCTGGCAGGACCTCGACTGTCGTGCCGCCAGTTTCGGGACTCGTGCTCTTTGGATGGATCTTTTCTCCATTTGTACGGCAAGTCGGCAAAGGGTGTGGTGTGTTGATGTTAGCTTCCTTTCTTTCTGGTGTGGGTGACGGCCATGGGCATTTAAGGCAACGTGGCGGGTGCTGCTGTACGGTCCCCGAGGGGCCCGCCACCGTCTTCGGAGGAGAGGCGCGGCTTTTTTGGTGGTTGGTACTTCGATTTGTGCTGAGGGCCGAGCTGGGAAGAGGGGGCCCGCTTGCAGCGGACCCGCCTCGTTGCAACTCGGCTGTGCGGAGGAGGGCCGAGCTCGGTTCCAGGCCAAGGGAGGGCCCATCTTTAACCGAGCTCGGGCCGGCAAAGGTGGATGAGGCGCGCCCAGCTCAGGGGACCTGGCCTTGATGGGGCGCCACGTGGCGGAGGAGGCTTGAGCTCAACTCCGGACCACGGGGCCCGACTTCGGGCTCGAAAGGTCTACCTCTGGTGGGACTTGAGCTCGGCTCCGACCTAGGCATCCGACTTGGCGGGGACCGACCTGGCGGAGGACGGAGCCCGTCTTCGACGGGCGGCCCCGTTGGGATCGGGGAGCTCGGCCCGGCGAAGGGACCGATAGTGGGAATCCAGCATGGCGTCCAATGAGGGCTCCACGTCAGGCTTCTTGCTCCATGTCAGCGATCCGGTCACATCAGTGAAGTACATTGATGGAAAACCAAACAAGCTAGGATGCATAAGATGATCCACATGTTATCATCATGGACCTTAATGATAAAACTAAATACTAGGTTATAAACCATCCAACACATTTGCTTGAAGTCTGATAAAAATGCTCTAACTCAATTGCATGTTTGGCACACTTCGCACATTAAGTTCCCATGTTAAACAAAAGCTAAACTATTTATAGATAAAATCCTTTCAACTTCTTACATGCTTCCACAATGAAGAGAAATAATAGAGTCATGCATTAGCTTAGCTTCTTTCTAGAATACCTGCTTTACTAAGTATTTATCTACTTAATTATAGCCTAAACTTTTTGACACCCAAGTGAGGAGACATATATTTAGTTTCACATTAATTATTTATAAAAAAATTCTTGGCTATTTATGCAAGACTTAAGAAACTCAAATTAATACATTTCTAGCTAGTTTTCTTTTTAATGGATCTTATATCATGATAAATAGTATTAAAGCAAATCCAATCCATGATCTATATAAACTAGAAAATACAAGATGGTCTCATTTGGATTGATCACGAACGGAGCATAGTATTCGTTCAACCTTAGCTTTATCAACCTCAATCCTTCGCTTAGAAATAATATGTCCGAGCACGATTCCCTCACGAACCATAAAATGGCTCTTCTCCCAACTTAAGACTAAATTCATCTCTATACATCATTTCGGTATCTTAGTCAAGTTCTAGAGACAGTCATTAAATGAAGATCCAAACATAAAAATCATCCATAAACACTTCAAAAAATTGACCAACCATATAAAAAAATATGGCCAACATACATCGTTGAAAAGTGGCTAGTGCATTATAGAGACCAAATGGCATGCACCTAAAAGCAAATGTTCCAAAGGGACAGGTGAAGGTAGTTTTTTCTTGATCTGCAGGAAATATCGGGACATGGTTATATCCTGAATATCCATCCAGGTAATAAAAGAAACTCTGCCCTGCTAGCCATTCTAAAATTTGGTCAATAAAAGACAGAGAAAAGTGATCTTTCCTAGTAACGGTATTTAGTTTTCGGTAAGCTACACACTCTCCAACTAGTTGTTGCTTGGATAGGAATTGACTTGCCCTTTTCATTCTCTATGACAGTAATACCTAACTTTTTAGGTGCTACTTGGGTTGGACTGATCCATTGGCTATAGGTAAATAATATCGACGTCAAGCCATTTTACCACTTCTTTTTTCATAACTTCCTGCATGTTCAAATTTAGAACAGAAGGGTCAATTTCTTTAAGATCAGCTATTGTCCATCCAATTACTTCTTTATATTCTTTAAGTACTTCCATCAATTTATCTTCCTGATCAGAGGTTATGGTAGATGCAATGATTACCGAAAGGGTATCATTAGGTCCAAGGAAAGAATATTTCAGTTCTGCAGGAAGAGGTTTCAACTCTAGCAGGGGTGGTGCTTCTAAGGATGATGCTAAAGGGCTTGATTGAGTCGATAATTATTCATATTTCATAGTCGAGGGAGGAGGGGTGCTAAACTTAGGCAGCTCTAACAATGCATTTACTTTCCTTGTATATTTGTCAACATCAAAATCATCTATTCCAAAATATATCAAATATGCTTGTAGAGGGTCCGAATCAAGCAAAATAGGGAGTTCTTATCCACAACTTCCTCTAGTATGTTTATCTCATTATGATCATACATAGGTGGTCCTTGGGATGCATTAAAAATGTTCGACCTCATCTTCTTATTTCCAAAAGATATATCCATAACCCTCGTTCTGTAATTTATACAAGCATTAGCGGTAGCTAGAAAAGGTCTTCCAAGAATGATGGGTATTTGGCTAGGATTATCGCTAGATTCCATATCCAAAATAAGAAAATTAATAGGAAAGTAGAATTCATCTACTTTTACCAACATGTCCTTTAACATTCCACGGGGTACCTTAACTAACCTATCTATTAATTGTAAAGTCACCATCATGGGTTTCAGTTCTTCGAATCCAAATAAATCATATACATAACTTAGAAGAAGGTTTACACTTGCACCTAAATCAAGTATGGCTTTCTTGATTGTGAGGTCCCCTATGACACATGATATAATGAGGGTACTAGGATCTTTGAGTTTTGATGGGGCTATCTGCTGAAAAACTGAGCTAGCTTGTCCAGTCAATTGGATCTTCTTTGGTGTATATACCTTAGATTTTCATTTTTGTATGCACAGGTCTTTGAAAAATTTGGCATAAGTCGGAACTTGTTTGATGGTATCGAGAAGAGGTAAGTTTATTTGGACTTGAATAAGTCAAGCAGCTCATTCATTTTTAGATTCTTCTTATCCAAAGATAAAGGAGATTCTAAGGCACTAGGGAATGGAGCCTTAGGTCTAGGTGCTTGGCCAATGGATTCCTTTTCCTCTTCATTATATTTCTTCTCTGGCTTAGCCAATCCTTGCTTTTGGGTCAGGTCAGGCTGGTTTAATATTTTTCCACTTCTTAAAGTTATGACTGATTTAGCATATTCTGAGAAGGTTTCAGGACCAGTGGAGCTCTCAGCCATGTATTATCCTTTCGGGTTACTAATGGGCTAGCTAGGTAACTTACCTTCCTCCCTCTGATTGAAAGCTATAGCTAGCTAACATATTTGGGTCTCTAGCTTGGCAGTGGATTGCGTGTGGGAGTGAATGAGTTGGGTATTCATTTCTAGCCCCTTAAGGGCTTGCAGCACCTTCTCTTCAAAAGTAGGATCATGATTATTTGATGAAGGTTGAGGTTGTGGGGCACTCAAGTATTGGGAATAAGGCATGCTTCTATATTGGGTCTCCTGATGGTTCGGCCTGATTGATGTTGGGTTAATAACAAGTTGGGATTCCAAGAAAAATTTGGGAGATTTCACCATCCATGATTGTAAGTGTTCAAATAAAGATTATTTCCTGGTCTAGGAGCCATTCGGGTTTGGGCTTGATGGGCTTGCTTTTGAACAAGCTCATGAAATTGGTATGCGGCTGGACAATTCCTATCACATGGTTGGGACTTGAACAAATAATACAAACATCGCGATTTTGATGAGGTGAGAAGGAAGTATTTCCACTTTGTAAGATTCAGTCAAGGTTCTGAGATTGTTCATCTACCTTGCTGTAGATGTTTGTAGAATGACCTACTTCATACATTCCACCTCTCTTAGGTCCTATGGGAGGATCTCTACGGGTAGCAGACATGTGATGCAAGGAATTTTCACTAAGAGTTTTAAATAGCTGCCATGCCTCATGTTCATTTTTTAGCATAAATGTTCCTCCACATGAGGCATATCAACCATTTGTCGGTGCCTTTCTGACAGAATGTCATAAAAGCATTGGACCAGTTGCCATTTAGGTATAGCTTGGTGTGGACACTTTCTAATCAATTCTTTTATTCTCTCCCATGTCTCATGAAACATTTCTCTGTCTAACTAGGAAAAAGTGGTTTTGGCTTTTTTAATTTGATTCGTTTTTCCTATCGAAAATTATTTCTTAAGAAATTCCCTCTGAAGTTGGTCCCAAGTCAAAATTGTAACAGTATCTAGGGAATTCAACTAGTACTTAGCTTTATCTTTTAGGGAAAAAGGGAATAACTTAAGCCTAAAGGCATCATCGAAGAAATTCTGGATCTTAACAGTCGAACATATTTTGAGAAATTCATCTGAGTATTTATAAGGATCCTCATTTGCAAGTCCATAGAAAAATGGTAACATCTGAATTACACTGGACTTGATTTCATACTGGATAGCCTCTACTGGAGGTATCTGAATACAGGGAGAATAGGAATATTTAGGAGTAAAGTACTCCTTCAATTATCTTGGTGGATCGGTTTCTTGATTGGGGTCTATAATTCTAGATCTGTTTGCTCTACAAGTTCTATCTATCGCAGGACCTAGGGGTATGATTTCAGGTTCTAATGATCAACGACCTAGCATATACCCTACATTAGTATTCTAAAGCAAACAGAAGTTCAATTTTTTCTTAATATTATTTTTTTATTTTTTAAAAAAATAGAGGAATGAGAGGACTAAAAGAAAGACTCCTAAGAGAGTCCTAAACTAGAGAGAAGATAGAGTTATTTTAATTAACTTTTTTTTAAAAAAATAAGTGACATAATAAAATCACTTCTATCCTGGGGTTAACCTAGGTCTAGATAGCTCCTAACTGTTCCAAGCTTACCTTTGAGCACTCCAAGTCCAAGATCAATTAAATGACTCGACCAGGTAAGTGTAAGGTTGGTGGGGATCTTCCTGTTGCTTGCCTTGACATCAATTAAAATTGACCAGGTAAGCAAATGGAACCAATTAAAGAACAACCTTCCTTCGGGCTCTTGTCCCTGAACCACTTGTCTTAGACATCGAGCAATTAGCTGAACTGAATTCGGTCCAACTGTAAGGTTCTCTTATCCTATTAAGCTCGAAATTCCTAGGGCTGACATCTAATTAGTTTTAACAGTTAAGGTTTAAGTTAATGCTGAAGAAAAAAACTGCAAAGCAGGCATGCAAGGCAGAAACATTATATTTTAAAACTATTTTAAAATATACAGTGAAAGGCTCGGTAAATAGATCAAAATGATCTACCGATCTGCCTGCAACATGGCCTAGTATAACAATGTAGCATGCTATAAAATATCAATGGCAAGAAAAGAGTCAATAGGCATAAAAGTATCTTACCGCTATACCTTAAAGATGGAGGTAGTGAAAAGCTCTCAAGCCATACACGCATCTGGCCTCTACGAGTAGTTCACACCAGAGCTCGACTCTGATCAACTCCCTCGGAGTGCTAGCTCCTTGGGATCCTTCGGGCCGATCTTCTTCTTCTCAGAAGACAAGGAGAAGAGGTGGAACCCTTCCTAACTAGCTCTCTTCCCAAGACCTAACTTGAGTGCTAGGTATTCTCACACCCAATCCCAAATCCTCATAAATCCCATTTTTCTTTCTAGTTCTTCAACCATCCAGCAGCCCCTAAAACAACCTTTATTTATAGAGGCAGCCATGAGAGGAAGAAAGAGGAAAGAGGAGTGATTGGGGGAGAAGGTCAAGGGACATACCAAATGGGTCCAAGCTAAAAAGACAAGTATGACCATCATACCATGAAAGCCTGGAGCCAAAAATGCCCAAAATTCGAAATTCGAATTCAAAATTCGAAGTCAAAACCTTTCCAAAAAACTTTCTAGAATTTCTGCTCGTCGGTCAAGTATCAACACTTCCATTTTATCAAGTGTCAACACTTGCAAGTGTCGACACTACAAGTGTCGACACTTCGAACATGGTCAATCACATTGCCCTCTAGTGATGGCGAGGCAAACGATTCTCAATCGCCGATCAGCCTTTAGATAAGATAGAAATCCCTATGGTATGTGATCCCATAGGTTCGAATACTATGCTGGTAGCACTGGAACACTTCCAATACCAGTCAAAGTCCTCATCTAGCAATGATACCCGATGTCCGGATGGGTTAAAGATTGCAAAGCAACTTACAAAAATCTCTGGCATATGGTTACCGCATAATTCATCCCTTTGACCTCATAATACTCATGATGACTTAGGATTTGACTTCCAACCCTAATTTGGTTCATCCAGATCATGTCTCAACTTTACAAGTTCTGTGACTCCTCACAAGAACTACCATGGCCAAGGTTTTGCTAAATTGAAACACAACGTGTCATTCACTCTAAACTATTTGGAGGGGTTAATTCCATCTTGATCCACCACCGCTCTACAAGTACTTGACTATATCCAAAAACCTTTCATCACTGGATTAGAAATCCATGTAGTCCGGTACCAAAGTATAGTGAATTGCTTGCAAGCTACCATGGTGACCTCAGGTTTGAGGGACACATATATCCATATCCCTTCCGAGCAATCCTTTGGAAGAAGGGAGCTCCGTAGATGGTCACATTCAATGAGATGTCACATATTTCATTTGTATATCACATCAGTGTCACCACACTTCTTGGTCAAGAGGATAACCAACCAATATGAGATACAACAACCTATACTTGATACATCGTCATCCTATAACAATGTATCCTTTGGTTGTGAACCAATTCAAGAACTACTTGATATATCCTCTCTATATCAAATATAATATAGTTCTAAGGACTACATCACATAAGAGTTCTTTGCAGGAAAATGTACATGTGAAGAACAACCAAAAGAATAACTTTTATTCATTAAGAAATTCATATATAATTACAAAATTAGCACAATCATCTACAGCCTAGACAATTGGCTTTGGGATATAATTTTCAACAACTCCCACTTGGATTAAAGCCAATCAGTACAGAATCTTATTCTCATTTTTCATTTATAACTGTCAAACTCTTAAATCCCGACGGTTTTAATGAAGGGGTCAGCCAGGTTTTTCTTTCTATCGATCTTCTGAAGGTCAATGTCACCTCGTTCCATGATCTCTCGTACAAGATAATAGCTCCGCAGAATATGCTTTGTGCGATGATGAGACTTCGGCTCTTTGGCTTGAGCAATGTCTCTAGTGCTGTTACAATACACCAGAACAGGACCATCCAGGAAAAGTGCCACTCCCAGCTCGCCAAGGAACTTCCATAACCACACAGCTTCCTTCGCTGCATCCGATGCTGCAATGTATTTTGCTTTGCATATTGAGTCCGCCATAGTAGGCTGCTTGGAACTTTTCCAGCAGATCGCTCCTCCATTTAGGATAAAGATAAATCCTGACATGCTCTTGTTGTCATCCTTATCTGACTGGAAACTGGAGTCAGTATACCCTATAAGTTTCAAGTCAGGTTCTCCATAAATCAGCCATTGGTCCTTAGTATTTTGCAAATACTTAAGAAAGGTCTTTACCACTTTCCAATGAGCTTCACCTGGGTCAGACTGGTATCTGTTCACCATGCTTAGTGAGCATGCCATGTCTGATCTAGTACACGTCATGGCGTACATGATAGAACCCACTGCCGAAGCATATGGGATTCTACTTATATGCTCTCTCTCCTCAAGAGTTGTCGCATAATCCCTTTTGGAGAGAGCAATTCCAGTGCCTATCGGAAGATAGCCTTTCTTGAGATTTTTCATGCTGAACCGCTTTAGCACAGTGTCGATGTATGTAGACTGGGACAGTCTTAGAAGTCTCTTAGATCTATCTATTAGATCTTCATACCTAGTATGTAAGAGGCTTCACCCAAGTCCTTCATAGAGGACTGAGATGACAACCATACCTTTATTCCTTGCAGTGCTGGGATGTTATTTCCGATTAAGAAAATGTCATCCACATACAACACAAGGAATACAATTACAGAACCATTAGCACATTTATAAATGCAAGGCTCTTCTTCGTTTCTAACGAAGCCATACGACATAATAAACTTATCAAATCGCATGTTCCAACTCCGTGATGCTTGCTTCAGTACATAGATGGACCTTTGAAGCTTGCACACCTTTGACTCATCTGTGGATGTGAACCCTTCAGGTTGTATCATATACACCTCCTCTTCCAGCTCACCATTCAGGAAAGCTGTTCGGACATCCATTTGCCAGATTTCATAGTCAAAGTGTGCCGCTAAAGCAAGCATGATCCGAATGGATTTGAGCATTGCCATAGGAGAGAACGTCTCATCATAGTCAATACCATAATGTTGACGATACCCCTTGGTAACCAAACGGGCTTTATAGGTCTCTACCTGCCCATTTGAGCCCCTTTTTTTTGAAAATCTATTTGCACCCAATGAATTTTATCCCTTCAGGCGGATCAACCAATGTCCATACATTATTGATTTTCATGGACTCTATTTCGGATTTCATGGTTCTCAGCCATTTCTCAGAGTTGGACCTCTGCATCGCATCCATATAGGTGATCCGATCCTCATTATTCTCATCGAGTTCAATGGGATTACCGTTCCGGACCAAGAAACTGTAGTATCTGTCTAGTAGACTCGGTACCCTACCGGATCTCCTTAATGGTTCTTGTATGGGCTCAGGGTGTGATCTAATCACAACTAGTTTTATGTTATCCCTTAAGTGTGTCGATTCTTCTACTTGTTGAACTTCACTAAGTTCCATTTTAGCGGCTATAGTTCCTTCACCAAGGAACTCTTTTTCTAAAAAGATAGCCCTAAGACTGATGAATAACTTTTGTTCCTTAGCCAAGTAGAAGTGATATTCCTTAGACTCTTTTGGATACCCAACAAATAGGCACCGGTTAGACCTAAGTCCAAGTTTGTCTGTTTCCAAATATTTTACATAAGCCAGGCAACCCCAGACCCGAAGGTGTGAGAGTGTCGGCTTATGTCCAGTCCATATCTCATATGGGGTTTTGCTAATGGACTTACTTGGAGCCCTATTCAAAAGGTAACAGGCTGATTCCAGAGCATATCCCCAAAAGAATAGCAATAGAGAAGCAAAGCCCATCATGGACCGAACCATGTCTAACAAGGTTCGATTCCTCCTTTCAGACACTCCATTTAACTGAGGTATCCCTGGAGGTGTCCACTGAGAGAGAATCTCATTCTCCTCGAGATATGTCAGAAAATCACCGGAAAGGTATTCATCACCTCGATCTAATCGAAGGGTTTTGATATACCTTCCAATTTATTTTTCTACTTTACTACGATATCGTTTGAACATTTCAAATGATTCATATTTATGTCTCATCAAGAAGACATAAGCATACCTCGAAAGGTCGTCTGTAAACATAATAAAATAACTGTATCCATCTCTGGCACTAACATTCATGAGTTCGCATATATCAGTATGTACCAGATTTAGAATCTCTTTGGCTTGATCACCTTTTTCAGTAAAAGATGACTTTGTCATCTTTCCAAGAAGACAGGACTCACAGGTTGGTAGTGAACCATTTTCACTAAAATCGAGGAGACCCTCGCTTTTCAATCTGTTTATCATGTTTTTGTTAATATGACCTAGCATACAATGCCATAGGTATGCATCGCTGACATTATCTATCCTAGGACGTTTGCTAGACATGTACATTACACTAACAGGTCACGATAGTATATAAATGCCATTATTCATATGTCCAATCATCACTATAGAACCATTCCAAATAATTTTGCAAATGTCATTATTTATTGATAGTTCATAACCATACATAGCCAATTGGCCTACAGAAATGATATTCAAGATAAAAGATAGACAATAATGACATTCAAAATGATTGTATAGGACTCGAAAACTAGTTTGAGGACTTCCAACGCCAGGACTAAAACTTGGCTTCCATTTTTCACATTCAAGAATCTTTCGCCGTCCTCAAATCTTCTACTAACTTGAAATTCCTGCAAAGAATTATAAATGTGAATTTGACTTCCTGTATTCAATACCCAATTAGTAGTATCGCAGATAAAGAAACTACAATGTGTTATCATATAAATACCTTGTCCAGCATCGTCCTACTGCTTTCTCTTCTTGGACCTGTTCAGGTCAAAGGATGCAATGTAAAGAGGATAGTTCCTCTTATAATGACCCTGCTTCTTGCAAAAGAAGCACTCTACATGGCTCTTATCAGCCTTCACCCTTTTGGCCTGACCGGGCCCAGAAGCATTATGCACCTTTTCCTCTTTATTTTTCTTTTTCCCTTTATTTTTCTTTTTCCCTTTCTTAAAGGGATGACACCCTGTCGAAGATCCTCCCACTAGACTTACCACCCCTTTGTTCAGTTGGTAGTCTTTCTCATAAGTCTACAATAACCTCAACAGATCGTGGAAGTTAACTGCAAGCTTATTCATTCTATAATGATCAAAAAAATCTAGATAGAAAGAGGGCAGGAAATTCAGAATCTCATCCTTTCCAAGCTGTTCATGCAAGGGACATCCGAGCTTGCCCAGGTACTTAATCATCTCGATCATATATAATACATGACTAAGAAATTAATATATAATGATCAGTGACTAAGGTCCC
Source organism: Areca catechu (assembly GCA_021397845.1). Classification (NCBI taxonomy): domain Eukaryota; kingdom Viridiplantae; phylum Streptophyta; class Magnoliopsida; order Arecales; family Arecaceae; genus Areca; species Areca catechu. The sequence continues at coordinate 14,016,513 of CM038052.1, forward strand.
ATCATGCATCCATGCATTGTAGATAGCATGGGAGACCCTATACCTCTCAACATCATCTGGTGTGCCAAAGGACTCCTTCAACTTTTGAAGGATTTTCTCTGGTTGGGCTTTCTCGAACTTGTGACTGAATTCGTCGTTCATCACTGCCAACATAATGATTGGACAGTGGTCCTGTTAGAGAGCCACTTCTGATAAGTGTCTTTGACTGAATTCCAAGCATTGAGAGCAGGAATTTCAGGTGCCGGATCCAATATCACATACAGGATCCGCTCATGCTCCAGGACAATCCTAAGCCTTCGATACCGACTATTGAAGTTGGGTCCATTGAGCTTCTCGTTGTCGAGAAGAGACCGGAGTGACAGGTTGGAAGACATCTGAAAGGAAAACCAAAACTTTATTAGTGTATATGAATTATTAACCTAAAGACATGGACTTTAGTCTAAAGGCCCCTCCTACTATCTTGTTCAGACTGGTAGCCTCTACCTCCAATCCGAGGAATTACTTTAATTCCTTAGTGGGTACTAGAGTCTAATAGACAATATATGAGCCCGACTTTGGTCGGCCCACCCAGCGCATCTAAAGGTAGGTTCTTCAACCGATTACTTCTCCAAGTAACCTCCAGTATTTTGGTTTTGCTCCAAGGTGCACTTCAATCGACCTTTGGGCCTCCTATTGAAGGTCCCGGTTAGGTCCAACCATTAACATGATAAAATTCAAGGCTTCTAACTAATGAATAGTCAAGTCCGACTTTGGCCAGCCCACCTGACCACCAATAAGACAGTTGCATTGAGCCATCATATTAGGAACAGTAATTCCAACAGCTCGATGAACACCCGATCTTTGGATCTGCCAATGAACACCCAACTATTGGATCCATTACCATCCCACTTAATGGAAGGCTAGGACTTGGTTATCCCTATAACTTCGTCCTTTTATGGACCTAAAAATTTAGAGGGTTTAATTTTAAGGTGACAGAAGAAGAGATGAGAAAACATGGATCAACCTCCCACTGACCACATCAGCAATCAAGGGGGGTTACACATAACTAATGATCCATGGGCACCACAAATTAGTTAAGACTGATTAACCTTGGGTGACATAGGTTAACACGAGTCAATGAGCTATCCAATCGATCCTAATCAACCATATTGGCCAGATAAGTGAGATCATGGGTTGGGTTCCGCCATTAACCGTCTTGCCTTAAACACCAACCGAGTTGGCCAGGTAAGAGGTAGCCCCAAAGAACCAAGATCAAAATGCCAAAATTATCTTAGACACAAATTGGTTCATCAGACTCGATTAGACTAGCCTAAAGACTCGAGCTAATCACTGAGCTTCAAATTAGGTCTATTTAGATTTATGGACTAATCAATCTAACTATTAGAAAGATCTATAGAGAAGAAATCCTAACTCAACATTTGATTAGATTAGTTCTCTATTTAGTCCAATGCATCTAAACTTAGGTCTAACCCAATTAAGGACCTAAAAGAAACTAACCTATGATCCTTAAGGCTTATTGAAATGACTTAAAATCTTTGAATCATATTCTTAAAGTTCTTTGTCATTCAAGGTAACTTAATTCTCAATTAAGTTCAATAACCTTCATAAATTAAAACAATTTTAATTCATAATGTAAAACACTTTTACAACAAAATGAAATTTGAATTCACTGCTTTCCTGCATTCTGATATCAAGTGTCGACTCACCAGGGACAAGTGTCGACACTAGGTATCGACACTTGGGTCGACTCACGACCTGAGACAGGAAGATAATAGAATGCCATGTTTTCTGGCAGGATCTCATGAGTCGACACCTTCAAGCCCAAGTGTCGACTCACGAGCCTAAGTGTCGACATTTCCTAGTCAAGTGTCTATACTTCAGCCTTCATGAGTTGACCAAGGGTCGACTCAAGGCCTGTTACAGGACAAAAATAATGATTTCAAATCCAAAGTTTCTCCAAACTTATAATCAAAGCCGATCAAATTAAAACTCTTAAATTTTATCTAAATTTGTTTCATGATCATAACATTAGATTAAAACATTTTTAATTTATATTTTCTCTTATTTTCTTTTTCATGAGTCAATCACAAGCGGCACCCCTACATGCCATAGGAGACCCAATTGAATGGAAAAAGAGGGTCTTGCAGCCCTACTTCTCTCCTATGACTGGACGGCCCTAGTGAAGCACTCAATTCAAGTATTTAAGAGAAAATAATGATATTAAAGCATGCTAGCATTATTATACTACGAAGAAAACCTGGTGCTTTGATACCATTGAAGGGAAAAAGGGCAAAGCATGCATGCAAGGTAGAAACATGGTATTTTAAAACTATTTTAAAATATGCGGCGGAAGGCTCCGTAGATAGATCAAAATGATCTACCGATCTGCCTGCAACAGGGCCTAGTTTAACAATGTAGCATGCTATAAAATATCAACAGCAAGAAAAGAGTCAATATGCATAAAGGTACCTTATCGCTATACCTTAAAGATGGATGTAGTGAAAAGCTCTCAAGCCACACACGCGTCTGGCCTCTACGAGTAGTTCACACCACGGCTCGACTCTGATCAACTCCCTCAGAGTGCTAGCTCCTTGGGATCCTTCGGGCCGATCTTCTTCTTCTTGGAAGACAAGGAGGAGAGGTGGAACCCTTCCTAACTAGCTCTCTTTCCAAGACTTAGCTTGAGTGCTAGGTATTCTCATACCCAATCCTAGATCCTCACAAATCCCCTTTTTCTTTCTAGTTCTTCAACCATCCAGCAGCCCCAAAATTAACCTTTGTTTATAGAGACAGCCATGAGAGGGAGAAAGAGGAAGGAGTAGTGATTGGAGGAGAAGGTCAAGGGCCATACCAAATGGGTCCAAGTGTCGACACTTGTAAGTGTCAACACTACAAGTGTCGACACTTCGAACATGGTCAATCACATTGACCTCCAGTGATGGCAAACAATTTTCAATCGCCGATCAGCCTTTAGATCATATAGAAACCTATATGGTGTGTAACCCCATAGGTTTGAACAGTAAGTCGGTAGCACTGGAACACTTTCAATACCAGTCAAAGTCTTCATCTAGCAATGATACCCAACGTCCAGATAGGTCGAAGATTGCAAAGCAACTTACAAGAACCTCTGGCATATGGTTACCGCATAATTCATCCCTTTGACCTCATAATGCTTAGGATGACCTAGGATTTGACTACCAACCCTAATTTGGTTCATCCAGATCGTGTCTCAACTTTACAAGTTCTGTGACTCCTCACAAGAACTATCCTGGCCAAGGTTTTGCTAAATTAAGATATAGTAAGTCATTCACTCCAAACTATTTGGAGGGGTTAATTCCATCTTGATCCACCACCACTCCACAAGTACTTGACTATATCCAGAAATCTTTCATCATTGGATTAGAAATCCAGGTAGTCTAGTACCAAAGTACAGTGAGTTGCTTGCAAGCTACCATGATGATCTCAGGTCTGAGAGACACATATACCCATATCCCTTCATGAACAACCCTTTAGCAGAAGGGAGCTCCGCAGATGGTTACATTCAGTGAGATGTCATACATTTTACTTGTATATCACATCAGTGTCATATACTCCTTGGTCAAAAGGACAACCAACCAATGTGAGATACAATAACCTATACTTGATGCATCATCATCCTATAACAATGTATCCTTTGGTTGTGAACCAGTTTAAGAACTACATGATATATCTTCTCTATATCAAATATAATGTAGTTCTAAGGACTCCATCACACAAGAGTTCTTTTCATGAAAATGCACATATGATGAACAGCCAAAAGAATAACTTTTATTCATTAAGAAATTCATATATAATTACAAAATTAGCACAACTATCTATAGCCTAGATGATTGGCTTTAGGACACAATTCCTAACAAATGCACATGCAGGGTAATGATTTATGGACTAAAGATGAATTCTCCACCTTATCTGGTTAATGGGGTTATTCCCTTAAAGTCAATTATGGATATATTAAATGCAACAAACAAGATGTCCAACTAAAAGTTATTATACAAATAAAATTAAACTAATTACTTTTTTTTAATTCTTTTAATTAGGTGGCTAAGTCTCTAACCTCCTAATAAGTTATGAAGATATCAAGATTTTAAATTTTTTTTTAAAAAAAATTATATATTTTTATATTTTTTAAAGTTTTTTTGTTTGCTTAATCTTTTTGTATCCTAGGACAACCATTCAGTATAATATAAAGTTATGCTAAGACAACCTTATATCAGGATACTCAAGATTGATAAATACTAACTACTAATTTTTAATTAATATTTTTTTGATTTTTTTAAAATAATGCCAAAAATTTTTGATAACGGTGACAAAAAATTTGGTGTGCATTGCTATGCATCAATTTTAATTCCTTAATTCCACTATATGTAGGTAGAGTAGTGGAAGTAAGGGTCAAATCCATAGGGACCTTTGTAGTTATTTTGAATAGTGCTTTATTAAAAATAAAATAATACTGATGTTTTGATTGCTACTAATAGAGACAAGTAATAAAATAATAGAAATCAAACTAAGGTTGAAGAGTTTCAATTGAAAAATTATCTGTGAAGATAATCAAGATATGATCTATCACGAGAGTTCGGCCAGTATATGTAGATCAGGGTCCATCTCTTTTAGGTATAGACCAGTCAAGTTATCTTCACTTAAAGAAACTTACCTCAAAACACGTATCCTTTGATCATTCCAAGCTACTTCAAAGAAGATAAAGAAAAGTATGAATCAACAAAAAGCTCATTTTATTTCATAAAATGAAAGAATACATCAAATAAAATAGCTAAAACATAAATCCTTTTTTCTAAGTTTGAAGGAGATTGGCTTCCAGGGAGACTATAGCATATTCGAAAATGGCGGATCAGGGGTGGAGACTGGTGCAGTGGATCAAGGGCGATGCAATGGAAAACCACGGTAGAAAAGCAATCGGAAGAGTGGATGGTCAGAAGAGTGGATGGGAGTGGAGATATTATGGAGCGGAGGGTGGAGTGCGATGAAATATGGGATGATGGAAGGAGCACGGAATGGAAGTCAGAAGAATAATGGTCGAAGCGAATAATGGTCGAAGGGTTTAGCAACGCATCGAGCCCATGTGGGAACCGCGTTTATTTTCCATCATGATATCCTCAATAACCTCAAACAACCTCAGTTCCGCGTTGCCATCCTTGCACCCACTCACACCCGTATTCTGTTGCTTCGAACTCCGTATCAGTGGTTGATCTTCCGTCGATCATGCTTCTTATTCGGACATCCCGATCCATTCCGACATCTTTTGGACCGACAAGCAAGATGAAGCCGATGGCACTTAGATCTTGGGATCTTGGACAACGCCAAGTTCTGGACCAAGGAGGTTGTACTCGACTACTTTGGCAACTTGGGAGGAAGTTCGGTGGATGGCAATTCTGGCAGAGATCTTGGCTTGGCATCTCTAGTGGAGAAATAGTAAAGGGATGGTGACCAAGCAACAGTGAGAGGTTCTTTGGGATCCTTCCGTGGAGGCATGTGGTGGTGAGGAAGGAAGTGAGTCATTGCCAGAGAAGATGGCCAGAGATGGGAGAGTAGCCAGGGAAGACAAGAATGACGGTCGGCAACTCCTTGGACCAGCAACAGGGGAAAGAAACCGATGCACATGGAGAAGATCATGGGCTTGGTAGGTAGGGGCAAAAACCGATGATGCGGCCAGGGAGAGTATCCGGTGAATCGTGGTTCCGGCATCAAGGAAGGAAGAACCAGTGGTATGGATGGCTTCTTAGATCCGCACAGGAAAGATGATCATGGAATGAGGAAAACCGACCACTTAGAAGGCTTCTTGGGTGCTTTTCCGACCATGGGAGCTTCTCGGTGGTGAGAGGAGGGGCGCCGGTGACTTCTTCGATGATGGTTTGGCTCGAGGAGGCTGCTGGTCCATGGATCTGTTCCATGGACCAATAGCAATGGCTGTTGTGGACTGGGCGAACAATACGTGAACTAAGCAGCCGGTCCATGGTGGACCAACACATGGACCGACACTTTAAAATCTATGCAATTTCTTCTTAACTCTTCAAAATTTAATTCCGGGCTTATTTTAGGTCTGATTTGAGTATCATTTATGCTGTTGGACTCCTAAAATCGAGCTCTTCACATTCCTAAAATCATTTCATACAAAACACTACATAAGGATATCAATTTTAATTAAATAAAATTGGATTAATTATTATATTTTTGATAACTATCAGGATCAACCCGTACTCGTTGAACGTGCTATCCTGTACACCGTGCGCTTATGGTTTAAATTTAAAATATATCAAGTTTTTGGCACTGTTGCTAGATAATTGATGTGTTTTAAATTGTGTTTCAAAACTCTTGTTTTTCATGCTTTTAGTTTAACTTTAATATGATCTTTCTAACTTCTCTATTTTAGTTTGGTGAGTGCTGGAAGCCGGGTACATAATTTAAACTATTCCTTCTTATTTCAGCATATTATTTTGATTTTAGTTTAGTATTAGTTTTTTATTTAAACTTTTTTATTCGTTTTGGTTATGCATAAGCATTTTTAAATTACTTTAAGGGTACAAATCTAAATAAGATAAGGTGGGGAGTTCATTACCCTTCCTTAGCCCACAAACAAGTCTTCTTCATTTGCATTAACCCAAGCCTGTAAAAATGTTGACCCTGGAGACACCCAAGCTCATTAGGACAAGGACACCTAAGAGTTGTATCAAGCTAGTTTTGATCATTGAATTAGTGTCTAGGAAAGTGGTTCAAGAATCTTAGTCCCGAAGAAAAGTGATTCTTTAATTGGTTCCGTTCGCTGACTTGGCCAATCTAATTAGTGTCTATGGAAAGCAACAGGGGAACCTCGCTAATCTTACACTTACCTAGCTAATTTGGTGAATTAATTCGAACTTGGAATACTCAAAGGTCGACTTGGAACAGTTTGGAGCTATCTAGTTCTAGGCAATCCTAGGATAGAATTAATTTTATGCAAAATTTATTTGAAAATATATATATATATATATATATATATATATATATATATATATATATATATATATATATATATATATATAAACTCTCTAGGTTCTCATCTTTAGAACTCTTCTTTCTTCTCTTCTCTATTTCATCCAAAAAAAAAATTAGGTATTTTTTTCAATCTTGATTACCCTGATATAAGGTTGCCCTGACATAATTGGAAGTTATGTTGTATGGTTGTCCTAGGGTATGAAAAAGTTGAATTAAATTAAAACCTGGAAAAAAGTTTCTAAAAAATAAATAAATAATATATATATACAAAATTCTAAAAATAGAAGATATAGTGAATATAGTAAATCTCCACTGCCTGTGTGGAGAAGGATATCGGGTCGACTAGTTAGAACTGATTTAATTCATGTTTCGAATCCTACGATCTCTATAATGGATGTAATAAATCAGTCTCAAACCTTTAAGAATTTATGTTATCTAGTCGGTTCCGTCCAACCTTCTTGCATAAGATTGTCCCAACCCACTGCAAATAATTTTGAAATTAAACCTCAGATCATTAATATGTTTTTAAAATTTACTGGAATAGAGGATGCATATATATTTTTAGAAAATTTGAAGAGGTTTGTGCAACCATGAGGCTACAATAATTGTTAGAGGATGAAACTAAGCTGAGGCTTATTAATTTTGCCCTTAAGGATAATGACAAAAAGTGGCTTTATAGTCTTCCAAATCAATCTGTCGCAACCTGGAAGGGCTTTGTAAGAGTGTTCCTAAAAAAATATTTTTCTCATCATAAAATAGCTAGAATTAGAAATGAAATAAACTAATTCTATCAACTAGCTGGCGAGTCATTTTGGAAATACTTTGACCACATCAAGAACCTCTTGACCCAATACCCATACCATGGATTAGAAACTTGGAAGCTATGCCAAATAATTTATGAAAGTCTAGATTCAAATTCAAGAACCATGCTAGAGTCCATGTGTCAGGGTCAATTTATATATAAGAAATCCAATAAAGCCTAAGAATTTCTAGAAGACCTAGCTAAAAAGAACTTACAATGGGAAACGACTAAGGAACTAGAAAGATCCACACCTTCGAGAGGTGGAATATACCAAATTTAGACTTCTCTAGCTACAGAGGCCAAAATTGCAACCTTCACATATAGGTTAGAGGCCTTAGAACTTTAAAGACCAGCCAGTATGAACCAAGTGTCTGCACCCATGTGCAACAGGTGCAATGCACCAGATCATGTCCTTGAAGAATTTCTCTCATAATGAATCTAATAGAGAATGGATGTGCACCGGTGATGCCACATACCAAAGACTAATGAACAATTTTTATGTACCTAAATATAACCCAGGATGGAAGAATCATCCAAATTTTTGATGGTCATATAATCCAAATATAGATGGTCCTAGCTTCAATCAATAAAATCCAAGGCCTAACCTTATGATGAACAACCCACCACCACTAGGCTTCAATAAGAATGATAAGAAACTTAGTTCTTTAGAGAAAAGCTTGGAAGCCCTAGCCAAATTCAATACTGACACCAATGCCATATTAAGTAATGTTGTACAAACCACATGCCAACTCCTAAATTCAAACTCCCAGGTCATAGCCTATTTGGAAATGCAGCTAGGTCAACTAGCATCTACCATTAATGAAAGAGAACGAGGTAGGCTACCTAGCCAACCTAAGCCCAACCCAAGAAACCAAAATGGTCGACCATCCTAAGAAAACCAAGTTAATCAAGTAAATGCTATTTACTTTTTAAGATCAAGGAAACAAGTGGATAATAATGTAGATTCATCTAATACTAAAAAGGACTTATCTACTGAGCCATACAATAAATAACTTGCCTTACAAACTCAAGCTTCTGAATCAAATAGTACACCAAACCAGGTGCCCATAAATTCTAGAGCTCCTTTTCCAAATTGACTAAGGTCTAATAAATAATCAAAATATTTAGATAAAATATTAGAGGTGTTTAAGCAAGTTCAAGTAAATATTCTTCTACTAGACATGATCCAACAGTTTCCGACTTATGCCAGATTCCTAAAAGAACTTTGTACCAAGCAAATGACCACCAATGTACCAAAGAGAACTTTCTTAGCAGTAAGTGTTAGCTCATACTTGTTAAGTCACATGCCCATAAAATATAAGGATTCAGGGTCTCCAACAATTTCATGTATCATAGGAGAAACTCATATTGGGAAGGCCTTACTTGATTTAGGGACTAGTGTAAATATTCCACCCTATTCAGTTTATGAGCAATTGGGACTGGAAAAACTTCAGCCAACAGGAATCACATTATAATTAGCAGACTAATCCTTTAGGATCTCTAAAGGAATAGTAGAGGATATTCTAATTAAGGTTAGCAATTTTATCTTCCTTGTATATTTCATCATTTTGGAGACTAAACCAGTATTAAATCTAAAGGATCATATCCCAGTTATTTTATGAAGACCATTCCTAGCTACTACTAATGCTGAAATCAATTATCAAAATGAATTTTTGAAGCTATCTTTTGGGAATATAACTATTGAGCTAAATATATTTAATTTGGAACATAAATTCATCAAGCATGCTGATGTAAATGCAATCCAAGATAAAATTTATGAATCCATAGACATTAGTGATGAGGAAGTCGATCTTGAGTCTAGTCTCTAGCCAATCCATAAATATGAGAACATAAATGAAATACTTGTAGATAATAAGAATAGCCAGAGATGGGAGCCTTCCATTGAAACACTTATGAAAATGGATAAACCATCAACCAAGCCATCAATAGAGGAGGCACCCAAATTAGAATTAAAACTCCTCCCCAAGCACCTTAAGTATGTATATTTAGGTCCAGCGAAAACTTGCCTATAATTATTATCTTAGACCTAAATCCTAAACAAAAGGAGGTGCTGTTAACTGTTCTACGACAAAATCAAGAAGCAATAGGCTGGACCATGACAGAGATTAAGAGAATAAGTCCATCCATAATTCAACATAGGATACACCTTGAGGAAGATGCTAAACCAACTAGGATGCTCAAAGAAGATTAAACCCAGCCATGAAGAATGTAGTCAAGAAAGAGATTTTGAAATTACTGGATAATGGAATTGTTTATCCCATTTCTAATAGCTCATGGGAAGCCCTATACAAGTGGTATCTAAAAAGTTTGGGATAATAGTGATCTATAATGAAGCAAATGAACTTATCCCAACTAGGACCTAAACGGGATGGAGGGTTTATATAGACTATAGAAAATTGAATGCAGTAATAAGAAAATATCACTTTTCTTTGTAGTTTATTGACCAGATGTTAGAGAAATTAGCTGGACAGGAGTTTTATTATTTTCTTAATGGATACTCTAGCTATAACCAGATTCCTATAGCCCCTTAAGACCAGGAAAAGACTACATTCACCCGTCCATTCCAACCTTTGCTTATAAGCACATGCCCTTTGGGTTATGTAATGCACCAGCAGCCTTTCAGAGATGTATGATCAGTATTTTTTTTGACATGATTGAATGATATTTAGAAATTTTCATGGATGACTTTTTTATTTTTGACCTACCTTCTCTGGATGTTTAAACCATTTGAGATTAAATTTAGAAAGATGTAAGGAGAAGCATTTAGTTCTTAATTAGAAAAAATATCAATTCATGGTTAGAGAAGGTATAATTCTTGACCATGTAGTTTCAAAAAAAGAAATAGAAGTTGACAAGGCCAAAGTTGACCTGATTGCAAGTCTTCCACCATCCAAGTATATCAAAGAAATTCATTCATTTTTAAGACATGCTGGATTTTATAGAAGGTTCATATCCAATTTTAACAAAGTGACTCGTCCATTGACAAATTTGTTAGCAAAGGAAGCAAAATTTGAGTTTACTCTTAAATGCCTAGAATCTTTTGAATTCCTTAAAAAGGCACTCATTTTTGCTCACATCATTCATCCACCTATCTGAAGCAAATCCTTTGAACTTATGTGCAATGCATCCGATCATGCTATAGGTGTAGTTTTAGGTCAAAGAATTAATAAGTTACTTAGAGTTATTTATTATGCAAGCAAAACCTTAAATGATGCGCAACTTAATTACATGACCACTGAAAAAGAGTTCCTAGTCATTGTCTTTGCCTTAGAAAAATTTAGATCTTACTTGGTTGGGTCGTACACTATTGTTTATACTGACTACTTAGCTATTAGATATCACCTATCAAAGAAAGATGCTAAGGCACACTTAATACGATGGATTTTGCTCTTTCAAGAATTTGACCTAGAAATTAAGAACAAGAAAGGAACAGAAAATGCTGTAACTGATCACTTGTCTCGAATTATAGTCACACCATCTAGTGAACCACCTGTCAATGAATTCTTTCCTGATGAACAACTCATGTATGTGTCCACTAAACCATGGTATGCTGATATTATAAATTATTTAGCAATTAGTAAATTTCCTTCTGATTAGACTATTTAAGATAAATACGAATTCTTTTTACAAGTGAAGTATTTCATTTGGGATGATCCATACTTGTTCAAACAGTATTCTGATCAAATCATTAGGAGGTGTATCCCAGATAAAGAAATTAGAAGTATTATATCATTTTGCCATGACCAAGCATGTGGTGGTCACTTCGCATCTAAGAAGATAGCTGCTTGAGTCTTCCAATATGAATTTTATTGGCCCAATTTATATAAGAATGCACATGTATACTATAAAGTTGTGCTCAGTGCCAACAAATGGATCGGATCACCAAGAGAGACATGATGCCACTCAATCCAATCTTTGTGGTCAAAATTTTTGATATCTGGGAGAATGATTTTATGGGACCATTTCCAAACTCCTTTGAAAATGAATATATTTTGGTGGCTGTTGATTATGTCTCTAAGTGAGTAGAAGCTATTCCATGTAGATCCATTGATAGCAAAGTGGTCATTAAATTTCTTATATAAAATATTATCTTCTGTTTTGGTACTCCTAGGACAATCATTAGTGATCAGAGGACACACTTTTGTAATCGACCATTTATCACATTAATGAAAAAATATAATGTTGCCCACAAGTTAGCCATACCTTATCATCCTCAAACTAGTGGGCAAGTAGAAGTATCCAATGGACAAATCAAACAAATCTTGGAGAAGATTTTTAATACCAATAGTAAGGATTGGTCTTTGAAATTAGTTAATGCACTTTGGGCATACCACACCGCCTACAAAAGCAACCTAGAAATGTCCCCTTATAGGATTGTATTTGGAAAACCATGTCACTTGCTTGTTGAATTAGAACACAAAGCTATGTGGACAATTAAAAAATTAAACATGGACTTGGACATAGCCGAAAACCATAGAAGCTTCATTTAATGAATTAGAAGAACTTAGAAATGAAGTTTACGAGAATGCAAGGGTGTACAAGGAAAGAACAAAAGTATTTCATGATCAAGCAATTCTTAGAAAATCTTTTACTCCCGGACAGAAAGTTTTCTTATACAATTCGAGGTTATATCTTTTTCCTGGAAAGCTTAGGTCTAGATGGATAGGACATTTCTTAGTTAAAAAAGTCTTCCCATATGGGGCTATAGAAACTGAAAATCCAAGCAATGGTGCTGTTTTCAAAGTTAATGGTCAATGATTAAAACCATTCTTGGAACTGCCTACAGTATCTATTGAGGAAGCCATGGTTCACTATGAACCAGCATATCTTAGTTAGCCTACTGTCAATATTTAGTCTGGTTGAATACTTTAAACTTAGCGCTCCTGGAAGGCAACCCAGCTCTTTTCTTTCTAATTATTTTCTTTTTTATATGGTTAGGTTTATCAGATCCTGACTCAAATAAGCTTCATTGGCTAAGTTGGGAAGAGAGCTCAATAAAAATTTCTCTTTAGGTGTCTTCGTTTCTTTTTATCCCATATTATGCTTACATTTAGAAATTATTTTTATTTATAGGAGAATAATAAGAAGGATAAGTATATTATTAGAGCTACCTTCATCTTCTTATTCTTCCACTTGTCGATCTTGGACTTAGTATAAATCACACACTTTTGATAAGTAATTGATTGAACAGTGTAGATAATTTTTGAAAAACCGAGACAAAAAATATTAATAGACTCAAGTAAAAAGGTAAGTAAGAATGAAATCAACTTCTGGATAATTTTAACCTTCCTATTCGCATCAAAGAAGAATATATTTCTTGAGTGTGTGTGGGTGTTGATAAATACAAAGTTTTCTTTATTAGTCAGAAAAAAATGAGATAATAAAAGCAGGTTCTAAATATTGTTCCACCGAGTAACCGAGCCTCTTCGTCTAAGCATTGAGTCTCGCATCAAAAAATAAGCTCGAGAGGTGAAGAGATTTTGCTATATAACCAGTTTTGATATGTAGCCTTTCTGACTCAAGCTAGTAAGCTCGAGAGGTGTTCTACACCTAGTGCTGTAAGGCCAATTGGTCTAGGAGACATTGCTCGAAAACTTATTACAAGTGTCAGATAGAAAGCTTAAGAGATTAAGATATTGCACGGTCTGTATTTAAAAAAAGAAAAAAAAGTATAATAATAAAAGGAATATACTTGCACCAAAACAATATCTCACAACTCTAGGGAGTAGAAGATTTGGAAATAATAATAAAAGTTAGTTAAGAGTTATCATGGAAAAATGAGGAGTTTGCACTTAACTAATTTACTAGAAGCTATCAATATTCCAATGACTTGTTTCATCTATTATCTTATGAAAAATCTTCTACTTATAAAAAGGGTATGAGAACAACCTTTGAGGCTGAGCAAACTTGTGATGGTATTAAGAGTTTTTAGTAGCCCGTCAACAATTTTCTAATAAACAATTCACGAACTATATTTTATTCTTACTAGAGGTCAAATAAGACTCAAGTTGGGGGTGTAATAAGTGCATAAATCTAGCCATAGAAGCATTAATTTATAAGATCAAGTTATCTTTATTCTTTAGAATTGATGCTTTTTCTTATATTTTGCAGGAAAGAGGTGCACCATAATAAAAAGTCCTATCTACAAGCTTAAAGGATATAAGTTAGAGTCCAAATAATGAACAATTAGAGCCCAATACCCATCTTAAAGATGGTCCAAAATAGCCCACATACAACCGGTCCACCATGAACCAACAGCTTGGTCCATAAGAAGCCTTCATGTAGACCACCAATGAACTTAGAGGAGATTTAGGACCAAATTCGTTAATGAATTTGAAAGAGATTTATGTCCAGATTCATCAATAATTAGAAAGAGAATTATGGATAGATTTATCCATAATGTAATTCTTTTCATTTTTTCAGTCCCATATCAGAAGAATGTAAATAATCCTTCTCCCCTGACACCTATAAAAAGGCCTGTATACTTTATGAAAAAGGCACTTCCCACTTTCTTTCATCCTTCCAATATACGAGGAGAGTGAACTAAAGGATAAAGATCCACTGTCAGATTCTAAAATTTTTATTTTTTTAACTCCAAGCCCTATTAATGGCTTAGGAGTTAAATATATTTTTTTGTATTCAAATTTTCTTAGCGATAAAATTTTATTCTTCTTGTTTTAATTAATTTCTTGCAATTTAATTTCTGCAATTATGCTAGTTTAATTTCTGCATATCTTTAAATTTTATAATTTAAATTCTAACAAGTAGTGTAGAATTTATTTTATAATTTTGAATAATTTTAAAAAATTAATTTAGATCATGTCTGGCTAAGCAAATCTCTTAGGGTTGTGATGAAGCTAGACTATGATTAGAAGCCCTTTCTTAGAATCTTTTCTTGGACTTTCAATTTTTCTAGAGTCCACCTTTCTATTTAATTTCTTGCCAAGAAACTTAATGGACTATTGTTAGGTTTCAATCCTTTTATACTTTATACTTGATTCGGTGCAAGAAGGGTAATAGATAGAAGGCTCACAATATTTTAAAACCATTTTCTCTTCTTCCTTGTAGGAACCTTGATGGATTATTGTTAGGTTAAAATCTCTTCATAATCCATATTTGGTTAACACAAAAAAAGAAGTTAAACAGACATTATGAGAAAAATCATAGAAAGGCTCTCTAAATCATTGGTCTAATGGATTCAAAAGTCCTGGATTTTTAGATTATTTATCTCTTCAATTTAATCATTTTTTGCTTAAAATAGAAAGTAAAGAAACAATCTTTTTCCATCTTTGTTAAAGCTCGCCTGAGCAAGGGTTTGAATACAGTTCATACACCTAATTCCTCGTGGGATCGACCCGTACTCGCTGAACATGCTACCCTGTATACCGTGTGCTTGTGGTTTAAATTTAAAATACATCATACCTAGTTCTTTTTCTATTAAAAAGATTTCTTTTTATTTTGTGTTATCTTTCTAGATACTGAAAGAGTCTTGGTCAACCTCTTTCATGCTTATGCTCATAGGCAAAGAAATACGATCATATCTTTGAAATAATATTTTCTATTATTTCTGTACAAGGGATGAAAATGTCTTAAAATAATACCTCATATGCTTCCAGATTTTGATTTTAGTTTTCAATTTTCTGTAAGTATTTTATAATTTTTCTATACTAAAAATATGTTTAGTTTCTTTAATTACATTTACAATTTTTAAGTATTGTTTTAACATACCTTACCATAATATTTTTTTGATAATTCAAAAATTATACTACAAACTTGAGTTCAAATCTCACTTTTATTAAGGTTTTAGGGACTGTGAGAATAAGAGAAAAGGGTACCATTGCTTTGTAGATACATTACCTACATAGCTCTTTCTATGAAGAAAGATATATATAATTTGCCTCGCAAGTTCTTTTAAATGCATAAATCTATCGTTAACGTGATAGTTTGGTTGGTAGAGACCTTGCTTCATATCCACAATCGATCGTGAGTTCGAGACATGATCCATACGTGATGACTCAATTAAATACCAACCATGGATCACAAATGACAAGCCATGGTAGTCCTACGTCATGGCGTTTGTGATCCATGCAAGATAAATAGCATCCAGTGGGAGGAGGGGCCCACACTGAGACATGATCCATACATGATGACTCCATTAAATACCAACCATGAATCACAAATGACAAGCCATGGTAGTCCTACGTCATGGCGTTTGTGATCCATGCGAGATAAATGGCATCCAATGGGAGGAGGGGCCCACACTGAAGCTGATACACAAACTGCTGCGCAAGATCCATCGTTAATCAAAGGTGGATCTAACTCTACGCTCTTTGATTTAAACTTTGTGAATGAGAGATTGAAGATACATTTGATCTAATGTGAGAGAAGTTAACGTAGGTTCCGGAAACATTTTGATATGTTAAAATCTAAAATTGGGGTCGAGCTTAAGCTATTAATATGTGCAGCCTCGCTAGCGTTACTTTTCCTGCTCTGCCTAAATATGTAATAAATTACATGGGATAAAGCTTCCTCGCCAATCCTCATGGAGGGCCACAGCGTTTGCGTGGGATCAGATCAGTGGGATGCAGAGTTCATAGCACTAATTGATCTTTATTATTATTATTATTATTATTAGAGCTTTGATCCGCCGATCTAACTCTGATAGAATTCACCACATCCAGTGCAGTCAAGGGACATTATCAGATGGTGACAATTTATTAAGAGGTCAAACCTGTGCTGCCACAATGGCTTACCAGTACCGGCACAAAAACTCACATATAAATGCTGTGGAGTTTAACCAAGATGACTACATCACACTACTACTTGAGTTTTAACACCTAATCCGTAAAAGTCCCTAGTTTACTGAAATCATTAACTTGGAAGAAAATCTTCCAATAAAGATCCTTTGTAGAAAGATAATTATCTAAAATATCAATCAATTCAATCAGAATTCCTCCCTTTTTTTTTTGGAAAGTAATATCGATCATCGCAACCTGGCCTCACCACCATCATCATTTCTCTACCATCATTGGAGCCAACCAGGTAGAATTAGAAACCAACCCAGGCCACCATACCAAACGATACATGTACAGTAATAACATCATGGAGGTCGAGTGGTGGATGTTGAAATCCCCTTATCCCGAAACCCGCTGACTTCAAATGTGGCACGCCTTGGTGCTTCTAGATGATCATGTCCGTCAAATGGGTGGGCCCCGCCTGATAAACGGTTGGCCGAAGAACCCGACCGGTTCCCTCCCTCGCGACGGCTCTTCGGACGCCATTTGCCGACTCCTTCAACTCTTCCTCGTAAATTGAATTCCCCAACGACTTGAGCACGGAGCGAGGGCGAGGCCCGAGCACCGAGAAAACGCCTTCTTTTTTTTTTCTTTTTTTTTTATTTGACTTCCATTTCGTACTTCCAAAGCGCCCCTCCTCCTCTGGAAAAGATATATGGAAGACCTCGTGCGATGGATCGACGACCCCGCGAATCCCGATTCCAGGTAACGCACGACGAGATCTCCTTCGATCTCTCTTTCCGCCTATCAGTTATCTCGAAACGGCTGTTCGGGATTTGTTTTTCCCTGATTTTTTTCGGATTTTTCTTCCTTTTTTCCTCCATAGATTGTTGAGTTTCTGGTAAAACAGAGGGCGGTTTAAGAGGTTGTTGCATCTGGCTTCTCCCAAGATGCAATCTTTGAGGTCCAGGTACTATAAAAATCCTGCCTTTGATCTTGTTTTGATCGAATTACCGGGTTCGAGAATTGGGTTTTATTGTTTTTGATCTTATACGGACGTTCTATGGCTCGGTGTTATCTGTTCTTGTTTGATTATTGGTCGTTTAAGATCTGCGTCCTCTGGAATGGCGCAAAAGAACTCCCCTTCTAGCCCCAATTCCAAGACTTCTCCACCCAGATCAAGCAAAGGAGGGCCTGCTTCATCGGATTCCGTAGACTCGAAGTCGTCCAAGGTATTAGATCGAAAACCCTCGACAAAGGCCGCATCTTGGCCGGAGGTACAGATTTCTATTGCTCTCTACGCTCTCCATTTATCGAAACCGATTGGATACTGATCATACTGGTTGTTCGTGATTTTATTTGATTCTACGTAGAAACGAACCGTTAAAGTTTCAGAGATGCCGCAGCAACTGAGTCGGCTTCGGGAGGAACTGAAGAAGGAGGAGGAGGAGAAGTCCCGTGCACTCCAAGAGCTTGCTGAAATGAAGAAGAAGATGCCATCTCGAATGAATGGAAATGAGAGTCTGGGTAAGAGTAGAGTGGAGGTGTTAGAGAAAGAAGTGGAGAAAGCGAAGGATTCAGAAAGGAAGATGCTCGAATCACTGGTGTTCCAAACAAAGCAGCTTGAACTGACGAAGATATCGCTCGAGGAAGCCAAGCTTGAGATAAGGTCCCTTCAAGAGAGCATCAAAAGCTTGGAGGGTTCTGCAGTCTCGGCAAACCGAAGTAGTAGGCATTTAGGGAAGCATCTGGGGAAGGATGGTCCATCGGATATCGTTCGTGCTGAAGAGGAGATAAGGAAGCTCAGGAATGATCTTAAGTTAGCCATCGAAGCAGAAGAGAAGAGCAAGAGGGCCATGGATGATTTAGCTATTGCCCTTAAAGAAGTAACCATGGAGGCTAATCAGGTGAAGGAGATGTTTTCAACAACCAAGTCGGAGTTAGAGAATGTGAGAGCAGAAGCTGAACGCTCAAAAACTTTGTTGGACAGTATGGAAGAGAAGTTTCGGCTGGCATCAGAAGAATCTGAAAAGTTGAAGTTGGAATTGGAGGAGTCAACTGCTGCTTGGAATGTGAAAGAGAATGGGTTTGTAAGTTGTATGAAGATGTCTGAAGAGGATATTAGTAAATTACATCAGGAAAACAGTAAATTAAGTGATTCACAAAGAGTTGTGAGAGAAGAAAATTTTAAGTTGAGGGATATACTAAAACAATCAGTTAATGAAGCTACTGTTGTCAAAGAAGCATTAGAGATTGCCAGGAATGAGAATTCCCAGCTTAAGGACCTCTTGTCGGACAAGGAAAATGCCTTTCAGAGCATTAGGCAAGAATATGAATGCCTTAAGGTTAGTGAAGCTGCAGCGCTAGATAGTGTCAAGGAATTGAAGACTTTGCTTGCTGCAACATCAACTGTGGACTCAAGCAAAAGCATCACTTCGTCGGAGACTGGATCATTTGCACAGCCAAAGGAATCCACTGCTGATATTAAATGCACTCAAGGAATTTTCAGGTTTCCATCTGGTCGATGGAAGGGTGAGAGTTCGCATTTTCAACATGGTCACAGGCATTCAATTGGAGAGCCGGCAAAGTTCAAGGGGTCTGTATTTGATAACGCAGGGTCGCCAGAGCAGAAGCGTCGGATGTTTGCATCACTTAGCAATGTCTCTGACATGAGGGTTGCTTCCTCAATTGTCACACACGATACACTAGACTCTGATGATTTTGATCATTTATATGGGATTCAAGTAGATGGCATGCAGCATCCCTTTGTGAAGCAGAAAAGGAAAAAGGCTGTTCTTAAAAGATTTGGAGACTTGCTGAGGAGAAAGTACTCCTGCAAGTAGAATTTATTTCTCCTCAGTATTTTCATAAATTTATCTTCTTTGGATCTTGTCGCTGCGGGTCCTTTGTTTCAACTAAATTTTGAAAATAAGACAAAAGTATAAGCAGCAGTAACTTCTTCATTTTTGCAAGAAACCACGGCCATAGTATGCATGGTTCGAACAGATGCAGCAAAGAGATCTTATTTGATAGGCAGTGTGAATTTATTTTCTTTGTGACATGTTGGTTGTACATGATCCATAGTCAATAGCCATCAGTCTAAATGGTATGCAAGACACATAGCATTATATTTTTCTAATTCTCCCAATGTACTGCTTTTACCTTCCAGTTATCTATATGTGTAATTACTTAAAAAAGCAATCGCTTGTGCTGTGTCTGGCTTACAAGTTTTCAAATACAATCTAGTAGGAGAAGCTGTTTCTGGCTTTCTGCTGATCTGGATGTGATTGTCATTGTGGACCTCTTTTTTTTTTTTTAATTTATTTTTTGTATTGAATTCAGATGTAATGCCAATGGACAACTGCCATTGAAACATATTGATGCTTGCTAATAACTTTTTTTTTTCTTTTATGTGAGATGCTTGCTAATAGTTTGTAGCTGTAAATTACAATATTTGGATAGTATTGGTTTGTTAATTTGCAGTCTGAACCTTCACTGTTATACCAACCCTTGATTGTCCTTTGTGATTTGGTTGAATTGTTTCTCAAGAAAGGAAGAATTTTTATGTAGCTTTGTTGTTCTGGAGACAGGTTTTACTATTTTAAATTGAAAACAAGGTTTTTACTGTTTGACAACAAAACCTTACAAAACCCATGATTTCAAGGTTGCGAGATGGAGGACAACATCATGTTATTTATGTATCAATATGAACCTCAAAAAAGATTCAGGGGCTTGGAAGCTTGTGATGTGTACAAGCACAGGCCAAATTGAAGCCTAATACAAAGTTCAAAAGGAAAGAGATGGAAAATTAATAATCAAGCAAACAAGTTATTTTGCTTTCTTATCTTTGAGGTTAAGTCACAATTAAGCACGGAAGCTGGGATGGCCGCTGGAAAGTTGGTCTGCTTCAACCTTCAAGCCGTTAAGGAACCTTAAAAGTGTAAAGACCGGGCAACTTTCCACAAACTTGACGGATTTCTTTTTGTTTCTTATACCTTTCTTTATTTTTTTTTCTTTGTTTTCTCTTTCCTTTCTTCTTTCTGTACTTTTTTTTATATTTTTTTTCATCATTTCCTTTCTTCTATCTTTTCTTCATTTCTTTATTTCTTCTCCCTCTTTTTATATATAGATTTTAAAATCTGAACCTCATCCCAATCCCCTTGTTTTACAAGAACAGAACAGGATGCGCCCCCCTCCCCCGCCCTCCCTCTCTTCCGCTAGGATTTGAAATCAATCTAAGCATGTCCTTTGCAATACATGGTACGAACAATCTAGGGAAAATTAGAAAAACTTGCGTCATATTCTGAAGGACCTAAATAAATTCAAATTTATGTTAGGTGAACATTACAAAATTTTATTTTATATATATATATATATATATACATGCAAAAAACAGAATATCATTCATCATTTGTTTTGGCTATTATATGCTATTTATATGTGCAACATTTAGTAATTTATTCATTTGGAAGAATATTTACCAGATTCAGTAATGAAAAAAATTTCTATAGGAAGGTTTTAAGTTTTAACTTCTTATTTGATGGGCAATGGAAACGAAGTCCTATATATGACATCCAAAACAGTTTGTGAATTAAAATAAAAACCAGCACATCCTGACAAAATAAAAACCCAAATTAGGTAGTTTTAGTGATAAATCGGTTCAATTACCTCCCTTGAAATAAGATAAGGGAATTACTAAAAACCCGATGAACAGTAATAGCATGCTGCAGCTTTAAAAACAGAATCGAAAGGAGAAAAGATTTTGCTTTACTACAATTTCCCCCACTCTGGTACTGTGAGCATTATGGTTAAGTTGCAACAAATATTACGGACAAGTAATTAACTGGGCTTACAATCCTAATATATTACTGCTCTTTCTCTATTATATGATAGGGCCAACTTAACCAAGAAGCTTTATCCCATCTATTTGGAGCTGACTGCGGGTTTCTTTCTTCATTATTTGTTTCTTTCAAGGTTCAGTATGTTCAAACTAAAATAGATATCATGAAACAGCTCACAGTTTTCTATTCTTTGAAATCTGGCTTCCTACCAGAATTTCCGCATCTGCTTTTCTTCTCAAGCTCCAAACCAGCATCAGCAGTCTCCATATAATAATCTTTACTAGGAGAAAGAATCTATGGGAATAATGCCTAGCTGAACTTTGAATGTATGAAACCAGAATTTCTGCTTTCCTTGGTGTTTAATTTGAGGGTTTTTTTTTTTTTTTTTTTTAATGGCATTGAGCTCAGTAAACAAGCTTACTATTTTCTGTTTGTCTCTGTTTCTGCTGAACTCAAGCCTGTGACCATCTTCCAGACTATCATCCAATTTATAGGTCTTTCCTATGACAACTTCTCTTTAGGCTTAAAAAGCAACTTCAACGAAGTTTACCAATCAATCGATGGCACCATTCTTAGAATCACCCAGTTGATATTCCAACATCAAAAAATAAATAGCTCTTGGCGTGGTCTTCAACCTCTGAAGCTCTTTCATGGTATAAAGACAATAATAGATGTTTAATGACATTGTCTGAAGTTTTAAAGAGCTAATCTTTCTTTCTAGACTAGTCTTCAAATTTTTGGTGACTAGATAGCTGTCCAGACAGGAAAATAAAGCTCTCATTTCAGTCTCAGAACAATAAGAAAGACAGCACACCTTTTTCCCTGAAGAAATATTTTACTTTATTGGCAGCACCGTCAGATCACAAAAATATGACAATATAATTTAGCATCATTCTGTGACTGGAATTTAACTTGAAGTATTATAAGGTAACTCTTGGGAGCAAAGAACCATCATTGATGCCTATGCTTGAGGAAAAGCTAATATCCTCATAAGTGAATCAACTCTAATTTACAATGTCAGCTTCATCATCAAGAAATTTCATGTGCAAGCAAATCCTTCCGAGCTCAGCAAGAATCTTACCAATATCTGGATGCAATGCATCACCCACCAAAAAGACATGCACTTTGTCACCAATCTCGGTCCAACTGTACCCTGGTTGTTTTTTCACTCCTTGTTCCTTCATCAAAATCCTCACCCTAGTAACTTCCTTCCACCTGCCAGCTGCGGCATACATGTTTGATAACATCACATAGGCCCCCGAGTTTTGGGAATCTAACTGGACAAGTTTCTTAGCAGCCAATTCCCCTAATTCTATACTTGAATACATTTGGCATGACCCAAGCAAAGCACCCCAAACAGTACTCTCGGCTTCAAATGGCATCTCTCTGATGTAATCACAAGCTTTCTTTAATTGTCCTCCTCGACTTAGTATATCCACAAGGCAAGCATAATGTTCAGGCCCCGGAGATACTCCATATCTGGAAACCATTAAATTGAACCAAGTTATACTCTCATCCACCTTGCCTACATGCCCGCACACAGACAAGAGACTGAGGAATGAAATGCCGTTTGGTGTAAACCCATTTGCTTCAATGTCAGAGAATAAAGCAAGAACTTTCTGGTAATTCCCATGCTGTGCATATGCTGCAATCATGGTGTTCCAGGAGACCAGGTCTCGGTGTTGGAACTTTTGAAACACTAATTCTGATTCCCCAATGCTACCGCATTTATTATACATGGTTATCAAAGCATTACTCAGTGATGTGTTAGATTCCAGGTTGGTTTTGATGGCAACTGCATGAATTTGCCTTCCTCGTTGTAGCAATGCAAGAGCAGAACATGCTGTCAGTACGGCAATAAGGGTTGCATGATCTGGTTTCATGCCCAATTCCAGCATTGTGATGTGAAGTTTCAGTGCTTCCTCACCATGCCCATTCTGCACATATCCTGCAGAATATTAAAACAGAGAAAAAGAAATCCATCTAAATAAGCAATAGCATCAAATTGAATAAGACAAAATGTTTGATATCTTGACAATCTGAATGAGTCTTGACAGTGTATGGGAAATTCTACTATAAAGCTTATTTTGCATGCTTTCATCTATTACTTACCACTGCAGATGACTAATTTATGCATCCTTCAGAGACAAAATGGTAAAAATATAAGATCACATGTACTATACTTTGAATTTTGGGTAACGAAGACAATCAATCTCGCATATCAGCATGGTAGAGAAGACAATGCTGGAGCAAGCATGTAGTGTGCTAGGAATTGCAGTTCAAAGCATTTTCTAGAGGAAGCATGAAAGTTGCAGTGAGGACAAAAGTTGTGGAGAATCAAATAAGATGATTGTGCACATGAACAACCAAAATAGAGGAAACCACTATTTGGAGAGAAGTTCGGTTCACGTGGAATGTAAGAGCCAACATAATGTGAAAAATGTTTTCAGGGGAAAAATGCCACAAGTGCCCCAATATGTCTGTATAAATGTGAAGAATAACTCAGAGCCAGCCTAAAGTACTTATGATAATGACCACAAGTTGAATTTCTAATATTTCAGTCATAACCATCGTCTCCAAAAGTATGTAAATTTCTCAATTCCATTGAAGTTGACACATCTGACAGCTCGCTGATCTCAGCCGCACCAGTAACTAAATGACAGTCTTTAACCCACCTAGAATTCGAAAGGACAATATTTGATTCTCTTAATAAGAATAATGACTAAAGAAAAACAAATACATGATAAGATGCCATCTCTTGACAAGATAGTGTTTCTGAGCTTTACCAGAATTATTAAATCAAGCAAAATGTCAGGTTAATAGTGGTTATATGTTTTTCAAGCCAATATTTCTAATTTATATTTGTTATTTCTCTTCAGTCTACCCTATAACATTATTTTCAGAAGATCGAATAAAAAATCTTTTAAAGTGTACCAGCTATCATGGCATTCCACGAAATGAGATCCTTATGCTGAATCCCATCAAAAATACTCCTCGCGTTCTCCACATTCCCTTCCTTACAGTACCCTGTGATCACTGCTGTGAAGGCAACCACATTCTTCTCAGGCATCAGGTCAAACAGACTCCTCGCCTCCTCAAACATTTCATTCTCGACATACCCACTTATCATCGCAGCCCAGGAAACTACATTCCTCTTCGGCATCTTATCAAACAGATCACGAGCTTTCTCAATCTCCCCATTCCGAGCAAACCCATCAAGCATTGCGGTATAAGATATCACATTCTTCACCGGCATCTGCTGAAACAACCTCTCCGCTTCCTCGAACCGATCATACCTTACGAAGCCAGAGATCATCGCATTCCAGGAAGCCACGTTCCTCTCGGGCATCTTAACGAAGTACCCGAAAGCCTCATCGGGCTTCCCATTCTCAAGGCAACCGGCAATCATGGAATTCCAGGAGACGATGTTCCTCTCGGGCATCGAATCGAAGAGCCGCTTCGACTCCTCCATGTCGTGGTTCTGCCAATAAGCAGTAAGGATTGCATTCCACGAGACAACATCTCGGTTGGGCATTTGGTCGAAGAGTTGGCGGGCAGCTTCGAGCCTGCCCGCACGGCCCAGCACACCGATACGGAGGTTGTGGTTGAATACCTCTCGGGGGGAGAGCGAGTGGACACGGAGTGGACGAACCATGGGAGGAGGGAAAGGCTTGAGCGAGTGGAGGAGAGTCTGGATTTTAGAGAAGGTTGTCATGAGTAGAACGGCATGAATTTTAGCTCTGTGCTTCGTTACTTCGATTCGGTTGAGTCGAGGGGTTTGAAATTTTTTAAGGAGGCAACGGCTATGTCCAGATAAAGCAGGCAACAACAAACTCGACATGAGAAGCAGATCTTAGAAGTCCAGGGACAAACATGGAATTTTGTCACTGCAATTAAAAATCTCCATATCAATGCCTGGCATAACTAAAAAATCTTACAAGCTATTTTGACAAGAAACCTTTTTATCTTTGCCTGTATTCTCTTTTTTCTTGAGGAATGTATTAACTATAGACACAAAAAAATTGTAGCCAAACTGAATGTAACATGTGGAACAATCATATCAATGGACACAAATATTAGTATTTCCTTTCTTTCTTATCCAAACAAAATGTAGACTCAGGAAGATGTGTATATATATATATATATATGTATGTATGTATGTATATTACGTAAGAGATAGAATAAATACATGAAATCTATTTCAAATAATCAGAACTAATGGAATTGTGCTCATGTATCAAATATTCCTTTTACTTGAAAAAGTAGTATGCATCTTATATATCCATTAGATTCTCACTCGGCAGCAACGCTGTTGTATAACAACTAAATGACAGCCACCATCTCAACTATTATAATGTTATAAGGGCAACCATTTTAGATTATTAAACCTCTACCTGCGTTGACAAATCACTTCATGGAATGAGAAAGTATTTAGGCTTTGCGCAAATGGCTTCAGTGCACCATGCAAATGAATCGAGCTACTTTATGAGCTTGGCTTAACTAAAGCTCAAATTCAACTAGATCAGATGTTAAATGAACAAGTAAAGCAATTTCAGAATAAAGCTTGATATGATGGTAAACAAATCAAGCTTGATTCTAGGATTCTAGATTAAAAATTAATTTCAAGCCTCCACTGGTACCTTGTACAGCTGAAAAATCACTTTCTCTACAGTGATGAAAATGATAAACTTCCCTGGAAGTCTTTGCTGTCTGCAAGATTCAAACAATATAAGCATAAGTCATGTTAATATATAGCTTTCATTTTTCAAGAATTTTTTGTGTACGCGCTCTTATAAATATAGCTTATTATGTATTTATCCTTCAAACTTATTATTTGTATATATCTCAATCTTGTTTTTGCGACGATGCCCTTCCCGTTATATTTTGATTGATGGTGTTAACGAGTAACTTGGTGTAAGGTAGAATAATAGTATCACCCTTCTATATTAATACTTCTAAAAAATTTAAAATTGAATCTGTAGTACATATAGCTTTTTTTTCTCATAAATTTTTCAAAGATATTAACATAAAAGAACAGTAACAGCTTATTGGTTCGGCCTGAACCGAATGGTTTGAAGCATTCTAAATTATACCAGTGGCAAATAAGTATCGTTCGGCCTTTTGAATCGAAGTACCAGCAAGAAATAAACGAGAGAGAGGGAAAAAGAGGTAGAGAGAGGAGGAGGAGGAGGAAAGAGAGAAACAGTGCTCTGTTAAACCCGACCGGTTGGGCCAAAAACCTGGTGACCCAGCCATGGAACCAGTCGAGTATGCAATCAACCCGATTATATTTAAAACATGAAGAAATCCATTCGACCTACCTAGTTGGACCGTGATCCGCTAAACTCGGTGATCGAATCCCGATTGAGGCATTCCCCTTCGGCCCATCCCCCTTCCTCTCAATGACCAAGGCGGCGGCGTCCGCAATAGAGGAACGAGTAGCTACCAGTAGCAATCGTGGGAGCTGAGGAAAGAGAGCCCGACAACCGTGGAGATGGTGGCTAAGGACTTAGATCTTGGCGACGGCAATATCTCAAGATCGAGATTTCTGCACTTGTTGTCAGTAGAACCTCCACCGATAGCGATCGCCACCGAGTTCTCGACTCTTTTGCAAGGAGATCTCGGTCACTTTAGAGCCTCGGATAAGACCAAGCTAGACTCGCTGGAGATATCACTCCGAAGGCAAGAAGAGGACTCCGCCTTGTCCTCGGCATCGAACAGTACATTCAAGGAGCCATCGACGACCGGGAGAAGAGAAATTTGTCGATAGGGGGAAACTTCTATCTGAACTTTCTGGCATGGGGTACCGCCTTGATCGGCCTCTTCCTCTCGGTGATTGGCCGTTGTGAGTTTTGCTCGAAACCTGTGAGGGAGGGAGAGAGAAAAGGGGAAGCACAAACACCACAATCGGGAGTGAGAGTGTGTTTGACCGCCAAGGCGGTCCGGTTGATCGGATCCTCGTCTCATAATCAATTATTCATGAATTTAAAATATAATTTTATAAAAAATTTAATTAAATTTAAAAATTATCTTCTATTAATAATGCAAGAGATCAGGATATTCCTTCAATTTCTATTCCGGTTGGTATCTTAAATTGACGTACTTATCTTCAAGTAGGAAAGGCTATGAAAATCTAACACTTGAATCGAATATTTTTTGATGGAATGGAGACTTGTGGGATAGCTATACCTGGTTCGATCTCCCTATCTTTTTTTATCAAAAAAAAAAAAAAAAAACTTGTTGGACAATCAAAGAACTCTTTGGCTTCATGCACAAGCCACAAGCTGATTATTAATTAGCCCTAAATCCTGAAGCATGTTCATCAATGGACTAGTCCGTCAACCAATGAAAATTAGGAAAGTATCAAAGTTTTATTCATAGATTCAATATTGACCCCGGCGGTTGAATCACTGATCCACTGATCCAGTATCTTGTTGGATTAAAATCCGGATGAGATTTAATAATTTTATCAAAAATATATTTTTTTATTATAAATATATTTAGTATTAAAAACCAAGAAATTATGAATTGATGGAAAAATTTTGTATGACAAAATTATTTTATCATCACAATAATTCATGCATCAGTGACACATAGAGATTTTGTTTAAAAAAATTAACTTTTTACAAGAAAATCGTAATTCATTATAAAAATTTTATATATGGCGATAAACTTTTAATTGATCATTCAAAATTTATCATAAAAAAATATTTTTTTCGTTGTGTGTTTCCACCGAGCAGCAAACTTGATGGCTCTTGTAGGAACAAGTTTCTACAAAAAGTTTCCACTTCTAAATTTTTTTTAAAAATCAAAATTATATCCGGTCCATGAAGGAAGGCATCAAAATAATCACAGATAAAGAGCACATCCAAATCTTAGATTCAGGAGTTTTGATACTTCATCAGCTGCATTAATGCACGGTTCCTCACCCTTCATCATTGCACTGTTTTCTACCTTTCAGTACTCTTGATCAAGGGCAAAATGCATCACAATCTCTACCATTCTAATACAAACACATTAACATATTTGTGCTAGCCCTTCATACATATGACCGTTAGTAGGGCTGAAAGTGGGTCAGGCCGGGTCAAGCCATATCTCTATCCAAGCCCGGTTCAAAAAAAACTTCGGGCTTCGAAACAGGCCAAGACCCGATTTATTTTGAAAAAATCCAGTCTGAGCCTGAACCCGAACCTGATCCGAGCCCGATTAGACCGACCCAATCAAGCTTTGATTCGGGCTGGCCCGAATTAAAGCTTAATTGGACCAGCCCGAATGCTTTGATTGCCCGAATCAAAGCTTGATTGGACCAGCCCGAATGCTTTGATTCGGGCCGACCCGAATCAAAGCCTAAATCGAGCTGGCCTGAACTAAAGCCCGATTCGGGCCAACCGGAATTAGAGACATTTAAGGCATTGAAAATGAATTAATTCTTTTATGAGTTAAATTGAGGAGTCTGGAATCCAACTTTAGTGTAGGCAAAAAAATGCTGATGTAATTATATGGATGTTCTTCATATGCATGTGACTAAATAATTAGAATTTTTTTCTACAAAAGATCAAAGAGAATTAATTCTTCATATGCATGGACTTCGGGCTGGGTTCAGGCTGGGTTCGAGCCGGGCTAAAGACAAGCCCGAGACCAGCCCAAAAAATTAATGGATTTTATTATAAGGCCAGAGCCTGGCTTGATTTGCTTCGAGCCTAGCCCGAAGCCTGGCCGGTCCGATTGCTATCGGGTCGGCCCGAAGCCCATCGAATCTGTCTAAGCCCACTTCCAGCCCTACCCATCAGGTCTTTTTTTTAATCAATTTTTGGTAAGAGCTGTGTCTCTTTTTTGTCATGTATCAATCTGAAAAATTATGATAAATAAGAAATATTAACTAAAACAAAAAATATGTATACCAAATCTACCAAAAAATTAATGTATAGAATCATAGTCATTCACCATATGCACATGCTCAAGAAAACCATGTCCGTTGCAAGCTATAAGATCTATTTTCTTTAAAAAAAATTAACCAAAATATGAAATAATTTTTTTTTTTACTACATTATAATTTGCAGCTTGCTTAACCATGCCAAAGTAGCTAATTCAAGTATATATAACTAGATCGATCTATAATCGACATGGTTCGGCATAAATAATCAGTTTGGCATCATCTTTTTCAGATCAAATTGAAACCCTCATTTCCCTATAGACACCTCTTTCCTTGGTAAGTTGGTGACCTTTCTTCCATCGATCCAAAACTCTCACAATTGCGATCTCCTCACCACCCTTGGCCCCTCTACAACTCTTCACTTTGTCCATATCTTCGCCAAGTTGGAACTCTAACCCTAAAGACCGAAGCCCTCCATCCACTGTCGGTTCAATAATGATGACAACGAGGAATCGGCCAAGTCTCTCTATCTCTTTCATCAAACATAAGCCCCTCTCTTGACCTCATTTCCTCTCTCTCTCCCTCCTCAGCTTTTCCTATTTCAATATTTTAGTGCACCCCAAAAAAGCATGGAACGGATTCATATTATGCCGAATTGGTCATGGTTGGTGCAACCTTTGGTACTACTTGAATGAACATTATTGTATATTTTCCAATCAAATATGCAATATCTGACCACAGAAATATAAATAAATTAAAGTTATCTTGATGATCTTTGCAATTCTCTCCCTTCCTAGTTTTAATTTTACCATCACTTTTTATCTCCTAAAACAAAAACAAGAAAAAAACAACACCGAGCACAACTCGACCAAATCATTTTACTTCAAAAACTCGACCAAAGCATTTGATAATTGTTGATGCTACTTTCTACATGGATACAGGAGGTTACTAAAAAAGAGATGATTGTGAGCTATACCTGTAAGAAAAGTCCTGGTCGAAGATTGCATTGCATACCTTGGGAGCTCCTAGGGAGCCTCCTTTTATAAGTGAGTGGCGGGGGCATTTTCAAGATACAAAAAATCCCAACAGGTTTGATGAGAAGTGACAGGGTATCAAATCCTATCAAAAAATCTAGCAGAAGATCATTCCATTTGCCTAGGATGTTGCCTTCAATTAATAGAAGTCTTGTCTCTTTCATGTTACTAGCCATGTTTCTTAATGATGACAGGGACTATGTTCTGGAATGGATCATGTTTCTCTTAATTGAGAAGATTTGCTAAAGAATGCAAAACATGGCCTCCTGATTATGCTATTGAATGCATAGAAATAAGCATCGGATGATTCCTCCTTAGATTACCCAGAAGTATATTGCTATGGAATTTTAACTTTAACTAGGTGCAAAGGTCCTAGGTCGGACCTAGTCCTCCTACCGAGGCCGAAAGTCAAGTACGGCCAAAAGTCTCGAGGTATTATTCTGGCCCATCCAAGGGCTACAAAAGCTTAGCTCTTGAAGGTGAGGTGAACCCTCATCAAGATCGAAAGTTAGCCAAGCCGAGGGTCATCTAGATCGAGGGTTTGCTAGGCCGAAGGAGACTCGATAGCATGATCATGCATCCAGGGGATGAGGGATGGCCATTGGAGATGAAGCCTGGTCTACTGATCCTCAAGATCCCAACATTGGGGAGTTAGCCCCCACTCCTTAGCTTGAGCATGAAGAGTCTCGAGCTCAGGAGTAGATCTGGCTACTTATCCAAAGGATCCTGGCATCAATCCAGAATTATGATGAGCCAATAAATAAAAGGTCACCATGCAATGCATTTATAGCATTCCTCGAGAAATGGAAGAATTTATGACTAGCCCCCTCTTTAAATAGGGAGCCCAAGGCATCCTTTTTTGGCACCGTTTTACCTTTGGTAAGAGAGGCTTCATGCCATTCAGAGGCGGTTTTCGGCAACCAAGACAATTTTTTGCAAGTTTATAATAAATTTCTAGTGTCGAAGTTCACATTCAAATGGATCCAATTGAATTGAGGAAGCTTTAGAAGGCCACTAAAAAGCTTCGGAGATTGGGCATCACGCCTAAATTGATACTCAATCAACTCATGGGATCGCCATCAAAGTAACCAGAATTAAAAGTGTGCACATCGGAGTCGCCTACTTCAAGCTTTACTGAGGGTCCTAGGTTGGTCGAGGATTTGATACAGTCTCTTCTCTTGCCCACTGTTACTTTAAAGATGCAATAGACTGATCCCAATTCCTACAGGCATGGAGCCTTCAAATGGTGATCCAGGTATGATAATGTATTTCTTCCATAGTTGAGAATCACACGCCAAACAAATGACCCCTTTATCCATCCATCTATTTATTGAAAATCTAGCATCTTCCCTGGCTGGTTGGGCCTGGCAGAGCACTAACCACCGTTGGCCTTCGCTTGAGCCAGTCTTGGTGAAGCATCAATCACCACTCACCCTTATCCGATTAAGGGTCTTCATCGATCTTGCCTGCTTGACCTTCAATTTTTTAAGGGAGGATAAGGGATCAATTGGTTATTCCTTAGTATTCCGATCATGAGACCTTGAAGCAATTCGTGCAATACTCTAGAGAAGGTTCATGATGCTAATTATTTATTAGAGAATAAAGATATAGCAACCACTCCCAATGTTTTTGAGCCACAACTAAAGTTAGGTCGCCAAAGCTTTCAAGGTCTATCTGAAATTATTAGATTAAACACCGATCAAAGGCACCTTCTATATGTCATTGGTAGGCCATTAAGACTCGAACCGAATAAAGACTATTTTGGAGCCAGGATCGATCAAAGACCATTGAATTAAATACCGATCAAAAATATCTTTTACAGGTCATTGGTAGACCATTAATGCTCGAATCGATCAAAAACTATTTTGGAGCCAAGACCAATCAAAGGCCGTTAAATTAAACACTAATTAAATATGCCTTTTACGAGCCATTGGTAGGTCATTTAGGCTCAGGCTGATCAAAGACCATTTTGGATCCAGGACCGATCAAAGATAATTGAATTAAATGATGATCAAAGGCACATTTTATGAGCTATCAGTAGGATATTGAGGTTCGGGCCAATCCAAGGCCATTTTGGAGTCAGAGCTGATCAAAGATCATTGATTAAATACAAGTCAAAGGCACCTTCTACGGGTCGTTGGTAGGCCGTTAGAGCTCAGATCGATCAAATACTATTTTGGGGCCAAGGTCGATCAATAGTTGTTGAATTAAATGCCAATAAAAAATGCCTTCTACGGGCCATTGGTAGATCGTTGAGGCTCGGACTGATCAAAGATCATTTTGGAGTCAAGATCGATCAAAGATCATTGAATTAAACACCAATCAAAAATACCTTCTATGGGCCATTGGTAGGCCGTTAAGGCTCATGCTGATCAAAGATCGTTTTGGAGCTGAGACCAATCAAAGACCATTGAATTAAACACTGATCAAATGTGCCTTCTTCCACTGGCTCACCGATGATGGTATTGACCTTGTCCAAGGTAGGATGATCGATTGGCTCCTTCGATCTCGGTAGTGATTCTGGTAAGCACAATGGGGCTTATGAAGCATCATGATTCTCTCTTTGGTCTAATAGGAACCTATCAAGTCGATCATGGTGAATGAGTTCCTCAATCTCATTTTACATCAAATGCACTCCTTTGTGTCATGTGCCCATGATCATGATGATACAGTACTTAGTGGATCATGCATGTCTAGCCTTGTCTACAATCTCTTTACATCAGGTAATTGCCCTCTAACCTATACAAAACTTGAGCTCGATAAGCATTCAAAGGAATAAATTGATCAAACCTTCTTGACAACAGAATGTCCTATTGGTCTTGGGGATGTTAATAGCATTAATCCAAGGGGGAGATCTTCGGCATCATGGGAAAGATTGGCTTCTCTGCCTCTTTTTTTTC
This sequence comes from Areca catechu, assembly GCA_021397845.1. Lineage (NCBI taxonomy): Eukaryota > Viridiplantae > Streptophyta > Magnoliopsida > Arecales > Arecaceae > Areca > Areca catechu. The sequence goes on from CM038052.1 coordinate 14,049,745, forward strand.
TAGTCACCTTTTTTCGATTGGAACTCCTGGACCAGGGGCCACTCCTTAACCACTAAAATAGATGGTAGACCATGAGCATCATATGCCTCTTCGATGCGCATATACTTCTCCGTTCTGGCTAGTATTTCAAAGAAGTCTGCCTCTGGCCTCTTTTATAGGAAGAAAAGGAAAGCAAATTATTGGAGACTATATTTCATGGTAGTCATAGTGACTATGTGGTCTAAATTGTACACTTCCAAAGCCTTTTCATTGAATCGACTCATGTAAAATCTAAGGGATTCTCGCTCCCCTTGCTTTATATTGATCAAGGAGTCGGAACCCTGGAGTAGCCTCCCGCTACTGGCAAAATGAGAGATAAAGGATCGACTCAATTAGTCAAAAGAGTATATAGGTTTGATTTTAGACTAGAATACCAATATCGGGCTACCTTCCTGAGGATAGAAGGCAAGACCTAGCAAAGAACTCCATCGATGGTCCCATGAAGAAGCATCAAGATCTTAAAACTTTTCAAATGATCCACTAGATCAGTGGATCCATCATAGATTTTCAACTGTGGCATCTTAAAATGCCTCGACAGTTATTCCTGCATGATTTGAGCTTCAAAGGGAGAATCAATGGTGAAATCAAGATCCTTATCTCTTCCTGGGACCAAACCTCGTAGAGTTTCAGTTTACTGGTCCAGCACCAGGAGCTTTCGATTTACCTCTACATCTTTGGCAATATGTGCCTCAGAGAGTCGGGGAGGCAATCAAGCTAGCATCGACTTCTCGTTAGACCTAGATGAATTAGAATGCCTCCTTGCCTACTTGGGGCACTATGGCACACCTTGATGAGTATGCTCCTCCCCTTGGGACTTCACAGGAGGGGAAGTCATTGTCACTCTAGTCGTAATGCCCCCAGTGCTATGAGATTTGGGGTGGTACCGCTTGGTCTACCTCCGGCTGCGATGCCACCGGTGGTGCTACCTACACCGTTGGGCCTTGACAATGAATTGCCTAGGCCATGGCTGCCAACACATGAATATGTTAGGAGAGCTACTTGAAGTGGTCAGGTTGATCCCCTGCTAGGCATACCAGCTTGAGATTCTAGAATGGGATCTCTAGCAGGTTGGCTAGCTTACCGAGAGGTGGTGGTGCCGGAACGCCACTCAGTATTTCTTCCTAAAAATAGATAATACAAGAGAAAGCCCTTCCTCTATCTATTGACGCTATTTCCCGCCTGGACATTGGCAGTCGATGGAGGAGAGTTGCTCATGAGCTAAACCTGCAAGAAAAGTCTTGGCCAGAGGTTACTCCGGTGAAGGCCTTTCGATGATCATGTCAGGTGATAGGCAACAAGAGAAAGAACATAGAGTAGAGAGGGGAGGGAGAATGTGTGAGTTGCATTGCATACCTTGGGAGCTTCGAAGCTCCGAGCCCCTTTATATAGGTGAGAAGCATGGGCATTTTCAAGATACAAAAAGTCTCAGCAGTTTGGTAAGAAGTAACAAGGCATCAAATCCTATCAGGGAATCTAGTAGAGGATCATTCTATATGCTTAAGATGTTTGCCTCCCATTAATTAAAACATTATCTCTTTTACGTTGCCAACCGTATTTTTCAATGATAATAGGGACTATAGCTTAAAACGAGTCACGCTCCCCTTAATTCAGAGGATTTGTCGGATATTATGAGATATGGTCTCTTGATCATACCATTGAGTGCATGAAAATGAGTGTCAGATGATTTCTCCTTAGGTTGCCTAGAAGATACAAGGGACCCGGTCCTGCTACTAAAGCCGAAGGTTGAGTAAGGCCGAGGGTCTCAAGGTGTTAGCTTGGCCCATCCAAGGGCTGTCAAAGCTCAACTCCTGAACACGATGTGAACCCTCATCAAGGCCGAAAGTTAGCCAGGTCAAGGGTCAATCAGGCCAAGAGTCAGGTAGGCTGAGAGTTGGCAATGCCGAATGAGACCCGATGCTTTGATCTTGCATCGAGGGGATGAGAGATGGCCGTCGGAGACAAAACCTGGCTTACCGACCCTCGAGATCCCGGGTGTGGGAAGTTAGCCCCGAGATCAGTAATTCTTGGATCAAATAAAACATTTATTACAATTAATTCCTCCAACAAAAAACAAGAAGGGGGAAAAAAAAAAAAAAAAAAAACTTTTGAGCACAACTTGCTCAAATCATTTTGCTTAAAAAACCCGACCAAAGCATGCGGTCATATTCTTGAACTAAATGAAACATTTTATTACAACAAATTAGAAATAAATCACAAAACTTGAGCATCAAAAGGGAAGCCAAATGAGAAGGCCAAAGACTCTAGGTGGCGCGGTTAATCAAAAACCGCAGAACTCGTGTTTATTGGGCTGGCCCTGGAGGCCGAGTTGGTGGCAACCATCGGTGCAGGCTGTGGCGCACTCCTCGCGGGTGGCGCCTTCGATCACCATGCACTTGTCCCTCATGCAAGGGCAGAAGCATTGTTCCTTGTTCGCCGCACCTGGGGCTGTCGACGCCAGGAGCACCATCGCCACCATCGCAAAAGCAAGAACAGCCTTGTTTGGAGCCATCGATTTTTGTCTTTCTTGGATTCTTCTTGTACTTGGATTGGCCTCAGGTGTTTGTTTGTTTGATGAGAAGCGAGGAGGGAGGGGGTGTATTTATAAGAGGGGTTGTGGAAGGTGTCATTCGCTTGCGAGCGGTTGGGAGTTTAAAACGCGGGTAGCTTGAATTGGATGCATGCATGGTAGTAGACACGCGCGCCATGATGGGGGTGGAGGAGAAGAGTTTGAGATAGTCCAAAGGAGCAATAAAATTGGACATGTATTTGTCCGAAGGGCCTTGAAAGAAGGAAATTGTGCAATTCAAGTGGAAGAGAGGAAGGCTAGCAATTAGCAGTTGCATTCTAATTACATGCGTCGCACATTGTAGACTTATCAAAATGCAAAGTGGTGCAATTGGTTAACCCATTGATAGATATAGTGGCATGTTCTTTTACCCAATCACTACTCGATCCCAAAAATCAATATGCGCATTGTGAAACCAAACTATGCTGCTCTTTAAATGTCTTATTAGATAGATGATTTAAGGCCTGATGTGCAGTAGCTTTCGCAAGATTGGGTGCAGATCAAGCAGAAGGTCAGCGCGTACGTAGCTAAAACCCAAAATCCAAATGCACGAGCTGCAATTCATTATGGACATCAAAATGATGCTTCTATCTTGCATGTCTTATGTGATTTGATGTGTACTATGAACATATAGCAGTAGTAGTAGTTTTTGTAGAAGTATACAAAAATTGAACCAACGAATAGGCATTTTGTGTTGACCATACTTCCAGGGAATGGATGACTAACCTGGAGAAGATTTGAACCCATGGCCTCGAACTTTGGCTTTAATACCATATATTAACTAAAGTACATGATCTCAAGAATCTTTTAATCCTCTAGAATACATAGATCAACAATGTATATCTAGCTGAATACGTGGCTTAGATTGTGTCCTAACCAAGCAGATAGCTTCTTCTTGGAGGATGGGAGGACGGCTCCCCCATCCTATAATGTTGCTACCGGGCAGAATCTAATTCATAAATTCCATTGATTGATAGAACTTCCCCTCCAATAAGAGGTTCAGTTACAATTAGAGCATCATGGGGTAAGCTTACACCGAACACGTTTCCTCTTTTCCTGATTGACTTGTGTCTTATTTTTTAGAGGAAAGGAGTCTCTAGGGAGTATAACATGGGTAATGTAGCAAGGCTTAGCAAGGAAATTTTGGTTCAAGTAAAAGCAGGTTATTGATCGCTAGGCACGATCCAAATGATTCTGGAAAGGTACATCACGATCTGGTGCAGCAGTCCAGGAAAAACCTTGCATAGATTTATTCAAACCATGGTCAATATATACTAACGTAACAGCCTAATTTCTCTTGTAATGGTTTATGCAAACATAACAAATTCCATGAACCCAAGAAGCTTTATCTACCAAGCCAAGTTGAAGGTGCATTATTCAACCGTGAGTATTGCAGAGTCTTTCACTTCCAATAATAAAGCCAACACCACTTTGTTTTAAACCTCTGCACTCCTCCATTGGACTAACCTTTGACTTGAAAGTTGATTAAAAGACGGCGACTTGTTTTTGTTGTCATCAACCGCCAGCCAGGATTGCATTTTTGAATCCTTACCAATATTTCCTATTAATGTTAAGTTTTCCTCAATGCTCACCAAAGACTTCCATTTGTATAATCTTAGTCAATATTTTGCAAATTGTTCATCATATTCCCACAGAGCATGCATCTCTTTTGCTTCTATAAGAGAAAAGTTGCTTAGGTTGCTTAGAAGGAAATGCATGGCATTAGATTGAATGCTTCCTATTTTGAATCAAGCATGTGCTACCCCCCAGCAACCATTGTTGGATCCACAAATACGTTAACCGTACAATCAGAGCTGATCATGGGCCTGGCATCGGGCCTCGGGCCTAAACTACAATCAATTTTACTCAGGCTTTGTTCAAGCCCAACCCATTTTTAATTCTACGTAATCCCTGCATGCTACCACTTAATATACTCCTAGTGGGTTTAAAGAGAAGCATAATAACAATATTTTCTGAATTTAAAAAAATATATATTCTTGAATTATTTCTTTGCATTGTCATATGAATCTACTAATTATTCCTGCATAAACAAAAAGCTGGATAATTGTTCAATTAATCAATCAGTTCTGTTACGGCCGTAACGATGACGTGGCATGTCTCAGATTTTGCTGGGCGTGATTCGAGCCACGTGGAGTTTTTTCAGCAAAATCAGGTATGGCTCCTCCTCGGCCGAAGTCGAGGTCGGTCCAGGCCTTCCTGCCGCTCCGCCAGGTGTCCACCTAGGAGGGGTCCACCTCAGCCGAAGCCGGCAACCTCCCCGCTCCCTCGCCAGGTAGCACCCTGAGACGGTCCCACCTCGGCCAAGGTCGAGCCGGGCCCCTCGCTCCTTCGCCAGGTGTCGCCCGAAGACGGGACCACCTCGGCCGAAGTCGAGCGCCCCTCTGCCGCTCCGCCAGGTGTCCACCCAGGAGGGGTCCACCTCGACCGAAGCCGGCGGCCTCCCCGCTCCCTCGCCAGGTGGCACCCTGAGACGGTCCCACCTCGGCCGAGGTCGAGCCGGGCCCCTCGCTCCTTCGCCAGGTGGCACTCGGAGACGGGACCACCTCGGCCGAAGTAGAGCGCCCCTCTACCGCTCCGCCAGGTGTCCACCCAGGAGGGGTCCACCTCGGCCGAAGCCGACGGCCTCCCCGCTCCCTCGCTAGGTGGCACCCTGAGACGGTCCCACCTCGGCCGAGGCCGAGCCGGGCCCCTCGCTCCTTCGCCAGGTGTCGCCCGGAGACGAGACCACCTCGGCCGAAGTCGAGCGCCCCTCTGCCGCTCCGCCAGGTGTCCACCCCGGAGACGGGTCCACCTCGGCCGAAGCCGGCGGCCTCCCCGCTCCCTCGCCAGGTGGCACCCTGAGATGGTCCCACCTCGGCCGAGGTCGAGCCGGGCCCCTCGCTCCTTCGCTAGGTGTCGCCCGGAGACGGGACCACCTCGGCCGAAGTCGAGCGCCCCTTTGCCGCTCCGCTAGGTGTCCACCCAAGAGGGGTCCACCTCGGTCGAAGCTGGCGCCCTCCCCGCTCCCTCGCCAGGTGGCACCCTGAGACGGTCCCATCTCGGCCGAGGTCGAGCCGGGCCCCTCGCTCCATTCGCCAGGTGGCGTCCGGAGACGGGACCGCCTCGACCGAAGTAGGGCGCCCCTCTGCCGCTCCGCCAGGTGTCCACCCAGGAGGAGTCCACCTCGGCCGAAGCCGGCGGCCTCCCTGCTCCCTCGCCAGGTGGCACCCTGAGATGGTCCCACCTCGGCCGAGGCAGGCCAACCTGTGCGGCGAAGTTTCCAAAGAGCAAGAGCACGAGCTCCAAGATTGCCCCTCGAGCCGTGCGCGTCGTACCCTGAAGATAGCGCCCGTACGGTCGGCGGCAACACGCAAAACATCGCTTACATCGGCCCGACAGGTCCCGTAGTCGAGAGGCGAAGTCCTGACAAAACAGGATCCAATAACGGGCTTCGTCGGTGCCTGGGAAGAAGAGCGATCACGCTCGGCCCGAGGTCTGGTCGGCGGTCTGACCAGCGCCCCCCTCCCCTACTCTTTCTTCGCTAGGCTCGGCAAGCAAGGCCGGGAAGCCGCCTGGCTCTTTGATCCAGAAGGGGAAGGGGAAAGAGACGGAGGGGAGGAGGTGAAAGCGACAAAGGAGCCTCCCTGGGGCGGAAAACGAGAAGGTGACAGGAGGAGATAAAAGGAAGGAGAGAATAGACGATAAGGTAAGCAAGAAACAAAGGCTGGAGATTCCGTTCTAAGAGCAAGATCCAAGATCCCGAGAGGGGACCTTTGGCGTGAGCTCGGTGAAGGGACCCGGCCGGGTTTCTATTCTTTCTGGGACCTTTCTTGCTAGCACGATCTCTAAGTCTAGGACTCCTTCGGGGGCCCGTCTCAGAGACTCTGTTCCCTCTCGCTGTCTACTAACTTGACCGTCGGAGCTCCCTCGCCGGGATCCCCGGATAGGGTTTCTGACCTTGCCTTGCAGGTTCGATCGAGCCAGGAGACCCCAGGGGCGAGATGGTCTAGTCGGATCGGCGGCTCCGAAGCCACAGGCGCGGCGGCGAGATCGGCAACAGATTGGCGCGCCGGGTAGGGGGGCAGGACAACACCCCCGAGGGGAGCTAGCTTTTTGTGAACGAAGCGCGCTCCATGGTGGTCACTCGTGGACGCGAAGTGTCCACCAGCCGAGTAGGGGAGATCCCCTCCCCTTAAGGGCCCCCCAGCCCGGAGAGGGAGCTTCCTGCTCCCCCTCCTCTTCCACCATAGCTGACCTCGGCGGATGGACCTCTCGCGGCCGTCATCCAGCTGCTGCAGACCTTGGCTACGGCAGTTCGGCAGCTAAAACATCAGCTGCACTCCCTGGCCACGCAGCCTCAGCCAGGGACCCCCGCAGCTCGGGCCGTGGGGCTGCGCGGGAGCCTGCGCTCCATCCAAGGCAGGCCATCCCAACCACGGGCAGCCTCCAACCCCCGCAGGAGCCATCAAACTCCCGCGAAAAGAAACTACTCCGGTTCGGCGAATCACGAGAGTCGATCCCCGGCCGACGAAGCCGAGACAGCGCATCGCAACAAGCGACGCCGAGGCAAAACCCTGCGCCGAGACCGATCGGCGCCCCCTTCACCAGCGGCCTCGGTGGAAGATTCCATCGACGAGGCAATCAGGCGCCAGGCCGAGAGGCGCCTGGAGGAGCACGAGCGCAAATTGGCAGAGTTCACCCGTCGATTTGCCGACCTGCAGAACTCGTCGGCGGACCCAGCGGGCTATGACTCCCGTCCCCCCTTTTCTAAAGAAATCCAGGCGGAGCCGATTCCGAGCCGGTTCCGCATGCCGCAGGTGGACCCCTACGACGGGACCACCGACCCTCTGGACCATCTGGAGAGCTACAAGGCTCTCATGAGGGTCCAGGGGGCCACGGACGCTCTTTTGTGCATTGCCTTCCCCGCTACCCTCCGGAAGGCCGCTCGAGTCTGGTTTACCCGCCTCGAGCCCGGATCTATTTGCTCCTTCCATCAGTTGGAATGAAAGTTTGTGGCGCACTTCGACGCTTGTCGGAAGGTACCGAGAGAGGTGGACAACCTCTTCTCTATCCGCTAGCAGGACCAGGAGCTGCTTCGGGACTACATCACCCAGTTCAAGACCGCTGCCCTAGAGATCTATAGCCTGGACGAGCCCGTTGCCATGCTGGCTTTGAAGCACGGGCTCAAGACATCCCGCCTGACCTATTCCCTGGACAAAAAATCTCCCAAGACGTACTCTGAGCTCCTTCTCCGTGCCCACAAGTACATCCGAGTGGAGGAGGCCGACCGCACCCGCCGAGAGCTAGACGGGAGGACCTTGAAGAAGCCGGCCCCGAGAGACGTTCCAGGGCCCAGTCGGCCTGGGCCATCTGCCAACCCTTGTCCAAATCTGAGGCCAAAGGGAGAGGCCACCCCAGAGCGAAGGTTCACTCCTCTCCTCGCTCCCCGGACGAAGATCCTCATGAAGATTGAGGGCGAGCATTACCTCCGCCGACCTCCTTCTCAGAATCCAAGAGGCACCCGTGACAAGTCGAAGTACTGCAAGTTCCACAGCGAGCATGGCCATGACACGGAGGAGTGTCGCAACCTGAAGCGGGAAATCGAGGAGCTGATCAGAAGAGGCTACCTCAGGAAGTTCATCAGGAACGAGGTCCCGACGAAGGGACGGCCGCTTGCGGCCTTACCCCCGGTTCCCGCGATCGACAACCGTCCGACGGAGAAGCCAGTGGGCATTATCTCATGTGGGATCGGGCGGGCGGCAAAGAGAGCCCGGGAGGTCGGGAACCCAGAGGATGTCCCCCCTTCAGAGAAGGGGAGTGAAAACAAAAATGTAAATAACGATGCTGTGGTGGTCGAGATGACCATCGCGAAGCATCCTGTACATCGAATTATGGTAGATAGTGGAAGCTCCGCTGACGTGCTTTTTTATGATGCTTTCTCCCAAATGAATCTGTCTCATGATCAGCTAAGGCCGGTGCACACCCCCCTTGTAGGCTTTACCGGGGACTCGGTGGGGGTCGAAAGGGAGATCACTCTCCCGGTCACCGCTGGATCCCCACCTTGGCAGACCACAGTCATATTGACGTTCACCGTCGTCAAGCTCCCTTCGCCTTATAATGCGATCTTCGGGCGTCCGGAGCTCAACCAGCTGGACGCCATGATTTCCACGAAGCGGTTGCTAGTGCAATTCCCCACAGCCTCCAGACTTGGGGTAATGAGGGGGACGACCCAGCCAGTCCCGCATTGCCTTCAGACGGTCCCAAGTGCCCGGGGCGCCGAGCTCGCCCCCGATGTCGACGACCTCGACCTAAGGGAGAAGGAACCCAAGGGAGGACCTGTAGAGCGCCTGTTGACTTATCCCCTCGGTTCAGACCCTTTGAAGATGGTGCAGGTGGGGGCCCAACTCCCGGAGGAGGAACGGACCCGCCTGCTGGAATTCCTCCGCATGAACGCGGACGTGTTCGCCTGGTTTGTGGTAGACATGCCGGGCATTCCCCCCGAGGTCATTACGCACAGGCTGAACGTGGACCCGAGGTGCCGCCCGGTCCACCAGAAGAAGAGGAGCTTCGTGCGGAGAGGCAGAGGGCCATCAACGAAGAGGTGAAGAAACTCCTCGCCGCCGGCTTCGTGCGAGAAGTTCAGTATCCCAGCTGGCTGGCGAATGTGGTCATGGTGAAGAAGAGCAGTGGTAAGTGGAGGATCTATGTGAACTACACCGATCTCAACCGAGCCTACCCAAAGGACAGCTTCCTTCTTCCAAAGATTGACCAGTTGGTCGACACCACCTCGGGGCATCGACTCCTATCTTTCATGGATGCTTTCTCCGGGTACAACCAGATCCGAATGAACCCGGAGGACAAAGAGCACACCGCCTTCGTCACCGACCGCGGAACTTTCTGTTATAGGATGATGCCGTTTGGCCTTAAGAACGCCGGGGCCACGTATCAGCGACTGGTCAGCAAAGTCTTTAAGGACCAGATCGGCTGCAACATGCAGGTGTACGTGGACGACATGCTAGTGATTAGCAAGCCCCTCTCGGATCATGTTGCCGACCTGGCGGAGACCTTCCGCAACCTCCGGCTTCATCAGATGAAGCTGAACCCGGCGAAGTGCGCTTTTGGCGTCTCCGCCGGGAAATTCCTGGTGTTCATCGTAACCCAGAGAGGGATTGAAGCCAACCCGAAGAAGGTCCAGGCCATCCTGGACATGGAGCAGCCCGCCTCCAAGAAGCAAGTGCAGTGACTCACCGGCCGGATAGCCGCCCTGAGCCGGTTCATCTCCAGGTCGGCCGACTGCTGCCGACCCTTTTTCAAAGTGCTGAGGAAGATGAACGACTTTGCCTGGACTGAGGAGTGCCAGGAGGCCTTTGAAGAGCTGAAGAAGATGCTTGCATCAACCCCACTACTTTCCAGGCCCGAAGAGGGAGAGGAACCCATCCTCTACCTGGCGGTCACCCCGGAGGCTGTCAGCTCGGTCCTAGTTTGGACCGACGACCAGGGAGTCCAGAGGCCGGTGTACTACACCAGCAAACTTCTCCGCGATGCGGAGCTCAGGTATTCCCGGCCCAAAAAGCTTGTTTTTGTGTTAATAGTGTCTGCTCAGCGTCTCAGGCCCTATTTCCAAGCGCATCCCATTGCCGTCCTGACTGATCAGCCGCTGAAAGCGATCCTCAGCCGACCCGACACATCGGGGCAATTGGCGAAGTTGTCATTCAAGCTCAGCAAGTTCGATATCGCTTACAGGCCGAGGTCGGCCATGAAAGCGCAAGTACTGGCCGACTTCTTGGTCGAGTGCGCGGGCCTAGGCAAGGAGCCAGAGGGGGACTCCCCGCACCAGCAGTTGAAACCGGGCCCCGAGGAGCCCGAAGAGGATGCGTGGATCCTTCATGTAGATGGAGCCTCGAACTCCGGTGGGAGCGGAGCCGGACTCATTCTCGCCAATGGCGGTGGGGTCGTCGCCGAATGCGCACTCCGTTTCTAGTTCACCGCAACCAACAACCAGGCGGAATACGAGGCGCTCCTCGCCGGGCTGAGAGTCTCCCACGAGCTGGGCGTAGCCAACCTCAAAGCCTTCACTGACTCCCAGCTGGTGGCCGGACAGATCTCCGGAGAATATGCTGCGCACGATCCTCAAATGGCGAAGTATTTGGAGCTTGTCAAAACGAGCGCAGCCGGATTCCGGCGCTTCAGCATCTTCCATATTCCCCGCGGGGAAAATGCCCGTGCGGACACTATCTCTCGGCTGGCGACCCTACCGGACTCGATGCTGGGTCGCGCTCATGTAGAGCGCCTCAAGGCCCCGAGCTACGAGATCCCGGTGGAGGTCTAACAGGTCAGCCATGAGCCCAGCTGGATGGACAAGTATGCCGAGTACATAACCGGCGGTACCTTACCGGAGGACCGTGCAACGGCCCGCCTTATCAAAAAGAAGGCCGCACGGTTCGTCATGATGGATGGGCAACTGTATCGAAGATCTTACTCCTATCCCCTCCTCAAGTGCCTGAGACCCGCGGAGGCCGCACTCGTGCTCCAAGAGATTCATGAGGGCATCTGCGGGAACCACGTGGGGGGCAGAACGCTAGCCTACAAGGCTCTCCGTCAAGGCTATTTCTGGGAGACGATGAAGGAGGACGCCGCCAATTTCGTGAAGAAGTGTGATCGGTGCCAACGGCACGCCGTGGTGCAACGGCAGCCCTCTACTCCAATCTCCCAGCTCTCACCTCCATGGGCGTTTGCCCAATGGGGAATGGACCTCCTAGGACCATTTCCACCGGCATCCGGACAGCGAAAGTTCCTGATCGTGGCCATCGACTACTTCACGAAGTGGGTTGAGGCCGAACCCTTGGCGCGGATCACCGAGGCAAACATCGCCAGGTTCTTCTGGAAGTCAATTATCTGTCATTTCGGCCTCCCCCACACCGTGATCACCGATAACGGGCATCAATTCGACTGCCGGGAGTTCGAAGAATTCTGCAGCGACCTCGACATCCACCATCGCTTCACCTCGGTGGCTCACCCACAGACGAATGGAGAAGCCGAGGTCACGAATAGGACCATTCTGCAAGGCCTCCGAACGAGGCTGGATCAGGCCAAAGGCAGATGGGCAGAAGAGCTCCCGAGCGTCCTGTGGGCGTACCACACCACCCCGAGGACGGCCACCGATGAGACTCCATTCAATCTCGTCTTTGGAGCCGAAGCAGTTATCCCGATTGAGCTCGGTCTACCCACCCTGCGTGTGGAGCAGTACGACGAAGCGGAAAATCCTACCAGGATAATGCTCAACCTGGACCTCCTTGAGGAGACAAGGGACAAGGCTCGACTCCGAATGGCGACGTACAGGCAGCGAGTGGCCAGATACTACAACTCCCGGGTACGGCCAAAGTCCTTTCACCCCGGAGACCTGGTGCTCCGGCGCGCTGAAGCTTCTCAGCCTCGAGAGTGCGGGAAGCTCTCCCCGAACTGGGAAGGTCCATACAGGGTAGCGGAAGTCCTCCCTCACGGGGCCTACTACCTGGAGGAATTGGGAGGATCCAGGTTCCCTCGGACGTGGAACGCCACGAACCTAAGGATGTATTATCAGTAATGTAAGGTTCCTCCAACTCCTGCAATAAAGTTCTTTTGTTTCAAACGCTTTTTCTCGCCTCGTAGGGAAACGGGCGCATGGCTCTGAGTTCGGCAAACACGGCTGTGGCCGGAGACCCGAGAAAGCGAGAAGTCCCGGACTTCGGTTTGAAAGGCGGGGCAGAGCCCAGCTCGCCCACGCGATCACGGAGAACAGCTCGGCAAGCCGCGCAAGGCTTGAACAAAGCCTGCGGCCCCGGGGTTCAGTCCGGAAGTCCCGGACTTCGGTCTGGAAGGCGGGACAGAGCCCAGCTCGCCCACGCGATCACGGAGAACAGCTCGGCAAGCTGTGCAAGGCTTGAACAAAGCCTGCGGCCCCGGGGTTCAGTCCGGAAGTCCCGGACTTCGGTCTGGAAGGAGGGGCAGAGCCCAGCTCGCCCACGCGATCACGAAGAACAGCTCGGCAAGCCGCGCAAGGCTTGAACAAATCCTGCGGCCCCGGGGTTCAGTCCGGAAGTCCCAGACTTTGATCTGGAAGGCGGGGTAGAGCCTAGCTCGTCCACGCGATCATGGAGAACAGCCCGGCAAGCCACGCAAGGCTTGAACAAAGCCTACGGCCCCGGGGTTCAGTCTGGAGGTCCCGGATTTCGGTCTGGAAGGCAGGGCAGAGCCCAGCTCGCCCGCGCGATCACGAAGGACGGCCCGGCAAGCCCGAAGGGCACGCACAAGGCCTGCTCTGCTGTCGCCCAATCCGGAAGTTCCAAACTTTGATCTGAACGCTGGATGGGACCCAGTCCACCCGCGGACTCGGCCCAGATCGAGCCGCAAGACCTCGTCTCGGCACTCGACACCAACACCTCAACAAGACACAAAAAAAAAAGAAGAAGGAAAAAGAGAAAAGGAAGACGAGGTTGGGACTTAGCAAAACCGAGGCTTTCATTGCTTTGAAAATGTTCTACAATGAAGGAGTCCCGACAGGCCGGGAGTCCTCAAAAAGAAAGAAAAAAAAAAGAGAGAAGGAGAATACAACTGAAGGCCTAGTTCGGTGCGGTGGCAGGATCTTCAGGTTGGCGCGCGCGCTCTCCCTCCTCGCCGTCGGCGACTGGTTGCTCGGAGGGCCGCTCTGGAGCTGCAGCCGCATCGCCCACCGCAACTGGAGCCTCGCTGGTGAGCTCTGGCCTTCTACCCCCAAGCACCACCCGACTGAGGTCGAGCCCGGAGTAGAAGGAGCCCACCTTCTCCCGGCACACCTGGAACCCCTTCAGAAAGGAGTCCACGGCGGCCTCCCAGACCTCCGAGACGTACTCGTCGGAGGCCCGGAATCTCGAGACGGCCTCCTGCGCCTCCCGCTTCGAGGCCTCCAGGAGCCCGTTGATGTAGGCGCTCCGTTCCTTGGCCACGCTCGCCTCCCACCGGGCCTCCTCCAGCTGGCGCTCCAGCGACTGGGAATGAGCTCAGAGGCGAGCCCTCTCTGCCGCGTCCTCTTCCGTGCGCTGCTGGTTGGAGATCCTCTCCTCGGACAGAGAGGACTCCAAGTCCTTGACGCGCATGCCATGTTCGACTAAAGGGCCTGGTTGCTCCCCCGCAGCTCAACCCCCTTTTCCATGAGGTCCTTCACGTCGGCCACGAGCTTGCCGAGCTTCTCCTCCTTCTCGGCATCCTTCTTGGCGTACCCTACAAGGAAGTTCCTCAGCAGGAGCACGTCGGTCCCGATCTACACGAAAAGGAGAGTAGTTTAGTAAAGAATCGACTGGAATCGAAAAGGAAAGGGATCCGAGCTCGGACTTACCGTGAAGAGCTGCGGGAGGATCCCGAGCAGAGCATCGGCATAGTCCCGGCCGCCCCAAAGTCGGCGGTCCCGGGAGGTGCAAGCGAACTCCATCACCTTCTCCGCGAGCCCCTGGTCATGGATCACGGAGCACCGGTTGGTGATTGTCGGCAGCGAGGTTGTCAGATCGACGGCAGGGGCGACCGACCCCCCGGGTGGGACTGCCACCGGCGGGGCAGCTGGAGTCGCGGGCGGCACCGTCGGGGCTGCAGTGATGATGGGGCCTGCCCGGAGGGGAACCGCTACCGATGGGCCTCCCTCTTCGGCAGCCCCGTCAGGGCGGACGACTGGAGCATCGGTGGCCCGGGCCCGAGATGGCCTAGGCAGGGGAGCTGCAACTGCTGGACCAAGCGCGGGCACCGGCACGACCTCCTGGCTCGCCTCGGTGCGAGCCCTCTTCACCGCAGGCTCGTCTCCCTCGGTGGTGTCCCTCTGAGCCACACCCTCTAGAAGGTTCTCCAAAGAAAACTTCATGCCTGCAATAGAAAGAAAATCGGTCAGCCCAGTTAAAAGTAGAAGAGAAGAAGGGCGGAAAGGCGGAGTAAGAGAAAAGCTGAGCCTCACCCGGCTCCCGGATGGGACTGATCCCCGCCTCGAACAAGTTCTGCTCTGAGAGCAGAACATCGAGCGAGGGGACCACATCGCTCAGTAGCTGGGAATAAGCCTCCTGGTCCACCGGTTCGACCTGGGAGTTCCGGTTCGGAGACCGATCCGGTTCGCTCCATGCCCAGTCAACGTCCTCGACCGAGGCAAAGAAAAACCGGTTCTTCCAACCCTTGATGGAAGAAGGGAGGTCGAACCGGAGACACCTAGGCCGGGGCGAGATGTACCACCAGCCGTCATCAGTGGAGTACCGCTTCAAGGTGAACAGAGCCCTGAAGAGGGAGAAATGGACAACAAACCCATGGAAGTGACAGAAAATGATGAAGGAGAAGATGACCCGGATGGCATTGGGAGCCAACTAGACCGGGACCAGACGGAAATGGCTGAGGAAAGAAAGGAAGAAGGGATGCAGAGGAAACCGAAGACCCCCAAGGAGGAAGTCCTCGTAGAAAGCTATGCGGCCGGGGCCACTCGAGGTGACGTGATCCCCAGTCCGCGGAAGAGAAAGATGGATTGAACCCGGGATGCCATAGATCTCCCGGAGCAAGGAAAGGTCACCTTCGGTCATCGTTGAAACGTGACCGGAGGGACCGACAGAAGGAAGGGCCGGAGGAGGAAGAGAAGAAATATGGTGGGCAGACACTACGGGGGGAGACCTAAGACCCCTAGGGATGCCTATGGTGATGCCCCCAGGCTAGAGTCGCCTGCAGGTCTCCTTCGGGATCACTTCCTCTTCCGAGGAGGAAGACGATGGAGTCCTCGGCCGGGACGGACCGGTCTCGTCCGGGTTAGACGAAACATGGCGGCGGCGTGCCATGGAAAAGAAGATGGTGAGGAAAGGATGCTAGATGAAAGGGACGGAGCGAGGAGGAAAATAGAAGCACTCACCGAAATGCACTGTGCAACGTGGGGGAGTGGGAGATAGCCTGCTGCGCACCGCCGACGGAGCAAGGGAAAAGGCCTCATTCCGGAAAGTCCCCTCCTTTTCAAATTCGATCGATAGCGACCGTACCCGTCATTCCGTTTCAGACCATCAGATGGATGCTGCATGGACGCACGCCCGACACCGACGCCTCGGTTGCAGGGAAACGGCCTTTGTTTCGAAGCGACGCATTAATTGCGACCAAATAGGCGACACGTGGCAACCTCTTATAGGGCTTTGGGCGCATCGAGGAACGGCGACGAGGATCATGGCAATTATGGCGCGAGATCTTCACCATCCCCACGTCATCTCCACGTTAAATCCCCACGTCCCGTTCCATGACGCCTTAACGGAACGGGGGGATGGGGGGCAACTGTTACGGCCATAATGATGACGCGGCATGTCTCAGATTTCGCTGGGCATGATTCGAGCCACGTGGAGTTTTTTCGGCATAATCAGGTGTGGCTCCTCCTCGGTCGAAGTCGAGGTCGGTCCAGGCCTTCCTGCCGCTCCGCCAGGTGTCCACCCAGGAGGGGTCCACCTCGGCCGAAGCCGGCGGCCTCCCCGCTCCCTCACCAGGTGGCACCCTGAGACGGTCCCACCTCGGCCGAGGTCGAGCCGGGCCCCTCGCTCCTTCGGCAGGTGTCGCCCGGAGACGGGACCACCTCGGCCGAAGTCGAGCGCCCCTCTGCTGCTCCGCCAGGTGTCCACCCAGGAGGGGTCCACCTCGGCCAAAGCCGGCGGCCTCCCCGCTCCCTCGCCAGGTGCCACCCTGAGACGGTCCCACCTCGGCCGAGGTTGAGCTGGGCCCCTCGCTCCTTCGCCAGGTGTCGTCCGGAGACGGGACCACCTCGACCGAAGTCGAGCGCCCCTCTGCCGCTCCGCCAGGTGTCCACCCAGGAGGGGTCCACCTCGGTCGAAGCCGGTGGCCTCCCCGATCCCTTGCCAGGTGACACCCTGAGACGGTCCCACCTCGGCCGAGGTCGAGCCGGGCCCCTCGCTTCTTCGCCAGGTGGTACTCGGAGACGGGACAACCTCGGCCGAAGTCGAGCGCCCCTCTGCCGCTCCGCCAGGTGTCCACCCAGGAGGGGTCCACCTCGGCCGAAGCCAGCGGCCTCCCCGCTCCCTCGCCAGATGGCATCCTGAGATGGTCCCATCTCGGCCGAGGTCGAGCCGGGCCCCTCGCTCCTTCACCAAGTGTCGCCCGGAAACGGGACCACCTCGGCCGAAGTCGAGCGCCCCTCTGCCGCTCCGCCAGGTGTCCACCCAGGAGGGGTCCACCTCGGCCGAAGCCGGCGGCCTCCCCTCTCCCTCGCCAGGTGGCACCCTGAGACGGTCCCACCTCGGCCGAGGTCGAGCCGGGCCCCTCGCTCCTTCACCAGGTGTCGCCCGGAGACAGGACCACCTCGGCCGAAGTCAAGTGCCCCTCTGTCGCACCGCCAGGTGTCCACCCAGGAGGGGTCCACCTCGGCCGAAGCCGGCGCCCTCCCCGCTCCCTCACCAGGTGGCACCCTGAGACGGTCCCACCTCGGTCGAGGTCGAGCTGGGCCCCTCGCTCATTCGCCAGGTGGCGTCCGGAGACGGGACCACCTCAGCCGAAGTAAGGCGCCCCTCTGCCGCTCCGCCAAGTGTCCACCCAGGAGGGGTCCACCTCGGCCGAAGCCGGCGCCCTCCCTGCTCCCTCGCCAGGTGGCACCCTGAGATGGTCCCACCTCGGTCGAGGCAGGCCAACCTGTGCGTCGAAGTTTCCAAGGAGCAAGAGCACGAGCTCCAAGATTGCCCCTCGAGCCGTGCGCGCCACACCCCGAAAACAGCGCCCGTACGGTCGGCGGTGACACACGAAGCATCGCTTACATCGGCCCGACAGGTCCCGCAGTCGAGAGGCGAAGTCCTAACAAAATAGGACCCAATAACGGGCTTCGTCGGCGCCTGGGAAGAAGAGCGCTCATGCTCGGCCCGAGGTCTGGTCGGCGGTCTGACCGGCGCCCCCCTCCCCTACTCTTTCCTCGCTTGGCTCGGCAAGCAAGGCCGGGAAACCGCCTGGCTCTTTGATCCAGAAGGGGAAAGGGAAAGAGACAGAGGGGAGGGAAGGAGGTGAAAGCGACAAAGGAGCCTTCCAGGGGCGGAAAACGAGAAGGTGACAGGAGAAGTTAAAAGGAAGGAGAGAATAGACGATAAGGTAAGCAAGAAACAAAGGCTGGAGATTCCGTTCCAAGAGCAAGATCCAAGATCCCGAGAGGGGACCTTTGGCGTGAGCTCGGCCGATGTAAGCGATGTTTTGCGTGTCGCCGCCGACCGTATGGGCGCTGTCTTCGGGGTGCGGCGCGCACGGCTCGAGGGGCAATCTTGGAGCTCGTGCTCTTGCTCCTTGGAAACTTCGCCGCACAGGTTGGCCTGCCTCGACCGAGGTGGGACCATCTCATGGTGCCACCTGGCGATGGAGCAGGGAGGGCGCCGGCTTCGGCCGAGGTGGACCCCTCCTGGTTGGACCCAATAACGGGCTTCGTCGGCGCCTGGGAAGAAGAGCGCTCACGCTCTGCCCGAGGTCTGGTCGGCGGTCTGACCGGCGCCCCCCTCCCCTACTCTTTCCTCGCTAGGCTCGGCAAGCAAGGCCGGGAAACCGCCTGGCTCTTTGATCCAGAAGGGGAAAGGGAAAGAGACGGAGGGGAGGGAAGGATATGAAAGTGACAAAGTAGCCTCCCAGGGGCGGAAAACGAGAAGGTGACAGGAGAAGATAAAAGGAAGGAGAGAATAGACGACAAGGTAAGCAAGAAACAAAGGCTGGAGATTCCGTTCCAAGAGCAAGATCAAAGATCCCGAGAGGGGACCTTTGGCGTGAGCTCGGTGAAGGGACCCGGCCGGGTTTCTATTCTTTCTGGGACCTTTCTTGCTAGCATGATCTCTAAGTCTGGGACTCCTTCGGGGGCCCGTCTCAGATACTCTGTTCCCTCTCGCTGTCTACTAACTTGACCATCGGAGCTCCCTCGCCGTGATTCCCGGCCAGGGTTTCTGACCTTGCCTTGCAGGTTCGATTGAGCCAGGAGACCCCAGGGACGAGATGGTCTAGTCAGATCGGCGGCTCCGAAGCCACAGGCGCGATCCACAAATACGTTAACCGTACAATCAGAGCTGATCATGGGCCTGGCATCGGGCCTCGGGCCTAAACTACAATCAATTTTACTCAAGCTTTGTTCAAGCCCAACCCATTTTTAATTCTACGTGACCCCTGCATGCTACCACTTAATATACTCCTAGTGGGTTTAAAGAGAAGCATAATAACAATATTTTCTGAATTTAAAAAAATATATAATCTTGAATTTTTTCTTTGCATTGTCATATGAATCTACTAATTATTCCTGCATAAACAAAAAGCTGGCTAATTGTTCAATTAATCAATCAATTCTGTTTCGGTCGTAACAATGACGTGGCATGTCTCAGATTTCGCTGGGCATGATTCGAGCCATGTAGAGTTTTTTCGGCAAAATCAGGTATGGCTCCTCCTCGACCGAAGTCGTGGTCGGTCCAGGCCTTCCTGCCGCTCCGCCAGGTGTCCACCCAGGAGGGGTCCACCTCGGCCGAAGATGGCGGCCTCCCCGCTCCCTCGCCAGGTGGCACCCTGAGACGGTCCCACCTCGGCCAAGGTCGAGCCGGGCCCCTCGCTCCTTTGCCAGGTGTCGCCCGGAGACGGGACCACCTCGGCCGAAGTCGAGCACCCCTCTGCCACTCCGCCAGGTGTCCACCCAGGAGGGGTCCACCTCGGCCGAAGCCGGCGGCCTCCCCGCTCCCTCGCCAAGTGGCACCCTGAGACGGTCCCACCTCGGCCGAGGTCAAGCCGGGCCCCTCGCTCCTTCGCCAGGTGGCACTCGGAGACGGGACCACCTCGGCCGAAGTAGAGCGCCCCTCTACCGCTCCGCCAGGTGTCCACCCAGGAGGGGTCCACCTCGGCCGAAACCGACGGCCTCCCCACTCCCTCGCCAGGTGACACCCTGAGACGGTCCCACCTCGGCCGAGGTCGAGCCGGGCCCCTCGCTCCTTCGCCAGGTGTCGCCCGGAGACGGGACCACCTCGGCCGAAGTCGAGCGCCCCTCTGCCGCTCCGCCAGGTGTCCACCCAGGAGGGGTCCACCTCGGCTGAAGCCGGCGGCCTCCCCGCTCCCTCGCCAGGTGGCACCCTGAGACGGTCCCACCTCGGCCGAGGTCGAGCCGGGCCCCTCGCTCCTTCGCTAGGTGTCGTCCAGAGACGGGACCACCTCGGCCGAAGTCGAGCGCCCCTCTGCCGCTCCGCCAGGTGTCCACCCAGGAGGGGTCCACCTCGGCCGAAGCCGGCGCCCTCCCCGCTCCCTCTCCAGGTGGCACCCTGAGACGGTCCCACCTCGACCGAGGTCGAGCCGGGCCCCTCGCTCCATTCACCAGGTGGCGTCCGGAGACGGGACCGCCTCGATCGAAGTCGGGCGTCCCTCTGCCGCTCCACCACGTGTCCACCCAGGAGGGGTCCACCTCGGCCGAAGCCGGCGGCCTCCCTGCTCCCTCGCCAGGTGGCACCCTGAGATGGTCCCACCTCGGCCGAGGCAGGCCAACCTGTGCGGCGAAGTTTCCAAAGAGCAAGAGCACGAGCTCCAAGATTGCCCCTCGAGCCGTGCGCGGCGCACTCTGAAGACAGCGCCCGTACGGTCGGCGGTGACACGCGAAACATCGCTTACATCGGCCCGACAGGTCCCGCATTCGAGAGGCGAAGTCCTGACAAAACAGGACCCAATAACGGGCTTCGTCGGCGCCTGGGAAGAAGAGCGCTCACGCTCGGCCAAGGTCTGGTCGGCGGTCTGACCGGCGCCCCCCTCCCCTACTCTTTCTTCGCTAGGCTCGGCAAGCAAGGCCGGGAAGCCGCCTGGCTCTTTGATCCAGAAGGGGAAAGGGAAAGAGACGGAGGGGAGGAGGTGAAAGCGACAAAGGAGCCTCCCAGGAACGGAAAACGAGAAGGTGACAGGAGGAGATAAAAGGAAGGAGAGAATAGACGATAAAGTAAGCAAGAAACAAAGTCTGGAGATTCCGTTCCAAGAGCAAGATCCAAGATCCCGAGAGGGGACCTTTGGCGTGAGCTCGGTGAAGGGACCCGGCCGGGTTTCTATTTTTTCTAGGATCTTTCTTGCTAGCACGATCTCTAAGTCTGGGACTCTTTCGGGGGCCCGTCTCAGAGACTCTGTTCCCTCTCGCTGTCTACTAACTTGACCGTCGAAGCTCCCTCACCGGGATCCCCGGCCAGGATTTCTGACCTTGCCTTGCAGGTTCGATCGAGCCAGGAGACCCCAGGAACGAAATGGTCTAGTCGGATCGACGGCTCCGAAACCACAGGCACGATGACGAGATGGCAACAAGTTCATTCATACATCAATAGATATTAATTCTTTATCATAGTTAACTTATTCTAAAAATCAGTATTCTTTTTTATAAAAAAAATAGGACGAGAATGACCCGTCCAAAAATCTATTATTTAGGATTGAACTGGACCAGCTCAATAAATTAAATTGATTCAGACTACGGAACAAATTTTAAATATATTGAACTAATTTTCGGATTATAAAATAAAATTTATTTAATTTTTAAATTAAAATATGTCCGGATCCAAAAATTTTTAAAATATAATTTTTGAACCATTTCCATTCCTATCAAAAAAACAAAAAAATAAAAATAAATAACTTAATCACTTTTATATTCTATCCATTCATAACTTGAGCTGCTGTAACTTTCAACACCCCGGCAGTAACTTTCCCACGGCCTGGCCGTAGCTTCCATGGGTGGTGGCAACTTCTCTCCTCCTTTCTTCTTATTTTTCTTTTCTTTTTCTTTTTCTTCATTTTTCTGTAGAAAATCTATATCCATTCTCTTAATTAATCTAGGCCTCCACTTATTTTCTATAAAATACTATTTTCAAGATTTTGGTTAATGACCTGCATCTCTTTACATTCCCAAATTAATGAATTGTTCTTAAGCACAAACTTGTAGCCTTGGCTATATCGAATGCAGCTAGATTGGTTTATACATGATAAAATATAGAACATCATTGACTAACAGTAACTCTACGCACAAACCTGTGGCCTTGATTATATTTTGGATTCTCTTGCCTTATTTTGTACTTTATCGTATGGCACATAAAAAAATGTTCTTAATTTATCCAAATTCCAAATAAAGAAAAATATCCAACGGGTACAGAGATACCTCAAGATACCAATAATAAGACCACAAGATCTATAACTTACCACAGCATACCGATATCTTATATTAGAACGGCTAACACAAACCAATAGAATGCATCCGGAGAACATTCAGTACCAACATGACAAATAATTATTTTTCATATTTTATAAATTTTAAAAAAATTTCGAACACAAATACAAGATAACCACGCCTACGGAATGGAATAACCGATCTTCGACAGATAAATACCCCACCAATCACTACCAAAAGATAAGAAATAAAATCACCACTGACATAAAACATTTTCCTTCTAATATTTTAAATTCGCATATAATCAACATTCAAGATATTAAAATAAACAGACTCGAACAACACTCTAATAAAAAATTTAAACCATCATTATTTTATTTCTATCCAAAACTTACAGTTAAAATTAACATTCTACCAAAAACTAAACCGTCGAGAATAACACAATAATAACAATAATAAATCAAATAAAAAACCTCTAGGAATCATCTCCCAGAATAAAATATATTTCAACGCCCAGGCTATACCCACAAGCCAGCTGGTTGTCGAATAAAAAATTAACGCACAAATAAATACCTCACTCGAGAAAACAAAATTGAAAGACACCCTCAACTTACAGCAGCATCAATACTGGCAAATTATATAAAAAAGAGAGAGAGAGAGAGGAAAAAGAACATAAAAATAAGCTGATCAACAATGCAAAAAATGACATCCTGCAACACCCAAGAGGCATGGCAAATAGACTAAAGCAGCAACCTTTAATGACACAGACCAGATGAAATTAAAAACAATTGGATACACATCCAAGAGCCGATGGACGATCCGACGACAAATTGTAGTCACCAATCATAGACTCCATTTCTCCATACCAGATGAAATTAAAAACAATTGGATACACATCCAAGAGCCGATGGATGATCCGACGACAAATTGTAGTCACCAATCATAGACTCCATTTCTCCATACCAAGGCAACATAAAAGACCAGAAGCAGCAACCAACATCATTCTAACTACTACTAAAACTAGAATTGGTCGTTCCTGTTCCATGGCAATACTGAACAAACAAACAAATAAAATGGTCCGAGTCACTACTATAAGCTAGAAATATAGATTGCAGATGTCACAATGTTTGAATTCCATAACTAGAGCCATTTTAAGCCCTTTCACCCCTGATCCTCCTAGCCAGCTGAATGTCCTTAGGCATGATGGTCACACGCTTGGCATGGATGGCACACAGGTTGGTGTCCTCAAACAGACCCACAAGATATGCCTCAGCTGCCTCCTGCAACGCAAGCACGGCATGGCTCTGGAAACGCAGATCAGTCTGCAAAAACCAGACATGCCCACATGAGAACAGAATCATTGATAAAATGCTTGTTGGATGAAACGCAACATCTAGAGCCATGCCTGCCAAAAGCCTAATTCTCACCTTGAAGTCCTGAGCAATTTCCCTGACAAGCCTCTGGAATGGCAACTTCCTAATCAGAAGCTCTGTGCTCTTCTGGTACTTGCGAATCTCACTGTAATGATTCACCATCAAGCAACACATTAATAACACATCCAGTGCATGACTCCAACCAATCGTAAACCAAGAAGACACCGCCAAACACAAACATTCATGACACTACAGGATCGCATCACATACCGAAGAGCAACAGTCCCAGGCCTGTAACGGTGAGGCTTCTTCACTCCTCCAGTTGTGGGGGCAGACTTGCGAGCAGCCTACAATCAACAAAAGATAGTTTTTTCGTAAGCATATATGACTGCAATGACAAACGTGCCAGAGGAAAAGTGAACTTAGGAAAGAAAAACAGATGCACCATCAGCTAATCACTAAACCTTGGTAGCAAGCTGCTTCCTAGGAGCCTTTCCACCAGTAGACTTGCGAGCAGTCTGCTTGGTACGAGCCATCTGCTGACAACAACAAGAAAGGAACAAAAGGAATTTATAAAAAAAAAAAAAATTGTCTTAAACTGAATCAAGCCCCAAACAAAACATCCATCTTATATCCAAAAAAACAAGTGACAAGATATATCGGTATGACATCAATCACATGGGTTAGTGGTAACCAGCAGGAGGGAGGAGCTGAAGCATTATCGACATTCCAAACTTTTTCCCAACATAACTTCAATTCTAGCTCCAAGTTGATTTCTTTCCCATCTCCGAAGTCCTAGTAAAGCAAGATAAATGACATCCTCGTTTCCCCTCCACTCCTCCAATAATTTTCATTTATTTAAGAGATGATAATCACGCAAATAAGACAAGAAGGAACCTAAAACAACAATTTCCAGTCTCTATAGCTACCAATCATAAAATGTAAGACAGAGAAGGAACACAACATCCAATAAATATAACCATTCTACAATCCCCCCAATAGAAACTATCAGCGTCAACCCCTCAAACATCACCCAACAACACGCACAACTCCCTCAGATTTAAAAAATTAAAAAAAAAAAAAAAAAAAACCCAAAAGTTCATGTTCTCACAACAGCCGAAAACAGAAACATTAGAATTCAACTTAAAATAAAACAGGAAATGTAGAATAACTAGCAAGCTTAATACCAACAACAGCTATAAATTAATCTAAGGAACAAATCAGTACAATTACATAATTCCTCATAGTTTTGTGCCGAGCTTTATAGTACTACAACTACTACTACCACCAAGCATCTTTATTACAATAATGAATTTACTCTTCCACAGGCAATAATAATTAGTCGCTAAAGGTGGGTAGAGAGAATAGCCGGCTCAGCGGCTTCAAGAGTTCAACAAAAAGAATTCCGTTTATCAAGTTTGGTAATGTCCTTTCTAGCTTAAATTTTCTAAACACGGTCAAAAATATAAAACCTTGGCTCATAAAAAACACAAAGAATCATAAGAGTGTCGAGATTTAATAATATATGCAAACAAGCCCCATTCACAACATAGCAATCCTAACAACAAATTTATTCCAAAACCGTCTAATTCAAAAGACACAGAGCAACCCTTCACAGACAACAATACATGAAAAGAATAGCCATTCAAGAATCAATAGAAACAATAGGCAAAAATCGAAGATTCGAAACAAATACATAGAAAGGCACATCAAAAAGCCCCAAAACTTCCACACCACATCAACAATCACCCCAAATCAATGAAGGAGAACCCTAAACCATGAAAACAAGAAAAAAAATAATCATCTTTCCACCAATAAAACGACATCCCATCAAACTTGAATCAAGCCCTGGCCGACTGAAATCCCCACCATAAAATCAAAATTTAAAAAAAAAAAAATCTAGAAGTCTAACCCAAGGTTTAAATTAACAAAACGCCTAATTAATTGAACCAGACCAAAAAGGAACCTCAAAAGTAATTATAGAAGACGAGTGCTTAGAGCTCTTACCCCTGTCGCCCTCCCCCTCTCGAAAAAGCTTCGAACCCAAAAGCCCCAATCCCGCTGACGAGAGGACCAAATTAACATCCGCCAGCCAATAGAGCCTTATTTATAGGCCTCTCCTGGACGATCCACCGGCGGAGATGGACCATATTATCGATGAACAGCTGAGATCTTCTACAATTGTGTTTTCTCGTTGCCAGAGCCAACGGCTGAGATCCAAAGTTGGGGAGCGAGCCGGATCGCTAGGCGAAGGGACTGTTTTCCTATTGGCTGGAGAATTAATCCACGGATACCGGTGGGTAGAGGTACTGCTGATGCCGTGAAGTAAGGGGGAGGTATATTAGCCATCTGACCAAATTACCCCTGTGAAATACGAGATTGATGGATACGGTCCCGTAGGATTCGCGGCGGGGGGGGGTGGGGGTGGGGGTGGTGGTGATGGTAACGGTAGCATCCGAATCAGATGTACTTTATGCCACGTGAGCAGCACATGGCTTTTCCAAACAAAGTGGCTTCTGACATGTCTCTCGTTCGTTCCGGCTCAGTCGTCGTCGACCTCCAATATTTTTTCATATTTTTGGTTTCTTGAAATTTTCTAAATTACAACCCTAGTAGATCGGTGGGTGAGGAAAGAGGGTGTGGCCGTCTCTTCCCCCTCGTCTGCGTGGGGCCCTTCTGCACGTGTCCGACCGGGCCAAACGCCACGCAGACACACACACGATCGCGCACCCCTCCCCTCCACGTTTATAGTTGACAACCTGGTGTCCTGCCAGCTAGTTCTCCTTCCCCACGTTCGCCCACCTATTTCTCCTTCCGTGGTGCGCGAGGCGGTGCTAATGATTGCGGTTGCTTTAAATTGCCATCTAACTTGAATATCAGATAATCCGATTGGAGCCGACTTTTCATTCTATATACAAATTATCGTTGCTCCAAGGATTGAGACCGAAACCCTCATGGCTACCCTAGCTCGGCAGGATGCCTACGATAAATAATAAAAAAAATTATAAGCAAAGAAGATTATAGTAGTTTGCTCGAATTACTTGATGCAGAGTGCTCAGCCTCTCGACCTTGAGGGTTCAAGCTGACTTGTTCAATCCAGAGAACTCAGCTTGGAGTGCTTGGTAGCTCGGTCTCCGTAGGGTAGCTTGGCCTCAAGCATAATAGCTCAGCCTTGGCAATGGTAGCTTGGCTTTTTAAGCTTGCCTTGATTGGGGTCTTTTAGTCAACGATCTCATATTCCATGTGTACGGTGCTTGCTTGTGGGCGGCATAAAAGGGTGACAACCCATGGGACTCCAAGAAACACATCCTTTGTGAATGGTGCCCATATCTCCAAAGGCATGAAAGTATAATCTATAAAGACTTACACCTATCGCTAAAGTGGTAGTCCAATTGATAAAAATCTTGTTTCACCATCAACCAGTCATAGATCTCTCATCATGAGATCTTTCTATAATAGTACCACCTACACTGATACTATTTATTAAGAGATTTCTTAGAGTGTAAAATATGGATCTCTGTCCAAGATTTTCGTGCTCTCAATCCTGTATAATAACCCTCAACAAGAAGTCTCAAATCCTTCATAAAAACTCTTAACTCTTAAGGAGATCCTCTAGCCCCTAAGGTTTTCATTATCGTTACCATATACTTATGCCTGGTTTTTATCCTCCTTTTTAAAGGCCTTGAGATCGCGTACATGGCTTTGTATCAAAGAGCACTTTGACATAATTTTAGAGATTCGAGTTGTATTGAAAATGGAATCCAAACCAAGTCAAAACTATATCCCAAATGATGGGGACATCAGGTCAACCCTAGTTCACTATGGATCCCTGAGTTTTGAGTCCCTTAGCCATAATTCAAATTTTGTCTTTGAGTCTAATAATCTAGCTCTGTTAGTCATTTGAGTCCTGCATTTGGGATTTGAGTTTTGTTTTCATACCTTGTTATACTTAAGTCCTGTATTTAGAGTCGACTCGCACTATTAGGATTTTGAGTCAAGTTTGGGTTATGTTTTGTTCAGTTGAGCTAAGTTGGTTGAGTCAGTTCATTATGAGTGTTTATCATTTTGAGGTTTTGTATCAATTTGAATCATGTAATTACTTTCATTCAAGTCATATTCAAGAGAATGACCATTGGACCCACACTCAAGTCACCAGCCCAGCATCTGGACTTCCTTCATGCTGCCCAAGTCCTCCAGGAGAAGCACCCCAGCATACCAACCCACAAGAATTTATGAAGTGGCACCCCAGGCCCAAGTCCAAGTCCCTGGCATCCTCATTCCATCAGGCCATGATGCCCTCAGGCCTATTCTTACCTTTGGCGCCCCTCCAAGCCCAATCCAAGAAGGTTGGTGCCCAAGTCCAAGCCCAGCAGGGGGTGGAAAAGTCAAAGCAGTCCAAGAGAATTTCATCCCAGCCCAAGCCCATAAGGAGCTCTTGACCAAGTCAAAGAAGGAGAGAATACCAATTCTAACTAGGAGATTAAGTTTTATTTCTACTCAAATTGTGTACTCCTAGTTCTAAGCCATTTTGTAATCCTTCTTCCTATCAAAGTTTGTAATCCTATCCTAACTAGGAGAGGGCATGGGAATATTTATAAATACCCCACCCCTCCACCCTCTTGTAACTAAGATCAATGATTGAATTATTATGAATGAATTTCTCTTGAATTTTTTTCAAAATTCTGAGTGAATTTCTATATGATTAAGGGTATCTGTGTGATCCCTCAGGATTTCTGTGTAATCCATGCGCCCTGCCTCCAAGCCGCCAGCCCTCTTCATCTCTGAGACATCTTTTTCAAACCTCTTCCTTTCTTCTTCTTATAGCGATCTAACCCTTTTTTCCCTTATTTTCTAACCTGTGATAGGTGATTTGCAGGTCCCTCAGAGTTCACAAATCCAAGGATTCCATCTGACCAGCTTTCGGGTCATCGGATTGAAAGCCACGAATTTGCAGGATCAATAACTTTATTTTTCAGGCCGCATCCGAGAGCGTAGAGCAAACTCTTCATGGATTGAACTTCAAATCTCTGCCCAGTACATCCCCTAGACTCCTCTGATAGTGGTATTATAGAAGAGCTAGTCCTAACCAAGGCTTCTTAGCCTTGGCGGCCTTGTTTCTTCACTTTTATGATTTATTTCTGCATGCATGTACTTCAGATTTTCTATAGAATTCCCTACTTAATATCTTGGCTTAAAATTCGGGATATAAACTTTTAACGTAATGCCTAACGAAAGAAAAATAATTGGCATGCATGAATAGTCCCGCATCATCAAATTTCATAGACTGTCCATGGACTGCGCTACCCTCTTCTATGTTAACCAGCACATAAATCGGCCCAATCCTTGCATGCCATGCATGCGCCTGCATGCATCTACACCCGTGGTCCACCATGCACTGGATGAAATGCACGAGAAAGGCACATAGATCGTGCGAAATGGTCCAGTGAATCGTGCAACACTGTGGGCTGCGCACCTGCACACTTAGGCCATGCTTGGCCTGCTTCTACCAAGCCTAGCATTCTCCTAGGCATGTGCTAGATCTTCTGTTGTGTTTTTTAGTGCTAGACTTTGCATTTTAGAACTAATTGAGGCATTTTCTTAACAATTTTCACCTCAACTTGATATTCAGTCTCCACCTAACTTTTGAGAGCTCTTAAATAATCACATCCCCATACCTTCGGATAAATACCTGCATCTTATGGTGAGGCAAACATGAAAGTCGAGCCAAGTTGCTCGATTTTATCTCCATTATCAACTGTGCTTTACTTGACCTGAGACCTACTCAAGTAAGCCTCCTATAATAATAGAAACTTCACTCTACGATGTCGCCTATCATCCTTCCAAGTCTAGCATCTCATACCTAATCCATTTACTCCCGGAGCTCCACCTCATACTATGCTCCCATCTATATCTATCTTGCTCCAAATCCAACACCGGAATCAGCTACGCGACCGGCCGCACAAATCCTAGAATACATTCTAGAGATCATGCAAGGCCTAGATTCGCAACATTCACTTTATTCAAAAAGCACTTCAGATAAACCAATATTATATAAGTAATTATTTAATAATTAAACAGTTCATTTACTTAAGGACAAAATCGTTAAATGGTCCACTGATTCACACAAGCATCAGTAACCGAAAAAAACTAAAACTAATTAAACTATCTAAACAATGTTGACGTTCAATCTCACGCCCAGCCTGATCCTTGCTATGCATCCTAAGTCTCTAGAAAAAAATCAAAAAGTAAAGAGTATGCTCCATAGCCCAGTAAAGTTTCCAACAGTCTCACCAATAATAGTAATAATTTAAAAATAGCAAGAAGATAAAAGTATATCGTGTCATGTAACCAAGCAACTCAAATGTCATATTTGTCAAAATCTTTTATCAAAATCATGTTTCCTTTTTATGTTTCAATTTAATCATTCTTCTTCTTTAGAATTCCGGACTAACCACGGTCATGTTCCAGCCCATGACTGGCAATATCATTATCCATGCCTGTGATTGGCAATATTTATCATGATTCCGCCTGTGACCGGCAATATCATTGTCCATGCCTGTGATTGGAAATATTTATCACGATTCTGTCTGTGACCAGCAATATCATTGTCCATGTCTATGATTGACAATATTTGTCGCGATTTCGTCTATGATTGCAATATCATTGTCCATACCTGTGATTGGTAATATTTATCGCGATTTTGCCCGTGATAGGCTATATCATTAACCACGATCCCGTGGCATGGCTAGTCCAGTTACCTCATTCTCTTAATTAACACTTTATTATTTTACATCATGTCAAATCATATCATGGTCCAACCCATTCAAAGATCACTTTACTTGATAAACATGATATATAAAAAGACAGACAATAATAACAATAAACATATTATCGATCACGAGAAATCAAACAATGTCATGAGAAAACAACCATGCATGCAATTGTATACAAATATGCTCGGATCAAATCAGGTCATGTAATATACAATTGGTGATCAAGTCCAGAAATCCTTATCTTTTGGAAGCTAATCCTAGTATATCCGATATTAGTCTGTATCCGGAGCTCGTTTAACACTTTCCTGCTCAGAAGATTGATCCCTTATAAAAAAATTTTATTGAATCCAAAATCATAGCTTTACGAATGTTGAGAAAGAAAGTTTTTCCCTGATTCTTCTCCTATAATAATATATTATTATTATTTTAAATTTTATTTCCCCCTTTTCTCTCTCCTCATCTTCTCTCTCCACTATTCTTCTCTATCATCTTCTCTTTCCTCATTTTCTCTCCTCTTTCTCTCTCCTATTTCTCTCTTCTCTTTCTCTCTCCTCCTTCTCTCTCATCTTTCTCCTCATCTTTTTTCTTTTTCCTTTTTTTCTTTCTTCTATTCTCTTTTTTTTCTCTCTTTCTTCTCTTCTTTTCTCTTCTCCCCGAACCCCCCTGCTGCTCCTCCTCGGCTCAACCAAGCCGGCCTCCTCACGACTGTAGACGGCCAGAGAGATGATCACCGAGAAGAGCTCGACGAACTAGAGCGGACGGGGGCGCGGCCATCGGCGGTCCATGGCCCCAAGACCAAACCAAATCAAACCAAAAATAAAATATGGATTAAACCCTTCTAAACAATAAAAAAAACTCACCATGCCTCAACAATCTTCCGGATGCTCATCGGAGAGGAGAACGACGCGTGGAAGGGCTCGATGGGGATCGATTTTACAGCAGTGAGGGAGATTTAAAGAAAACATCGACGAGTTTCCTCGTCGTTTGGGAAGCAACCACCATGTCGCTCGGAGTTTCATCTTATCCCAAACTCGTCGCCGACACCGCCCCTCTCCTCCATGACTCTTTCCCCGACTCCTCCGGCGAGTTTCCCGACTGGATAAGGGAAGCAAAATCCTTCCCCTGTTCTAACTCGGCTCCCTTCTTTTCCTTTTTTGATCTGGGTCGAAGCCGGCTGGACTTGCCGACTTCGATCCAAAAAGCCCAAATATCATATTCTCCTCCCGTTAAAATAATATTATCATTGAAATTAGCTTGATTAAGATTTTGAACCCCAAAAGTATCCAACCCTCATTTCACTCTCAACCTCTCAATTATCCCGTCTCTTAGGGTACTTGATTCTCAGGTCTTAATATAATGAAATTATATAATATTCAAAACTTGATCTTTTTTATTTACCATCCATATTGAATTCCCTCGAGCTCTTAAAAAAGAATATTAATCTTATGATGCAGTTAATTATTCTTAATTAACCTTACAAGAATATCACGATGGTCCAAACTCTAGAAATACTTAACCTTAACATCATCCTCGAGCTTTTAGATAATTCCTACTTTTTGAAAACTTTCTTAATATAACAACAAGACATAATATTTTCATTTTGATTATCGCCATCTATCTACATTGTGAATTCCTTCAATTTCCTTCAAATGAACATTAGCACCTCAATTTCAAATTAAAATATATAATTCTTCATCCCCTAAAATTTTTTCCTCTTGATTAATCCCACATGAAAATCATAATCGATCCACTATATTCTTAACCAAAAATTAGAAGAAGGCTTGAACATAAATACTTGCCATGGTCTTTAACATTCTTTCTTCTCTGAAGCTTCTCCACGATTTTATAATCAGTCTTTTTATCTTATGGAAACCTCAAGCACTCCTTAAATATAGAAATCGTAATGTCATAATTAAAGGAGCTTGGTATCAAAATATTCCCGATCCTAGCTGAGTAAGGATCATCACTTCATTATTCTAGGTTAGAGATGTCCAAAATCTTTACTAGAGTTCTCTATACTAGAAGTGCCTGTTGATAAAAATTGCATGGCAATACCTATAGACTAGGCCAAGGATCATTAACATGATCTTCCCATTTAATACTAAAATCTTGTTACTGAAATTCAAATCAGTACTTCCATCATCACACTTCTAAAATTAGAGTTAACATTCTTAATTGATTTCAGGATAACTCAGACCACCAAGCTTCTACTGCGCACTCTGATAAAATTTATGAAACCTTCTAATTTACTATATGAATCTCTCAAAAAAAAATTATCTTATTTTGATATCACGGAGATCTCAGATCATTTAAATAAAGCTGTCGAGTTTCTTTATCTCGTTCATATCTCAGGCATATCATATCAAGGTTTATTCTGATCCAGTTTTCATATTGAAAATCCTTGCATACATTTCACCATCCTTTGATG
This sequence comes from Areca catechu, assembly GCA_021397845.1. Lineage (NCBI taxonomy): Eukaryota > Viridiplantae > Streptophyta > Magnoliopsida > Arecales > Arecaceae > Areca > Areca catechu. The sequence continues at coordinate 14,082,059 of CM038052.1, forward strand.
ACCTCAATAACTCTAAATCAAGTCTGAATTAATCATACTTTTTTTGATAATTTAATTAGACAATCTAAATCAACTATTCTCTTGAAAGTTAATTATTATTAACTCTAACGAGATAAATGACTTTTAATCAATGCTCTTATGAATAAAATCAATTATTTTATCGTTCATAGAACTATCTTACCGTAACTCTTAGCATCAATTAACTACTTAAAATATTGTTCCTCAAAGGTTGAACCCACATAGGTCTCCCAATATCAATTTCTTCGCTCAATACAATATCAGTAGCATGATAACCTAAATTTTTTTATAGATCTTAATTTGACTTGGGGTTTACCATATCCCGTAATCCTCAATAATTATAGGATAGATCCAGTAATCCAATCTAAATCTGCTAACATAGGCTATCAAGATTCTATCAAAATATGTATACCATGACAACATAATAGAGTCTAATCCACCAATAAAGAGCTACAAAGCTATACATCATCACAAACACATTTTCCTTTATATATTTTCAATCACAATCCATATACAGATTCATCAAAAACATATCCTTTCTAATATCATTGAACTCTTCCATGACTTATACTTTAAGCATCTTCTTACAATAGTTCCGAAATTTATAATTTAAAAATTAACAACAAAACTAGCATGTTATCATGATCTATATTCCTATCAAGTTCAGGACTTCAAAATCATTCAATTGATAATTGAACCTACTTGTTCAGCATGATCCTTTAACATAATATATTATAATTTCAGGCCAGTACTTTTGAAGCTTGGGTCAAATCCACTTGGAGTAGAAATACAAAGTTCAATTTCTAGGGATGTCGAAGCCAATTCATTGTTTTTCCTAACTAGCCTAGCTGATATGAAAGAATGTATGGCACCCGCATCAAACAGAGCATAAATATTGCTAGAAAATAACCTAATCATACATGTCACTACTAAATTAGATGCATTGGCATCCTGCTGCATGAGTCCGTACACCCATCCTTGGGTGCTCGGGTTTTGCTGCCCTTCTCCTTGTTGCTATCTTCCTTGAGATGGTTGGTATTGTGATTCCTTTCCGCTGCGACACATAATAGCTTTGTGACCCGCCTTGCCACAATTATAACACTTCCACCCTTCTGGCCAGGTGCAGTCTCGCTTAAGATATGGCCCACCACACCTGTAGCACTGGATATCATCCTTTTATTGAGTCTTGTCATTTGAAGCCGCATTGTCAGGCTTCCTTATCTTTGCACCGATGTTCCTGTTAGGTTGACCCTGAAATCCTCCTGATCTGGATCTTTTCTTCAATGCTTTTTCTCTCTCTGCTTGAGCAACATCCAACCTCCTTTTTATTATCAGTGCCTTATTGACGACCTCCTTATAGGTGTGTAGCTCGAAAGCAGTTATTTGTTGTTGAATTTGATCTCTAAGTCCATTTTCAAATTTTCTAGCTCGGACCCCTTTATCTGCTATCAGTGTCAGAGCATACCTTGACAGTTCTTCGAACTTTGCAGTATACTGAGCAACTGTCAAACTACCCTGCTCCGGGTGGTCAAATTCTCAAAATTTTTGCATCCAAATACTCTGAGAAAAATATCTCTCATAGAAAACCCTCTTGAAATCTATCCATATAAAAGGTGCATCATTCAGTCCCTGATTTCCAAGCTCCAATTCCCACCAAGCAGCTGTCTCATCTTGTAACAAGAAAATAGCAAAAATAACTTTTTCCTTTATCGGGCACCGCAAGGCCTGGAATACTTTCTCAACAACTTTTAACCAACCCCCTACTTTCTTGGGATCAAATGTTTCCTTGAATACTGGTAGTGCATATTTCACCAAGCTTCAATAGTCTTTCGGATGCTCGTCGGAGAGGAGAACGACGATGTGGAAGGGCTCAATGAGAAGCAATCACCGCGTCGCTCAGAGTTTCATCCTACCCCAAACTTGTCATCGATACCATCCCTCTCCTCCACGACTCTTTCCCTGACTCCTCCGATGAGTTCTCCTGTCGGATAAAGGAAGCAAAATCCTTCCCCTGTTCCGACTCTGACCCAAAAAGTCCAAATATCACAATATCAGGGATTCCATCTCATACTAGACTCTCCGTCAAGAGATAATATACTTCATACTTTTTTTTCTTCAATACAACCCTCCTATCGTGTATCACCTTTAAGATTCTATCACCAGCTTTTCACTTGTAGCTACTTGAAACCAATCTACTCAGTGAAATCAAATTCCTATTTTCAACTACCAGTGGACCATTGCTGGTGCATAGCTGATACTACCCCATAATCCCAATGTAATTACTTATAGGTAATTATCGTAACGATACATGCCTGATTTCTTTATTATCCCATCATGTGCCCTAAGCTGACTGTCTTGACACTCTTGATTGTACAATTTAATCTATTTGACAAGCAGATATAACACTCTTCATTTTTTAGAGAGTCAAATATCTCCTCTTTACAACAGACATGATATAGACATGAAGAATCTAAAATCTACTATAGAAAATAAATATATATCTCATCAGATACCATGAGCACCTCACTGTATTTGTCACCATCACTATTGTCGGCCACTACCATAATAGCCTTTGTTCGATTCTTGAGTTATGGATAATATCTGACATGATACCCTAACTTATTACACTAGTAACATCTGATCATACCAGCATCCCTTGACTTGGACCTGGACCACCCATCTCACTATCCTCTATCGCTCCATCTTTTGCCACCTATACCTTTAGTCGCTGCCAAAACTAAGTTGCTATCTAAACTCGAAGCTTGGTTCTCCTGCCTGAGAATCTTATTCTGGAATAGTACTGCAATGATCCCTTCCATCTTGATTGTGCTCTTCTCTACTAGAAGAGCAATTACGGACTTAAAGGATGGGGGAAACAACAACAGCAAGACCAGTGCCCTGATCTTCTCCTCAACTTTCTTATAAATACTGAGGAGATCGATGAGAATCCTCTGAAAGTTGCTTAGATTCTTCTACACACTCTATCCCTCACTCATCCATAGCTAGTAGAATTGCTTCTAGAGAAAGAGAACATTGATAAGCAATTTTGCCACATACATCTCTTCTAGCTTTGTCCATATCACTATTAGAGAAGTCTTGTTCAACACATTGATCACCATATCATTTGCTAGGTACAAGTAAATTATGCTCATCGCTTATATCTGAAGCTGCTTGCAACTTTGATCCTCCATGATAGCTAGCCTTTTCTCGTATACAAGAGTATCGATCAATCTCTGTTGGATGAGCACGTTCTTCATCCTTGCTGGCTACAGAAAAATTATTCTTTCTATCATATCGTTTGATCTTTATTTTGATTTTGCTTGTCTTTTCTATCTTTTTTAACCTTGATCAACGTTGCCGCAATATGGATAGCTTCACTTTGATACCAATTATTATAGTACCACTTGCACTGAAACCATTTATTGGAGAATTTCTTAGATTGTGAAATACAGATCCCCATCCAAGATCACACCTCCATCAACAATGTTAATAACGTTAGAGAAAAGAGGAATAAAAAAGAGATACAACATAATTTAATAAGACATGCAAAACTTTACTATAAGAGAAAAAAAATCACTTGTAAGAGAAAAACTTTTAATCCCGTACAATAATCTCTTAATAAAAAGTTTCAGATCCCTCACAAAAGCTTCAACTCTCAAAAAGACCTCTAACCCTTACGGGCTTTCTTTATCACTACCACACACCTCTACTAACTTATGTCCCTCTTTTTAAAGGTCTTAAGACCGTGTATAGCCTTTATATCAAAGAGCACTTTAACAAGATTCTAGATGTTCAAATTGTATCAAAAATGAAGTCCAGAACAAGTTAAAACTATGTTCTAAACATCGTAGACTACTCATGGACCGTGCTGCCTATCCCGCATGAATCGGTGCATGAACCAAGACAATCCTCGCATGCCATGCATGCACCCGCATGTGTTTGCACCCGTGGTCCACCTATCATTGCATGAAATGTGTGGACTATGCAGTGCACTATGTGCTACGGGACGCACACCCTATACATGCCTGTATGTGCTTGGGCCATGCATAGCTTGCTTTTGCTAGGCCTACCCACTGCTGCCAAGCCTTGCCTGCTCCTAGACCTATGCTGGATTTTTTCTTGGATTTTTTGGTGCAGGAGCTTTGCATTTTGAACCGAATCGAGATATTTTCTCAACACCTCCTCAACTATGCTAGAGGGCCTCACACTCTCTCCCTTTTTCAGAGTCCTTTGATCTTATTTATATAATGGAAAAAGTATGGATCCATTATGATTTAGAGGCAGAAATGAAAGGACTGATGATGCCATAACCTTCTTTACGTGGATCCCCACCTATAATTCAAATATTTTCAAGTTCAAATCTTTTCAAAATGCTTGCTATGTATCTTTCCATAATTGAAAGGTTGGTTTTAGTCCATGTTACATGCCCCCTACTTTTGAACCTAAGTTGTTTTCTTTGTCTTGGGCAAAAAAAAAGTAGTCAAGTTGCTCATTGATTTATTTAAGATGCTATGAACACCCAAATAGTAAAATTATTGCAGAAAACTCTCAAACCCAACAAAAAAAAAGGGGACATTTTTCTACAGATGGTATCATTTTGTTAATGCCAAAATTTTGCATGAGTACAATAGCCTGGAGGGCCTAATCAGGGCCAATCCTATGAGCATTTCTCTTATTTTTCTATATAGATTAGTGTCTTTTTAGGAATTGACCAACACCTTTCAGACCCTCCTTTGTTGGACAAAATTTTGGCATCCACAAGTAGGTAATGGAGGAGAGGAAGACAAATGCAAGTATTTGCTTTTCTTCTTCAAATTCCCTTCTTTCTTGATAAAAAAATGATTTAGAAATCTTAAATAGAAAATAAAATTATTTATGTAAAACTTATAGGTTTCTCTTCTTTGCAATGACCTATAAAGTGCAAAAACACAAATCAATAACAATAGTTTTACTTTATATAATTTTTATTTTTTCTTTGAATATTTTTTTGTATTTATACTCATCATTTTAATACTTATTTAAAATCAATATATATACATACATATATGTGTATATGTATGAATGTAAATGCATTCTCTCTCCCTTTTATGAAATGAATATACTTTTTTCCAATCTTGCTTATTTTTAAAAAATGATACAAAATATTTTGAATTTTTTTTTTTCATACATTCAATTTTATATTTAAAATCTATATTTGATTTTTCTTTTAAATATTAAATATTAAATATTTTATTTTTATGATTTATTCAATTAACTTTTTTATCCTAGTTTATATTTTTAAACTTTATGGTTTCTTATTTTCTAATTATTATCCTCTAATCTACATTTCCCTATTTCATATTTTGGTTTTCTTTGTTGTTATATATTTAATATCCTTTCTTTTCTTACTCAAAAGCATGAGCCCACTCTATTATTATTATAATTTTAACTTAATTATACTAAAATTTTTAAAATTCTTTCTCTGGATCGATGTAGCAATTGCTCTAAGAGCTTCTAGGGATGTTTTATTTTCTAATTTTTTTTAATATATTCATATTCAAATACTATAAACTGTCCACTCTAATAAATATTTTTAAAAAAAAAATTACATAGGCACCCCCTTAAACTTTCCTCTATTTGTACTTTGATTCTAAAATTTTAAAAATGTATAAAGATTCCCTAAAACTTTAAGATTATTGCAAAAAGCTCTTGTCATATGTCTCTAACTTTACAGCATTAACAAAATAGAGTAATTAACCAAAATGACCTTGGTACTTTTTAGATAGTTAATGATAAAACGAGTTGTGTTTTGGAGAAAAACTGAAGTGCCAAAGCTCTCTAACCCTTTCGATTTCATTGTTGGCCATTGCCCTAATCAACCCATCCTTTTCATTCAGATTGCATCTCTGAGAGCATCATGTAATTCCATAAAAGCGGCTCATCACCACCTATTGGATCAAAGGATTCCTTCGAAAGAAAGTACAATTTTGAAACTAGTTTGTGCTTAAATTTTTTCATAAATTTCTTGTATTTTAACACTCGCAATTTCCTTGTGTTTGATCATATGTTGTTCATAATGGGTTGGATTTTATAATTTCAGGTGTAGTTTAGGGATTATAGTAAAAAATTATTTTTTCCCAAAAGTTTTAGGGATTTTAGTCAACCTATTATAGGGATGCTTTTTTGGGACCATAATCCATACGGATTTGAAGGCATTGTAACCTTAGAATAATTAAATGGTGGACCTAAAAAAGTTAGAAGTAGTGAAAGAAGGGGACTACTATACCATCCAAAGTTCTAAAACTATAGTACAGCATGAAGGCAACAACCTATATTCTACAAGGTCACCTTCCATAGAAATTATTAATATAGTTAAACTGCAATGGTCCATTGCAAAATCCATGGAAAAGATAGGATCCTTTGTGTAGTATAGTTAATATATGCAAATGGGACTAATTAGTTAGAAGTTAGAGACCACTATTATATTATAATAGTATTTTGTTATTAGGTAAGTTAGGCAATGGAGTTGCATGTTAAGTAAGTTAAGTAACACTATTGCATTGTAACAATATTACAGTAATAATAATTTTACGTCTGTACATAGAATAGATAAGCTATTTATACTAGAGATTCATCATGGAATATATATTTGTTTCTCTCCTAGTATATAGTATGTTAGTGGCTCTATCAACTATTAAGGTAATTGTGATCCAGATTTAATAAGTTATATTCAGTTGGAAAATCCAACAAAAAATATTAGGTATCGAAGGATATAATTGCTATACTATGCAGTTCCAAGGTTGTCTTTGGAAGATGATGGTCCTATATGACTTAAGATTCAAAAGAAAATGGAGTTAACAAAGTTGTAGGCTATGCTATATCACATGGGATAATTGTTGACTCATGTATTGATTTTGATGATTAATAAAATACTTAAGTATATTTGAGTATTAATCATTTATTAAAGTATATTTTATCAGAAAAATATACTCTTGGTGCAGACACCAAAGGCACCAGAATAAGGCAGAGGCTTCTCAACCCTCTGTGGATCACTTAAATGACATTCGAGTTCACTGTAATAAAGCTTAGTCTAGCTGAGTTGTTTTCATTTAAGTCCTGTAATTATTTAGCTCATATTGAGCTAGTCCAGTCCAATGTTAGTCAGCTCATGTCGAGCTAATTTTATTTTTTGAGTCCTGTTCAACCATATTGAAGACTCAAGACCACATCATACAAGTGAAGACCAAGTCCAACCTGATTGAAGACATGGATGTTGAGCCCGAGGCCAACCTAACTAGAAGACATGAAGATCCCCGGAGGAGAATTAAAACAAGTACAAACCTGAAGCCTGGAGATCAGCCAGAAGGAAACTGGGCCAGCCCAGGCCCAGGGAGAAATTAGGGCGCCCCTCCTTAGAATTACCTTCCCCTTGGTCGGCCACTTATGGTCACCCCCTTGGCCGACCAAGACAAGGAGAGGGAGTCCCATTCCATTTAAAATTTTTCTACCTAGGTTGCCATGTATTCCTAGTTAGAGTTTGTAAGGGAAAAGGAGTCCTATGTAAAGTATAAAGTACCCTTACATGGGGCCCACGGTTAAGGGTCTATTTAAGGGACCCTAGCCTCTTGTATGAAGTTAGAATTTTTGATGAATGAAAACCTTGAGTTCTTCTATTGAGTTGTGTGATACCCTGCTGTGTGCATAAAGGGGTTTGCGAGAGTTTTTCTTCCCAGTGCTGCAATCATCTTCCTGCTACCAACAAGCATCTCAAATCCCTGGACGCCCACTCCAAAAGAAGCCTTTTCTTGCTATTTTTTCTTTGTTTTCTTGTTCCTTTGTGAGTTTTCTAACCCCTGACAGGTCGTTTACAGGTCCCCGAGTTCCTACAAATCCAACGACTCCAGCCAAGCCTCAATCGGATCACCGAGCAGAAAGCCGGGTATCCGCGGGTCTTTGGCTCAATTTTCCAGGCCACATCCATCAAGGAACGAGAGACCCTTTTGCTGCGATCTTCACAGACATTGTCAGGTACACCCCCTCTACCTCCAGTAGTTTTATTATAGGAGAACTTGCCCTAACCGAGGCTTCTCAGCCCCGGCGATCCTTCTTTTCTACTTTTCTAGGTCCTAATCTGCATGCTGATCTTCTAAAATTCATATAAAATTCTCTACAACTTATTTTAATCTGAAATTTGGGAATTAATCACTCAACCCCACATATAAAATATATATAAAAAAATTGCATGCATATTAGTCCCCCATCAATCAAGTTAGTTGATCTTGTCAAATAATTGAAGAAGTCTCCTTATGGATGAAACCTTAAAGTTAAATGGACTTAAGTACATAAGAATTACTTGAAAAGACTTAAGTTTTAAGTTTGAAGAAGATTCAGCAAAGTTTCAATTGAGTTTCAGAAAGTTTCAGCCAAGTGTCGACTCATGGATGTAAAGTGTCGACTCACAGTGTCGACTCAAGGATCGACTCAAAGCCTGAGACAAAAATTATACAAAACATATTGAATTTCAGACTTCCCTCAAGTGTTGACTCATGGAAGCCAAGTATTGACTCAAGTGTCGACTCACTAGAAGAAATATCAACTCACATGAGATTTTCAGAAAGCTTCAAGAAACTTTTTTTTGAACTAAGTATCGACTCATGAAGACCAAGTCTCAACTCAAGGTGTCGACTCATGACTTAAAGTATCGACACTTGCAGTTATGCTGAACAGTAACGACTAGTTTTTCAAATGCAGAACTTGTCCTTTTCACCCCCAATGGCTAGTTTCACCTCTCCAATGGTCAAAAACTGCCATTTGGTAGTTGGAAAAGTATTTAAAGTGGATTAAACTCAAGAGAAAAAAACTAATAAGAAGTTAAGAGCATTCACTCAAATATTTATTGAAGATCATCTACTTTCAAGAGAAATTGAGCCTTCAAGTATTCAAAACATTCAAGAGCATTTAAGTCCAACCATTCAAGCATCATTTAAGGCTTCAACAACTTGAGAACAAGCATCTTCAACAGCAATCAAAGAGCTTCAAAGAGATATTTACTTTTATTTGAAAGCTTTTTTGTATTTCATACATTCTACTTGAATCTTTTATCGAGGTTTGTTGATGAGCCTGTGTGTTAAAACCAATAATGATTTTTGATGAGCCTTGAAAAAAATCAAGAGATTTTTGGTTAGTTTTGTGAAAATCAAAGAGATTGTTGGTGAGCCTAAATGACAAAACTAATTAGATTTTTGGTTAGCCCGTAAAGCCAAAGGAATTTTGACTTGTGTTCTCGGTGAAAATAAGTTGGATTTTGATTAGTGAGCTCAGAAAACTAATCGGCTGTAATCAAGAAAGATTATAATGAAATTTCTAAGTGGACCTTGGGGAGTGGATGTAGGTGCTTTGGTGTGCACCGAATCACTATATATTATTATATTTGTGATTGCTTGCTCTCTTATTATTTGTCTTTATTTACTTCGTATTTACTTACTTGTTTTCGCTACATACTCTCAAATTGCACGCAAACACTTGTAATTCACTAGCACCTAAATAGTTTTTGAATTGGCACATATTTGCAAAAGTTTTTAAAATCCAATTCACCCCCACTCTTGGGTTGCTTGCTAGGCAACAAGTGGTATCAGATCTTGTTCTTAATTTATAGGTCTAACCACCTTGAGTAAAGATTTATGACAGCCCCACTTGGTTCTAGTGTAGTTGAGGGACAAGCCTCAAATAGACCTCCCTACTTTAATGGCACCATATATACATATTGGAAAACACGTATGAGAATTTACATGCATTCAATTGATTATAATTTATGAAAAGTTGTAGATAAAGGTCCTCATATTCTCTTAGTTATTGTTAATGGCATTTCCATCCCAAAACTTGAAGAGAATTGGGATGAAAATGATATTAAACAATCCGAGATTAATACGAAAGCAATGAATCTACTATATCATGCATTGGATCCTAGTGAATTCAATAGAATTTCTACATGCACCTTTGTTAAGAAAATATGGGACATACTTAAGGTTACTCATAAGGATACCGATTAAGTGAAAAATACTAAAGTTAATATGCTTGTACATACTTATGAGATGTTTCGAATGGAACCTAATGAATCTATTACTGATATGTATACTAGATTTACAAATATTGTAAATGGCATAAGGAGTCTTGGTAAGACTATGACTAATGCTGACCTTATAAATAAAATTCTTAGGTCATTGCCAACATCTTGGGATTTTAAAGTAACAGCAATTCAAGAAGCTAAATATGTTAAGAAACTTTCATTGGAGCAACTTATAGGTTTACTCAAGACTTATGAGTTGAACTTGAAGCAAAAAATAATGGACATGGATAAAAAGAAGATGACTATAGCTTTCAAATCCACAACATAAGAAGAGTCTTCAAGTGAGGAATCCGAAGAAGTAGAAAATGAGAATGAAGAGGCTCTCATTGCAAGAAAATTCAAAAAGTTTATGAGAAGAAAGAAATTCCCTTACAAAAAAAAGCCTCAGCCTACCAAAGAAAAGAGAAAAGAAAAAGAAAAGAAAAAGGAGAAGGAAAAACTAATTTGCTTCGAATGCAAGAAGCTCAGACATTATAAGTTTGATTGCCCTCTCCTAAAGAAGTCCAAGAGAAGATTTAGAAAGAAGACAATGATGGCAACTTGGAGTTATAGTGAGGACTCCAGTTCAGAAGAATAACAAACCGAAGTTGCCAATCTTTGCTTCATGGTTCAAGAAGATGAGGTGCATTCTGACTTTGAACATGAATTCACATTTGATGAACTTAGAGATACATTTGATAAGCTCATGCATGAATATAGATTGCTAAAAATTGAAAATGAAAAGTTAAAAAAGTATGCTAGTTCATCTTCTTATGAAAACACCAATCTTACAAATGAAAATAGTGATTTAAAGACTAAGATTGATGTTTTAAAAAAATAAAAGAATGCTTTATCAATGAAAATTGAAGTTTTAAAAAGACCTAAGGTCAATATTTCAAACAATGAACTTTTAAAGAAAAATAAAGATCTTAAGGCAGAAAATCATAATTAAAAAATGAGCTTGACAAAGTAAAACCCTTTGTTGAAAAATTTACATATAATTATGAAAAGCTAAATCTTTTATTGAATAATCAAAACAGTTTTCATCAAAGCAGGTTCGGGTTTTAGACCTAAAAAATAGCAGAAATATTTCAGCAATTTCTTTATACGTGCATCCTCAAGCATTACATGTTATTCTTGTAGAAAGTTAGGTCATAAAGCATATCAATATGATCTTAGAAAGATTAATAATTCTAGAAAGATTAATAATTTTAGAAAGATTTAGGTTCCAAAATGAACTACTTTCAGCACTAACCCTAAAGGACCTAAGATGGCTTGAGTATCTAAATTGAAAATTTAATTTGTTTTGCAGGTATGTCTTGCAACTAAAGAAAAGAAAAGATTATGGTATCTCGATAGTAGTGGCTCAAACCACATGACAGGAGATGTGAAGCAATTCACCTATCTTGAGGCACTGAATGGAGGGAGTGTAACCTTTGGAGATAATAGTAAAGAAAAAATCATTGGTATCGATAAAGTTTACATTTCTCCTTCTACATTTATAGATAATGTTTTATTAGTTGAAGGATTGAAACATAATTTGCTTAGTATTAGTCAATTTTGTAATAAAGATTTTAAAGTTATTTTTGAATCATCTATTTGCATGGTAGCTAGTCTTGATAGTAATAGAGTGAAATTCATTGAAAATATGCATGACAACATCTATGTTGTTGATCTTGACAATTTATCTTTATATGATGGTGAATGCCTAGTTGCTATGAATTCCATTATTAATGAGACTAGTTGGCTTTGGCATCATAGATTAGGTCATGTAAGCATGCATCTTCTTTCAAAATTATGCAAAAAGGATTTAGTAAGAAATTTACCAAAATTTAGATTTGAAAAAGATAAAATATGTAAAGCATGTCAATTTGGAAAACAAACAAAAACATCTTTTAAACTAAAAGATTTTATTTCAACTTCTAGGCCATTAAAGCTACTCCATATGGATCTCTTTGGACCAACCAGGATAACAAGCCTAGGAGGTAAGAGATATGAATTAGTTATAGTGGATGATTTCTCATGATTTACATAGATTTTAGTTTTGGCTCGTAAAGATGAATCGTTTTTATCTTTCTTGAAGTTTTATCAAAAAGTTTCAAATGGAAAAGGTACTTTAGTTATTTGTATTCATAATGATGATGGTACTGAATTTGAAAATCAAGATTTAAAATTTTTTTGTAATAAAAAAGGAATTGATCATAAATTTTCTATACCTAGGACATCTTAACAAAATGGGATGGTAGAAAGAAAGAATAGGACTTTAGAAAAAATGGCACATACAATGCTTTTTGAAAATGATCTTCTGAAATATTTTTGGGCCGAAGCTATTAATACTGCTTGTTATATTTTAAATCGTATTCTAATTTGATCTATTTTAAAGAAAATATCCTATAAACTTTGGAAAGAAAGAAAACCTACTTTAAAATATTTTTGAGTTTTTGATTGCCGATGCTTTATTTTAAATAATGGCAAAGATAATTTAGATAAATTTGATGCCAAGTTAGATGAATGTATCTTCTTAGGATACTTTAATCTAACAAGGCATACAGAGTTTTTAATAACAGAACATTGCTAGTAGAAGAATCAATGCATGTTGTATTTGAAGAATTTACTAATAAATCCTCTAGAAAAGAGGATACTTCTAATGCATGTGCAGGTATTGAAGGACTAAAGAAGCTAACTTTGGATGTTTCCCCTTCCAAAGAAGATCAAAACAAGAAGGATGGAGAAGAAGCTACAAAATCTTTACCGAAGCACAAAGATCTATCCAAAGAATGGAGGTATACTTATGGACATCATAAGAAATTGATTTTAGGTGATCCATCGAGAGGGGTAAGAACTATATAATCTATTAGAAATGAATGTGATTACATTACTTTTGTTTCTCAAATTGATCCTAAATGCATTGAATAAGCTGAAAAAGATCCTAATTAGATAATTGATATGCAAGAAGAATTACATCAATTTAAAAGAAATAAAGTTTGGACCCTAATAGAAAGACCATCTAATATCTCAATAATTAATACAAAATAGGTGTATAAAAATAAACTAGATGAAAATAGTGTAGTAACTAGAAACAAGGCTAGACTGGTAGCTAAAGATTATAAGCAAGAAGAAGGAATTAATTTTGATAAAATATTTGCTCCAATAACTAGACTTGAAGCCATGAGATTACTTTTAGCATTTGCATGTTTTATGAATTTCAAACTATTTCAAATGGATGTTAAAAGTATATTTCTAAATAGTTATATTGCTGAAGAAGTTTTTGTTGAACAACTACTTGGATTTGAAAATCATGCACATCTTGATTATGTTTTCAAATTTCATAAAGTACTTTATGGTTTAAAATAAGCACCCTGAGCATGGTATGAAATACTTAGCAAATTTTTAATTGAAAATGATTTCTCTAGAGGCCATGTTGATACTACCTTGTTTTTAAAAAAGAAAAATGATGATTTATTAGTAGTATAAGTTTATATTAATGATATTATTTTCGGTGCTACTAATAAAAAACTTTGTCAAGAGTTTGCCAAGCTTATGCTGGATGAGTTCGAGATGACCATGATGAGAGAGCTAAATTTCTTTCTCGGACTCCAGATCAAGCAAACTAAAAAAGGGATCTCCATCAACCAAGCTAAATATACAAGAAAAATCTTTAAAAAGTTTGGGATGGAGACAATCAAGCAAATATGTACACCTATGAGCCCTTCTTGTAAACTTGATAAAGATGAGTGTGATAAAAATGTTGATAAAATTATATAGGGATATCATTGGTTCATTACTGTACTTGACTGCTAGTAGACCAGATATCATATTTAGTATTTGTATGTGTGCTAGATATCAGTCTGCTCCTAAAGAATCTCATTTAATGGCTGTTAAGTACATTCTTAGATACTTATCTGGTATTATTAATATTAGTCTGTGATATTCTAGAGATTCTTCAATTGATTTAATTGGCTATTTTGATGCTGACTTTGTTGGATGTAAATTAGATAGAAAAAGTACTAGTAAAACTTGCCAATTTCTTGGATTTAACTTAATCTCATGGTTTAACAATGAACAAACAAGTTGCACTATCACAGCTGAAGCTGAATATATTGCAGCTAGAAGTTGTTGTGCTCGAATCTTGTGGATTAAGCAACAACTTGAAGATTTTGGAATCAAGTTAACTAAGACACCCATAAGATGTGATAATACAAGTGCTATAAATTTGACTAAAAATCTTGTTCAGTACTCTAGAAGTAAACACGTTGAGATTAGATATCATTTTATTAGAGATCATGTTGAAAATAATGATGTTATGCTTGAATTTGTATGCACTGAAATATAATTGGCTGATATATTGACCAAATGATGGGGACATCGGCCCAGAATCTGAAGCAGCCCAGACTAAACCTGAAGCCCAACCAGAAGCCCAACCCAGAACCTGAAGCCCAGCCCAGCCTAGCCCAAACCCTGGGGCCCAAGATCCTGGAGTCGATGAGCACAAATCCTGAAGTCATCATCAGCACCGATCCCGATGCAGATCCCAGCATAATTTAAATTCGAGATTTGAGTAGGATATTAGGATATTAGGATTTATCTTGATTATTTGAAAAATTGTTTTAGGATTTGATTATTTGCTTTAGGATTTATCTTATCGGTTGTTTTTAGGAAGGATCTTATCAGTTGTTTTAGGATTTGTTCCGATCTCTTTCGGAGGTTTATTTAAGAACATGTTTCTTGAATAAAATGAGCGATGAAGAAAATTATTTGAGAAGATGTATGGGTGTGTCCCGATTCCTCCTCTCCTCTCTGTCTTCTTCCTTCTCTGACTATTCCCATTCTTTCCTGTTCTTCTTCTCTTCCTCTAATCTATTTGTTCTCTCTATGTTTTCCTTCCTAGACTCTCTTCCTGGATTCCTGCATCTTCCCTTCAAAGCCATTCAACCACCATTGTGTCTCCTGTGTTCATCATTTCTTCACTGAAACCCATCCAGAACCCCCTATGCATGGATCTCCACACGACCCATCTGCCTTCGGCCAACGTCTCAACCAAGCCGGTCGCCTCCTCCAGCAGGTCAACCATTCCCATCTTTCCCCCGAAGGACTCCTCCGGTTGCACGTTTGAGCCAAGCATAGCCGTGCCTCGGCATCTCCTTCCGGTCGCCCGACTTTCCCTGTTTCAAATCCCGTCACTACCAATCACCAGAACCCCACGCAGATTAGCAACGCCGCCTCCGCCTTCATCTCCCCGGATCAGTTCGAACAAACCACCCGCTCTCTTCCGCATGTGACCGGAACCACCGTCGGCCTCCTCTCCTCTGTTCGAAACCACTGGCCGTCTGTTTCTCCTCCTTTCTACCATCAGTCAAGATAACTAAGCCGCCGGAACTCCCTCCCATTGCTGCCGTCAGTCATCTCCGCCCGTGATAACACACCGACATCCGCCCGCTCCATCTCCCTGCTGCCATGACCCCCACTGACCACCGGACAGGCCACGAAGCCAACTCCCCTGGCCACTGCCTGCGATGCCTCACCACCGCCATCCGCCTCCCATCGCCCGGGCTCCTCCCAGCAGATCTCGACGAAGCCCAGTGATGCCGTAGCCCTCCACGGTCACCGCACGACCCGTAGCCTAGCGTCCCACCCTCCTCCGCCATCGCCGTCTTCCTCCCCCACCGCCGGACTAGCTCCGCCCCTTCGCCGACGCCGGCGAGGCCTCCCTGCATGCCCCCCCCCTCTCTGTACGATCGTGAAGGTATAACCGGCGTCCACAGCCGACTTCACGTGAAAGAAAAGGAAAAAAAAAAATGTGAGGAAAAAAATGTGAGAGAAAAAAAATCGTGGAAAAAATAAAATAAAATAAAAAGTGGGTTTCATTGGAATAAAAAAATAGAAAAAAAAATAATAATTTAGATTTTGGTTTAGCCTAGCCTAGGGTCGTTTCCTAGCGATCAACGGTCCGTTCTCCTTGGAATAAAATTGATCCGGGGTCGCGTCCCGCATCACCAAACCTCTTCAAGAAGATAGGTTCTGTATGATTAGAAGGGAATTATGGGTCATTAATCCTTTGGATTGAATTTTTGATCTCCTTATGATCTTTCAAATTATCCTTGAAATTATTTGTTTAAATTTTCTTCAAAATCATGTTTAATCACTCATAATCCCTTGAAATCAATTTTCCTAATTTTTCATGTCTTTTCTCTATTTTTTTTTGGGATTTTTGTCGAAGTGTCAATACTTTGAAGTGTCGACACCTCCAAGTGTCAACACTTGACCTGGTGTCGTGAGTCGACACTTGACCGACAGGATTCTAAGAATAAAGAGGGAAATCCAAACATTTTTTTCCCAAATTTTCTCCAAACCCTGAGCCGACTCACCCTAGAATAGTATCCTAACACTCCATTTCACTCCAATCTAAGTTTTAACTACCGGATTTCTTGTTTGGAGCAGTTTCTTCCTATTCTTTGATTATTCCTCATTGTTCTCTTATGGTTTTACCATGAAATCCCATTTCTTTTTACCTTAGATTGGTTGTACTCTTCTTTTCTAAAATTGGGTCCCTGATAGCATGTTTTGAGGAGACCTCGTCCATCAGTTCAAGAGGTCAAGCGACGGACGAAGGCATGGCATAAGGAGCCAGCGGCAGTGGAGCCCCAGGTCCAGCCAGATATTCCATCAGACCGCCAGTTCCTATAGCTGATAGGATGGCCTCTAAGGCCATAATCGAAGGATGGCTAGTAGACTTTGATTTCCTGGATCAGCATCATTTTTGGACTGTACAATGGTTGAGAGATGCTGACTTGACACATTTCTGCTCATTACCCGAGAGATTTTACCCTGGCTTGATCAGAGAGTTCTACAGGTCATTAGTTAGAGGAGCAGATGGGTGGATGCAGTGGTATGAGGTACTGAGGTTTCGTTTACTACAGAGATACTGAGACGGGTATGGTAGATACCTATGAGAGGATCAATAGTGGACTCTTTAGTGGATCGCATGAGTGGACTCCAGTGTATCTTCGAGTCAGATGATCTTCCAGAGAGAGCCACTATAGTTGCATCCAGACTCTCGCCTGAGAAGAGACTGTTCCATCATATCATCGTTCGAATTCTTCTACCGAAGATTGGATGTTTTGATTTTATCACTGAGCGAGAGCTGTTAGTTATGGTATCCTTGATCTGGCACACTCTAGTATGCCTCTCGGTCCTTATGGTTTACCAGATGACAGAGGCAGCGACTAGCAGGAGGCTGTGCTTGCCTTATGGTATGGATTTGATGATCTTATTTAGGGAGTATGGAGTCATTGTAGACGGAGAGCCATACAGATTGTTACTATATACGGATGTCTATGATGAGAGATCCCTCCACAGGATGGATTTTCATCTTGTTAGAGGTTAGTGAAGATGACGTATATTTGGTCAGACCACTGTTGCAGAAGAGGAGCCCATAGAGGAGCAGATTTTCACTGATGAGGCTGGGCCATCTGAGCCACAGAGAGACATTCCAGAAACTCGGCCTGAGCCTGCAGCTCAATCCGAGCTAGCTACTCCAGCACAGACTGAGATGCCAGGTACTGGAGATAGTTTGGATTAGAGGGTCACTTGCATAGAGACAAAGATTATGATTATTCGACAATGAGTTGACCAGATCCATGTGGAGATGAGGGTAGATCACCAGGGTTTCAGACAAAGTGTTACTGCTATTCTGGCTGCACTGGAGAGGTTGACTTCTGCGAGAGCTCCAACACCTCCAGCACCACCTGCAACCCCAGGACCAGATGCAGGAGATGGTCAGACCGACTCTTCCGTCGAGTCGATGTTAGAGATTTTGTGGCGGAGCTAGAGCCAGATGTTACTGAGGATGTTTCGAGAACTCCTATTCTAGATCCTTCCAAATCATCTTTCCAGACCCCAGTCCTCTCCAGCTCATCTACCATTCCTGACCCACCTGTCACTCTCTCTCACACCTGTACTACACTCAGAACCCCTTGACACAGATTTACCCACATATATTTTTAGTATTCCTAGTAGGACTCCACCTGTTCCTTCCATATCCACCTTGATCCGGGAGCTAGGATTTTATATACCTGGTTTCCATGCTCATGGTTCAAGTCCTATCTTTGATGACACACCCCCGATCATTGTCTCAGCTATTATTTCTGTCACAGTTGATGATCCTACTCCTAATATTGCTTCCTCCTCTTCAGCATCAGCTAGAAAAAGAACATATACCAGACACAGAGGTGGAGCGCGTGGCGTTGCACCCAGATCGACTCGGACTAGACTTTCTGATCTTCGATTGATGTGGCCGTGATCCAAACCTTCTAGGGTTACAGGTCTCATCATTCTTGAAATTGGATGTACCTTTGATGAGGAGAGTATCCCTTAGGGTTGGTCTGTCTATCAGTCAGTCTGTATTATGTATGTGTGCATGTATTAAATTCTATTTTATATCTCAAATTTTTGAATCTAATGTATCCAATCTTTGAAGTTCTTTATATATATTGACTTTTTCAAATTTATGTGCGTACTCTTACTGGAATGAAATCTTTCATGTCTACTTTATTATTTCTTACCTTTTTAATGATGACACAAAGGGGGAGAGTAAGAAAGAAAAAGTACTAAAGGGGGAGAAATAATAGTATAGGGGGAGAGTAAGAAAAGAAGGGAGCAATAAGTAAGGGGGAGAGTAAGAAAGAAAATATTCTAATATTTTTGAAAATTTTCTCAAATATCCTTTTGAAAATTAGTGTTTCGGATCATATTTTGAGGGAGAGCTTTTGTTCTTGTGTTAGACTCTTTAATTCAATGCTCTGATACTTATTTACTCTTACCTTTTATGCTCTGATACTTATCATGTTCTATGTGCTCCGATACTCTTTGATTTCATACTTTGATACTCTTTATGATCTATTAATTTCTTGTTTTGATATTATCTAGCCTCTTTGTACATGTTTCAAGTATTGATACTTTTAAAGCTTTTCCTTGTTGTCTTTGCTCTGATACTCTTCATGCTGATATGTATGTCTTTCAAATATATTTTAGTTCTGGTACACTTCTTGAGTATCATAATATATACATCTCAGCTCTGATATGTTTAATACTTCATAATCTATAGCTCTGATACATAACAATTACCTTTCTGACATTGAAGCTATATAAATTTAAATTTCTTTATGCATATATATAGCTCCTATACATTATAAATGAGTCTCAATTCTTGATAATCATTATAATTTTAGATTCTGATAACTATAATCATTAGCTCTGATACTTATTGCAAATCATTTAAGCTTTTCTATATGCATATATTTAAAAATTTTGTCATCATCAAAAAGGAAGAGATTGTTGACTCCTATATTGATTTTGATGATTAACAAAATATTTAAGTATATTTGAGTACTAATCATTTGTTAAAGTTTGTTTTATCAGAAAAAGGTATTCATCAAGTTAGTTGATTGAATTGCTTATCAAATAGTTGAAGAAGTCTCCTTATAAATGAAAGCTTAAAGTTAAATGGATTTAAGTACATAAGAATGACTTAAAAAGACTTAAGTTTTAAGTTTGAAGAAGATTCAACAGAGTTTCAATTGAGTTTCAAAAAGTTTCAGCCAAGTGTTGACTCATGGATGTGAAGTGTCGACTCACAGAAGCTTGAGTTGATATGCAGAAGAAGTTTTAGATGGCATACTTGAAGTGTCGACTCATAGAGCTCAAGTGTCGACTCATAGTGTCAACTCAAGGATCGACTCAAGGCCTGAGATAAAAATTATACAGAACATGTTGAATTTCAGACTTTCTTCAAGTATCGACTCATGGAAGCCAAGTGTTGACTCAAGTGTCAACTCACTAGAAGAAGTGTCGACTCACGTGAGATTTTCAGAAAACTTCAAAAAAAAAAAATTGAACTAAGTATCGACTCGTAAAGACCAAGTATCGACTCAAGGTATCGACTCATGACTTGAAATATTGATACTTGCAGTTCTGCTGAACAGTAATGGCTAGTTTTTTCAAATGCAGAACTTGTTCTTTTCATCCCTAATGGCTAGTTCACCTCTTCAATGATCAAAAATTGTCATTTGGTGGTTGGAAAGGTATTTAAAGTGGATTAAACTTAAGAAAAAAAACTAATCAGAAGTTAAGAGCATTCACTCAAATATTTATTGAAGATCATCTACTTTTAAAAGAAGTTGAGCCTTCAAGTATTCAAAGTATTCAAGAGCATTTAAGTCCAAACATTCAAGCATCATTCAAGGCTTCAACAACTTGAGGACAAGCATCTCCAACAGCAATCAAAGAGCTTCAAAGAGATATTTGCTTTTATTTGAAAGATTTTTGTATTTCATACATTCTACTTGAATCTTTTGTTGAGGTTTGTTGGTAAGCCTGTGCATTAAAACCAACAAAGATTTTTGGTGAGCCTCGAAAAAAATCAAGAGATTTTTTGTTAGCCTTGTAAAAATCAAAGAGGTTGTTGGTGAGCCTAAGTTACAAAACCAACTAGATTTTTGGTTAGCCCGTAAAATCAAAGGGATTTTGACTTGTGTTCCTGGTAAAAACAAGTTGGTTTTGATTAGTGAGCCCGAAAAATTAATCAACTGTAATCAAGGAAAATTATAATGAAATTTCCAAGTAGACCTTGGAAAGTGGATGTAGGTGCTTTGGTATGCACCGAACCACTATATATTATTATGTTTGTAGTTGCTTGCTCTCTTATTATTTGTCTTTATTTACTTCGCATTTACTTACTTGTTTCCATTGCATACTCTCAAATTGCATACAAACACTTGTAATTCACTAGCACCTAAATAGTTTTTGAATTAGCACATACTTACAAAAGTTTTTAAAATTCAATTCACCCCCCTCTTAGGTTGCTTACTGGGCAACAGTAATAGTAATAGCTTTGAGGTGGCCCACTATGATAATACCTATATTATTAACCTTGAAAAAGAACTTGTGGATATAGAAAATTTGAGTTGATTGGTATACTATATTACTGTGCAGTAGCATTGATCATGTTTTTCATAAAGGATGTTGAGCAATATGTAGATCATTGGTATACTAAGAAAACCTTCATGAAAATATACAAGCCATTTATCAACCCAATACTTAGTATGCGGCTATGGTAGCCCCTTTCTTTTGAGCCACTAATTGCACCTAAACATAAGATATCTCTCGATAGGCCCAAGAAGTCAAGAAAAAGGTGGGAGGATGATGTACAAGACCCTCACAAGGTAAAAAATATTGAAGGTAGTCTTAGATATAGCAATTATATGTAGTAGGGGCACAACACTAGGACCTGTAAAGATCCTAAGAAGAACAATATATCTAGCAGTCCTAAAGGGGGAGCTACACCTAAATAAAAGAGCATTGTATCTTGTGTTATATCAGGAAAAAGGAAAAGTTCAAAGAAGGTAATGAAGAATATCAAATGTAAATTACCTTATAAAATCTCTTATGCTAACCATACAAATTAAATGCTCTTCTTTGCATTTTTAGGTAGCAAGGACTAAATAACTAGCTAGTACTTCAGGTATCGATGAACTTGAGGTATGAGAGTCATTCTTAATCCATATATAATCTTAATAAGATTTTGATGTCTTGATTTCTTTTTATCCGTGCAAATTTCCAGGCCATGCAAGCATACATGATAGTAGCTAGCCTTGTTTAATAGAAGCAACCCCAACAGCAACTCTAGCAATCATATTACCAATAATATCCATAATCAGATCAGGAGTAATAGTAGTAGCAACAACAACTAGTAGCTCTACATCTAGCTATCCTGCCCAAAGACCTGCTTAGAGACCTTGATATCATGTTTTCTTTTTTTTTGGTTGACAACATTTTTTTGTGATGTTTTTTCAATGATAAATGTATGGATTCATTATATTTGATAAAATATATATTATATATGGTGATACATGATCGATACAAAACTTTTTGTTGTTCCATGATAGACATAATATATATATTAACATATATGTTTGTTAGATGTTGTTGTGAACTTAATTAGTTAAGTAAATTGTATCCTTTTTGGCTACTTTTCAATAGAAAGTGTATTTGAAATATAATTTGGATATATAATGGCATATGTATAATTTTATTCATGTTAACTAGAGATGGCAATTTTTACCAACCTGAAGGATATCGGATCCAATCCAACTCGAATGGAGCGGGTTTTACTTGATCCATTTAATTTAAAAATGGTATGAATTTTATCTATAAAACCCGAGGCGGGTTCGGGTCGGGTGCGGATAATGGTATGCCCCGCCCCAACTCGACTTGATTATATAAGTTTTATTTCCTTCAAACGGCCCTTCTCCTATTCTCTAGA
Source organism: Areca catechu (assembly GCA_021397845.1). NCBI lineage: Eukaryota > Viridiplantae > Streptophyta > Magnoliopsida > Arecales > Arecaceae > Areca > Areca catechu. The sequence goes on from CM038052.1 coordinate 14,104,480, forward strand.
AGCTTCGAGAGAGACGTGCACATCTTCATTTCTTTTCTCTTCCCAACTCTACAACCCATCCAGTGGCTTGGTCGTCGATGGCTGGCTCTGCATCTCTGACTCCCCCCACCCACCCAGTGGCCCGATGGCTAGATTCACGTCTCCAACTCCCATCCCATGATGGCGTGATCCCATCTTCCCATCCGGCGGGGGCCATCCTCAACCAAATCGACGCTATCCTTCCATTTTCATATCGACGCCATCCTTTCATTCAAAGCTCAGAAGCATGCACACAACACCGGACTCCATCTTCTCTGCAGGTCGGTTCCAACTCCTCCCTTCCTTTCTCTATCTGACTCCATCTTCTGTATTTTGTGCTATTTTTCAATTTGATAAAAAACCCTTAACCTAAAGAAGTTTAAAGGTCCATTAATGGCGGATGTGAGCTCTTTGATGCAGATGCTAGGCGGGTACGATGAGGGGGGGAAGAGGGATTCGGTCACTAGGGATCTTCTCAGTAGTGGCACGGTGGTGGGATCTATGAGAGAGGCAGATCTCGTGGAAGCAGCATCTTGATTTATTGGTACAACTACTCTTATTTATTCTCTTAGTTTGTTTAGTTTTTCTTTGAATTCATCTATCTATCTGAAGTAGATGAATTTGAGTTCTTGCCATTTTTTCTAAAGTAAGAAGAAATTGGATATACCCGACCTGACCCTACTCGACCGATCCGATCCTTTTGTTTTACTCTACCCGACCCGACCCGACCCGAGATGGGTATGGGGCGGGTATGGATATGGAAATTTTTTTGATGGGGTGGGTATGGATTTTGGATGACCCGATCCAAACCGACCAGTTGCCATCTTTAATGTTAACATAATTATGATAACTAATTGTATGAATATATATGGATATGCACAAGTGATTATATAGATTTATATAGAAATAATGATATTTTCTTAATTATATTTGTTCACATTGTTATTATTGATCATAAAAAGAACATATCTCAAAATCTTAGTGGCATTGAATACTAAATATGTTTATTCATAACTTTTTAAACTTGTTAAATAGAAACTCCAAAAATTTTAACTAAATCTCATAGCTCACTTGAAGCGAATACTTAAATCTCAAAAATCTCAAATTATTATACTTGACTTTTTCTTTGATAATTATATCTATGGATTGAATTGCTTCAAGTCCTCGTCCCTAGCCCACTTTAGTGCCAACGGAGCTCTAGCAAATACCCATGTAGCAAATATACATAATGTCAAATAGATTTTCCTCCTTTTGTAGACACAAAACTCAGTTTCTAGGTTCTTATATTTTTTGGATCAATTAGTTTATGAACTTTTTTGTACTTACTAAGGACAGGGGATCATATCATTTTAAAAACTCACATCCTCTTTTTTCTTATAATAAAAAATTAAAACAATAGCCAAAGAATGGATGATGAAAAATCATTGAGAAATTAGAAAGCCCGTTATCTCATACAAGGAGCATCCAAAGAACCTTCAACTAAGATTAGTCGTGACCCATGATGAATTCATGGATAAGGCTGTAAATGGATTGGGTTGACCCGTGACCCGATCCGATCCGATCCATTTAGACTTGATCCAATCCATTTTTATGGATCTATAGATCCGGGTTGAATCCTAAAATTAGATCCATTCTATTTTCCGGGTCGGATATGGGTTTATTAAATTTGGACCCAACCCGACTCGAACATACTAATACTGGTAGGATCATATCTATTTAGACCTTTAAATTATAATTTAAAATTTATGTGAAATTTATTTTTAACATAGAAATAAAGTTATAATTATTTTTATATCTTAATTTATTTTGAAAATAATATTGTTTGCTATCTATTTGATGGTTAATAATAGTTGGTTATGTAATAATCGAAATATAGTTATCTATATCTTATCTAGATCATATTTATATCTAATTTTTTTATATTAGAACCGGATTATTTATGGACCTGATCCTACCTGAATGATTTGTTAAGTTGAAAATTCTAATAATGAACCTGACCCGACCCGACTCGATTTTCTAGTGACTTGGATATGGATCTAATATTAGAATTCGATCAAAGAATCAGATAGGATCGGGGTTACTCATGATCCGATTCGACCCGATTCATTTATATCCCTATTCATGGTGCCCTCAATGCACAATCACAATAGATCATGATATTTTTGCCTAAGCTTAGGTGAAGGCATGATTGCTGCAACTACTCAAGCCATTATGGTTTGGATTCCCCTCTCTCTCTCTCTTCAATTTATGTTCCTTTTTATCATTTGTGCTTCTTTTTTTTTTTCTTTCTCCCTTGTCTATATCATCCTTCATCTTCTTTTCTATTTTTATATAACCAATGTGACATAAAAATTAGGATAAAAAAAAACATGGATGGAAAAAAATGATCATAAAAGAGTCACATGGCTCGTCTTTCTCTCTCCTCCATCCTATGCCAGTCCTCTAAAAAAAAATAAGAAGGGCATTTATGATATTCTATAAGATTTAATTTCTAAGTGGCCCAGTAGAGACAATGGCTGGGATTTGCACTGCTTTAAAAGTTTTGACAGATTTTTGTAATGTTTTAGGTTTCCTGGATTAAAATGCAAATGAAGAGAAATATTTTTTCTATAATTAAAATAAATAAATAAATAAGAATGAAAAGGAGCCCTCCCGTGAACCAAATTCCTCACTTCAAAAGCCTGTCCACACCTCAGAAGAGAGAGAGAGAGAGTAACCGTCAGTGCCATTTTCCTTTTCTTTTGTGTTTTTAAATCTTCCTCTTGTGCTCACCTTACGTCTTGCTTGTCGCCATTTATATAATATAGGAATGGAGGGGCAAGCAACGGGCAGCGGGATACATGCCATAACCTACGTGCTTTTAAACAATCCGAGTTATACCATGCTCGGACCACCGCGTCCCAAAAAATAGACTCAATGGCTCGTAAACGTGTTGGAATCTACCGAGAAAAGACCTATTGTTTCGGACTACCTGGTCCAATTTGCTCCATTTATTAAAAAAAAAAAAAAACCAAATGGCATAGCTTTCATGAAAAGAGAACAATCCCAATAAAAATATGATATATAAATTTTAAAAAATATAGATTACCTGCAAGATAGATTATTATCAGTAATGCTGATTATCGTATTTAATACACATAGATAATCTATCAGTAAGATTGATTACTGTATTTGGTATGATAAATAGATTATCAGTTATGTAGGCTAAATTTTTCAAAATATCACTAAATTAAAATTTTAAAATTCTAGTTATATATTACATTAATTTTAAGTATAGAAATCTTTTCCACTTCAGAACCTGACTATATAATTTGTACTATCATCCAAATACTTTTCTAGTCCAGATAGCTAATTGATCAATAAACCCACTCCATGTATTTACTCAATTATTTTAGACTATCAATTTTTGACACCATCAAATTAGACTAGTTTCCATTGAAAATCTCGTGAGCCTGTTCCCAAGCTACAATCTCAAAAGTGATTATCAATTTTTACCAAAAATTTTTTTAAAAAAAAGAGAAATAGATAGATTGCTGATTGACGGGAGGAAGAGGCGGGGTGGCAAACGGTCCGATCAACAGATGGATGAGAGGGGGAGGAGGAGGAGGCGGGATGGCAAGTGGTTCGATGCAGGTCGGCGGATGGACAGGAAGAGGAGAACAAGCCGACAATGAGGTGGAGGCAGGGCGGCAAGCGACTTGATGCAGGGTCGACTGATGGACGAAAAGAGGAAGAAGAGGAGGACGGGCTGACAGTGATGTTACATCGAAGGAAGAGGGTTTATAAAACAAATTAAATCATACCTCTCATCGGCGATGGCTTGAATAACAGCGATCTTCCCGAAGGTGACGTGACGACAGCTCACCAGCGAGATGAGGCACAAGAGAGAAGCAGGTGATGTGATGACAGCTCACCAATGAGATGAGGCACGAGAGAGAAGCCAACAATAAGGTGAAGACAGGACAGGAAGAGGCTGGAAAGATAGACGACGGTGAAGGGGGACGACGGCACTGGTTTTGTTAACAATGAAAGAAGAGAAAGGGACAAGAACAAATTTGTAAAAAAAATCCAGAGTTCCACGTTTCCGGAAATCTAGATAGCCATCTTTTCTTGAGATAATCTGGATTATCATATATGAAAAATAATCCAGATCATGTGATAATCTAAATTACCACTACAAGATATATTACCGCTTAAAAAAATATCAAACAGATAACATAAATTTAAATACCACTGCAAGATATATTACCACTTAAAAAAATATCAAACAGATAACATAAATTTAAATTACCGATAACCTGAATAGATCACCGCCTACCGAATATAATCTGAAAGTAATTTTTTGTGATTTGTTTACTTCAAAGTGCTCTTTTGAATCCCCGTCCAAAACACTTTCTGCCAAGTTATATGTTCATTTCGTTAGATTCAGCCTAAACTAAATGGAACATTTTCGGTGTACATAGTTTGTTTAGAGCACGAGGCTCCACTATCTTGGAGCACAATCCAAATAGCTTCACAAGCCTCCCCATTGTACTCATCGAGGTCTAAATCCCTGCAAAAGCATTCCACATGCAAGTATTCTAAAAATCGTGGAACACCAAATAGGATATGTTAAATCCGTAACCTGCTTAGAACCGAGGAGAGGTACCGATGGAATGTGCTCAACCCCAGGTAGTGCAACAGTTTAATAATTGTAAGTCATGCATTCTTACAGCAAATTTGAAAACAAGGCATGAATTAGATACATGGTCGACAATCAAAGCATGATCAAAATACATGACATTCCATAGCCACCGATGAATTCGCTCCTAAAATTGGAGACCTAGCCTGTGCACAAGATTATTGAAACATTTTGACCCTATTCACTGTTTTCCTGGTAATAATATTGGAGTTGTGCATATGCCAACACACACCCAGATAACAACAATAACTTACCTGTATATCCAGCAGAAGGGTTACAACCGTTGGCATTATGGCAACAAAAGCATCTCAACTGGAGAGGCAGGTGCCTTGCCTCTTGACCAGCAGACCACCTGCAGGGGTTGATGATCTGGTGTATCGACACAAAACAATCAAAAAATGATTGGATTCTATTTACCATGATTTTATATACAGAAGGTTATACACTATGGCAGTAATTATCTATTCCGCGCCAAGTCCCAGATGGAATATGGAAAGTGAAAATGGTCGACAACCCCAAAGTTTTCTGCAAGTTGGAGGATATGGACTTGTGTTTTCGCAGAGCTTGGAGAGACAGACTCGGGAAGGCTAGGCAGGCAATCAGGTAGATGTTGGCTACCCTTCTCTAGAGGATGCAAGAGAGACAGTACAGCACGGCAGAATATAAACCTGGTCAAAAACATCATATGGCAGCAAGCTACCAGCCTAAGCAAAAGCATAACATAAAACATACAGGTAGAAAAAAGAGTGAAATCCAAAGGGAATTAAGATATGCTGTTGTCTATATACAAATATGAATGCACATATGAACTAACAGATATCCAAAAATCTTAATAAAATCAAGAAATCGTAGCCCCCCACCCCAACCAAAAATAAAACAAAAAAAAAAAAAAACAACAACAAAAACAAAAACAAAAGAAAACAAAACAAAAAGGAAACTCTCTCTGTGTGCATGCATGCACATTTGCTTTGTCTTCCACCCAAGTCCCTTATACTTTTGTTACTCAAACAACCACTTCATCCCTTTTGCCAGCAATGACGCTCCAATGCTGTAACAATTCACTGCCTTCCATGATTCTAGCTTCCCAGTTTTCAGTAAAAGCAGTAAAATCTCCAAAGGTTCACATACAGGAAATGGTTTAAATATTGCCTAGTTTCCATCATATAAGTGTATATGGATTTTCTGTCATAGATAATAATGTCAACATGATGTAATTCTGCATTGCTGCAATATTAAACGACAAGGAGCACTGGGTGGTGAAAAAAGACGGAGGGTAAAATAATATGAGTTTTTGGGTGCATGCACTCCATAACACTGACAACCTGGTAATGTTCTGTTCATAAAGCTGCCTGCCTATAGCACTATGATCATATTAACTTAATATAATGCTTCTCTAGATGTAAAAACAGTAAGGGCATGTTAATGAGCTCAGCTGAGGCAAAGACAAATGGCTGTTGTCATCACAGGTCAAGAAGAATGAGATAGCAATTCAGACCCCCCAATTTTATTCCAACCCAAATTTTCAAGGAAGAAAAATGTACTAGCCTCGTTTGAAAAAGGACAAGTCAAACCTAAAAAATCTTCAGCTCCATTGATTATTTTCAAGTAGAGCACAGGACATCACATATTTATCACAGGCATTCCCCTAAAGTATCCCTTCACCAGATAGGAAATCTGATTTACATCAGCAAATGTTAGAAAGATCCAGTTTGTGCTGGAGTAAAGCGACAGCTATGCTTTGCTCCTACAATGGCATTCTTTTATTATGAAGGATAAATTTTGACAGTGACATTTCATATTGTGGCCAAGGAATGAAAATTATCAATTGTGCATGTACAGGTACAGTGAGAAAAGCAAATACCTTAGAATCAGACGCCGTAGAAATGGATCAGGTAAAACCTGCACCCAGACCTGATCCAGACAATTGCATGTGCAGAGTATTACCTCCCATGCAGCCAAGGCAGAGGAAAGTATGCTTTCTGCATTGCTATAAACATCCTGCAAAATGCCTAAGAACATATCAGATCAAGCAATTGCTAACCTATTTACTGGAATCTGAAGCATCATGTCAGCTTACAGCTTCAATATCAGAAGAAAGGCCAACTAATTGGCAAAAGGCATGAAGTGGAGCAGTTAGAAAATATGTAAACTGGGATCCACTAGGTATTAGATCAGCAGCAGATACTGAGGATGGTATCTCAGGCGAAAGAAGCAGGGCAGCTGCTTCTTCCCTTTCTGCACCATGTATAGCCTGGAAATTTTAGAGAATCAGGCAAGGCTGTAGCTGAGAACGTGGAATAGCATATACAGAACATTTTTTTAAAAAAATAGTAAGATTAGTAAAGGGTTGTTTATGTTTTAGGACATGACCAAAACTTCCAATGTTGATATAACAATCATGGTAGGAGCCAGCATCATTGACAAAAACAAGCAACAAGGGACCAGCCAAAGATGTAAGAAGCTTTAAACTGCAACATGGTTATAAATGAAACAGTCTTCTTTCAGATGAAGCTACAACAAGTTTCTATTCTCTACAAGCATGAAATATTACAATTAAATATATTGATGTCACTCTATTTGCTTTAATGAACCATGGATGATTAGAGGGAATGTCGAATATGAGGTAAAGAAAGATATAAGTTTCCATTGCCTCGAAAAGTATTCAAAACTGCAAATGCCATCACAGTAAAAGCCGCAATAATCACCATCACTATTGCTGCAGCCTCCACCTCCACCTCCACCGCTTGCATCATCACCAACACCATGATTACCAGCAGGCATCACAACATCAAAATTATAGACCACATCAAACCCAATGATATCACTAATATAATGAAGAAACACAATTTTCTTCTTCAATGTTGAATTAAAACAAGGGTCATTTTCACTTTATTCTGAAAAAACATCGCCAAGCCCAAAGGGTTCGTTAAGAAAAAACAAGTGACAGGATAATGCTGTGGAGTAAGGAAAGAGAAGAGTAATTTACTGAAGTTTGTTCTGTATAAATTTCTCATCTTATGCTAGATTTTGTTTTTTTCTTTTTCCCACCATATTCTAAAGCTTGATTTAGGAAAAGGATTCTTGGGCAAAGGAAACACTGTGAAAATGTTACGTGTTAATTTCCCTCACATGCCTGAAAGAGGATATAAGTTTGGGCAAAAGCAAAACTAGAGAGTAACTTTTGTCTTCAATTATCCTTTTGGATTTCATTGTTTTTGTAAGGCTGACACCACCATCATCATCACCCCACTGTTGCCTCCAGTGCATTATGTACTAAACTCATGATTGCCACCACCACCATTATCATACTAACAGTACAGCTACCACAACTGCCACAGCCACCACCATTTTATGACACAATCACCACTATAGACCACATCCCCATTGTTTTTGCAACTAATGACTAACGATACAACTTTCTCTCCACATTTAATTCAACCAAAATATTCCCTTAAACTTTGATTGATAAGACTTCTTTCCCCTTCTGTAACCAAGACAATAAAAGAAGTGGGGGGAAGATCTTGTGGTGCAAGGAAACAAGAGGTTCAAAGGATATAAAAAATAATAATAATAATTTAATAGAATTCCAAGTCACCAAGGAGAACAAATAAACCATATAATTTATGATATGTGTTAGATAGTTGTTGCATATTGTAATCTCTTGAAAGTTATAAACATCAATAAAGGCTTATTCATTATTGTTGATGTGTTAACTGTGAACATGCAAAAAGAGACTGGCTTATCCGTTTGTTTTCTTGTCCGTTGGGTGTGTCTCCCAGATCTATCACAGAATCTAAGTCACATCATTTCAGAAGCTATATATCTTGGAAGTTTTATTATCTCAGAAAATACCAACGCTATAAATTGGTTTCCAGCACTCTGAGTATGATAATTATCAATTTCCTTCATCTTACATAGGCTCACATGATGATGCCTCCATCTAGTCAGCTCACTTCTCCTGCTGGGGCAGTTTGCCTTGTATATCATGATCGTGCAGCAAACTAGCTATTCCCAGCTCTTCTGTTGAATTTGAGGCATTAGTAACAATTTAGACGATAATGATGTATACCATCTCGCTACAGTATTGCCTGGTGTCATGATACTGCCATCAAGGTCATATTAATTTGTTTGTGATGTTTATTATACTATTTTTTAGCACATATCAAGAAGCAACCAATTTAGGAACCCAAGAACTTGCAATTTAGCATCTAGCTTTCAACATTATATCAAAAGAAAGCTTGACTAGTATTGAGTATGGACCTCTAACATATATAAATACTTATAATTATTTCCAAGTGTCTATTGAACGTTTTTTTTAACTTTCTAGTTTTTAATTAGAAAATAGGATTCAGGTGTGTTACAACCAAAACAAAGTGTGATCTCACTAAAACATGGTTACTTTCACCATCAGCCTTTATGTCTGGAATGTGAATAGGATTTGATCAATAAGGGGCAATATTACCCAAGAACCAACATTCAAAGTCAGAACCAACATTCAAAGTCAACCTCATCATGCATCTAAACTTTAGTTTTGAGAGGCATCTGAAAGATAACATGCATCACAATATTTATAACACATTTGTTATATCAGTCAACTCCAACAAGCAAACCTTAGTTTTCGCCTGTTATTGATCCAAATTAATTGACCAGTGAGTGCAGAATAAGTTTTGACAAACCTGCCTTGAATGCATGGCTAGTATCACTGTCAATGATAAGAAAAAGTGGTCTTCGTGTAAATGGAAGCAAATCTTCAGGATAAAGGGTGTTCAAACCTGACATAAGGAAATGCAATTAGGAATATCCATAGGATGCTGCATATATGCCTGTCCTGTGGCTTTTACCATATCTCACCAAGGTTGAGTTTCTAACAGAAGTCAACTTATATATAATGCAGACATAACAGAAGCATACCTCCACTTCCTTGAGGACCTAGACATAAATAACTTCCTAAACAGGTTCTTGAATCTGGCTTATTGCCAACAGGGGGTTGAGGCATTGAACTATCCTGTTTATGAGAAGTCTGGGACACAAGATTCTGTTTCGAGAAGTTCAATGAACTTCCAGACATATCTTTTTGCAAAGCAATGTTCTGGTCAGTCTTTCCTGAAAAGATAGCATTAAAGTCATAAAAAGAGATGGTAATGAGCTGATGATAAAAGCAGTAACTACAGTAAAAAGCAACCTGAAGCTGATATATATATTAGCAAAATGTTATCTGAAGATAACTCTTCGCAAATTGTTGCAATTACCTGCAGATACATCATATGACCTTATCAGAGTCCAGACAACATTACAATATGTAAAGGCACACCTAAAACAGAATATAGCTGTACAGACATATATCCATACATAAATAAATAAAATATATGCTTGGATGCATGCATGTATATGTATAGTGCAATGGATAAAAGACAATCAATAAATACTACTATGTTAGACCATCAAACAAAAAGCTGCCACTATCCACAATTGACCTAAAAGCCTTCTGGATAGATTACCAAGCAATCCACTGTCTCCCCTAATCAACTCACTCCAATTCTCTCCATTATGCACAATACAGCCCATGTACCAAATTTTCGGCAAAGCAGTATCAGTTGGCTGAGGCTGCACCGAGGTTTTAAGAGGTTGAAAGTGTTATGCTGTCAATAATTGGGGATCAAATCAAGGAAGTCATGCCAAGAGGCTGCACCGAGGAAGTCTTACAGTATCGTATGGCATGATACCTCATCCAAGGGGAAAACAATCTAGACCATCAAATTGTAGATTAGGATGCAGGCTATTCTGCAGTCCTGATATTTACCTTCACCAAGTTTCGCTGTTTCAGTACCAGGCACTGTATCGGTACCATCCTATTTTAGTATCGATACATGGTATAATATGGTACGATATAGCATACCGAGTATCGCAAGAACACCTTTGGCCTCCCGCCTCCCTGATGCCATACATTTGGCCCTCAGCGGACTCCGTGTCCTCTCCAACTACTCCGGGCACTGACAGCATCTCCTTTTCTGGTCAAAGACCACCAGTGCCTAGCTTCGCCCGGGAACACTCTACTTATGGTATGAGATAGCATATCAGTACAAGACCGGTATGGTACACCCCACACCAAGCACTATGAAACGATACAGCAAACCATAATCCTTCACTGTATCACAACCTGCTCACTCTCTTGTTCAAGCTACCATTATTCACTTTTAGTCATGTTACTGCTTCAAATGATATCATGAAAGAATTGCATTTTTTTCTTAAAAGGGTGCATACACTAGGAGATAATTTCCTTCTCTATTCTCCTAAAATAGATAACTTTAATTATTTTACTTATCTTTTTTTTGGTTCTTCCAAGGATTCTTCTGAAGAAAGAAATATACTCCTGCACAATGGCATCAGCACATGTCAGCATGAGTACATTTTCTTTGTAACATGCATGTACTCATCCACCATAATATATACATGAAAAATCTCAACACACCAAATAAATCAGCAAGTAGACTGATGTGTCTTGGTAAGTCAGATCCATGTGATAATTTCAAAAACTGGGTTCAAAGACCTTGGAGCAAAACAAAATCACACCTGATTATTCATTATTCAGCTCATTTGTAAATAATTTCATTTTCTTCAAATGCCTACCAATCCAACCACAACCTTCATCAACCTTGCCTATTTCATCATCAGCTCTACATCTGATTAGTTAGCAGGTTTTCTTTGGGTTCATTTCTTTTTCTATGAGTGTCCAGATCACCAAAGCTTTAGATTCAGAACCAATATGTCCAATCCGAGTCTGACAAGTTTATACTCCTAGTACCACTTACCACAATACAGCATCCCAGAGCAAATGCAATTTGTAATATAGAAACCAACAAATTGAAACTGGGAAGGAACAAAAATAATTACTGGAGCTTGAGTACTCACTGCAATCAAATGAGAGACAGAAGGATGATAAATAATAGCCTTCTGTGGATTTTGAGGCAGTCTTGGATCTGTTATATCTGATGCTAGGTTAATGTCAATCAGTCCAGAGGCACCATTCTGACCATGAAAAGCACCATTATCAGTTGGCTCTTTTGCAGGAGTCTGGTATACAGATCCACCGGGTTCCCATTCCAAACATTGAAGCATTCTGAAAGTGTCCAGAGTAAGCTCTGTGAACTTGACCTGAAATTGAGGATAACATGATGATGAAGACTAAGGAAGAATTACCTTACAATGGCATAATAATATGATCCACAGATATTTTATAGGGCATCAAGTGATGCACTGTACTTGTGAATCTAAATATTCCAAAATTTTAATCAGATCTAACTGGAGATCCTCAAAACTGTGAGTTGTCTTTAAGAAGAAAGAAAAAGAAGAAGCATGTGAATCGACAAACCTCATTACGACGATAGCTTGTTAGCAAAGCATCTTGCAGCCTCAAAATCCTATTTGCATGGAATCGTGAAATATATGGAACAGAAGATGGATGAGAATCAAATAGTACATTGAATCTCAAAGTCCTGGTCTTCGCAAAAGCTGTATCAGCTTTCAAAAACCTGTCTATTTCTTGCAGCGCTAGCTTCCATTCTTTGAATTTAGTTTTCTGGGTAGCAACAATAACAACAACAACAAGATTTGGTTGGTCAGTGCCCAAATTAAAAATATACTCAGGTTGAATTTGGATAATATGGATAATTTGTGCACATATACGACACAAAAATGTATAGCAAATCAAGTGATAAACAAGAAGTTTAAAAACAGTGACTGTGGATAACTTCTGCAAATATGATCAGAAAACACAAAGGAAAAAGCATGTAGCAAAAAAGGACAAAACAGCCATGAAAAGAATTCTTGAAATACCAATGAAAAGAATTCTTAGGCATATAAACAGAAGCACCACAATTTTCCCATGGCATAGTGCAACTTACAGAACTTGCCAGGAACCAGGACTTGTAAAACGAACAGAGCATTAAAAGTATGGACATATCTTTATGATAACACCCATGAAAAGAATTCTCGGGCATATAAACAGAAGCACGACAATTTGCCCATGTCATAGTGCAACTTACAGAACTTGCCTGGAACCATGACTTGTGAAAAAAAAACAGATCATTTAAAAGTATGGTAACAATATCTTCATGCTAATAATGACAAAGATTTAGCACCAAAAAGAATAATGATGAAACATTATGATGAATCATCACCTACTTAGGAAAGAAATAGAAAGATTATATAATAAATGGGGCCTAGTCTAGTGAATTTTTAAACAAAGCTCATTTCATGCTCACTCATGGGAGAAACATAATTTTTTAGCAAACCATTTGTGCAGAACTCCAAGATATTTGATCAAATCATGACTTGAAGTTTTGGAATAACAAGCTAAGGATGCTATTGGTAGTTTGATCTACAATTCAGGGAGGATATCAACATGTAATGAACTAAAAAAACAGGAATCTATCATGGACTCAGAGCATTAAGTTTGTCAAGGCACAAACATCCAAAAGATTGCTAGGCATGAGCTCTATCTGAGGTCATTTTCACAAAGGCTTTTAAGTTCACCTTACACCATTTCAAATGTAATCGATAGGTTATTAGCATGTAACTATCTGTCCTTTGATGAAAAAGAGTAGAAGAGGTAAACCTCATCATATGCATGTGAGCAAAGATGTGGATAGAGATAAATTAGGTCTTTCAAAGGGACTCTCTGGAATTGAACAGAGCTGGGATTCCATCAACTCAACCATTATTTTGAAATGAGTGGAACCATTTGGCTTTTTACTTTAATTCGACATGTTGGACAATAAGTTGACTCCATCAACTCAACCATTACTTTGAAATGGGTGGAACCACTTAGCCTTTTAATTTAATTGGACATAATGGATAATAAGTTGGTTTGGACTCAATTATAGAACCTCAATTTTTAGCAAGGTTTCCAAGATTCTAACCATGGAGCTTGAGCAAGGTTTCCAAACACAGCTCAACTAGCTGTCTATTTAGCATCTTAGACAAAAACCCTTAACGTTCTGCTCTATGTTTTACTACAGAGAAGGAAAATAACTTGTAGATTAGTATGAGAAGTTGCCAACGTGGTAATTCCCATTAATGTGCCACATCTTAGCTAATACATCATGATTCATCTTTTAGATCGTAACATATTATTAATTTCTTGTATGCTTTTAAATCTTTTTTTGCTTTTGGGCTGCCTCCATTTCTCAGTACATGTTAGGCAGTCCCCTGGCCTAATCATCTTCAGTCTACAGCCTCCTAAAACAATAACTGTGAGTAGAGGCAGAGCACAAATCACCATATAAGACCAAAGTACTGCAAGACAAGAAGCTTGAGAGCTCGATCATCAAATTGCATTCTCTCTCCAAACTACACTATGGTTAGTATGGTTGATAGAACAGGGCCTGCATGCTGAGTAGCTGCTCGTTGGTGGTCAGAGTCCTCTAAAAGGAAGTGTGGTCGATGACCATCGACATCAACCTACCCATAAGCTTATTACATAAGCTCCAATGGAATGGATTATGCATGTAAAGGCCCTCCATCTGGGCAGACAACCTCCATGACTAGGAAAGGATTACCTTTCAAGAAATAACTAATGCAAAACATAAATCTGGTGTATGAAAAAAAGCAACGTTCTGTTCCATTAATGGGTTGTCATAATCACTGAAGGCATGAGAGCAGCAGTTTCATCAAGCAGAAATCTTTGATGAGGTAAACTAACTCTGGTATATGAAAAAAAGCAACGTTCTGTTCCATTAATGGGTTGTCATAATCACTGAAGGCATGAGAGCAGCAGTTTCATCAAGCAGAAATCTTTGATGAGGTAAACTAACTCTGAAGCATGCTACAGAAATCACCAACCATAAAATCAAAATTAAAAAAAAGAAAAAATCTAAGAATCTCTGAGTGCTCAACACAGAAGATATCCATATTTTTTCTGCAGAGGACCGGATTCAAAAAAAAATCAAAGTGAAATAAGATAATGCCTGAAAATGATTAGATGACCAATTCAGTCCTCCCAACAGCATGCCATCACTAACCAACAGATGTAATATCCTACTAGTTTCTGCACACTGGAAAAAGGAAAATAAAAACTTTGATCGGATTTTTTTCAAATTTAACTATAATCTAAGCTTCACTCTCTGAAACCGTAAGTATCAATCCTTGTCCCAACTAGTCATTGGAGCATCTAATCTGTAATGACCACAAGCTGATCATGGTGTTTGTGATTGGATTTTATTGGAGTTGGACCCTCACAAGGAAAACTGGTCTTAAGGGAGCATATGTGAGAACACGGACGTTTATTTTGTCCCTTGTTATGCAGCGCGTAAATCTTAGTTATTTCTACGGAGCTAAGAAATCCAAATTACCTTCCGGCTAGTTTTTTTGGGTTAGGTCCTGGATCATTACATAATCTATGAACCAAAAACTGTTTTTACCGAATGAAAAAGCGGACCTTTTGCGGGAAATTAAGTATACAGGCAATTCAAAGAAAACTATACCCAGTATTTCCCAAAAAACATAAACAGAATGGAAAATAAAAGAACCAATTTTGGCATACCGGGTAAGCGGCCTTCGACGACTCCACCAGAGCCCTGAATCTTTCGGCAAGGTGCTTCACTGCATCCGTCCGGTTCAGCAGCATGGCTACGATCAAGAACCTCGCATGGAACCTGAGTTCCTTGTACCGCAGCCCCAGATCGGGCCTAGCCAACGACGACGACGCCGATGACCCCTTCTCGGCCTCGAAGTACCCTCGACTCAGAATCGCTTCGTAGAAGACGTAAGCCTCGAGGAGGTACCGCACCTCGCTGGTCCTCAGGTATTGGGTGTAGTAGAGCTGGCCGATGCGGGAGGCAATCTCTCCTATCCCCCAACGGCGAAGGCCGGCGCCGACGAGCTCCCGGCGGTGCTCCTGCTGGAACCGCCAAAGGCGGGTGTAGGCTTTGAAGACCTTGCGGTAATATTGGAGGAGTTGCGGTCCGCGGCCGTAAGGCGGGAGGTCGCGGACGAGGGCGAACTTCCGGTCCGCCCTCTCCACCAGCGATCGGAAGATGCGGAAGGAGGCGCCGGATTCGTCGGATGAGGAGGCGACGGCGGCCATGGCAGCGGAGGGGAAGCGGAGCGCTTTCTCCGCACGCGGGAGGAAGGAGGATGGATCGGCCCTCCGGCTTTTTTTGAAGAGGGGAGCGTTCTGGTGTTCCGCGGCGAGTTTTGGCGTGGCTTCTTTTTTAAGGACTCGTACATTCTATTTTTATAGAAAAGCCCTTCGGGTCATGTCATTTCATATTTATGTATTTATTTTTTTGGGCTTAATTTATTCATGTACTTGAGCAATTACAACTCCGGTGAACAATAATTATTTGTATAAAGGCTGCTGATTGTCGATGAACGGTGGATCGTGGGTTTAGACTCATAGGGCCCAATGACGAACTTGATAGTACCAACTCAAGGTATATAATTTATTTTTTTCCGGATCATGATTTTAAAGTTTGTGGTACAATGAGCCCATTTAATATCTATTTTATGTACTGAGTTACCAATTCCTAGGTATCTATTTGAAGATTATAAATTACTGTTAGTGAATGTTGGACGGTGTGTGCTACACCTAACTGCTTGACCCTGGTGACTGGGATACAATAAGTTATGTCCTCTTAGATTGATATATTTTTTTAATATTTTACATCTTATCGTGATATTTAATTGTACTGCTGCTTTACTTTACTGACCCCTTGTTTTAACTCCATATCATATAATCAAGGGCTAAGACATGCTTGCGGTAAGAGAACGTCATATAAAGAAATGAGACGGTCTGCATTATCAAAAAAAAAAAAAAACAAAACAAAAACAAAAACAAAACCAAAAAAAAAAAAAAAACGAAACGAGACAATGAAGATGTTTTGAGATCAAGAACCGGACCCTGGGTTCCATTAGTTTTAGATTTTTTAAATAAAATAAAGTGTATTAGGTTAAACATATATTATTATTATTATTATTATTATAAGGATGGGAAACACCGTCAACTACACGTGATTCTTTTGGTCTTTTTCTTTTTTTGCCGAGAATCATCTTCGCCGTTGCGATGTTGGAATTTTCAAAGAGCTTGACCTGACATCCAAGTCGTCAGAGTGGACGCAGTGCAGGTCAATTTTCTTCCATTTTTTTTTTTTCACAATTTTTTTTTTTAGGAATTATTCGTTGCGTATCCGTTATTCATGCAATGTCTCATGGAACCGGACAACAAATATGTCACAGTACATAGTTTGCTATCATACTAATCTGGTGATGTGTTAAATAGTTCTCATTGAAGAGAGTAGAGCCCATGAGATAGCCCAGCCAAGCAAACCTAAATATATGGCGCTCCAAAGGTAGAAATTAAAACATGGCATGCTCTATTTTCCTCCGGTTCATTATCTTCCCCTACAAGGTACAAATCTTCTCCGATCAAGGTCAAGGTCATCTCATCTTTGTTGTGAATTGTCAAACCAAATAAAAGTAACACCCATATCTTGAATTGGCCCGTTGTTAGAAAACTGAAAGCAAAAGGTCCTCCGGTGGATGTATCGATAAAACTAAAGTTTTAGGGTGTTAGATGAAGAAAAGTGAAAAACTCTCTCCACTGCTAATCTTTCACCGCCCACCTTTAGTTATCAAAAGTGAATAATGATGTCACCAAGATGCGAAATTTCAGATGCCAATGCTCGGCAGTTAGATGGTAATGAAACAGAGTTTCTTTTAAAAAAGTCCATCGCTTAGTTAATTTCAGCAGCCAGACAGTAGTGCAACTTCCTCGCTTTATCCGTGGAGCCCACCAGAAGCTTTTTTCTTTTTTTTTTTTTTTTGGGGTACGTTGATGCTGAACCAAATAGATTCGGTGGAGTGGTTCTTTCGCCAGATCGCCGTCGTTCGGTACCTGCAAGAAGTTTCTGACCGAAGGTTTTCCGGCGGGGGACACTCCGATGCCTAAATCAGGAAAAGTCCAGGCAACATCAGAATAGAAAATTTCGAAAGCAAGAAAGAAAAAAGAATCACAAGTCTCTTGAGTGTCCCCTCTTACCGGCATTTATAGGTCCCAACGTAACTACTTGCATTTATGGAGGTTAACGGACGTAACCACTTCATAACTGTAAGTAGTGACTATCAGAAAAGCCGTTACACTCGGGGTTTGTTCAATCTGAGGTCTCGGATCATGTGGGTGGTTATAACAACCCAAAACAGAATAACCGTTTGTCCAAGAAACCCATCTGCTCCAGAGCCCTCTCTTTTTTTAAGGATGAATCCTAAATAAAGTTTACATTCTCTTTAGTAGCGCTCCTGAAGGGAATGTTAGCACTTTAGATTCTTTTGAATATAGCCAAAATAAATATTTACAGTCTTCGGATTATGCTGGAGAAATAAAGCTGAAGACACTTGTCTAGGAGGTCAAGTCTTCGGATCAAGATGGATGCACGAAGCCGAAGACAATAAACAAAGCTTGCTTCACAGAGAGTTAGGTATGGTCTTCGGACTAAAACAATAATACGAAGCCGAAGACCTGGAGCTGACATCTCCGAAATGAATATAAAACCATAAATATTAGGTATAGAGACATCCTGGATACAAAACCGTATATTTTAGGCATAATCTTCGGATTGAGATAATAATACGAAGCCGAAGACTCAGGATTAATAACGAGAAGACAACAACGTGAAACCGAAGACTCCTTTTACCATCTGATAGAACTAATAAAATAAAATAAAAAATATATGATTAATTAAAATAAAATAGGGATATCATAATACAGTACAATCCCAAAAATCACTGACCAAGTCCAAGTGTATTCTACGTTGCATAACGGTTTTTTTAAAAACTGTAACGGGGTTATTCACCGGACGGTGGAGGGAAGCGAATTCCATTCCCGGGAACGATATGCAGTGAATGGACGGTAAGGATGCGTCCGCCGCGAGAGACATGGTTATTGGAATGCATGAGGCGTTGGAATTTATCGGAAATTGGGGCGAGGCTTATTTGGCCTTTTTTTTTTTTGGGTTGGGTCTTTGCTTGGCTTTTATTTTGACTTTGTTCCCTCTCGCTTTTCTTCTCTCTTTTTGTTAATTATTTTCCCGAGAAAAAAATGACGTGATGTCGACTGCCTACGTTCGTATTCAATCCCACGTGGGTCCTGCTGTTTTGACTTCAAGGAACTGCCGCGGCTGTCAATAGCCCACGTAGGATGTACAAAAGAATCACAGGAACATCATGAACGGAGACCGTCAAATAAATAAACATCTCCATTTCCTTGGCACGTATATATATATATAATTATGCCCGTTTCTGCACACAATTATATTCATATTCAAGGATGAAAAATAAAATTGTCAAATTAACGGTTAGCTAACAAAGATCCGCGAAATCATCTAATAAAATAATAATTATATTCATCCCTTAAAAGGTCATCATCACTCACATCTCACGTGAACCACCGGCTACCAACTTCTTCTATGTTCCCTCACATCTCACATGAACCACCGCCGGCTACCAACTTATATATATATATATATCCCTCGCATCTCACATGAACCACCGGCTACCAACTTATATATTCTTGCTTCGAAGAAGCAAGGAGTACATGTAGTTAAAAATAGGTTTAACTGCTAAGATGATATTCTAGTTGAAATTTTTTCTGGAATCCATAATTATGGATATGAATGAAAAATTATGATTTTTATTTTTATTTTTATTTTATTAATCGATATTTTAGTGATGTCAAGTTAATATACTCATTTTTAGATAAAAAAAAGATCGTATAAATTTGAATATCTTGAATTGAACATTACTTGACTGGATAAAAATTTACTGGGATAGCTATATCAAAATTTATTATTTATTTTTTTTATAAAAAAAATTAATATTGTTTGACGGACTAGTCCTGAAATAGAGATAGCTACTGTGACATGCATGTGTCATTGTTTGATTCCGAAAAAAATTATATTAAGTATTATTTTTTGGATAAAGAAAAAAAATGGAAGAATAGATTCCGGTATAAAAAGAAGTTTTTGGTCTCTCACCCACTCGTATCAATAGCTATAAATTTAAAAAGAAAAAAATAAATTTAATAGATTTATTTATGAAATCATATTTGAAATTGATGATGGATTGATAATAAAATAAAATATTCATCAATCGAGTTACTGTCCTAGCAATAAAATGTCAGGTGTTGGAGCTCACGTGGCTCCTCATCCGAAGACGCTTGACAGGTCGCCGGTGCCCCACGGCATCACTTGCCACGTACCCTGCTTTTAATGAGCCGGAGCTTCAGAGTGAGGTGGCCTGTACCAGACTTACCAGCTAAGAAAAATCATTTGGACCGTCTGGATCGAATCCCCAGAATCAACGCTTTTGGTTAAAGATGAGTAACGACCCTGCCAATCTGCCATCCGATCGATTAGGGTCCGACGGCCCCGACAGGGGAAAAAATAAAACAACGGGCATCTTTAATACTAGTCTACCTAACTACGTGCCAAAAGTCGTAGCATTTGTCTCGTGGCCACCACCTCGGTCACACATCACATGAGTTCATACACGTGGAGCCCGTCACCGCGGTTTGATTGGAGAGGATCCGCTGCGATGCACTGCTCGAACGGGTCCACCGAGTCACCAAATGGGGAGCACCGTGGGTGGTGTGGGGTCTCCACGTCAGTGTCTTGAGCTTGAAGTAGGGCGAACTTTGACTTTTCCTTCAACGTGCTAGGTTAGACATTGGTACGAAAGTTCGGCCCCAACAAGGACAGTTTGGCCGTGGAAAATAATTTCGAAACATCGATTATAGAATTAATTATGATAATATTATCAGTTTTTGAATACATTTTATTCTTATCTTAAATTATACATTACACTAACATTTCAGCCCATAATTTATAATAGGCATTGTAAAAATAACATCACTTGGTCTTCTTGTCTGTCCTGATTGCGAGGTGGGATTGCCTCCATCGCCATCATCCATGGGATTATGATATAGCAATCAACTTCCTAAAGAATAATTTAAAAATTAAATTATATGTTACGATTATGTTGCCATAAGCAAGATTTGAATTGTAAAGAAGGTCAATATTAAATCTTGCTTTGGTTAAAAATAGACCAAGAAACACAATTTTGTGCAATTTTATAAAATATTTGAATTCTTAAACGAGTACCTAACTAGTAACTAATTAAAATAAAATCAAAAAAAATAATGTAATATATTATGAATTTTATAAAATAACTGAGAGTCAATAAAACAGCTCAATTATAGCAACAGCATTCTCCTACATTCTCCCACAACACTTTCATTGTTACTGTCTACTTTTCTTTACTTTATTTAATAATACTTTTTATACATGAATAACTAAATCTTTATTTTATGATGAGCTTAATTTCAAATATATATATATATATATATATTCCATACGTTGTGGGAGTATTAATTGACTAGTCTCCATCCAAAGAAACAATAAAATTTATTCAAAAATGATTTATGTATCCCTGAAAATAAAGGGTTGGTCATGATCGGCAGGTAATCAATTTTATCGAAAAAAAAAAAACCACTTCCTTCTCCTTTATAAGTTATCCAGCCGTTAAATAATCTCATAATAATCATTAAAATAATAATCTGGTTGATAAAGATTTTGTCTCACTGTCAATAAATTTTATCGAGTAAAATTCAAAAATTTTGCTAGATACTATGACAGTTGATTGATGTAATTGAGAAGCGGAGACTTACGAAAATAGTTATATCGTGATTTTTTTTTTTTTAACCAAAAAAAATAAAAAAAGAACACAACCCCATAACATATCTTTGACGGTTTTGCCATACCATAAAATCTTTGTGTGTTACACCTACATGACAGTCGTTTTGTTGCAGGTAGTACGAGTGATGTAATTCACCACCGAGTGACGCATCGAGAGCAGGCACGAAATTTATGCAGGCTTGTCACGACTTGCGTGTCGTCTCCTTGGCATTATTGGAATGGTTGTGAGGCAGGACCATCTATCTACCCCTTATCAAAAGCCTTCAATGTAATGATAGCGAAACATTATAATGTTTATTATTCCCAGCAAAATCGTCTTCTAATCAAGATCAATATGTGGCAAAGCACTCTGCTTATTTTGAAAAACTAAGCATGGAACGTTACCTAAGCTGGTTGCACTGGGTTTTTTCTTTTCTGTTTTTTGTTTTTTTGATAGATCCAAGATACCATATAAATATATCCTACAAAATTGAAAAATAAAATACCATATATTGTGGTAATCTGATTTAATATAAAATAATAACCGGTTCATCAGTTTGATCGATTTTATTTTGATCCGTCAACCATATCAATATACCTGAAGATGATATTTTCTTAATTTAACAAGGATTCGCCGACGGCGTAGGAGGATTGGGGGCCCGCAGTTGCACTGGTGCAGTTGTAACCAGCACGCACGACTAGCCCCACAGGCTACCCCCCATCGCCCCTAACGGGCCCATCTTCTTCCTCATGTGGGACCACATCGCCACCTTCCTCGACGCCCGCTCCGACTCCGCCGCGTCGATGGCCAAGAGAATGCAACCACGCCATCGGCCACCTCGGTCGTGATGGGGAAAGCGTCGACCGCTTGCTCCACACCGGCGTGTGCTTCGTCCTCACTAATCTCCTTAAGGTTTTGGTGGCCGACAAGGCCAATCTCGCCAATGCCAATGCCATATTGGTGGCCGAGATCCTTGACCTTGAGGCGAGGCTCCTCGCCTCCTCCTTTGAGGGCGAGGTAGAGACAGAATTGAAGCCATAGCCGTCGGGAGACTCATCGATGGCAGGCGAGGTGATCGCGGCACTAGAGAGATACGGGATGATCTTCATGAGGTCGACACAGATCAAGGCGAAGAAGGACCACCAGAGGCGACAATGGGACTGTTTTTTTTCCCTCGGTGTTCTCCGTCTTGTGCTCATCAGCCAAGAAACGCTACCGGAGATGACAAAGGTACTTGCAAGAAACCATGCTCTGCTTTTTTCCTCGATATTTTTCATCATCTGCTAACTAAGAAACGAAGGATCTGAGATCCATTACCGAGTCTTGATCCTCTGACTTGTCATCACGTTAAAGAGCTTTGCTCATCCGAACAACACAATCATGGGGACAAAGCCTACGGTGTGGCACTCAGATCAGTTCCAGCATTTCCGAGACCAACTACTCGCCCGGGACGTTCAGTCTCATAATGTAATGCGATGGAAACCTTGTGTGGCGCAAAGGAACCATCTCGCTCTGTCAAGAGAGCCTTACGGAAAACACCGACATATTTGCGGGGAAGAACACTAGGCTCTTAGAGCCGGTTTCGAGAAAACATGATGGCTGGCAGCAACATGAGGGCTCAATGAGTGACCAACTCCATAGCCTTGACCAAAAGGATGCCTCTATGTTAGAGGATCATGAAGATGTGAGGCACCGGTGATGTTCGTCCAGAAGGGTGCCTTGCTTAGAAGGACGCTTCGCCCATGAACTCTTTAGCCACGAATGCTTGGCCAGAAAGTCCCATCTTTGGTTTGGTTCCGGCTTCATCAGCGACCAGAAAGGTCTTCGAAGTCAGCCATCGCCTTGAGAAGTGATGAGTGTGCTAATGGCGCCTCGAGTAGCCAGCATCAGGGGTCTCGCAGTGGGCAGGGCTCCCTTGCTGGGAGTATGGTAATGAGATTATTCTTCCATCCAAGCCACTTGTAAGATGACGAGGCGGCTGAAAGAAGCAAAGGTCAATTTGCTGGACCAGTCAAAGAAGGTTGAAGGGGCCACTGGCGTGTGGCACAGTTGGTTGTGAGACTTATCTCACAACCAGCTGGTAGAGGTTCGAGTCCTGGTTTTGACATATTTCGATTGAAAAGTTCGGGAATAAAATAAAAAATAGAAAAATAGTCCGGGAGTAAAATCAAAAAAATAAAAAAATTAATAAAATAATCCTGGAGTCCTTGTTGGCTAGTGATAATGAAAAAGTTAGGAATATATATAATAAATCCCGTTCACTCGGCTGCCGCCAGTGGTAGTTAGGTTGACGTACTCACCTTCGGGTGGGGAATGACTGTGAAAAAATTAATATGCATCGTGTATCGAACATTTCCTGGCTGGGGTTGGGGGACCGTCTTGGGGTGGCCACGCCCGGGGTCTAACTCCTCCCCACCTTTTTTGTTTCATAAAAAAAAAAGAAGGTTAAAAGATGGGCCTTCTCAAGGTCGAAATGATCATGACTAGGGTTCTCATGGTTGAGGCAATCCTACTCCCAGGCCCGTGGCCAAAACAAAGGGCTACTAGCAAAATGAGCTAGCTATGGCCAACACCACACCTCTCGTTGGCATGATGGCAGGCATTGCATAACTTCACATTCCTATTTTGTTACAAGGCCCAGGAGGAGGAGTAAAAGAGGATCAAAGATAGTGCTTCCTAGGACAAGATTCTGAATGAGATAAGGTTACGGAATTTGCAACTACAACTTGCTAAAAGATATTCGTAAGATGCACACACCACGTCTCATTTAGGCTAGGTATGATAATTTTTACCGATCCGATGAGTATCTGACCCGACCCCACCCTAATGGGGTGGGTAAAACCTGACCCATCTAATTTATAAATAGATATGAATTGTATAAAAAAAATCCGAGTCGGGTTCAGATCGGGCACGGGTAGTAGTACACTCCAACCCGTTTATATATAAAAAAAATTATGTTTATGAAATATTTAAGTAAATTGGATATGGGACGGATATACCCGACCCGACCCGTTTAGCTTTTAAATAAACTAAGTGTTATGAGACCGGGTATACTCAACCCGACCCGATCCACAAGTGATTTTTTTATACTCGACTCGAGACGGGTATGGGACGGATAATTTTTTAGCAGGGCGGGTATGGGTTTTGGGTGACCCGCCCCGTTGCCATCCCTAATTTAGGCTATTGCGAGCATTTTGATATGGAAGGTTTGGATCCACTTCTAGCTGATGACCCGGAGGACCCACTAAACATTATTTTATCAAATATGCACAAGGATCATGTAACCCTAGAGCTGGCCAGCTTCTAAATAATCAAATGGGTCACTAGCCATCTCGAGAGTAGGTTCGAGAAGTTTATCAGACTCAGAATTTGGCCCGCCTCATCCAACGAATCTAC
Organism: Areca catechu; assembly: GCA_021397845.1. Lineage (NCBI taxonomy): Eukaryota > Viridiplantae > Streptophyta > Magnoliopsida > Arecales > Arecaceae > Areca > Areca catechu. The sequence continues at coordinate 14,129,300 of CM038052.1, forward strand.
CCTAAGAAGTACCTGCTGGAACCAAGAAATCCGACGATGGGATAGCTTTGAGAAAAGGTAAGAGAAAACCTTTGAGGTAAGCCATCATGTCACTCTAACCTCTCTCATCTATCATTAAGTTCTCCATTTTTTCGAACTCTACTGACTTAAGCGGCGGAGTATCTCCTACTGAAGGAATCCCGGTCAAGAATTTGTTTTGCAAGAACTTCTAAAAGCCGATTTCCTCTTAAAGGCCGATGTCTTCTCAAAGGCTGATATCTTTTTTAAAGGCCGGTGACTTTTTAATGGCCAATATCTTCAAGGCTGATATCTTCTTGAAGCCCGATCTCTTAAAGGTCGATCTCCTCTTAATGGCCGATATCTTCTTAAAGGTCGATGAATTCTTAAAGGCCGATGATTTTTTAAAGGTCGATCTCCTTTTAATAGCCGATGTCTTCTTAATGGCTGATATCTTCTTGAAGGCCGATCTACACGCGCTAGGCCAATCAACGCCCAAGAGGCCCGAGGCCGATCTATGCGCAAGGTCCACTGAAGCCTATCTTATTAGGGCCCACTGAAGTTCAAGGAAAGGTCTACTGAAGCCTATCTTATTAAAGGCATAAGAATGATCTATGTGATCTACTCTACGAAGTGTCGAGGTAGGTCTGATCAGCCTATCTTATTTTCTATCAAAGGCATAAGGATGATCTACATGATCTACCTTACGAAGTACCGAGGTGGGTCTGATCAGCCTGTCTTATTCTCTATCAAAGGCATAAGGATGATCTAAATGATCTACCCTACAAAATGCCGAGGTGGGCCTGATCAGCCTATCTTATTCTCTATCAAAGGTATAAGGATGATTTACGTGATCTACCCTATGAAGTATCGAGGTAGGCTTGATCAGCCTGTCTTATTCTCTATCAAAGACTTAGGAATGACCCATGTGGTCTACACTACGATAAATCTAATGAAGTGCCAAAATGGCCACAACCAGCTTGTCTTAATTTTTTATTCAGGGATGACCTACATGGTCTATCTTGCAGCAAATCCGGTGATGCACCAAAATCAACATATATTACTCAGCAGCTTAGTAATGATCTGACCTATCTTATTCTCTATCACTACCAAAGGCAGATCTAATCGGTCAACCGACAAAATGCAAAGGCTATTATTTATTACTCCCTTCGCTAAAAATGGAATCAAAACCGAAGTAGTTCACTAACAACATTTTCAGCTCGGGAGTGGGGGGCAATGTTATGACCCCGTCACTTGGCCTCATTTATCATAACTACCTCAACTACCTTCGATTATTCCGTTATTTGGTTATTCGGTTACAACAACTATAACCGTATTTGGTTATTACAACATCTATAAATATGATAAGAGGGGACCTCCCAAGGGTAAGCAAGGTCTAAGGCCAACAGGTCCAAGTTAGACCACTCTATTCACTCCATTTTCCATCCATGCTATTCTTGAATTCTCCATTCTATTTCTGCCCAGACCACCCACTGACTTGAATGTCAGAGTGTCTTCCGCCGAAAATCCAGTCCGGGATTTTTTGCAGGTGTCCATCCACGCCCGGGAGCCCGGTGAGAAGAGCGAGCGGGATGTCCGATGCTGTCGAAGCCTCAGCCACGAATGATTTAGCCACAACACCATGAAACTCAGATGGAACAAATATACACCGCTTCATAGGTTATCGCCAAAATACTCTTGGCGGCATGGAGAGCTATCTAATTTATTATATTATTTATCCCTCCGTGGATATGAACATCTCAAAATGCAGTGCAACTCCTATCCACGGCTAAAGCCTGTCTTGAAATCAACCGAGTAAACTTTTGCATACTCTATATGCTCAAGACATGAATTTTTGGTTGTTCAATGGGATGTCAGAATGAAGTGATGGTGAAATTTTGGACTCTTTTTACGTGTGTTTTACTTCGCAAAAGGATTGATGGCTCAGTTAAGTTAATGGAAGATAATTGGGCGAGTGCACACACCACAAGAGGCCAAGGGAATGTCTGTAAAGAAACAAAAGTGGACATCGCTAACTAAGAAAGCTTCTATGGCATTTTGGCAGCCTCCGATCTTCCATTCTTCTTTTCGAAGTCAAAAGTGTGGGGCTGCCAAAAGGTAAAGCAGAAAGACAAGTGGTATATATCATTAAGGCCAAGAAAGCAAGGTATGGTTGGCTTAGGTGCTCATCAAACAGTCCCGGGCCACCCCACCAGCGCCAAACCCATTCAAATAATTGGGACAAGCTCGATAAGAACGCGGGAAATGAACAGTCATGATATAGGATGGCATTTTTAGGGAGAGAGGCGCTCCGGACATTTTTAGAGAGAGACTCTTTTGGAGTTCCTCCTCAAGGAGAAGCTTTCAGAGATGGCAAAGGAGGAGAGAGTTCTGTGATCCAAGCGGGTACCCATGGCGAAGCGTTGCACCCAGGTCAATAAACTCGTCACGACCGCATCCTTCTTTCAACTCAATCTTTCCTTCCTGGTGTTTTGTCAAACCATTATATCCATCTTCAAATGGTGCTGGGACCGCTGTCCAAATTTTTTCCTGAATCAAAAGATTTTATACATGATTTCTAGAACATCAAAAAAAAATTATTTTCAAGAATTGATTTGAACAAATAATATATCTATCAACCCCATGGATCAAATATAGAAGTTTGGAATATAAAATCTTTCATGATCTAATCTGAATGACTAACAGATCTATATTTTTTATCACATAATCAAATTCACCAAAAAAATTAGATTTGAGATACATACTTATATTCATCATAGATCCCAAATCTTTAATCTCTATGCTCACCTGAACGTAAACACAAAGTCATGAAAATAAATCTCACATAGAATAATAATAATATCACGAGGAGTGGAAAGGAAACCTAGCCTATTATTTATAAATAAATCCTAACATGCCTTCCCATCACGGGCCAGTTGAACCAAGGCTATACTGTGCCGTCTCAACCACAACAATCAACATAAGGTGTCCGAAGCGCAAATATAATGATCATATAACATTGGGCTAAATACATATTTATCAACATTGACCATATAATCAACCCAATTCTAATAAACCATAAATAATAATAATTAATGTTAGGCTAAATTTTTTAAAAAAATTCTTACATTATGTCACTTGGATAACATTAATTATAATTTTAAACATATTTTATTTTAAAACGACATGCGGGTTAAAAAAATATGTGGTCATTAAAATATATGATCCATAGATAGCATCTACAAATAACTTGGTCCAACAGTATCAATCATGCTGAATCATAAAAGTTATTATATATTTTATTCGATACAAGACCTATCCATAATTACAAGCATCATAAATACTATCGACATAAGTCTTGGTATGGTAGTGTAGCAAAAAAATAATATCAAAAGTGATCCAAATAAAATATGCTATTTTCATTGTCAGTCCTTTAATTTCACTTCAAAATACTTTAAAAATAAAATAAGTAAGAAAAATCTTAATGACATCAAAATAACAAGCCATTCTATTTCACATATTCAAATATGGTATCAATGACGAGATAGCACAACATATCTAAGACTCGATACCTGGTCTCAGTTTTATACAATGGGTACATAACCAAAAAAGATATCTCAAAATCAAAAAAAATTATATAAATGTACCATCAATCATGATTTCTCTTTAACCATATATTTTATTACAAGCTAGAGAAATCTCACAATTTTATAAGAAGCCTATATGTCTCCAAACAAATATAATGAGATATCTTAAATATTAAATGAGATATACTTATACAACTGTCATTCTTAAGACAAAGATTTATTCTTGAGATACTATGTTGTATTTTATTTTGCATATGCATATAGACTATATAGGAATGCAATCCTTCAACTATCATGTTAATAATGTATATAAATATTCATGATAGAAATAAAAAATAAAACAAATATTTATAATAATAAAGCACAAATATAAAGTCATTCCCACTAATCAAACAACAAAAGAATTCAATATACCCATATTTTTAACATACTTTGTAAAGCATACGAGTCTCAAATCCTTGATCAGAGGATTAATCAATATGGACTTTATATATATACACTTGATAGTTATATGTCCTTAGATTACAATCCATCGATAAAGTAATTTATGATAAATAAAATTTATCAATCAAGTCAATGTATAAATACATCAAAATATGTCAAACTTCCACTAATCCAAAAAATCAAAAGTTTCTAAAATACCCATATTCCTGAAATATTTCATGAAAACTATGGATATTATTTATTTGATTAGGGGATCAACAAACATTGACTTTATATATTTTACAAAATATCTTTTTTTTAACTAAAATATCCGACTGTCAAATATTCTATTTTCATATAGATAGAGTTAATGAAAACTTGTATTGTTCTTTTAAAAAACATAGCTATACTATCTTTTATAACAAATTTTAAATGGTTTTAAGATAAAATCAATAATTATAAGTTCCAGGACAAAGTTCCATAATCAAAGCAATATGAATTATGACCTTACAACATGCTACAAACTTTGTCTATATATCCAAAAATAATGCTACTAAAATATATTTCTATGTCTTTTTATGAAACAAACCCTCTAGCCATTCAGATATTGAGAAATCAAATTATCATAAGAAATGACATGTTTTTCATTTCTTATTATATAATTTCTTTACTAGTGCTACATTAACTAGTCATGAAGGTACTAGAATTAGTTTGTATATATGATGTTATTTTTTCACTGTCCTCTAATTCTTTAGGATCTTATACTAGAGAATCATGATAAATTGCATCCACTTATCATACTTTACGTCGTCTTTCAGAGTGTGATTTTACCTTTTAATCACATTATTTTACTTAGAAATTTCAAGCATGGTGTATTAAACAACTGTCATATACTTATATAAATATTCAATAATATTAATTCTTTATTTTGTATGGGATCCTAGATGTGACCGATATACCATATCAATATTCTTATCCTTTCCTTAAAAAGTATCAAAACTTCTGAATAAAATAGAATAAAATTACTAATTATTTTACTTATATAGTTTTAAGTTCATTAAACTGTATAACAGAAAAACTAAAAATATGATGAGTAACCAATGTATTAGAGATAGAAATATCATAATACTAAGTTTATGCACAATACTCTTTAGTTTTAAGATATAAGTCCTAACACCATCATATCATTATATCTCATATTAATTTATCTATCCATCAACTATCCAAACTTTCTTTTATTAGATTCATATATCTTTCACAAATGCAATCAAAAATTATATTAGATTACCATTCTTAAATATAATAACAATAATGGAATCAATTTTATAAATATATTATAAATAAAATAATTCACTCTTTATCACTTTTATAGATAACTTTATTCTAAGTACTCTTATAAGTTATCTAAGATGAAAGATCATTACATAATGTAATATTTATAATCCATCATACTTAGTGCTAGCATAATTTTAGTTTTTAAGTTTTATAATTATTCCAGTCAGAGTCATTATAATGAGGGTATTAGCTCTATTGAATGCAAATATATTAACTGCTAAATAATCTTTATGCAGTTAATTAATAGAAAAACATAGACAATAATATGCCAGAAAATCTTTATAAGTATTATTTTAATGAGAGCCATTGGTCTAATATTACAAGAATTTCTCTAGAAAGAAAGTGACCCACATAAGGAATCTCTCTTCAACATATAATATTATACAATCCCTTCTAAATATTTTATAAAAGGATTTTATAAATCTCAATAAACAGACCACTTTGATGGTCACTATCCATCGAAATTCACAAACCTTTTAATAGGGATCATCAAGATATGACCTCTAAGGTGGCATAAGATACATAAAAAACAAATCAAAATTATATATTATGCAACATGTATGAGGTATACACAATAAATAAATAAAGGCTTTAAACATAATAAATTATTTTCAACAAGAGCGGCATGCGCATTTTTATAAAACTCCCGTTTAGGCATATAATATGATGTACTTTTGATTTTCAATAATAAGGTCAATATAATGAGAATACAAGACGTTTAAAAATCTATTCCTTTTGGATAGATAAACTTCTTAGGCCCAATATATATACTTTTTTCAAAAAAAATAAATGTTAACATGATAAGGATACAAGGCATTTGAAAATCTATCCTTTTTGGATAGACAAATTTTCTAAGCCCAATATACCTTCACCTTTTATAATTTGACCCAGTTAAAATCAAAATAACAATATTATTATTATTAACATAAAAATAACTATATAATCAAAGAGAGCAAGAAAGTAAAATACTAGTCAATGGACATATACATAAATGATATATGAGAGTCTAAATACAATATCACATATTTTTCTTTAGACAGAATATGCAATATGCATATATACTCTTAACATGAAGCTACAACTAAATAAAATATCTTAACAGTCATGAACCTATTCCCTTTGGACAAACAGATCTATGAAAGCTAGAGCACCCTTGCAACATAATGTCCCATGCAATCTTTTCTGATTAAAACATACAACCCCCTTTAGGCAAGTGGATGCATGCCATTACCAGAAAATATCTCTCTCATAATGAAAAACTCATGGACAACATAAATTAACTATTTTGATGATAAATATTTATGTCAACCCCTAAAATTATTTATACAAAAAAAATAAATACCCAAACATATATAAAATAACATACTTTAATGACATGTATGCCATAAAAGATCAATCCAAAATGGAATAGTCAGCAACATGTATCCCATTGATCATATCATAATATAATATTATATTTGAACTATCACTTCTATCAATAACACTTACTACACAACTATAAAATATCTTTAAACAATAATTATAGTATATAATAAGTGTCACGATTAATTACAGTCATTTTTTGATCAACCGCAATAACTATATATCATTATATAATTCTAAAATATAATAAATAATAAATAATTAGTTCTCAATAACTCAGCTATTTAAAATTCATAGAGTATTTCGGATCCTTTGGAACTATGCAAAAATATACTTAAATTATATAATAGTGAGTAGAATTATACATGAATAATTTATAAATTATTTAAATATTTTATTATACCCGAAGAATTTAATCAAAATGTACTTCAAATTATTATGAGTCCAACGGTCTAAAAATTGCTCAAATCATACATAAAACAAGTTACAATAATTTTTATTAAAAATAATAATAAAGGACTAAACCATAAATTATAAAAATATAGGAACTTTTATGTAAAACATATTTTTAGAAAATAATAGGACCTAAATATAAAATTTTGAGGACTAATTTGTAATTTTCAAAACTTTAGGGCTATATGTAATTTAATATGGACCCATTTATAATTTATAATTTTATAGGGGCTTAATTACAAAATTCTCCGTAACTCAAATTAAAATTGATCCAATGTGATTGAGTTTAACCAATTTTTCAATTGGGTTCAACTTATAATTAAAGGATTGGGTTTGAAGCGGGTTGAAACCCAAAATCCATTAAAATCTCTCCTTTCTCCCTTCTTCTCCTAATCACCTCCCAAAAACTCTATTGATGGAGTTAATGAGCTTGGGATCTCCCCGTGGAGGTCCACCAGTTGAACCCAACCACTGGAGGCCTTCCCTCGATCGTCGGTGACCTTATTGCCGACCATTAAATGGGTAGAAGAGGCCCATCTTTTCAGGCGACGGAGGAGCCAAGAAAATATCACTTCCATCGCCGCCAATGGGTCTCCATCCCATCCAAAATGATGGCGGCTGTTGCCGCTTGATCACCTGGGCTGAAGCTTAGACAGCGTCGGGCATCTCGCTCGTGCTTCTGATCCTGCTCCCGGGCGTGGATTGGACACTTGCAAAAGATCCCGGACCGGATTTCCGGCGGGGGACACTCCGACGCTCAAGTCAGTGGGTGGTCTAGACATCAGCAGAACGAAGAATTCAAGAATAACATAGATAGAAAATGGAGTGAGTAGAGTGGAGTGGCCTTAGACCTTACTTACCTTTGGAGTGTCCCCTCTTACCTTATAGAGGTTGTAATAACCAAATATGGTTGTAGTGATTAAAACTGAATAACCGAATAATTGAATGTAGTTATAACCAAATAACCGAATAACCGAATGTAGTTATAATCGAATAACAGAATAATCGAATGTGGTTATAACCGAATAACAGAATAACCGAAGTGGTTGTAACCGAATAACCAAATAACTGAATGGTTGTAACCAGATAACCGAAGTGGTTGGTCTTAATGGGCTTTGGGCCTTTGTGGACCTTAATGGCCTTAGGCCTTTAATGGGCCTTGGTCCTTTATCAAGACCGGATGAGAGGGAATAACACAGCCCCCCACTCCCGAGCTGAAAAATGTTGCTAGTGAACTGCTCCGACTTTGACTTCATTTTCAATAAAGGGAGTAATAAATAATAGCCTTTGCACTTTGTCAGTTGGCCAATTGAATCTGCCTTTGATTGATAGTAATAAAGAATAAGATAGGCAGGTCAGATCATCAATAAGCTGCTGAATAATATATGTTGATTAGATGCACTTTGGTGCGTCACCAGATTTGCCACAAGATAGACAATGTAGGTCATCCCTGAATAAAGATTGGGCCATTTTGGTACTTCATCAAATTTGTAGTAGTGTAAACTATATGGATCATTTCTAAATTTTTGATAGAGAATAAGATAGGCTTATCAGGCCCATCTTGGTATTTCATAAGGTAGATCGCGTAGATCATCCTTATGCCATTTGATTAAGATAGACTGTTTAGGCCCAACTCGGCACTTCATAAGGTAGATCACGTAAATCATCCTTATGCCTTTTGATTAAGATAGGCTGTTCAGGCCCAACTCGGCACTTCGCAAGGTAGATCATGTAGATCATCCTTATGCTTTTGATTAAGATAGGCTGTTCAGGCCTAACTTGGCATTTCGTAGAATAGATCACGTAGATCATCCTTATGCCTTTGATAATAAGATAGGCTTCAGTGAGCTTTCTCTTAGGCTTCAGTGAGCCTTCTTTTGGGCTTCAGTGGGCCCTGATAAGATAGGCTTTGGTGAGCCTTTCCATGGATTTCAGTGGACCCTGATAAGATAGGCTTTGGTGAGCCTTTCCTTGAGCTTCAGTGGGTCATGATAAGATAGGCTTTAGTGAGTCTTTCCTTGAGCTTCAGTGGGCCCTGATAAGATAGGCTTTAGTGAGCCTTTCCATGGACTTCAGTAGGCCTTGAAGAGGATATCGGCCATTAAAAAGATACCGGCAATTAAGAAGACTTCGGCCATTAAGAAGATATCGGTCTTCAACTAGAGATCGGGCATTAAGAAGTCATCGGTCTTGAAGAAGATATTGACTTTCAAGAAATTATCAGCCTTGAAGAAAATATCGGCCTTTTAAAAAATATCGGTCTTGAAGAAAATATCAACTTTTTAAAAAATATCGGCCTTTAGAGATTCCTGCAAAATAAATTCCTGATCGGGATTCCTCTGGTAAGAGATACTTCACCGTTCAAGTCAGTAGAGTTCGAAAAATAAAATGGAGAATTCATTGATAAATGAAATTCGAAAAATAAAATGGAGAACTCATTGATAAATGAAAGAAGTTATAATGACATGATGGTTTATCTCGAAGGTTCCCCATACCTTTTTTCAAGACTGTCCAGTTATCAAATTTAGTGAATATTTATAGTTTTGGATATAGCGTAGCCTTTTGGCCCATGCTTCATTTTTCTTGGATGCCCCTACCGGACTTCATGGGCCTTGAATTTTTGTGAGCCTTTATGGGAGCTCTCCACTTCTTCTTTATCAGGGCGGAGGAAAGCTTCAACTCCAAAGAGTCGTGATTCTCGGCTCCCACACATTGATGTCAAAGCTGGGGATGAGTCGAGACTGGATTTAAGAGGTCACAGAGTTCGTAGTCTTGGTGCCTTGAACTTGTTACCAAATTCTTGATAAAAATGAACCTCTGTCCATTGATGAAGACAAGGATCCCAATTTAAAGCTGCTTGATACCGAAGGTGAGCGCCTTGACGGAGAAGAAATATTAGAAGCCACCCTTTTGAGACTACTGCGGCCATTGGAACTGTCCACCGGAGAAGAGGGAACCCTTTTCGAGGAAGAAACTGATGGCAATGATCTAATAGAGGGCTTCCGTGTTGAACCTGGCTTGCCACTATCAGACATGGTAGAGGTTAACCCTGAGATTGCAGGTGACTTTGTCTCCGAGCGTGTCACTGAGGCCGGAGCTTTTGAGCTAACAGAAGGCAGTGATGAACGCCTAGTTTCGATGTTATATCTCTTTCCAGGATCTGAAACCGATGGAGAAACTTTTTTACCATCAATTGCACCTCCATTTTCCCGTCGTTTTGGAGCTGAAACCGATAGCTTCTTTGCCATGCCTCCCGTACTGTTTCTTCTATGCAAAGAAGCAGCGCTCGAACTGATGTTGAGCTTCATGAAATTGAAACTAGACCTACTGGGACTCATATCTACAGTCCTGACATCTTCCGTCTTCTTCCTGACAGATGAAACAGCCCCGGAAGCTTTAGATGCTGGCATGATTCCACCAGGTTTCGCTGTTTTCGATGATGTTTTAACACTTTCAGCTGAAGCCACTGGAGATTGCTTCGAGGAAGCCAAAGCTTCGATCTTTTTGGCCCCGTCTTCACAATGATTCACAGATAGAGCCTCCATTATCCAAGAGTGCAGTTCAGCATAAGTGAACCCTCATCCGAGGTACTTCAAGCAGGTAATGACCTCATCCTCACGGTGAATCAGGCAAGACCACAGCATAGAGATACATCTCATGAGCAGAAATCCCTCACTTTCAGAATTTTCCTGTACAGGTTCATAGCAGTACACCAATCCTTCTGTGCCCGTGAGTTGGTCGTGGTGACAGTTGAGGGCATCGGGTGGCCGTGACGGCCGGAGTTACTGGGGTCGGCCCTGGAGGGGCCGCAGGGGCTCAAGCAGAGCCCGCTGCCAGAGAAGAGGACCGGGCCAAAAAGATCCAAGTGCCAAAAAGAGTAGAGAAGGGGCTGTGCTCGGAGGCCGTGGACGACGGCTATCGAGAAGGTGACCGGACCGGCGATCAGAATGGTGACCGGATCCGATCGCTGATCCAATCCAGTCACTAATCCAGCCACCGATCCAACTATCGTTCCGGATTTCGATCCGATCACCTGTCCGATTGTCAAAATATTTCAATTTTTTATTTTTTTTTTATTTTTTATTTTAAAAATTAAGATACATGGTAAAGTCAGGTACGATCTGCAACTTCATTTTATCTATAATTTTTTTTATTTTTTTTAAATTTAAATTTTATTATATTATTTTAAATATTTTAAATTTTATTATTTTATTTTAAAATATAAAATATATAAATTAAAAATAATTCAAATAAAAATTTTATTAAAAAATATTATTTAAAAAAATTCACCATTTTCCCGCTTCATAATCTCATCCTGGTATTTTAGATTTTTTATTTTTTTCGTGTACCTATAAATTTTTTTGTTTTTGTTTTTTTGTCAACCGGAAAGGTGAAAATCGCTGAATGAGGCGCAGCTTCAACGTCTTCTCCAGGTTGCCAAACTTTAAACAACTACCACGTGGCCCAAATAACAATATCTCGATAAAATTATTTAAATGGACCGTAGTTTGATAATTTTATTTTTAAAAAAAATCCCCATACGAAGTTCATCGTCCACATCTTTTCGAAGCCAACACAGTTTCCTTGGGAAGGCGCCATACCCCAACCCTTGTGCTGTCCCTATCGACTCCTTTTACGTCGCCCTCGCCAGCATCTCTTGTCAGTCGCGAAACTGGCATCCTAGGACTTCCACCTACGCCACTCCCTATGTAGAGGTCTATAGCAGCAGGGATTCAAACTGGGCAGCATCAACGAGAGCCAGATCTTATGCCGAAGTCGTCACAAGACCTCCTGCTATCCGAAGTTTTCAACATCTTCAACTAAAATCATGTTTTCGCTGGTCCTCACCGCTCGAGGTACCATCCCCTCATTTCAAACTCCCTCCCCATCCCCCTAAAGGCTTTTAAAAAGAGATCTTGCTTCCGCTATGGAGATCGCGATCACATAAAAGCAAACATGTAGAAATCCCAATAAGTGCTTCGTCTGCCTTCATTTTGGCTACTAATTCCGGAATTGTAGAGTTTACAACTCTACTACAAAACATGCCTTACTCCACTAATCTTCCACCATGGAACCGGAACCCCAGGACTACACTCTCCCCTCCCAGAATCACCTCCACCTACCCCTGAACCAACAAACGTAGAGCTAAGGCGTTCATTCCAAGCTCATGCAAGCTAAAAGAAACCCAAGAGTACCTCATGTATGCGGCATTTGTTGAGACAGCATGGCGTGGTATCGAGCCTGTTGGGATATGCACAACGGATTAAATCAGTTAGACCTTCAAATAATTCCTGTTTACTTAGGCAATTAACCAATCACAACACAGGCAGATATCAAATCAAAAGAAGAGATTTACATGGTTCGGCAAAATATTGCCTACGTCCACCAAGAGAAAAGGCATAATCCACTATAATCTGACTCAAATCTAGGTACAAAAGGAATACAAATATCCAGATAATAAATGCCAGATTAAAAATAAAGAGACATAATAAAAAAATAAAAGAGGATGAAAGAAGCATGAGAAAAATTCCAAATACAAGGTCTTTAGCTTTTTCTGGTACCTGGATCGAAGAAGAAATATCTCTGAAATTTCTATGGATTTTTTATCTCTCTCTATCTCTCTCTATTTTTCTGTCTATCAAAGACCGCAGGCTCTCTATGATTAAATAACCATCTGAAACGGCATCCAAAACAGACCTAAAACGAGTCCAGAAAATCCAAAACACTCCCAAGCCGTCATATCAAAGAACAAAGTCCCAAATCGCGCCAAAATCCATGCAAGATACCCTCAGATCAAGCATAATCAAGCTCGGATTAATCTCAGTCGTCCGATCGACTAATCGGACAGTCCAGAACGCGAAAAATTGCCTGGACCGCACGTACACCGCGAGAAACCAAGGGGAACCGCATGGGGAAACCGGGGAAACGCCCCAAGGGGGGCACCGCAAGCCGCTGGGCCGAGCCCACGCGTGCGCCTGGGCCGCGCGCGTGCGCACGCCTGCACGCTGGGCTGGGGCCGAGCGCCTGCCTGCGCCACGGATCGTGCATGGGTCGAGGGCTTCGTAGGAGCAAACGATAACAATCCTCCTTCTTGCGACCCAAAAACAAATGCCTCTATCAAATATGGATTATAAAACCTCCTACTCATCAAAAGATCCCGAAGGGGATCACCAAGTGCTCAAACCAATCAAGTTCTGGAATGTCTTGAACTTAACTACTGGAATTGGTTTAGTGAGCATATCAGCTGGATTATTAGCAGTGCTAATTTTCTGAAGTTGAATATCACCATCCTCTACCAAATCTCTGATAAAGTGATACCTGACATCAACATGCTTAGTGCGCTCATGATACATCTGATCTCTGGCGAGATGTAACGCACTCTGACTGTCACAGTGAATAACCATATAATTTTGCTTGAGACTTAAATATTGTACTAACCTTCTTAGTCAGATTGCTTCCTTTGCTGCCTCTATCAAAGCCATATACTTTGCCTCTATAGTAGACAAAGCAATTGTAGATTGCAAAGTAGCCTTCCAGCTAATTGCACAACAAGATAGAGTAAATACATATGAGGTCAATGACCTCCTCCTATCCAAGTCACAAGCATAATCTAAATCACAGAATCCTGTAACAATGCAACCACTCTGTCCGGAGAATACCAATCCCAAATCAGAAGTACCTTTCAAATATCGAAGAATCCATTTCACAGCTGACCAGTGAGCTTTTCCAAGCTTGTCCATATATCTGCTCACTATACAAATTTCCTGTAAAATATCAGGGCGAGTGCAGATCATTGCATACATGATACTGCCAACTGTACTTGCATAAGGTATTTTAGACATATACTTCTCCTCATCATCAGTCAGAGGAGAATCCCTGGCAGATAAATGAAAGTGACTGGCAAAGAGCGTAGTGACTGGCTTAGCTGTAAACATACAAAATCTTTCCAAGACTTTCATAATATAACTATGCTGAGTAACAAATAGTCTACATAATTGCCTGCCATGAATGATCTCCATCCCAAGTATCTTCTTTGCCGGTCCAAGGTCTTTCATCTCAAATGCAGTACTAAGTTCAGCTTTCAGTTTCTAGATGATTGACATATCCCTGGCTGCAATCATCATGTCATCAACATATAATAACAAATAACAAAAGGACCCGTTTGAAAACTGCTGATGATACACGCAACTATCATATGGAGATCTATCAAATTCATGGTCAACCATAAACTTATCAAATTTGTGGTACCATTATCTTGGAGACTGCTTCAAACCATACAAAGACCTTTTGAGCAAGCATACATGATCTTCTCTATCCTGAGCCTCAAAACCAGGTGGCTGTTGCATATAAATCTGCTCCTCCAAGTCACCATGTAGAAAAGCTGTTTCGACATCCAGCTGTTCTAACTCCAAATTCTGAAATGCAATTAAAGCAAGGAACACACGAATAGAAGAGTGTTTAACTACAAGAGAAAATACCTCCTTGTAATCAATACTCTCTCGTTGACTGTAACTCTTAGCCACCAACCTTGCTTTATATTTCAAATCTTGAGGGGTAAGTCCTTCCTTTTTCTTGAAGATCCATTTGCAGCCAATTTTCTTCTTGCCCTTAGGTAATCTGACTAATTCCCAAGTCTGATTCTTTTCCAAAGACTGAAGCTCTTCTACCATAGCCATGGTCCATTGCTCAGCCTGTGAACTACCAATTGCTTCTTGAAATGTGGTCGGCTCATCACCTATAGTGTCTGCAATATTCAGAGCATAATATACTAACCAGCACAAGCATAATCCTCAAAACCATACCTTTGAGGTGCTCTGATATGTCGCCTGGTTCTTCGAGTGGCAATACTATCATCTTGAACTTGACCATGTACAATAACCTCCTCCTGAGTCTGTAACTCTGGATCTGTCTGCTGATGCTGTTCATTTCGAATATCACCTGTAGGCTGCAATTGCCATGATCTAACAGTCTGATTAATATCAACAACAGTCATATCCTACTGATCCTGAACCTGATCTCCTAGTGAAGAACTTGGCTGTAGCTGCCATGAAGGAGTGGCTGACTCATCAAAGTCACATCCCTGTTGACTAGAAAACCCTGGGATCCGGGCCATGTGCACCATAATCTGTAGCTCTTCATCCCATATGCATATCCAAGAAATATGCATTTCTTAGTCTTGGGATTCAGCTTTCCATATTTGACATGTGCATATACTGAACACCCAAATACTCTAAGAACTAAATAGCCTGCAGGTTTACCTATCCACATCTCTTCCGGAGTCTTTATATTCAATGCAGATGCTGGAGATTGATTTATAATAAAGCAGGCTGTATATGCAGCCTCTGCCCAGAAGTCTTTACTCAATCCAGAACTTGACAGCATAGATCTGACTCTTTCCAATAGTATGTGATTCATGCGTTTCGCAATACCATTTTGCTGAGGAGTATACACTGCGGTCCTATGCCTGACAATGCCCTCTGACTTGCAAAAGTCATTAAACTCTGTAGAACAGAATTCCAATCCATTGTCAGTCCGGAAGGTTTTCACTTTCCTCTCAGTTTGCCTCTCGACCATAGCCTTCCACCCTTTAAAAGTGTGAAACATATCACTTTTATTTTTGATAGTATAAATCCAGACTTTATGGAAATAGTCATCAATCAAAGAGAGAAAATACCTAGATCCACCCTTGGATGTAACTGGGGCAGGTCCCCATAGGTCAGAATGTATGTAATCCAATATACCTGCTATCCTGTGCACGCCTGTAGTAAAGCTGACTCTGTGTTGTTTTTCAAATATGCAATGCTCATAGAATCCAAGTGCACCAACTTTCTGACCTCCTAGCAGACCACGTCTGCTCAGCTCCTGTAAACCTTTATCTGACATGTGGCCCAATCTTTGATGCCATAACTGTATCAATTGAACAATAGAGGAATGTGCTGAAGAAGCCTCACCAACCACCGTAGTGCCATCCAAATAATAAAGAGTGCCACTCAATTTACCTCTTAACAAAAACAATGCACTTTTACTAATTATAATAGATCTTCTACCCTATTTGCTCTTAAAATCTGTAATATCAAGAGCATTTACCGAGAGAAGATTTCTTTTCAATTGGGGAACATATCTGACATCATCCAAAGTCACCACAGTATTTGCATGAGATTTGATCTGAACTGTACCAATTCCTTTCACTTTACAGATGGCGTCATCTCCAAGAAGAACAGAGCCTCCATCACAGGATCTAAAAGAAGTGAACCATTCTTTATGGGGTGTCATGTGAAAAGATGCTCCAGAGTCCATGATCCAGGTATCAGGCTGACTGATACTACATACAATTGTAAATACTGCATCATCTGCAACACTGCTATATCTGCAGAAAAAATTACAACTGATGTCAAATATGAGATTGTTCCTTTTTCTTTCTGTTCCTTCTCTTTCTTGAACTGTAGAAGTCTACACTCATTTTTTCAGTGGCCTGGCTTCTTACAATAATGGCAAACTTCGGGTCTTTTAGACCTAGACTTTGATCTTGTCTTGGACTTGTTTCTACCTTGTCCATCTGTTTTTTGCTTATCTCTACCTCTGACTGTAAGTCCTTGTGCCGGATTTGGAGCCTGATGTTCCAACTGTACTTTCAACTTGAGCTCATTGGATAACAAAGTGTCTTCAACCTCATCGAGACTTATAGTCTCTCTTCCATAGAGCATGATAGTAGTAATATTTTCATATGACTTAGGCAAAGAATAAATCAAGATCAAAGCCTTGTCTTCCTTATCAACATTAATACCAATATTCGCCAAATCGAGCAGGAGCTTATTATAATCATCCAAGTGATCCTTGAGTGAGGTCCCATCTGTCATACGAAATGTGTATAGCTTGCCCCTCAAATACAGCCTATTTGTAAGAGATTTTGGCATATACAAAGTGTCTAATTTTTTTCATACACTTTTAGCTATAACAAGATCCACCACATTATGGAGAACTTTATCACTCAGTCCCGAAAATAGAGTCCCAAGTACTCTCTCATTCATCTCCTCTTTTGCAGTCTCTGTAACACCTGGAATTGCATCCATTCCTTTGAGAGCTATTGCAACGCCCTCCTTTACCAACAGATATCTCATTCTCACCTTCCATAGTGCAAAATCACATGTACCATCAAATATCGCTACCTCATGCCAGAGGTAGTGGAATGAAAAATAACCATCTCAGGAGTCGGAGAAGAACTTGGTTGTCCGTCAAATGCCATCCCTTTGTTCTGATACCAATTATTGGGATGTGCGTAGCGGATTAAACAAGTTAGGCCTCCAAATAATTCTTGTTTACTTACTTAGGTAATTAAACAATCACAACACAAGCATATATCAAATCAAAAGAAGATGAGATTTACGTGGTTCAGCAAAATATTGTCTATGTCCACCAAGAGGAAAGGAGTAATCCACTATAATCTGGCCCAAATCTAGGTACAAAAGGAATACAAATATTCAGATAACAAATGCCAGATTAAGAACAAAGAGACATAATAAATAAACAAAAGATGATGAAAGAAGCACGAGAAAAATCCCAAATACCAGGCTTCTAGCTTTTTCTGGTGCCTGGATCGAAGAAGAAATTTCTTTGAGTTTTTTTTGGATTTTCTCTCTCTCTGTCTCTCTCTATTTTTCTCTGTCTATCAAAGACCACAGGCTCTCTATGGTTAAATAACCATCTGAAATGGCGTCCAAAACAGACCTAAAATAAGTCTAGAAAATCCAAAACACTTCCAAGCCGCTAGATCAAAGAACAAAGGCTCAGATTGCACCAAAATCCATGCAAGATACCCTCAGATCAAGCCTAGTCAAGCTTGGATTAATCTCAGCTGTTCGATCGACCGATCGGACAGTCCAGAATGTGAGAAATCACGTGGACCGCGCATACACAGCAAGAAATCAAGGGGAACCGCATGGGAAAACCGGGAAAACGCCCCAAGGGGGGCACCGCAAGCCACTAGGCCGAGCCCACGCGTGCTGCGCGTGGGCCCGCGCGCATGCCTGCGCGCTGGGCTGGGGCCGAGCGCCCACCTATGCCGCGGGTCGCGCGTGGGTCGAGGGCTTCATGGGAGCAAACAATAACAAAGCCCGATGATGTCGCTTCCACCCTCACCGAGGTAGCTATAGTACCTGGGTCCTGGACTACCTGGAAACTTCCATTCGAAAACACCTTCTTTGTTACGTGCTCCTCATTTGAAGTGGCAGCAATCTCCTCCCCCTCCGTCAAATTGACGAAAATTTGAAAGGAGATAATGTAATATCTAAGAAAGACTCGAAAAGTAGAGGACAAATTATTCATATAATATTTCATTCCAAACTGCTTTCATGAAAGCATTAGACTCTAGGACTTTTTATATAAATTTATGAGGATACCTTTTATCTTCTCTTGTTAATACAAAAGTCCTTTTACTTCCACGTAGCACTTGTTTCTAATGAGATTTTTAGACTTCATAATAGAGACTCTTTAACTTTATAACTTCTAAATCGTGTCTTTTAGCTTTTTAGCTATGATAACTATTGACTTTTAGATTCTAGTAATTACAAATTACTTCCAACGCAAATCCATGAAGAGGGTTTTTTACTATTTGTCAATCATTGGGATCGGACCTATAGCGGAGCACCCCATAGCTTGAAATATTAGGTTGCTGCTAGCCTCAATAACTTACCTCTTGCCTGTTGGAACATAGTATCAGTGGAAAACATCCTCTCAAGCTTCAAGGGTTTTTTCCGTGCTAGTAAAGCGAGCACTAGCTTAGAAGACCTAACAAGTTTTGATGTCTCTTTTCTCTACGAGGACATCAACCTCCCTCAAGTCATTGAAGTTACCGTGGAACATGTCACATATGATGTCAAACTAAAGATCAATTACTATGGTCCTTACATATCTACAGTTGATCCAAACTCCTCCCAAGATAATGATCAGGCTGCCATGGATGAAGATGATGAGGAATTCTGGTTCGGCTCGGTCTACCATAGAAATGAAGGTTCTTCCAACAGACCTCACCCATCCTATCCTACTGCCAAATTGCTGGAGAGGGGCAATCCACTGTTAGAAGTAATTTGTAATTACTAGAACCTAAGAATCAATAGTTATTATAGCTAAAAACTAAGAGACATAATCTAGAAGTTATGAAGTCAAAGAGTCTCTGTTATGAAGTCTAAGAGTCTCATTAAAGTAAGTATAATGTGGAAGTCTAAGAGCCTCATTAGAAATAAGTGTTATGTGGAAGTCAAAGGGACTTTTATGTTAATGAGGGAAGATAAAAGGTACCCTCATAAACGTATATATAGTATCCTAGAGTCTAATATTTTTTTAAGAGTAGTTTGGAATAAAATATCATATAAATAGTTTATCCTCTACTCTCAAGTAGGGCTAGAAATGGGTCGGCCCAAAGCCAATTGGGCCGGCCCAAAGACTATATTTTAAAAAATTTTGGATCGAATCCGGGTATTCCTTTGGTCCAAAAATTAAACGGACTCTATTTTACAGCCCTAAGACTAGTCCAATATGCTTAAAATTGGTTCGAAGCCTGAACCAATTTCAGATCAGCCTGAAGTTTATTGAGTTGGCCCAGTCCAGTTCCAGACAATGGGCTTTTGGGCCAATCCATTTCCAGCCCTACTCTCAAGTCTTTCTTGAGTATTACATTATCTTCTTCCAAATTTCCATCAGTGGTATCAGAGCCAGAGTGCCTCAAAGCAAGAGTTCCTGAGAGCTAAAAGAAGCTGTAAAGAAGATTGAGAAAAAGCTGTTCGTATCCTCCATAAAGATGTGAAGTTCCAGGTTAAAAATTTGGAGATAAGTGTGCAAGCCTAAGGAAAAGACTTTGCAAAATAGAAGAAGAGAAGACAAACAAAGTTTTCAGAGGTTAAGAAAAAGAGACCTCGTAAACAACACCAATTGAGTAGAATGAAGGATGAAAACATCGTAGTTGTGGTTGCGCCATTCAAGGTAATACTTGAAAAATTAGTTTTTTCACCTGCAAGGTACACTTGTGAGAAGTCTGGACCAGATCACTCTTCAAATTTCGTGGCAACAATCTCTTTTGAAGATACGAGCCAAAGTTTTATGGTCGATGGTCATGTAGTTATTACTAAGAAGGAAGCAAAAAACAATGCAGCATTATACGCAATTATCTATTTAAGAATTCTTTATAATATTTTTGTCAAAGATCTGCATTTTTAGGAAATTAAAGATATCAAAAACTCTATGCAAGACTTGCATGATAGCTATAAAGATCTGAAGATCAGATATGAAGATGTTATCAAGGAATTAAATGAATTAAAGTTGGAGATAGAAGAAAGAATAATCATAGAAGATAAAGAAAGGATAATTGAAGAAGATGCAGGATTTTCATCTCATTGATTAAAGAGAAGAATCAATGCTATACGCGATTTTCCTTCTGGTGGCGGTTTAAATTAATGATTGAAGATATGAAGAAGTTAATTACAAATTAAGGGAGGGTGTTGGAAGTAATTTATAATTACTAGAATCTAAGAGTCAATAGTTATTATAGCTAA